>OZ002740.1:231535946-232785946 GCA_963924295.1 Dioctria rufipes
AACTCATTTTCTCTTTAATTATTTGTAAATTAATAAATATGTAAAAAAAAAAAGCCGGCGTACAGCAACGCGGTATTTACGATCAATGAAATGTAATTTGTTTTGACAAAAAGGCAAAATGTTTATGAAGCTGCATCACGTTGGTACCATTGTTGGTTGGTATTGCCCACGGTACAGAGAATACCTCTGCGTGGGCACAAAATAGATATGGCTGATTACATTAACAACGCAGATGCCTGCACTGGGCAGCGGCGCCAGCATTAAAATGCATGTAAAACCATAATAAATTAAATTATTACTTGAAGTTTTCATTTTTGTAACTGTTTTTCCTTTTCTTTAACATAAAATCATATATTTACATATAATTGAATATCATTTGATTTTGTCATGTTTTCCATAATAGAATTAAATCTTGCATATTGACAGCAATGTAGCGCCAGAAAATTAGAATTATGGCTGGATTACATTCCAACGCCGACGCATTGAATAAATAACTAATAAAAGGAAACGGCATATCGGGTGAAAACCTAAGCCACTCGGCGAAATGTATTAGTGTGTTGTGTTTGTTTTGTTGTCATGGCAGTAGTGAAACCGTGAAATTTTGAAGGGGGACATTTTTTATAATCCAAATTGCTATGTAAAACAAGCAAATTTTTGGCGCCCCCTTATATTCAGATAATATTCCTTGTCGTTGCCTATGATAATTTAAGTGACTTGTTAAGAAGAATTTTCAAATAAGTGACTAGCCCTCTTGTCATTTCTCCCCCCGCTCCATGGGTTTGACTGTAATTGATTTGCCTACTCACGTACACTGTATTCGCACGAAACCCCGCTTCCTTATTAGTTATTTAAGGCAGAAACTCATCCAAGCAAGCCTCACGTAACGCTAACTCAATCCTAACTCAATTATGGTTCATGGAAACAATCAAAACCCCCGGGACTAGAACAAGAAGAACAAACAATTAAGCAATTGTAATATATCACAAACGAAAATCTGGAATCAAGAAAGGTCAAGATTCCTTGGATATAAGTCGGGAACCACTCCGTGTGGCACTTTAGGATATATCTTGAAGCCTTCAAAAGATCCTTTTAAACGTTAAAGTGTAATCCTGTCCAAATCATAGGTGGACTTTCCTTAGAAGAACACATTTTCCTTAGAAGTACAAACAATTAAGCAATTGTAATATATCACAAACGAAAATCTGGAATCAAGAAAGGTCAAGATTCGTTGGATATAAGTCGGGAACCACTCCGTGTGGCACCTTAGGATATATCTTTAAACGTTCAAATGTAATCCTGTCCAAATCATAGGTGGACTTTCCTTAAAATAACAAACAATTAACCAACTATGAACAACACGATCGATAATCTGAAAACAAGGCAAAAAGTACATTAAGTGCACCGAATTGAGAATCTATGAAACAAAAATACTCAATTATTAAAGTATCAATCTTTATTATTTTTTAAATCACACTTATAACAATTATAAATACGTAAATAGATATTAAAATATTTACATTTTGCCGTTTTTGTCCCATTTTCCGTCATTCCATTCTTTCCTGATAAGTTGACGTTTAAGATTTTCTGATTTGGACCATTTCCTACGTCATTCCATATTTTCCTGATAAGTTGACGTCTTTCCTGATATCTTCACATGCTTGCTTGATGTTGAGGTTGACCTCGGTACAGGCAATTACGTTCCAATTACAAGTATCAAACGCGGCAGGATATAACGAGTGCTTTTTTGGTTAACAAAAAAATGGCAAGTAAAATATTAATAAACCAAGGCTATGAAGATGTGTATTATCCTTCCGATTCTGAAAATGAATACACAGAGCACGAAAAAAAATTACTTAATAAAGCTTGTAAAAAGCAAAGACTACTTGCTGATGGAAAGGAAGAGGTTATGGGCTTTGCGGATATTGATTCAGAAGATGGTTACAGCTTAGTTGATAATAGTGACTTCGATGAAGAAGATAATAATTTTCGTGATTCCAAAGCCTGGGGCAAAAAAAGAGCTACATATTACAACACGGATTTTGTTGATCAAGACTATAGCACATATAATGAAAAAGAGGAAGAATTAGCTTACCAAGAAGAAGAAGATGCAAAGCAAATACAACAAAGGCTAGCAAAACAATTGGATGAGGCCGACTTTACAGTGGATTTTTATTCAGGGGCTACACATGAAAAAACACAGGATTTATGTGTTGATAAATTAAAACTAAGTTTAAGTGACATTTCAGTTCGTGAGAAAGAACAACTTTTTGTAAAGGATTCTCCAGAGTTCGCTGGATTAGTGGAAGACTTTAAACGACATTTGCACAATAGTGAAGATATTTTGAGCCCAATTATAGAATATGCTAAGCACTTGGATTTACAATTACCTGCTATCGAATTTGCAAAGCTACGAAACAATATAACATTGAATTACTGCACAAATATATCATTTTATCTGCTCTTAAAATCGAAACGCATTACCGTAAAAAACCACCCTGTGGTTAAACGATTAGTGCATCTCAGGCAACTTTTAGATCAATTGGATGGGAAGTTTGAGAAAGTTGTTAAATCTCAGATAGAAGTGCTTTGGGAAACTATTAACTCTGGGCTTAATTTATCATCCGAGGCAAATACGACTGTACCAGTCCACAAAAAACTGAAAGTGATACAATTATTCGATAACAGTGAATCTGTGTTTAGTAACAGTGTTGAGCGATATGACGCTGCTTTGAAAGAAGAGAATACAGGAGATGATGGTTTGCAAGTGAACGTTAAACGTTTTGGGGATGATTGTGACGACCGACGTGGCATTCCATACCAAATCGCTAAAAACAAAGGATTAACACCTCACCGTAAGAAAGAACTACGCAATCCGCGTGTAAAGCATCGACAAAAGTATAGGAAGGCTCTCGTTCGTCGAAAGGGTGCTGTTCGGGCAGTTAGAACTGAAATCAAACGATACGGTGGAGAGATATCGGGCATTAAAGCTACTGTTAAGAAGAGTATCAAAATTAAAAATTAATATGTATTTTCTGACAATTTGAATAAAACTTAAAAAATTGTATTTTTACATATTTTTACTTGTTTAAAAGTTTTCGTAAGTCTTCATTAGTTTTCTAGAAAAGAATAGAATAGAATAATCAGCTATTGAAGAACTTCAGCTTAAGCTGCGTTACAATGTTAGGTACATAGAGTAAGTATTTGATAGTTGGCATAATTGGTATAGTACAAAGTTATTTAGAGTTATTTAAATGAGCGACGAACAAACTCATTGCGGTAGAATATTATACTAGTAATATAGTTTATTTATTTATTCCGTCTGCCGATATACAATCTTACAAACTAAGAAGGAGAAATGATAACCTATGTGTATTACGTAAAAAAAAATAAAAAATATCTATTATACAAGAATAAAAAATCAAATCAAATCAGTGTTTATTTATGTAACCCCTGCACAAAGCAACGTATAACGTTGGGTACTTACGACATTAAATAGATAGTAAAACGGCGCATGTATAGAAAATAGTAAAATAAACAATAAATTTAAACATAGACATGAGTAATAGAAATAATATAGGTTCAAGTTTGTTAGATTGCCATGCCGGAGAAATGAGACGCTAACCTATTGAACATAAAATAAAAGGCAAGAGAATAGACTGTTGAGCCCTCACAGAATAAGATAAGATAAGAGTAATTCAACTATATTATAATTGTTATAAATATTGAATATTAATACTTGCCATAATGGCATAATGGTAGTTCAGGTACAAAGTTTTAAATATGAAATACAAGAATCGTTAACCTACAGAACATAAAATAAAAGGCACGAGAATGGACTGTTGAGGCCTTACAAAATAAAAAATAATAAGATAACATAAGAGTAATTTCATTCATTTTTCCGTATTATTGTTATAAATATTGAATATTAATATTTGCCATAATGGCACAAAAAAAAAATACACAATGAAATCTATATGCTGGGAGAATGACATCTGAGAATCAAGCAAAACCCACTGACTTATAACAATGGACTAAGCGTATTGCCATTTTCCTATAGGAAAGAATGGCACAAATTTTACAGTTCTCTCTTTCGCCCTATGGCAGAGTTGGAGCTACCAACACAAAATATTGCTTACTGAACGTTACTTATGCCATTTGATGTATTTATGGGCGTGTATCTTTATTCTGCTCAGAGCACTCCGAGCGCTCTGAACACCGATGTCTTGTATCTTTATTTACTTTCAGAGTACTCTGAGCGCTCTGAACGTGTATCTTTATTATTGCTCAGAGTGCTCTAACTAATCGTAGATAAACCTCGGAGCATTTGGAGCAATCCGTCAGTAATACCAATATAGCGCAAAAAAATCCTATTAAAAATGTGAATACTTTTTTAAATTCCATATTTCCTTTCTTTCCTTCACCCCTTATTTATACTTATAACTTTATTATTATTATATATTTATTTTTATAAAGAATTTTGTATTTTAAATAGATATTTCACAAATCATAAGTGCTGCCAATATAAAAAAAAACTACCAGAACACTCAGAGCACTCCGGATTTGTATCTTTTTTCCAGAGTGCTCTGAACGTTCTAAAAAATCTGTTCGATCTACGGAGCGGAAAAAAGATACACGCCCTATGTTGGCTGCAGATGCAATCACCGCAGAACGAATAAGGTAAAGATAGTGTTTACCATGCGCCGTCTCTCTTGCCCATAGGTAGGATTCAGTTAAGAACAACTTTTGAAAATTAAAGTCAGAATTAGTTTAATTTCTTAGAAGAGTGCTTATAAGCGATTAAAATATCACTTGGACACAAGAAAATATATATTTTTTTAATTTAATTCGATTTACGGGTGTAAAATTTCATCTGATTGGTTGAGTTTTACATATTTTTGTGTAGTAAACGTTTTAAAGGGTGCTCTAACGGTGATATACAGAAACACAAAATTTTTTGTGCCACATGAAATAGCAAATCGCTCAGTCCATTGTTATAAGTCAGTGGCAAAACCCCAAGATCAGATGAAAGATTACATTTGGCAATCGGGGATCCATTACTGGATAAATCAAGTAGTACCGGTGAGGACCTTCTAGTGAAGGTAACATGCTTGCACTTTGATAAATTCAAACATAAATGATTTAGGCAGCACCATCTAGCAAAACTAACAAGGTTGTGTTTAAAGTTAGCTACATCTTGAGTATTAACAATCCTCATGAAAATCTTTAAGTCATCAGCAAAACCAAAGCACGATGTCAAATAATAACGAGGTAAAAGTGTTCAAAATAAAGTTGGAAGTGCAGATTAACAGACGAAATAAGTGACAGTAACAATAACAGCTGTCAATTGATAATAAAATATTCAAAAAATTCAAAAGGCTGTAGCGAGCTAATTTTGACGCAGTGAACAGACTCACTACGACTGAGCTATCATGCTAATATAGTTAATGGCATAAAGCATAAAACAATAAACAATAGAGAGCTTAGCTCAAAGCAAAAATACAAAAACACGATACAAAGCACAACAAATTCAAAAACGAAAATCATGAGAGCGATTGACTTATGCATATAGTTAGACAGCACCATCTTTCTTTATGGATGAAGCATAAAACTCCAAGAGGTAAGGGGTTCAGGCATGAACAGCTGAACAAGCGCAGAGATGTGAGAGTGCCTCCTAAGACGGAAAATATACCTCACACATGCTTTCATTGCTCTGTTCAGTTTTGAAATTTCATGGTAAAAATGCGGCATGATGAGAGATGGAATTAGGGATTGTCTGATGGACTGGCCTAGATGATGTAAGACCGCGTATAGTAAGCGGACGCTATAATAGATACGTAAGCAAACCCTGCTGATCTGAAGTCGCCACGAAAGATTGGGGTCCATGAGAAGACCGAGATTCTTGACATGTTTATTTGAGAGAGGAATGATCAAGTTTCGAAGACGCAGGTTGGAAGCATGTCGTTGGTCCTAGCGTCATTATCGCGAATGCTGTATCTTATTGCTTGTGTTTTACTGGGTTGAGGTCCAGACCATTGGATCTGCACCAGTTGAAGATGTCTCCAAGTGTTGTGTTGAGCGCCTCAATCAGGGACGGAAGATCTTCAACCGCATAGAGGTGATATTTATGATCACCCAATACTTCCGCGACTGTGTTTATGTAGATGGTAAACAAGAGCGGCGCGAGAACCGCCCCTTGCGGGACGCCCGAGTTGATATCCCTTGAGGAGGAGTTTCGGCCATCGCTATTGAAGTTCATCGTCCTGCCTGTTAGATAATTGGAAATGAGGCACCGACTGGGGGGAAATTCGCACCCCATAGTGCGAATTTTCCTTGCACGCCTAGTAAAAGTGAAATTCGCACCCGAGCGGATCCAATATTGATTTCCGGGCTTACGTCTTTTTTATTTTGCTGCCGAAAAAAGATAAATTTTGTTTTTTCCTCATTTATAGATAACCTGTTATCATCCGTCCAGTGCTTAAATCTCTTAAGGTTCTCATTCATGATTCTTTGTAGTTCATCCCCCGTTATCGCTCCATAGATGATATTTGTGTCATCAGCAAAGATATGATAATTTCCCTTAATACCTGCATTCTGCAAGTAAAGGTTGGGGCCAAGGATACACCCTTGGGGTACCCCCGTACAAAGAATTTCCGCGTCACTATAAGCACCTCGTATTTTCGTAAACACCTTTCTGTCCTTTAAATAGCTTACCAATATTTTATTGGCTATGCCTCTTATCCCCAGTTCCTCAAGTAGTTTCAGCAGAAGCTCATGATCCACAGTGTCAAATGATTTTTGAAGGTCGACAAACAGCGCTCCTACGTACAGTCCCCTATCCAGATATTCATTTATAACATTTATTGTCTCTGTTGTGGCTGATTCCGTACCATTACATCCCTGAAATCCAAATTGTTTCAGGTCGACCCTCCAGTTTTGATTATAAATCTTCTTAGCCTCTTTTCAATAACTTTCTCAAATATCTTACCCACGGAGCTGAGAATTGCTATTGGTCGATAGTTGCTGACTTCCTTTCTATCTCCACTTTTAAATATTTATATGCAAGATTTCTGTCTCTTTCAAGAGGTCTGCATATTTACCTATTGACAAGGCTTGATTAATGAGGTAGGACAAGGTGGGACTTATTAAGTCCGTTACAATATCAAGTTCTTTAGTCGTGATTCCATCCAGGCCAGGAGCAGACTCAAGTCAAGTCAAGAGTTCTTCACACGCGATTAACGAATAAAGCGAATTATGGCGAAATTATAAACCGAATCGATATCCCGGGATATTTGATAAAATTTACTTACAGGCTTTAATTTTGGCCTAGGTTTCACTTTTGTTTTTGATTCACTTTACACTATAATCGTTCGAATAATTATTAACTTTAGGTTACGGATGTCGAAAAAATATTAACAGCTTGTTGCGCGACGGCAAGCTGTGTACTTGTCTGTTAAGTTAAGTTCTTTAGTCGTGATTCCATCCAGGTCAGGAGCAGACTCTTTTCTAAGTGATTTTATTATACTTTCTATATACGCAACTTTAAGTAGTCACCTCCACGCTAGATGGCCATAGTTGTACCTGTTTGAGAATATTGAGCTTTGTTATACAACTTTCATACGTAGAACAAATCTGGTTATTTGAGTTACCTTAAATCTGTATGTGAAGTAATGTATTTGGTTTCCACATACATATATCTCGGTAGCGATAGCATATGATTATTTTTAACAATTTCTTTCCGCAAAATTTTTTGTTTTTAATTTCTTATGATCATCGTTTTGCATATTCCATGTGGTTTTTAGTGCCTCCGAGAGGGTAAGCGTAGGAAAAAGCTTAGGAACTGTGATTGTGTACACCTGTTATTTTTGTAAAATCGTTGTAATCGTAGTTTGTTATTTCGTTTGTAACGCATAGAAATAATGTTGACTGAGCAAAATGGGTTGGAAACCCATGCATAATAATGAAAGTTATTTTGATATTTGCATGTCAGGCTGTGTGCCCGTCCGTCCATCCGTTCGTCGATAACTCAAGAACGCGTGTATGTACTTAGAGAGCTGAAATTTTGTACACGGTCTATTTAGAAAAAAAGTTTCCACACAAAAATTTCGTTTTTCACTATATATTTGGACGCTACCTGATAAGACACAGAGAGTTGAAATTTTGTACATGGCGTTTTCATAAATATAGTCAATAAAATTTTAAAACTGGACTAAACAGGACAACCCCTTCTTGGTCGTCTTGCCATACAAAAATTTATGGTTTTTACATATCCTATGAAATTCGTCATAATCATTTTTACTTTCCGACGAACCGTTCTAGAAATATATAGTATGCGAAAAACCACTTCAAAAATCAAAGTTGAGCAGATAGGTGTCTATACCACATTAAATACCGGCATTCATCTCTAGGGTATCATAAGAATTGGTCTTATGTTAGCCCAATTCTCTAGCGTTTTTACTTATTAAAATCAATGGATGGATAGAACGTATGGCCGACTAGCCGGGAGACGGGAGGAATGGATGGATCGAATATAATGAATAAATTATATTGACTAGAGTTGGGATCAGTGTTGGTAGATTGAGGGAATTCTCCCATATTATGGGAATTTTCACCCCCAAAAAATCGTAAAAGGGAATAATCGCGTCTCCTAGAACAAAATCGTGGGAAAAATTATACACAAAAATATTGTCTTAAATTTTACACAAAAAATTGAATTTTCCTGCATAATTAAGACAAAATTGAGCATGGAATATTATTAAAATATAATAAATTGAGACAATCTATAGCTACATATTTCTTGAAATAGCACGTTTAAAATCATGAATCAATCACTTATGAAATAAAAGCTTTGAGAACTTGAATGGGTATAAGCGACGAGACGAGAAAACAGCGATTTTGAAAGAAGTACAATTTAAGCGCTTTCGATGTATAATTTGGAACTCTATCCAGAAGAATTAGTAAGTAACTCAAGAGCTTCTATAACCGTCACTTGGAAGTTCTATAGAAGATTAGTCTATTGAAGCACTTCTTCAGAAGCATGCACCGCTACCTTTCTCTATACCCATGTCCTTGCCTCATAGGGATGCTTACGGTTGCAAGCGCCCTACTACAGTTCTCGGGAAGCAGTATTGAATGTCTCTTATGAGATTAAGGAAGAAGCACTGCGATGATTATTCAAAATAAAGCTTTTCAAAAGAAATCTTCCAAAATCTTCTTCACCCATAATAGCATACCTCCTGGAATGCTTCTTTAGAACAGTGGAAACAGTGAAATGATTGCTTCTGTGTAGTCTGTGTATTAAAAAAGTAATGAACTGAGATAGAGAAGGGAAGCGCTGCAAGATTCTAGGAAACCGTTTCAGAAAGTTTATCAAAGCACTTTTTTCCCAAAGGGACTCTCCAGAATATGTACTACATATAATAGTATAATGCAATGAAGAATACGAATAACACAAACATACTTTTATAGAGGAAGAAGGCTAGCTTTTTGCTTAACTGTTAGATATGTAGTTTATTTGAAATTGTAATCAGTAAAAATGAATTTGTTTGCAAATATTACTCTAGTTGTTCCTTCTAGTGTATTTCTATGGGTTTTCGTCCCAGGGAAAAATTTGGGAAATTGCATCATAATCTGTGGGGAAAATGCCCGGAAATGCCCATTTTGGAGGGAATTTTCATCACAACCACCTACCAACACTGGTTGGGATGCCATTGATTACGGAGTGTAAAGGTCGCTACACACGCTCAAGCAAATCATAAGACTGGGCGACTGGGCCATGCAAGTCTCAAGAACCTGCCTTTATAGATATCTTCCCATTCCGGTGTACGAGTTTTCTGTGATCCGCATGGCATGAGTATCGTATATAAAATCGATGATGCCTCCACTTGATGGTGTAACGAAAGGGTTAGCCAGCAATGCCTTACTCCAATATAAAATCAACGATGCCTGGACCTGATTTAAGGAAGCCCTCAATTTTTTCTTGGAAATTTACTGAACATTTCTTCTTCAGAATTTTTATTATGCATATTGCTTAGGCTGCTAACAAGTTTTATGAGCATTAATTTTTTTTTTTTTTAGAAATTAGAAAATAGTTCGGCAAAATTTTTATTTACTCTTGGTGGCCACGAACAATACGACTAGAATTAATTACACGAAATTGCTTGTCACCATTCTGCTATATATTCTGAGAATGGTATAGATAGAGTAGAGGAAATGATTCTGTTGAAATTACGTGTAGGTACTTTTAGTGCAGTTTAACGGACATTTAGCTGCCTATCAACTTTTCGCCCAAGCAAACGTGTGTGAATCTTTGAATTTTCTGGAAAGTTTGAATTAAAATTTGCCCTGCATTGGATTTCTTGCTTGAAATTAATCAAATATTTTAATTTTTTAATATTTTATGTGTGTTTTGTTCAATTGAATAGTCATGTTTGGAGGTTTGGTGATGACATGATCATTTGATGAACTGTTTTAATTTGACAGCACGGGGGCCAAAACACTGTATTTCCAAAAGAAGTCAGTGTACCTACTTTCACGTCCTCGATCGTGGTCCCTGGGTGCTTAAGAAGCAGCTAACGAGAGATGTATAATTAATTTGTTAAAATCACTTTTGATTGTATATCAATTGATTGCGTCCCCTCTCATCCAGCCCACGCCAAGCTACTGCCACTAAGCATATGCCACTACTGCCACTAAGCGTATGCTCAGTGCTACTGTTCAGTAGGTGATATGCCTAATCTAAGACTCTGATACTGAGTGGATTCCTAAATAGCTGAGATATTTAGCTTCTTTGGACATTGGGACCTCCTTACCAAAATGGGTATGACTAGTTATGTTCCTAACTTCTCTTTTTTCTGGTGAAAGGTATAATTGATGTATTACTACGATTGACTGATAACTTTTGTAGAGCAAGCGCTCATATTTACTTTTGATAATGATTACAAGGTCATCAGCATTGTCAATTACCATGGACCACAGCAGTGGGGACAGCTTCTAGTGATGTGCACCTCAAGTGTCTCCCCAAATAGCTACGTCTTAATTATCTTTCTGGAGAGCATTGCCTGAATCTATGCATTATGTGTAAGATTCAATCCATGGCTGACTAGTGCAGGCATTATTGAATAACAGCATTAGCATTTTTGACCTTGTCGAAATTATTTTGTTGGACGTGTCCAAACTCGTCCAAGATATCGCGACGGACAGTGGCTTGAAAAAAATTAATTTTATCTTTTGATAAACATCACACACCATCTTGTCTTTTGGAATCCCAGCTATACATTGTTGCGCATTGTTATGGAAGTATGTTGTAAGAGTGATTGTTCAGGACGTTAAGTCCAAACTGTCAGCATGAGCTGACAGATCACTCGATGACAGCGATAGCACAGGGCGGCATGCTAGCACCTCGGCTAAGGTTGGCGGAGAGTGTGGGGGAGTTCCCGAAAATACCTGCCACTGTCATCACCCATAATCAAAAAAAAAATCATGCCTACCTACAAAAAAAGCCGGCACACACAAAAAAAATTCTTTCTCTGCTATCTTACTTCCTTATCCTAAGAGTTGACCTGTTTTTACATGGGCCACTCGTACAAACCTCTTCGTTACTTGTCTTTGGATGAGGCACGAAACGAATGACGACGAAGTGTAGAAGACATCGAGAAAAGTTTAATGTTGCGGCATTCTGACCACCGTATAAACTCCCGAATTCAACTTAAATAAAATTTTAATCACGAGTAACTGACTACTTACATAGTGGAAAACACACGATGTTAGAAAAATGACGAGTTCAACTGACGTTAGGAATTCATTAACTAAAAGATCAGAAGCGAGCGCGAGATGCCTTACCGTGCGTCATCTAATTCTTATGGGAGCACCTCCCCACTTCAATTCAATAATTTAAATCATATAAGTGAATTTATGTATATATTCTTAAATGTAATTATATATATATATATAGTAAGTAAAGCTCGGTATATACATATAGAATTATAGGAAATATGTTGAAATAAAAATTTATTTAAATAACTTACTACTTTACGTCCACGTTATCATGTCCCTCGAAGGAGCTCCTTGGAGTGCAATTATGTTTAGACAATCTGTATGGAACAAAAATTTCTTTTATGTTATTTGATATACACCACTATGCCGCGTATTAGTGTTTACGCTGTTACATTACTACTTTAGATTGTGGCGGGACTAAACTTGTTGGTTCAACTCTAAATCTTCTGCTAGACAAAATCGAAACTCGTTTTATGACCCCGTGGTCTTCAATCTGTCGTCTGTCTTCATTTCATGTTACAGGTTCAATTTTTGTTTATTTTTTAGTGTCTATACTATTTAATTGCACGTACCTACAGGTTTCATTTAATTAAAAAGTGATAAAATATCTAAACTTACTCGCTATAATTCAGAATGGAAGGAAATAAGAGATTATTGTCACAATCTTCAGAAATACATTTGTCCTACTTCCTAACATATGGTTACACCCCTGTCTACATTTACCCTAGACGTCACCGTTGTTCATGTTCGGTAGTAAAATCTACCTTAGTGCCTACCCTATATATTTACATTTATATATTTTTTTGCACATGTTTATAATTTTTGATAAAAGTAATTAATTTTTTTTTTATATATTGTTTTGATATAGGTTACCAGGAATGAAATTTTAACGCAAGTTATCTTCCTTGCTTTATATTATTAACGCTCACTATGCTGCTGCTGGTATAAAATTCTGTCTCAAAAACAGCGCCAAAATCTGTTGTATAAACCTCTGGGCATTGGCCTCACTTTTAATAACTTAACCGTAGCTCCAGAGTAATTGAATTTCAAATCCCGCACATTAATTCATTCTCTTTTTGTTTCAAAATTTCTTAAAATACATATACCTCCTTATAGTCTTGTGAGTGGTATTCCATTCATTTCCTGTCTGAACAGGCTTATCTCTCTGCAACACTCCGCTGGGTGTCGGCGATATAAGCAATCTATATCTCTTCTTTATCTGTTTATTAGGCAAAGGGGAAAAAGGTGAATTTATCAGATGCCCATTCTATCGTAATTTCTTAATTATTTATTTGCGTTGTACTTACATGTGGCACGCTAGCGTGAATTTTATTTCCTTCCGTATCGTTTTATAAGCAAGGTGGCCGAGATTAATCCCAACACCCTGCCGCTTTTCCAATTAAATTTCTAACTTCTTGCTTTGGCACTATTAATGTTACTCCTTTTTCGGGGGGTGTGATAAAATAAGAAAATTTGCGAATATTCACTCCCGTTAATCAGTCGCGTGTCCTGTATTGACAACTTTCTACCAAGAAGAGGTCTTATCTTGTCGTCCGCTCGAATTCTTCTTCTTCTTTGTCACTTCAGCATGTCATGCTGAGGTTGACGACACATTGCTTCGTCGGGGTACGTCTGGTTTTCGTTCTTATTTAACGAGGCCGGCCTACACGCATCAGTATAGGTAGCATATTGCTATGTGCAATCTGCTACGACCATAACAGGGCAAAGTGGTCTACACCACCCGTGGTTCAGACAACTCTGAAAAATGGTCGACTGAGCTAGCCGGTCTTTCACTGCGGGCGCTCAATGTGTGTCTCGACCCACGACCCAATGCTTTCCTCATCACTCGAACTCTACTGCCGATGACGCGTCGGGGCCACATCCTTGAAGTCTCGTCAGTCCTCGATCAAACTTCGACATCCTTCTCCGTGTGGGAAGCCAGGGGTACATCGACAAGCTGGTAACCTAAAGAATCCAGACCGTCGATGCCTCTCTGCCCTCCTTCACCGAAATGCTGAGGAAGCTTTGCGATCAGCAACCCAAAGAACTGATCACTAGGCTTTCCCGGCGCAATATCTCACCCTGATCTCAGACTGGCGATTGTTCAAGGGTGTGTCTCCAAGGCGTCGTCGAAGTAGTGACATGTTGACAGCCGAATATGGGAATGGATTCCAACAGGTATATCACCCACCATTGACGGGGCAATAGGAGGGCTTCGTGATATCCTATGGTTTACCAGTTAAGCTGGCTGGATGCCTTCTTAGGGCTACCAGGAATAGATCTAGTACTATTATGTCTGACGATTAACGAAATGTTGCAGCTGGACAGACAAGGAAAAATTTTCCTCCTAATGAGGCCAATCCGGAAGGGACTACAAAAAGTTATCTACTCATAAGCGGTAGAGGTGCTATGATGAGATTGACTTTCAACAGGTATATCACCCACCATTGACGGGGCAATAGGAGGGCTTCGTGATATACTATAGTTTACCAGTTAAGCTGGCTGGATGCCTTCTTAGGGCTACCAGGAATAAACGACAATAAGGATCGACGATGTTTTCATAATGATGATCACTGCTTGATGTCTTTAGCGTGATAGACACCTAACAGTTTTCCCCGCAGATCCTCAAGCTCGTATAGGGAATTTCCTTTCTTGGCTCTGACTCGACATTTGACAAATTTCGGTCCCAGTTTTGCACTGGTCTGCTGCTGGAAATTGCTTTGGGCAAAATTCCGTCTGAATACCTCTTGACCCACTTTGAAATCAACAGGCTTCGCCCTGAGATTATAGGCTCGTGAACCCTGCTCGAATGCGTGTTGTAAGTTTTCCTGCCCTCTCGCACGGATCAATCTCATTTTGTCTTCTGCGTCCACTCTCAATGGCTCATTAAGAGTTCCAAGGCTCCTCAAGATGGGATAGGAGCTGCCATGTTCAATCATTTGTTGACCGAAGAGTGTTCGATAGGGAGAGAAACCAGTAGCTTGATGGAAAGAGCTCCTGAGAGAACTAGCTACCTGGCTCAGCTTCTCATCCCACTTCGTATGTTCCTTCCGGATGTATGCCCTAATCCCTGACAATAGAGACCTGTTCACTCGCTCTGAGGCGTTTGCTTGCGGCGAGTAAACTGCCGTTCGCAAGTGCTTCACCCCATACTTATCCAGTAATCTGGTAAACTGAGCCGAGCAAAACTGGACTCCATTGTCAGAGACTATCGTTTCCGGAACTCCGAACACGTGGAACACTTCCGTCTCAATGAATTGGCATACATTGAGCGTAGACGCTTTTCTCATAGGTTTGAGAAGTGGAAATTTAGAAAAGTGGTCAAGAACTATGAATATGCAGACGTTTCCTCTTACTGACCGAGGATATGGACCTAGAAAATCAATGTACAGCTTTTGCCATGGTCGCTCTGTCTCAGACTGGACTCTTATAGGTGGTCGTAAAATAGTATTAGGAGCCTTCGTTTTTTTACACACGTCACAGGCGCCTACGTAATTTCTGACATCAACTGTCATTCGTGGCCAGTACAGATGTCTTCGCAGACGTTCCAGTGTTTTCCCTATACCTCCGTGTGAAGCTAGTGGCGGATCATGCGCCCTTGAAATGACGTCGGTGACGAGCCCTCGTAGAATCCAAAGCTTCCAAGCTTCTTCCTCCTGAATAGGATCGCCTGTTCTCGGAACAGTCCGGATATAAACGAAGTCATCCCTGACGCAAAGATCTGGTAGTTTATGCCTCAGTTCCTCATATTCTAACGAATTGAAATATGGCGAACTAAGGTCAACTTCCGGGCCAGGATCTTCGTTTGTGTTCAAGCTGTCACAATGAATGCGTGACAGCGCATCAGGGACGACGTTCAGGCTTCCTTTCCTGTGCTCAATAGTGAAGTCGAAGCCTTGAAGCTTCAAACTCCACCGTGCAAGTCTACCGCTGAGGTCCTTTTGAGACATCAGCCATTTCAAGCTCGCATGATCCGTCACTATCTTAAACGGCATAAGTTCTATGAAGGGCCGGAACTTCTGCACGCTCAAGAGTGCAGCTAAACATTCTTGCTCTGTGACGGTGTAATTTCTTTGTGCTGAGTTCAACTTTTTCGAGACGTAGGCTATTGGCTTCTCGTGGCCCTCGTCATCTAGTTGAAGCAGCACTCCTCCAATACCTTGTTGGCTCGCATCGCACTGGATCACGAACGGTTTGGTGAAGTCTGGACTCACTAGCAACGGAGCAGAAGTAAGTTTTTTCTTTAAAAGATCAAGAGACGTCTGGGCTTCAGGCGTCCATTTGAACTGACTGGGGTTTTTCAAAGTGTCTGTAATGGAGGCAGTCAAATCAGCATAGTTCGGGATGAACCGTCTATAACATCCCGCCATACCTAGTAGGCGTCGAGCTTGCCGAACAGTTTTAGGTGACGGATAGTCAACTATGGCTGAAATTTTGTCAGGGTCAGTTCTCATACCTCCCTTTCCTACAATGAATACCAAGTATTTAGTCTCTTTAATGCAAAACTTACTCTTCTCGACGTTGATAGTGAGGCCAGCTTTCCTCAAACAATCCGCTACACGAGCTAGCAGCGTGAGATGAGTATCGAAGTCTGAAGACAGAATTAATAAATCGTCTAGATAGACGAGAACGTTCTCACGAAGATCGAAAGGAATGACTTTATCCATGAGGCGGCACATAGTTTGTGGAGCATTGCATAGGCCGAATGGCATCACCGTGTACTGATAGAGAGGATGACCAGGTACTGTGAAAGCGGTCTTCTCTCTGGAATCAGCGTCCAGTGGGATCTGCCAGAATGCGTCTTTCAGGTCCAGGCTCGTTATGTAATTTGCCGGAGGAAGTCGACTAAGAAGTGCGTCTATCTGCGGTAGCGGATAGGCATCCTTCTTCGTAACAGAGTTGACCTTCCTGGCGTCAAAACAAAGCCGGACCTTTCCAGGCTTCCTTACCAGAACAACTGGAGAGCTCCAAGGACTCTGGCTCTCCTCTATCACACCCAGCGATAGCATTCGCTCTAATTCAGCATCCATTAAACTTTGTACTGCCGGCGAAATCGGATAAAAGCGCTGTTTTATCGGGGCGGCGTCATTCGTTTCAATCTTGTGAGTGACCAATGATGTTTTCCCAAGGCCTAAAGAGGCGAAAGAGGGGAAAAGCTGTTTTGTGGCTTCCAAGCGTTGCTGATCGAAACTAGAAAGGACGTGGCAGTCGGTGTCAGAGGTAGCTATCCCACTGGGATTCACTTCTGCGGCTATACTCAGGACATCTGGAGCCAACCCAAATAGACGCCAGAAGTCTATTCCCAGATATAGTGCCTGTGTGAGCCCAGGAACCACGTAAAAACGCACGTTATGGGTCTTACCACGGAAAGTGACGTCCAAGTTCACATGACCATGAACAGTCGTCATGGCACCATTTGCTACTTGGACCTGTGTTCGATACCTCTTCCATTCGACATCTGCTTCCACAAGCTTCTCTAGAGCTCCCTGGCCTAGGATACTGACAGTCGCACCACTATCAAGTAATCCATTCTCAGTTCGCCCGAGCAGCTTTACTTCGGCGTACGGTCGAATGTCGTCTGGCATCGACACGGAAATCTGTGCCAACTTTTTCCTTTCTTGTTTCATCCGTCGACAGTATTCCCGCCAACGAACGGTTGATCGTTTCTTTTTCGGTCGCATATCCCGGTCAGGAAACATAATGTCAGCTAACTCCGCTACTGAGGAGAAGATTCGGTCTCTTGCTGCGTTATATTTCTGCAGGCGCGTATGATACGGCGTCAGCGGATATAAAACTGGCTCACGCCCACTCGTCATATCAGAGCTTGGTGGCCGTTTTAAAACAGAAATGGCAGGAGGCCAAATCTCCTGCTCAGTAACCTTGTCAGCTACTTGTGCTATAGGTGTCAACGGGACATCGAAGATTAAAGACTCTTCTAATGAAGTGTCTAATAAGGTCATGGGCTCCCCAGAAGTGGAAATGGGAGCTTGAAGGTCTGCAGAGAAATCCATCAGGCTCTCCGCCTCTATCAAAGACGTAATCGTACAATCAGGTGTTTTACTGATACCATCAGAGTCACTGAATGATATCAGAGGACATATCAGGGAGTTCTCGCTAGTGTCTGTCAATGGAGCGGACCTTCCTCCTTGCTCAAAGCTTGAACTGGAGTGTTCGATGCATTGATTGCTCGTGATGTCGACGCTGGTCGGAAAGAGGTGTTGGTATTCCCGACCCGTCTGAAGTTTTTCTGTTGACATTGAATGCAATCTGGCTTGAAGGTGTTCTTCCTTCCACATCCGTAACAGAATACAGTTTGTCGTTCCTGCCGGCAATCTTGGTAGAAGTGACCGGACTGGTCACAATTCCAGCAGGTTACATTTTTAGGGGTTGAAATGGCAGATAGTGAGACTTCCTCGCTGCGCTCAGGTGATATATTCAAGTCAGCCTCGGTCGAATGATATCCATCCACTTCACTGACTCTTTGTCCGCGATAAGCGTTCCAACTACTTGCTGTTGCGATGCGCAGCTGCGTCGCTTGAATTTGATTCACCAGAATCCTGAGCTGGTGGATGGTGTTTGTCGGATGCAAACGAATTTTATTTTGTATTTCTGGCAGTAAGTTTGCCTTAACGATTTCCAAAAATTCGACGTCTGGCAACGGATTCTGCAGTTGGTCTCGTAACTGTACTAGATGCTGGTAGTACGTGGCAAATGACTCTCCTCCTTTCTGCTTGCGCAGCATAAGCTGGACTTTGACCTTAAGGTCGTCTTTGGGTACTCCCCATTCAGCTAATAGAGCTGCTTTCACATACTCCCATGACGGCGTGGAATTTTGCCTCAGGAGAGACCAGTACCAGTCCATTGCTGGTCCAGAAAGCAGAGTCGTCATATGTCGTACCAGTAAGTCGAAGTCTCCCTCCAAAGCCGAATAAGTCAAGGCTTCTACTCGGAATACAAATTCATCGACTGTGAGCCGAGAACTGTCACCGCTGTAGGAGATATTCCACCTGCGGATAGGGCTGCCAGAACGTCGCTGTCCTATGCCTGCAGGAACACGAATAGGTGGTGGTGGTGGTACAGGGTTTGGTGCGGGCTGATTTAGAGGCTGACCAAAAGCGGATGGAGGTCGATTAAAGGATTGTCTATGCAAATTGGGAAAATCGTCAGATGGTCTGGGATTTCCCCTAGCCGGAGGAGGACGTGAAAAATCTATTGGTGGCACTGTGGCTGCTACTTGCTGACGGACACTATCTACTAACTCAGACCGTAATGCACTGAGGCTCTGTTCGAGACCTTCACGTACCAAGTCCTGCATTTGTAAGCGTAAGCCTGCCAACAGCGCATCCGTAGCAGCTGAGGTGTGGCCTTGAGCTGGGGGTAATGAACTGTCTTGCCGTGAGTTGTGATTAGTGAACGTCCGGGAATGCAAATCGCCCATTCCTGGAGATAACGAGCGTCTATTAGGTGGTGGTAGGTCGAAACTAGGCAAATCTAAGTTCGGCACATCGTGCTTAGTAGACTTCACCGGCTTCACCTTCTTCGGTATTGCACCATTATATTCTCTGAAGTCCTGTTGTGTAATATGACATCGGCAGTTAGGACAACTAGCATGTTCACCTATCCAATGCTGCAGGCATGCTTGGTGAAAAATGTGCTCACATACGGTTATTACAGGCTTCCTTTCGGCTGACCAGCTTGCATCACGACAGATGGAGCATGGTTCAGGTAGCATTGACATACTGTTTGTCGCAGGTGGTGGCGTTCTTACTGTAGCCATAGTGAGTAGCAATTGAAAACGTTTTGCAAACCAAAGGTTCGAAGAAGAATGTCAGAGAAATTTAAAAAGTCAACAATCGAAATCAACCGGCTCAAACAAGATCGAAGCTAACGAGCTACTAAATTTATTAGCGCGTACTATGTAAATACAAATAACCAAAAGTAGCTAACTAAATTCCAGTGGATAATTATTATCACTAAAACATTATATACAACAGTTACATACTCGTAATGTAAAAATCCTTGGTATATAACATGTGTATATGCGATAAGCAACAAAAAGCCTTCGGATGTAGGAAGATATTGTATATTCCTACAAAAACGAACTACTGGATCTATAATTACTAGAAAAATTTTTCATTAACTACCAAAATTCAAAATATTCTCATAAATATATAGTCTTTATCCTTTAGATAATTACCATAAATAGAAGAGGAAACTTCTACATACCATAAAGAGACTTTCGCTCCATCTCATACACTTACTAAATTAAAAGTTTGCAAGTTGGGACAAGATCTGTCATTCAGAAAAATATTTTTCCAAACGTCCAAAGAATTTGCTAAAAAAAATTGTAATAACGCAAAACAATTATAGCGTTTCACAAAAAAAATTTCCTTCAAAAAATCAAACAGTTCCCCCTCACCTCCCAGGAGCTCTCCCAACACAAGGTATCAGGTCGCTACATAAGATCAGGTCGCTCTCTCTCTTCCAAGGTCATAATACAGATATAAGCAAGTGACGTGAGTGTGTGCATGAAAAAGTTTGAGCTCTTGCAGAAATCTGGGAAGGGCAAGGTATCAAAGACTGAGAATGCTACTAGAGATTCTTCAGCCAGGCAGTTACCAGTATGCCAGCTCCTGATTACTGAAGATCTCCAGCATCAATCCCATCCTCTGAGCACTCGTTCTCTTCTCCTTCATCGAATGATCGTGTCCAGTCAGTTCGCTAGCCGGGCAGAGTCATGAATCTGGTCAACTAATTAGCTGGAAGCCAACCAGTTGTCTCGCAGATTCCCAACTCTGTCCAGCCAGTTGGCCAACAGAGACACGTCTCCGCGAGAGCGCAAACGAAAAATTTCGTGAGGCCACCTACCATTTCCATGGCAGAAGGCCAGCGGGAAAGATCGTTCAAAAAAAAATTCAAAAGGCTAAACTACTGTTCGGACTCGAGGCTTGACCAAAGTCAAACCTAGAGTCGAACTGCAATTCAAAAACAAAACTTTCAAAACTTTACTTTAATCGTTACCAAACAGAATCAAAATATCAAAACTTTCAAAATACTTTCATTACTTTACTTTCCTTTAACCAACTTTCAAAAATCAAATTCAAAATCTTAAAACTTTACGTTACTTTACAAAAATTTCATCTAACTTACAAAAACCAATTGGACTCAAGTCTGCCTATAACTTCCACTGATTATGTGATTACCGAGTCAGACTATTTAGCTACAAGCCAAATGTCCATATCTCAGGTAATCACAGTCCTCAACACAAGTCATAATCAGACCACCGAAGTCCAACTGAGGTGGCCCCACGTTGGGCGCCATTTTGTTATGGAAGTATGTTGTAAGAGTGATTGTTCAGGACGTTAAGTCCAAACTGTCAGCATGAGCTGACAGATCACTCGATGACAGCGATAGCACAGGGCGGCATGCTAGCACCTCGGCTAAGGTTGGCGGAGAGTGTGGGGGAGTTCCCGAAAATACCTGCCACTGTCATCACCCATAATCAAAAAAAAAATCATGCCTACCTACAAAAAAAGCCGGCACACACAAAAAAAATTCTTTCTCTGCTATCTTACTTCCTTATCCTAAGAGTTGACCTGTTTTTACATGGGCCACTCGTACAAACCTCTTCGTTACTTGTCTTTGGATGAGGCACGAAACGAATGACGACGAAGTGTAGAAGACATCGAGAAAAGTTTAATGTTGCGGCATTCTGACCACCGTATAAACTCCCGAATTCAACTTAAATAAAATTTTAATCACGAGTAACTGACTACTTACATAGTGGAAAACACACGATGTTAGAAAAATGACGAGTTCAACTGACGTTAGGAATTCATTAACTAAAAGATCAGAAGCGAGCGCGAGATGCCTTACCGTGCGTCATCTAATTCTTATGGGAGCACCTCCCCACTTCAATTCAATAATTTAAATCATATAAGTGAATTTATGTATATATTCTTAAATGTAATTATATATATATATATAGTAAGTAAAGCTCGGTATATACATATAGAATTATAGGAAATATGTTGAAATAAAAATTTATTTAAATAACTTACTACTTTACGTCCACGTTATCATGTCCCTCGAAGGAGCTCCTTGGAGTGCAATTATGTTTAGACAATCTGTATGGAACAAAAATTTCTTTTATGTTATTTGATATACACCACTATGCCGCGTATTAGTGTTTACGCTGTTACATTACTACTTTAGATTGTGGCGGGACTAAACTTGTTGGTTCAACTCTAAATCTTCTGCTAGACAAAATCGAAACTCGTTTTATGACCCCGTGGTCTTCAATCTGTCGTCTGTCTTCATTTCATGTTACAGGTTCAATTTTTGTTTATTTTTTAGTGTCTATACTATTTAATTGCACGTACCTACAGGTTTCATTTAATTAAAAAGTGATAAAATAAAAAGAATGGAAGGAAATAAGAGATTATTGTCACAATCTTCAGAAATACATTTGTCCTACTTCCTAACATATGGTTACACCCCTGTCTACATTTACCCTAGACGTCACCGTTGTTCATGTTCGGTAGTAAAATCTACCTTAGTGCCTACCCTATATATTTACATTTATATATTTTTTTGCACATGTTTATAATTTTTGATAAAAGTAATTAATTTTTTTTTTATATATTGTCTTGATATAGGTTACCAGGAATGAAATTTTAACGCAAGTTATCTTCCTTGCTTTATATTATTAACGCTCACTATGCTGCTGCTGGTATAAAATTCTGTCTCAAAAACAGCGCCAAAATCCGTTGTATAAACCTCTGGGCATTGGCCTCACTTTTAATTACTTAACCGTAGCTCCAGAGTAATTGAATTTCAAATCCCGCACATTAATTCATTCTCTTTTTGTTTCAAAATTTCTTAAAATACATATACCTCCTTATAGTCTTGTGAGTGGTATTCCATTCATTTCCTGTCTGAACAGGCTTATCTCTCTGCAACACTCCGCAGGGTGTCGGCGATATAAGCAATCTATATCTCTTCTTTATCTGTTTACTAGGCAAAGGGGAAAAAGGTGAATTTATCAGATGCCCATTCTATCGTAATTTCTTAATTATTTATTTGCGTTGTACTTACATGTGGCACGCTAGCGTGAATTTTATTTCCCTCCGTATCGTTTTATAAGCAAGGTGGCCGAGATTAATCCCAACACCCTGCCGCTTTTCCAATTAAATTTCTAACTTCTTGCTTTGGCACTATTAATGTTACTCCTTTTTCGGGGGGTGTGATAAAATAAGAAAATTTGCGAATATTCACTCCCGTTAATCAGTCGCGTGTCCTGTATTGACAACTTTCTACCAAGAAGAGGTCTTATCTTGTCGTCCGCTCGAATTCTTCTTCTTCTTTGTCACTTCAGCATGTCATGCTGAGGTTGACGACACATTGCTTCGTCGGGGTACGTCTGGTTTTCGTTCTTATTTAACGAGGCCGGCCTACACGCATCAGTATAGGTAGCATATTGCTATGTGCAATCTGCTACGACCATAACAGCATACACATACAAAGTTTTACGTTGCACGCATTTCTTATGACGAAAGCTTTTTTCGGAATTTGTATGTACGAGTACATACCTATATATTGTATTCTTCCCGACAAATCTTACAGAAGGTAAGATTTGTTTTTTGATTTATGTTTTATTAATTTTTATTATTTTTAACATAATTCTCTTCATTTATGTGGATGATAAGCTAATCGTGTTTTAAGCATAAAAACTTATTGAATATATTTATTTATTTATGCCCCGTTTGGGTATATTTAACAAATACAACAGGTTCATACAAGCCTCTTTGTGAGCGGGGAAGACTTCTTCTTCAATAATAATAAAATAAATATTAAATTATCACATTAAAGTAATCTTAAACGAAGAAAGAAAGGGAGAAAAGAAGGATGGCAGAAAATGTAATTTTGAATCTGATGAATGTTTACTGTTCCATTTAAATTTAAACAAGTCAAGTGTGAGGAAAACGCTCAGATTATTCTTAAATTTTGTCCACATGCTCCAAATTACTCATAAATCACGAATATCCAATTTATTTTCAACGGAAACTAGTTTCCGAGATATTTAACTTTAAAATCTCGAACTTTAGATAACGATAGCTTATCGCAACATTTAATAAATGAACTCACACACGCACACACGCACACACACACACACACACACACACACACACACACACACACACACACACACACACAGGCAGAGAACGGTTTTTTTTAAATAAGCATCTTTAAACTATTCTCAAATATTTCCAAAACATTGATTTTTTTACACACAAATTTCATAAATACCGTTATTTATATCAAAAACTTTTGTGTGTAAAAAAATCAAAATTTTGGAAATATTTGCTTATTTAAAAAATACAGAGTAATACACTTTTCGACAGCTACAATTCTTGGTTATTTAATAAGCCAACAATAACCAAAAGCTATATAGGGTGGTTCAAAACTTATACTCATTTATTATCACGAATATTGGAGAAATCTTCACCTGGCCACAACTCCTAAAGGAAGGTTTCTAAGGATGGGTATGTGGAAACATTTTGTGATCATCTTACCTCAAGGTATCGCATGGTATACCGGAAGGTATCTTGATCTGAATCACCCTGTATATGTAAAAAGATTTAAAAAAAAATCGGTTTTATGCGAAGAATCCGACGAAATTTATCACTAGTGTCAGCAATAAACATATACAACGTGATTATTAAACCGCACTTCGAATTCTGCGCTACAGTTCTTTTTTTGTGTAACCAGGAACAATTGACTCAACTACAAAGACTCCAAAATAAGGCAATGCGTTGCATTTTGTATTAAGTTTATTTCACTTTAAACACACGCTAAACACAAATCTTTACACTCGCAAATGGTAGGTATTCTTACTACAAACTCACAAAATCACGTCCTAAAAATTACAACCGACAAACTCTGCGAAAAAACAAGAATGAATTAGAAGCGAAATCATCTAATTACATATACATACAAAGCACACTCCACCCGCAGACGCATAGCATTCGCAATTTTAAAACGACTTGAAACCAATGAAGCTGTGCGGGCTTATAATCGTTCCTATAATATTCCAATTCAGCTCTTAAGTGCTTAAAGAATCGACAATATAATCGAGCGCATGTATGTACAATGTAGATACATAGCAGTCTTAAGCAACACCGGCCGTGTATGGATTCTTTCAATACATATTTTGTTGCTTTGTTTTCGGTCTCCAAAAAACGACACACGGAAGCACAGCAAGCGACACAGTACCGTTCACTAGAAAACCACGAGAAACCGAGAACATACCGAAATTATTTAATATTTTAGAAACTTCTGGATGAAAAATGACTTTCCTATGTTTGTCCCAAAATTGTCCTGCATGTATTTGTCCGTAAAATGCTGAGAATATTTTTTTCGAATTAACATTTTGCAAATGTTCCCATCTGAAGTGTTTGTGGGATATCGCGGGGATATCCCAAAATTGTCCTATGCATCCCGTGTGTATTTGCGCCCGTTAAATGCTGAGAATATTTCGTTCGAATTAAGATTTTGCAAATGTTCCTATCTAAAGTGGTTGTGGAATATCCCAGGGACTTCCCATCATTGTCCTATACATCCCGTTTCATATGTTTCTGTTTGTAAAATACTGAGAGTATTTTGGTTCGAATTATATTAAGATTCCGGAAATGTTCCCATGTAAATTAGTTGTGGGATATCCCAGGGAATAAGTTATGGGAAATTTCTGAAAACTCCTAGAAATAAGGTCCCGAGTATAAACTGGAGACTTCCTGTATATCCCGGGATAGTTATGGGATCTGTGGGATAAGAATGGGATGTGCCTGGGTAATTTTGTGCTGTATGGGATTAAAATGGTTAAGTGTAGGCCAAAGGTTAAGAAAGAACATGTTAATATTTGTATATAAATTAAAGTACAATCTTGTTCCAAATTACTTAAGTAGACATATAAGCTACATAGGTGAATGTCAACCATATGCATTGAGAAATGTTGATCAGTTTAGACTTCCAGGGTTTACAGATGCTAACTCGCAGAACTCAATTATCTATAAAGCCTTTAAAGAATTTAATGAATTGCCACGTAGCATTAGCAATGTTCAAAATATTAAAATATTTAAAAGAGAAATCGTAGACTACATCAAAGAAAATTCTAAGTGATTCATAAATGTAATAATTAATGTTACATAGCAAAAATACTAAATAAAATTACTTACTTACTTACTAATATTTAATTCCACCAGCTTACAGGTGTGCGTCGGTGTGCAATAGTAAAAATATATATCCAGGTGTTCCAAACTTTGGTTTTAGTAATAATTCTCGGAGACTTCGTCACGAAAGCAGGGTACTTTTAACCTGACGGCGCACTAATCTTGGTCTCAGCCGGTCTTAAACTCAACTCACCACATGTATTGGTACATTTTGGGAATCTGTGCCCCAAAAGCGGATGGTGCGTCTAATCACGCTTTATGCCGCGTGTGGTTATCTATTCTATGTCTACTTTTTGTTTAAAATTTCAAAAAAAATGTTAACTTAACTGACTAGCAAACTTGGTATGCGAATCCACTATCCTTACTGCTTCACCTGGGTGCCTCTGTCTTTCCGCGTGGTTGTCCACGGAGCACTAGGATTTGTATTATGGGATGATGGTACCGTTTCCACCGTTACTTATCTGCCACCGTGATTCCGGGAAAACTCAACTGGAATCTCTGGGATATTGAGATATCCGCCGCTTCCTTTTCCAACTGTTTAAATTATTAGGGATTAATTTGCTAAATTAAATTCAATTCTTTCTTAAGCGTATTATACATCAAGATTACTTAGTGCCGGTTTCACAGTTCGAGTTTAAACTCAGGATTAGTTAAACTCCGTTCGTAGTTTAAACTGAGTTTAAATCAAAATGAGTTTCATAGTGTTCGACCTTTTTTAATATGGAAGCACTATGGAATTGTGAACTAACAAATTCTTTTCTGTACAATTGTGAAGTAGCAAACTATTGTGAGTCATTTACTGTCAAAATTTTGCCGGCCAAATCGTTCTGACAAAAAATATTAATTAATTAAACCTACGAAAGTGAAAATAAAAAAAATAAATAATAAAATAAATTATTTAAACCTACGAAAATGAGTAAAGACTCTTTGAAACGCACGAAATGTCACTTCATTCACATTTAAAGATAAACTGAGTTTAAACGCTCAATTTGAGTGGTTTAAACTAAGTTTAAACGAGGTTTAACTTACCACTGTGAAACTGTGTTGAAGAGATAAACTGAGTTTAAACCACATCTTAAGTTTAAACTTCAACTGTGTAACCGGCCCTTAATCTTTTTAACATGTAGAAAATATATTATTTGGAGGAAACTACTGAGAGACAAAAAAGAAAGGAATATAGCTACAATATGTATACAGCATATATAGGCGATGTCATTAATGTCATTAGTTTTAGACTAAATGCAAAAGTAAGATGACAAAATGACCTACTAAGAAGTATAATTAACAATTTACTAACAATGCAAGTAGTTTATATAATCTATTGAATTTATTATTTTATTTAAATTTAAATATAAGTATTAATAGTGTGCGTAAAATTAGATGCGTTCGGCTAGCTGCTATCAGTTAAATGTCGGTACAGGAACTGTACGTTGAATATCAACCGGAAGTGAAATCCACTTACTGGATATGTGAACGAAGTAGGAACGTTGGCCCATGACTGTAAGGTAACGAGGGATCAAGATATGGACTTGTCTAGAGCTACGCAAAAAGCTTATACTGCTGCCCAGGTATGCGGGATTATTGGTGTATATAAGACGATGTAGAAAGGTTAGCGATTGGTACAGAAGGTAAGTTTCAAGGGATATATGGTCAAAGCGTCCAAACACGAATCTAACACAGTTGTTAAAAGCCACCTCCAACTTCCGCGAGCAGACAGAATCCAGGCTAGGAAAGACTAAGTTACCATAGGTAAAAAATGGAACAACCAGAGCTTTGACTATTTTGAGTTTGGTAACTACCGAGAGAAAATCAGCTGAGCACCAAAGTTTACGAAGTGTACCATATACTTTACCAAGGATGCTGTTAACATAATCACAGCAGGTCAGGCGAGAGTTGAACATGACCCTAAGATTTCTAACATGCTCCAAGTGAGGCAGGGGATTATTATTTAGGAGAACTGGGGGAAAGCTTAATGGCTCCAAGCCTCGACTATGGAGTATCATGTAATTTGATTTGTTTGCATTCAAGGCAAGATTATTTACCACAGACCAGTCATGGATGCGCTGCAGATCCTCGTCGATTTTGAGGATACAATCCTCCGATAGACCAACAGGGCAGCATAGAAAAATTTGAACATCGTCTGCATACATATGTATGTTTGCGTTGCGTGTCACATCTGGTAAGTCATTAGTATAGAGGCTAAATAGAAATGGTCCGAGGATAGAGCCTTGTGGTACACCACGACACAGACATATCGGGGCAGAGAGATGGTTGCCATTTTTCACTTGCTACGTTCCACTGAACAAGAAAGTGGTTAATGCTATCAAAGGCTTTTGAGAAGTCTAATAAAACAAGGATTCTCAAGTTATCTCTATCAAGTGCTTCCCGAATATCCGTAGTAACCCTTAACAAAGCCGTTTGGAAGCTGTGCCTGCGTCAAAATCCAGACTGCCACGTTGATAATAAAGCATTACCTTCGATATAGCCAAGCATTTGATCAGTCAAGAGTTTCTCCAGAGCTTTTGCTAAGAAGCACAACAGGCTGATAGGTCGAAAATCAGATATACAATTAGGGGAATTCCTTTTAGGAATGGCTATTACAGTACCTCTTTTCCAATTTGTAGGAAATTTAGAGGATGCTAAAACTGCGTTAAAGATATGGTTTACAATAGGTAATATTACGGGGAAAAGTATTTTTAAGAAATGTCCCGGTATGTTATCTGGGCCGCAGGCATTCGATTTGATTGAGAGAATATCACGGTACACCTCCGCCGAATCAACAGACCGAAAGCTGAAACCATTGTTTGAAACCAATGTAGGAGTTACACTCTCAATATCTGAAGTCACTGATGATATTAATGTTGTGGGTGATGCCAAATGTTCATTTAGGTCGTTAGGATCAAAGTCACAGCCAGGAGACCGTGCATCATGAACACCCATATGTTTTAGATTGGACCAAAATTTGTTAGCTGGGAGTCGAGGATCAAGCTCAGCACCATAATAATTACACTTCGCAGTTCTCATTTTACTAATTACTAAATTTCTGATGCGTTTGTATTGGAGTATGATTGCACTGAATTTTAAATGTTTGTATTTGCGATAAAAGAACTAGCGCTCGGCTGTCAAATTTTCAATTTCCACCGAGTACCAAGGAATTTTATGCTTATGTGTAGGCCTAGAACGGAGAGGAGCGTACTATCATGAAGATATTGGATGATGTAATCAAATTTATCTACTTGATCGTCAACATCAGCGAATTGATAGATCTCGTGCCAAGGTTGTGAGGCAAATTCTATCAACATCAATTTGATACCATTATAGTCACGAAAGTAGCTAGGCATTTCAACAGAGCTTACATCCATAATAAAATTATACGTTAAGAACAGTAAATCGTGGTCCAAAAAGCTAGGTGGGCTCAGCTGGATAGAAAAATTTATATCACCTTCATAAATAACCAGAAGAAGATCAAGTAGGGAAGGATTTGGCACACCGCAAAAAGTGGGTATTCTATTAACTTGCTTGAGATCAAGCCGTTGGATAAGATGAAGGAAGTTCTCTGAAAGTGTATTACGCAGCAACAGACTGACATTAAAATCACCCCCAATAATTACCTTATTGTACCTATGGGTGATATGGGCAATAGCATCTTCGAATACTAATGCATTATCTGTGTAAAAGCCATTAGGGGGGCAGTAAGCAGCAACTATCACACAATTGTCAGCACTGGACCTAACTTCAACGCACAGAAACTCAAAAGGGTGACTGGGCGGTGAGTAATTACTCACAGCCGATTTCAAGTTATCCTTTACATAGACTGCAACTCCACCTCCAGATCGATTACATCTGTCATTTCTATGCAAGTTATAACCCGGAATATCAACCAACCCAAACGGTATATCACAATTTAACCAAGTCTCAGAGACTAGTATCACCTCAACCCCCGAGTCAGCAAAAAATTGACTGTAGTTGGCTAATTTTCGGGCGTATACTTCGCAAATTAATAGAGCACAATCTAATTATCCGAGCCATGGAGCAGAAGATATTCATCAAAGTTCCTACCTGGTTCATCCACTAAAAATTTATGAAAAGATCATGTTTGCACAGAGCCAGTGATAGAGCAATTTAAGAGGCAGGTTAAAACTAGAAATGAAAATATATCAGCCCGGCACAAGCATCAGGTAAATTGCAGAATTCAATTCATAAATACACACACTGAAAAGTATAGTATAGTATAGTTAAGCTGCAAGCAGTACAATATAAATTCATTTTTAAATAAACTAAAAGAAAGCAATAAAGCAAATTAAATATTTCATATGGGACAGAAAGGAGATACAAATCTATGCTATTAACTAAACTAAACCAAAACAATGTGGAGAAGATAGCATTATGTTCAGTCATCGCGATTCACAGCTGTTGGATCTCCAGGTGTCATAGGGGCATCAATCAGAGTTGGAGCCGCAAGGGCATGCGGAGCAGCGATATCACTCACATGCACTAAAATGTCATCTTTTTTCTTCAGGACATAAACAAATCCATTTCGAGATCGTACGAAATGCAGCTTATGTAAAGAACGTAAGTGCCTCACGATAAATTATTTGGTTGTTGCGTGAAAGACTGTCGTGGACTTTGATTAAATTATCAGAGGAAAAGCCAACATCGATTTCAATGAGTTTTAATGGACCATGCGCCGACAGAGATTTGTAGAAAGAGCGCTTCTCACTCTGGCAAGAAAGCCTTACTAGTACAGGAGAATTAATTTGTATTTATTTTTTCCAGGACGGGAATAGAACCTACACTTGTTAGAATCAGTCAATGATGTATAAAGAAGAATTTTTAAGAACTTTCATTAATAATAAAATTAATTTGTGTTTGCGTACCCCTCGCAGATGACGGTATGATTGATGACCGCTGCAATGTTTTTAAAGATTTTTTTGGCACTCACATTTTTTATCTCCGGAATGCCGGAGATTATGATGTCATTTAATCGCCGCAGCCGGTTGACTTCCTCAATCTCAACTGAGCGCAGAAATTTTACGTTTCACAGCTTCATTTTTGGATTTTATGCTCTCCAATTCTTTAACAGACGTTGCAGAAACTTTACTGATTTCAGAGCTCATATCTTCCTTAAATTCATTATACTTTTCGGTAAGAACCACGTTGAACCAAACCATCAGTCTCTTTTCCATGGCCTCAAGGGAAGTTTGTGAGGGCGGAGAAGATGATGTCGAGGGGGATTTCGATGAGACCACAGAGCTCTTCGTTGCACCTCTTGTTAAAGCGGGAGTACTACTAGTACGAGATGATCGGCTATGACTAGACTCTGTATTGTCTTTAACATTAGATTTAGATTAGCTAGCTTACCCATAGCGATAAGCGAGAAAGAGACAGTGTGGTGAGAGCATGTACCGTTCGACCAGCAGCGATGCAGTTTTTTTTGCTTACTGAATAAAAATTTTTGTAGGCAGCAAACATTTATGAGTAAAACGACAAATTCAAACAATTTAACAATTAATGTCACGAAACTTATAATTGGGAAGATCCAGAAAGTATATTGGCACAAGAAAATAATTTTAACTTATGGAATCGCGGAGGAAAATGCGGAAAAACCAGGAGCGCAGAACTACACGTCTACTCCGTAGGAATATTCACACTACTACTTACTAATTAATTACCCAAATGATAACCGATTATGCGCAGTAGGGATGTATGTGGTGTGGGGTCTTCGTTTAATCAGCAGGCAAAACACTAGCGTTTGAGAAAAAACTTTCCTTTGTTAGAACGAATTTGTTTTTCTTTCGCTCTATTTAACTTATTCGGACACTAAATTTCTTTTTATTTCCGTTATCCTCGTAGCTGACTCTTCGTTGTTCCTTCAACACTTTGCGGAATAAAAATGGCAGCAAGCAACCTGCACACTCTTATCTGTTCCAACGCTCTTCTTCTTCCCTGTCAGGATCTTTTTTTTGTTTGATCCAAGCTAGAGCTCAGTCGTGGCGTTCTACCCTCATGGCAGCACATTCGCTATGTGGCACTATGTGGGTTCAGCTGCTGGCTGTTAGCGTGTATAGTCCGCTTGTGGATCAGACAACAATGAAAAATGGTCGACTGAGCTAGCCTGCCTTAACACTTTGCCTCAGTATTGCGGGCGCCCAAGTGTGACTCGACCCATGACCACTAACTTACGAAACTGTGAGCTGTGCCGGCCCTACAAAAGCCATGAAGGCTTGTCAGGGTCTCTCTGACCGCGACGAGTCGGAGCCGCATCCCCGAAGTCATGCCAGCCCGTGGCGAGTTTTCGACTACGGTCTTGGTGTTGAGAGCCAGTGGTGCACTCACAGGCTAGCAACCCAAAAGGTCAGTCGGTCAGCGCCCCTCTGTTCCTCTCCCCAAGATGAGTGGGATAAGCCCCCACAATCGGTAACCTAGCCAACCGATTGCGAAGCTTCTTCCGCTCTTGACATCTCCCTCCGACCGCAGACCAACACTCCCCCGAGGATGCGTCACCCAGACACCACACCCAGATCGGGTCTACAAAATTTAAATTCAGCACAAGGTGTGTCAGCACAGCAGAGATTAAAATTTTGCGAAGACAAGTTAATATTGGAATTCCAACGGCAGCGCAGCCTCCGTTGGGTACCATGTGCGAGGGGTTCTGACGCATTGTCAGGCGAGGGAGTGTGAAAAATTGAAATTACTAACAAGAGGTACACCGACCGCTAGGCTGGGAAGGTGCTAAGCGGAAAATTGGCATCCTATGGTTTACCGTAAAGCTGGCTGGATGCTTTCTTAGGGCTACCAGGAATGAAAGGATATGTCAGTTGCTCTACCAGGCTTCTCAGAAATGGCCATCAGCAATCAGGGTTTGATGTCCTTAGCGAGATAGACACCTAACGTTTTCCCTGCAGATCTTCAAGCTTATAGATGGAGTTTCCATTTTTCGACTTAATACGACACTTTATAAATTTTCGTCCTAGTTTAGCGCTGAGCTGTTGTTGGAAGTTGCTTTGCATGAAATTTCGTCTGTACACTTCTTGACCAATTCTGAAATTGACAGGTTTAGCTCTAAGATTATAAGCTCTTGCACCCTGCTCGAATGCGTGGTTTAAATTTTCCTGTGCTCTCGCACCAACTTTGCCGTTAGGTTCTTCATAACCTAATCCTATATATTCTACAGAACTGTCAAAGTTGAGGCTGAGGTTGGAAAGGCTAGCACTGTGTTTCCCGCTTTAACCTGGGGGTTACACGTAATAGTACAGCTTGCATGCAAGCCGCACTGCCATACTTCTTGCACGTATAACCTCTACTGCCATGCTGGCAGTTCAGCTTTCAGCGAACTTCCATGATGAAAAACAATGGCAGCTGAGGTGATAGTAATTTGGCATTGTGCAGTTTTCAAGATGTCGAAAAAAAAAAGAAATGCTTGAGAGAATTTGTTAAATTTTTTCTGGAAAAATGGGATTTTCTGGGATCATTTGCATTACATCATTTACCAACACCTTCCTCTTAACTTTTTCTTGGGTTTTTATCATTCTATTACTTCTTTATTTCTTATAATTTTCCAATATACGCATGACTTTACACCTCAATGCCATTTTTTAAATGAACTTGCATGCAAGACACTGACATATAATAAGAATGGACTGAACGTTCTGCTTCAAAAATGGCACAAGTATTGAACAGGCTGTGAAAACCATTTATTTCGTACAATTGCACACCGATTCATAATTTATTATTATTTGTCGATTGGAAACACTAAACATGTTATAAAATAGTATTGCATTAAATTAAAATTTTTAGGGAGTTAAATTTGTTTTAATTATCCCAAAAATTAATATTTAATATTACTGAAAAATGTGCTCCTCTGCAGATTTCTTGTCAAATTTCATTGAGATTGTAAGAGATAGACGTATATAAACAACATATTTGACTGAATTTCCAATTAATACAGTCGTACTGTTTCCAAAATTGGTTATAGTTCAGTGTACATTTTGAGATTGAAAGAGACAAATAGATTTTAGCCAAAATTTGTGCCATTTTTGACGATAGGAACTAGATAGGATGGCTCAGTCCGTTCTTATTAGTCAGTGGTACTCGCATAAAACTAGTCGATAATAAGATACTTCAGAGATGTCACACAACAACACAGCTACGTCGTTTCATTTCTCACTGATGCAGCACGAAGTTGGTTTCGCTGTAACTATGTGGATAGGCAAGAGACATGTGAAATGTCCATTGAATAAATAACTAATAAGGAAACGGCATATCGGGTGAAAACGTAAGCCACTCGGCGAAATGTATTAGTGTGCTCTGTTTGTATTCGTTTCGTCATGGCAGTAATTAAATTCTGACATTCTGAAAGGGCACATTTTTCATAATTCAAATTTCCATGTAAAATAAACAAATTTTTAGCTCCCCCTTATTTTCAGACAATATTTCTTGGCGTTGCCTTTGTATGACTGGAATAATTTAGGCACCAACTGACAATTCAATTGTAAACAAATAAACCGGCATTGGTAAAATGTTAAATCATTTGCCAAGACTCTTTATTTTTATAGATATTTCACTTTTATTTTGTTGAAAACAATATAATTAATAAGTAAAGCTATTAAGCTTACTTGAAGAATGCTTTCCCACGACAATAACTCCGTTCGTTCCTGCAGCACAGCACAGCGCACTTCATTATATTAATTTAGGACTCCGGAGTCTCTATTGCACAAAATGTCGTTCACAAAAGAAATATTCCGCACTTATTTCACACTACTATTCATAAAAATCACGTTTAATTAATTATTTATCCCAATATCGCGAATTGAAATCCGAAACTTATTTTGAAATAATATGAAATGTCAGAATGTTGAACTGACACCAAATAGGCAGTAGGCCCTCTTGTCATTTCTCCCCCCCCCCCGACCATAGGTCACACTGTCATTGAAATGCTTAAACACGTACACTGTATTCGCACGATACCCCGCTTCCTTATTAGTTATTTATTCAATGGAAATGCCACCTGTAGAGAAATAATACAAGTGTCGAATGCGAGGATGCCGGAAGAAGAGGAAGGCGCGAAAGCAAGATTGTTGCGTTCACGATTGAAAAGTGTGGTCTGGAAAAGTGTAGAAGGGCAACACGTGATAGCATTTTCCAAGTTTAATTTTCTAAAGTGTGAAATGCAAGTATAGCCTAGTAGGCTGGGAGAGTAGGAAGAGCTCCCTCCCTGTCCTTAAAAAAAAAAAACAAAGAAAGAAACAAAAAGGAAGGGAATAAATTAAACTTCTCCACAGATCGCGGAATATTAAAGAAACCCGCACGGTACGACCGGAACTCACGAGTTGGAACAATTACAAGTTTAGTCCAGGCTGTATACACTGTTGTGGCTATATGCACATCTGTCGAATAATTACTACGTGTCAGAAGTCGTAGTCCCGAATATCACGCAGATCGCATCTCCACGCCTCTTATAACAAAACACCCAGAACTTAAAAGAAAAGGGGGTATTCAAACAACATGGCCTGAATATCCATGGGATGGATGGGGCACGGGACAATCACCAGGGGGTTAGGCTGATGGCACGGTTGAATCAGTGTTGACTATCCCTCATCCCAGTTCCTGGCATACAATCTTATTCTTTTCTCATTTCATCTTTGTCTTTACCTAACCTGGAATGAGAGTTTTTTTTTGTGGTGCTGTGGGAGGTTTAATTTTTTCGAACCCTACTTATCTCCGTAAAGCTAGCTACAAGCATGCCAGCCTGCCGATAGCTGTCACGGGGTGAGGAGCTACTTAGCTCAGCTGACGGAACGTAATGTTCCCATTTCTCAAGCCAAAACAAGAAGCATAAGATACAAGCAAAACAGAGCATGCCATAACAAATGACGCTCAACATGGGGCCCGAATAAGATGTGGAGTACTTCAGGCCTATTTTTACTGGGGACTGAGACTCTGAATGATTCTTTAGAATTTTGGTTGTCAGCTAATTTCCTGACTCGGAGATCACATCCAGTGAAGATGGGATAAACATTCAACTTGAATTTAATTTGAATGTATAGTATTCGGCTCCATGCGAACCTTCGGTTCAAATTTTTCAATTTTTTTTTCTTTTTTCAATTTTTATTCTTCTTTTTCATTTTTTTTACGATGTGCACTTTAAGTGAATACCATTGTTGATTTTCTTCAAGTTAAGTTTGGATTTCCTTTTAAATTATGTTTAGCTATGACGTAATTCTGGAGAGATTGTGTGGTAATAGCCCAACTCTAAATAAGTCGAGACCTGTACTTATTTTACAATACAAAATAAAAAGGACGAATGACAAACGCTGCTGGAGAGTATTGAACTACTGAGAGCGAGTCAATGTTGGCTCTTAGCCACTTGATTCCTGGAGACTCTTTACTCTCAGGCCGTACGGAGGACTTGATTACACGCGACGACCTTTACATGACTAGGACAGTAGACTCCAAATTTTTCATCTTCTTCTTTTCCCTTACCCTTTTCCTTCCATGAACACTGCCGAGTTCGGACATGTGGCTGGGCAAGTTATTGGATCTATGAGCTTGACCTTCTGGCTTCGGGCTAGCGGGTTTGCTGGATTCGTGACGCTGCCAGACGCATGACTGATTAGGCATTAGAGACTGGAGAGTCGTGAAGAGGAGACGCGGGAGCCTGGGAAGATGGGGCGATTCCCTTAGTGATCATGAGCTGGCACGCTGCTATCTACCTAATTGAGGTACATTGTTCATCCATCCTGGTCCCTCGTGGATTCTTTCCGCCATGGCAGAAGCTAATCTACCCCATTTTCCTTTCCTTTAAAGTCAACATTGCTTCCCTTGGGTTGTTGGTCGTGAATTTTTTGACGATGATACTCTGGTGGCGATTGGGGGAGGGGCTTCGAGAGAGAGGGATGACAACTTAAAGAAATTATAATTTTTTATTCAAATATTTGTGATAGAAAGAATATTTTGGAAAATTGAATAGTTTGCGATTGTGATAATTTGAAAGCTTGGAAACTGGGGAATTACAAATCGATGAATGACCAGCTGATAATTTGACGAACTCATAGATTTTAGCAATCAACTTAGTCATTAAATTCACGGAAATTCTTAGGGCTGTCTCAAGCAACATGTATCTATATCTATAACCTACGGTTGAATTTTTTTTTATTATCATCTGCATAGTCTGATTCATTGGTTCTTTCATAAATTAGAGCGGGAAAACTTCCCAGTTCTCCCAACCATACGACTAACGCTTATATTCAATACCCACTAGATACGTGGGAGCTGTTCGAACTAGTATTAGGATGTTTTGCTAAGCTAGTTGCATTAGTGTCGACAAATAAAGTCTAGAATCGCTAACCAACATGTTTCTTACTTCCCGATCTCCACCGGAGGAGGCAACAACCTTAAATTTGCCAGAGGAATGTACTATCTGCAAGAAGATAGGCTGATCTAAGACCATGAAACCAATGGTGATACCATGTGGACACGTTTTCCATAGGTTGTGCCTTCAGAAATGGGCACAAACGAAAGGTAGCTGTCCGAATTGTCGACGGGCAGTGACTCTAGAGCAATGTCTGCTGTATATTGACACAATCCCTAAACATTACCAAACTAGACAAACAGTGAATGAGACCCAGCCGGCACTTCTGGAGCAGAGCGTACTCTATCGCGTCCCCAGTGCCAAACTTCTGTACATCAACGAAGACCGCACGACCAAACCTTTCCAGCACATAATACACCATCCGCTAACAGCTCTAACCGAGTACCTGTTCAACAGATGGCCTCAGTACAAGCCCTTTTAGCTGGCCTGCAAATGCGAATTGCGGACTTAGTGCGTTCAGAGGTAGCTAGAGTACTGGAACAGATTAGGAATGAATATTCTTCAGCCCAAGCCCAAAACCGTGAGGTTCCATTAAATTTCCGACCTGAGGAACCCCCACCTAATCTTCCACGACCCTACTAGGAATTCATAGTCCAGGAATTTAACCTTTTCTTGATCCAACCAGAGTTCCTCGAACTGAACCAAGACAATCCCCAGCTGGAGCATTGCCACCACCCAGAGCAGCCCACTGATCCCCTAACGGCCAGTATTAAAATCAAACCCGAACACGGTCCCGAATTAATACGTATAGACGATCTGCCAGTCCGATGCGGAGGTGGCAGATCAGTTATAATGGAGGTAATGTTAAGCTCGACGTGGAAGAACTCATTTTCAGAGTCGAAATCTTGACGATAAGTACACTTGGTCGAGATTTCGAACTTATGGTAGCTAATCTGCCATCCTTGTTTAGTGATAGAGTGAATGATTGGTTGTGGACATTGTTTCGATCCAAACCAAATCCGCCCTGGGGGGAAAATAAATGTGACGTCGATATAAGACGCCAAATGCCCAATAGGCGGCAATATGCAAACGAACCTTTTGCAACGTATTATCAAGACCTGATCAATCTGCGACATCGATTGCACAATCCAATGGGAAGTCCGAATTTATAGAACTGGTGAGAGCCAATTTTCTCTCAAGCATTCAGCAACAGATCTGTCTGCATTCCACAGCCTCGGTGGGCCAACTTCGCTCAATTATCATGCAAGTGCAGGCAACTAGAGCTCGAATTCAGTCGTCGACTGCATCACAGGCGCAGAACAGAGGCAGATTGGCAGAAGTCATCTCCCCTGGAATGGCAGCTCAGGAAGATGCTGACGAGCCGATATACACTGACGAAATCGAGGTGGCTAGAGTGACAAACTCCCTTAGCAGTAATAATAGATGTTGGAACTGCGATAAGACGGGTCATTGGTACCAAGATTGTGAGGAGGTGCCGATAAAAGTTTTCTGCTACGGATGTGGTGAGAAGGACACCGTGAAGCCAAAATGCTCATTCTGCCAACAGAAAAACTCCAAAGGGGTCGGGACCAACAACACTAGGTCTCGATCAGGTCTCGATCGAATTTAGTACCCCTCCATCAGCACACGCAGGCATGGAGACAACCTCCAGGACAGCCCCAGTCCCCAACGTCCAGACCACAGTAGAGATCAAAAACAAGTACGAAATGTCGATAACGAGAATTTGATCAATTTTGTCACCACAAATGACTTTCCATTGATTGAAACATCGATAGTTCCAAGCACTAGCACTAACTTATTAGATATGAACCCCGACATGGGAACATGGGACAAGTTCATGGAGATATCCTAATACCAGACAGGATACCCAGAAAGAGCTGGCAAGGTATATAGCATACAAGGTATTCTCACAAAATGTTTGACACATTGCAGCTTATGTACCGTGACGTCACTTTGTGTTTAAAATGTACCCTATATACAGGATATCCCGTATGTGGTTTGGCATCTGAAAGCTACGGATAGGTAATGCTTAGACAAACAAACAATTGTATGGGTGGTGTAGGGGAAATCGTAACGTTTTCTGAACGTTACACTCTATGATGATGATTCAAACTTTGGTAGAGAGATAATCGTTTTTTACACTTTTTCTTAAGCATCATTAGAGAAAATGGCTGAGTGAAGTCATCACAATTGTCTCTCAACACAAAATGGCGGAACGTGGTTCGAACAGAGAATACCTTGTATTCTATATACCTTGTTGCCGCATATGTTTCAAAATTCCGCCCCACTTTTTTGTTGAACCAGAGAAAAAGACAAATAGTCGCTGAAGAGCCTCGAACAACGAAGCTGATTTCACTGAGATTTTAGCGGCATCAGCAACGACAAGGTTTAAACTGTGACAACCACAAGGATTGAAAAACGTTCTTGGAAGCTTTCTAGATATCCGACTTTAGACGTCTTTGTCTTTTGCTTACATGTTAGCTCCGGTGTCCTATCTTTGACATCATTCATATCAATATTTAGTTATGATTTCATCAAAAAACAAGCCTGAGAGACATTCTCCACTGGTCTATAACAGGCTTATAAGCTATAAGTCATTCTCGAAGACAGTTGTAATCAATGTCCAAAAACCTCAGTGTCACACTAAATTGTTTGACATGGATTACAGCAGGCGTACAGTCCAAAATAATTGAAAAGTAATTGGATCTCTCACTTCGGTCTCAAGAAGATTGATTAATTCATTTTGAATATTTTTGCCAAAGTAGAAGTATTTTGTTTCGCAATTAACTAGGCGCCGCAGGTGTTTCATTATCACAAGATCAAATTTTCCTAGTAATTCTACCAAGCCCAGAAAATCCCCATTACTTGCTGCATACAATGTGTCACTACTACCATGAATGGCCAAATTATTCTCCTCCAGAAAAAAAGTTATTGCACCATTCTTTCTAATATTGCAACTCTACCTATATTTGCATCGTCAACTTGCCTTAAAATATCTTTATCAATTCCGGAACAAATACCTAATCTCTTTTTTGCTTCTAATCAGCAGGGCATACGTGTGCCCAATCATCAAACCCTTATTTCCCAACTTATATGCAGTTATTGCGACAAAATATAAAGCAACAAAAGCAATAAATATTTCCGCAGATTTGGAATACTCTAACCATTTTCTGTCGTAAATTTCTCCATTTGACACAATTCGTTGGAAATGAATGTTCGAAAAATGACGTCGTCCTTGTTCCTTTTGTGGATAAGATGACATTTTTACATTTTTCGGCCCACGAAAGATAATTTCATCAATTGCCTGCACCCGCATTGTTGATGGCCACTTTGCGATATCTTCCTCTAGTACCGTTACTGGTATTGAATCTGTTACTGGAGTTGATAATGATACTGGTACCTCTAATTCCGTACTTGTTGACGGTATTGATACCTCCGTCAGCGTTAACGTTGTTGGTATCACTGCGTCTTTGGCGTAAGATGACGAATCAGCGTGTAACAGATGAGTTTTAGATCCTGCTGAGTCTGGGGCCTCTCCAAGTTGGGCGTGTCACATTCTGTTGATGTTATTTCCTCATCGTGTTTAGTACCTACTCTTCTTTAAAAATTTTGCTAACTGAAGAGCGTCTTTCTCTTTCTCCACTTCCCTTTTTTGTTTTTTTCTTATTAAATTTTGAGATCCTGATAATTTTTTTGGTAACTGAGACAAAAAAACTAGTTGCAAAAATCTACCAATACTAATATGGAAAGCAGCTTTATATTTATCAGTTATTAACAACAGCTTCCAATGCTAATCCTTAATATATTTTACTTACCTACTTATTTGCTAAAGGAAACTACGCGTCGCCGATAACGACTTCGACAGCCATATAACATAGACGAGAAATGCCTTTTAAAACCGAACCCAAAACAAAGTACTTTTATTCGCAGCTTTGCAGCTTTCTGCGCCGGTGCGCAGGTCACGACCGGTCCACGATAAGTACACGTGTTCATTCCTTGCATTTTCTTACAGCGTTGGCATTACTTGGTTTTTTCCCCTTGCGCTTTGATTTTGGCGCCCATTTTGCCGGCGTGCCTGGAGCGACGACTCCACTAGCCATATTGTAGGGCTGGCCCTGGATATATCATCACATTGCACAATGTTTATAATTATTATTATCAAATCTTTAATCGACAGCTATAATCGAAGTATAGCTATTGTTGTTTTTGTTTTTCAGCTACTAATATTACTTACACCTGAGAAGATAAGATCGCTAATATCTCGAACCATAGCCCGTAGAGAATTTCTGGTGAAAATTTTACCCCCCTAGTACTAATACTATTGGAATGAACACAAAATATCGTAGGGTTAACTCGAATTATTACTAATATTAATTATACCTGAAAAGGTAAGATCGCTAATATCTCTAAAACCATAGCTCGTTAAGGATTTCTGATGAAAATTTGGTCCAACCCTAGAACTAAGACCCCCCACTGACACCTTCTAGAATCTATTGGCATGAAGAAAAATATTCTACGGTTAACTTGAATTATTACTATTACTAATTACACTAATTCACTTAGGGAATTTCACAACATTTCTTATCCACATAAATACACAGCTGCACACATCCACCCACGCCTTAGATAACGTTTCCTCAGCCACCAAGTAGCCCAGCCCAAGGTACTCATACTAAAGTAAACAACTTAAACCAAACTCAAGCTGACAAGTATACAGCCTCGATATAAAATCGCTTAGGGTATTTTACATCATTACTTAATACACATAAGCCGGACACATTCTACCCAAGCCTTGGTACAGGTAACGTATCCCAGTCCAACACACCCTAGACAGTCCTAGTATCAGATATTGCCACTAAAGCTCTCAGCCAACCTCCAGTACCCAGACACAGGACGGGGGACCACAAGGTCAAATTATAGCCTCCAAGACCAGATCTAAATTAAGCAGCAACCTCCACCAATAAAGGTTCCAACCCCTTCACAAATATTTAGAGCTACGATCTTCGGGATGGAAAATAAGTGAACTCCATAAACAAAATCGAACACCTATGCTATTTCCCTATGCTGGAGAGTACTGAAAGTGATCTTGCATCCCCAGTAAAACCGTAGTACGTGAGCAATTTGCTGCTGCGTGTGGGCATAAGGGAAGGAAAAACTGTGTCCCAGAATAAACATAGAACAACTAAAATACTGGAAGATCAGATTTACTAACAAGTAATAGATAATATCATAGTAAATCTAGAACGGCGATTTGAAAACCTACTGTTGAACACACCTGAAATAAATAACAAAATATAAGAAGAAATCTATTAATTATTTGTTACTTCCCTTAGTCTCCTGATTCCTCCAGTTTCAGCTGCAGGTATATCCACCACCACATGAACGTATCTGAAATGAAAAAGATAAACAGATATTAATTTAAAACAACTAATATAACAAAGGAGCATATAAAAAAACTATGGAAATAGGCAAATTACATGCAGACTGCCAAGAAACCAATTTCTTGGCAGTACAACAACAAAAACATGCAAATTCAATTATTGCAATTTCTGGGCAAAATTCATATGCTCTGCATAATAAACATTTGCAAAACATGCAAATATGTTTAAATATGCAAAACATAAAGAATTGCAACCCGCACATATATTATAATTAATAAAATGCAACAATTTATGCCATTGTTGACATTTCAAAAATCACTTTGTCAACATGAACAATTTTGCATAATTTGGATATTTCTTGCAAATTGTTCATGCTGGAACTCACAATAATTAATAAAGAACACTTAGAAAGTAATAAAATGCACTTACCTGGACAATTAATCCTTTAATTGCGACGAAAATACGAAAAAACTACATAAACAAACCCGACACTTTCGAATTAAAACGCCGCGATCGCGACTGTCAAATTGACTTGCGAGAAAGTCAATTAGACGAAGTTGGCTACGCGCTACCTGTTGGTAATGCTTAAAACCCGCGAAAGTTACCAGGTAAGCAAATATTCGCGAAAAAAGGTAAATAAATAATAAGTGGGAAAGAGAAAGATGCGAAAACGAGATGCAAGAAAAATGAGAAATATTTGCGTTCCACATTGGAAATTGTCATAATATAGCAGGAAGTCGCCATCTTGATAAATTTCAGAAAAATTAAAATATTTAATAAAATAAACTACGAAAATTCATGGACAATTTAAAATAAATTAGTTGAAGGAAATTGGCACATTTTGACATAAGTATATAAGTCAAGCAAAGTCGAAAAATATCCTTAATTTGCATTTTTCTTGTGGAACGTATGTCAAAATGGCCGCTTAGAGCCTATAAAAAGGGGGCAATTTCTAAGATCTCTCTCAGTTTTTCGACAGCGATCTTCGAGTATAATTCAAGGCAATATCATTCTAACCAAGTTTTTCTCAGCGATCATCAGTGTAGTTTAAAGCAAGTTTTTTTCTCAGTTTCAAATCGATCATATATGCAAGTTATAGCATACGATCAAGTGTTAATAAATATTTTTCAATTTCAGCAATAAGCATAAGATAAAAAGTGCCATAGTTAAGGTACATTGTCCTACATGCTGAAAATTTATGTGCAGTTGGTGTTGGCAATTAACAAGAAGTTTTGGTTGGGATTTCTTAAGATAAGTATTGTGTGGATATCAACTAATTTAGTATTTAAGTTTCTTGCATAAAAATTAAATACATGGCAGCTTTCGGCATTTTAATGATACATGCATAGAAACAAATTAGTTAAGTAAGTTAAGAAGCGCAAAGTGAATAAGTGTATAACGCGTAAAATTGAAAGGGCTACAAATTGCATCTAGTCAAATACATGCCAAAATACGGCATACTGACTACACATGCAATCGAATAATTACTAATAAATTAGTGAAATTATTAATTTATAGTGAATTTGTAAATTGAAGTGTTTCACACATAGAATTATTGAATAAACACAGCATTAAACATAAGCACGCATATCTTTTTTTCAAACCGCTACACTGTCCACCTAAATGCCGTAATATAGCTGTAGTTATCGATTGCAGCTACATTACAAAACACCTACCGTTAGTTCGCGATGTGGATGCATTTCTTAAAAATTTTAGAAATTCAAAATACCACTGCCAGCTACGGTGTATCAAAGGAAGCTACCATCTACTGATGTTTATACATACATATAGGACTGCTTATTATCTTTCTTTATTTTGTACACGCTTTTTCTAACGTTGCCTTGGCTGAAAGGACCACGGAGGAAAGATGTTAACAAAACTTGATTGAAGAATATTATTCTTCAATTTTGTGTCAGGTGGGCCTGTAGGGGCCAGCCTGACACAAAATTGAAGAATAATATTCCCCTACAGGCCCACCCCACAATAAAACCTAGCTACGCCAATGACTCTTATACTGAAACATTTCCAACACATCATAAATTTTCGTAAGCAGCTTGTCTCTTTTCAGCGACATGCGCTTGAAATGTAAATTACAATGGGTCATGTGTGTAAGTATTTTGGTTACTTCGCACATGCTTTGAATTTGTGTCCATTGTTGACTAGCCTTTGATCTTCAAGTGCTTCGTTCATTGGAAACGTTATTTGTAGGCGAAGATTTCCTCGTTTGATTTCTGCTTATTCTAGATTTTCCACGTAAAACTCAGATTTCAGTTGGAATATTTCGTAATCCTTAGCGAAAGCTATCGTTAGCCAGTATAACATTATTAGAGTTTTCTGAAACAATTTCGACGCCCAAGTGCATGGTGCTATTTTAGCAGCTTTGCTGCGTGACGTGCGTCTAGCCTGATCTAATTTTCTCTTAGACGTGCTTTTGACAACTATAGGCTTATGCTCGAGGTGTTCGTTAGACCTTCCTGTACTTGTCCTTATAGTCGTTGTCATCGCCCTCTGTGGGATGGTGGATGGTGGTTCTTCATTGTTCGTTACGTCGACTGAGAGTTGACAAATCTTGACAAGAGGTCGTTTCTTGACACCGTCCTTGTCTTGGACAGAAACGATTCGCAGTATGCCGTCATCTACAGGATGATGAGCTGAAATACGGCACAACGACCACTTCTGCGAGGGTGAGTTATCACTTTTTATTTGCTGCGTTGCTATAGTTGTGAGAGATACTTTTTTGACCACCTCTTCCTCTTGTTGCATTTTTACGACTAATTTCCATCTTTGATATATGTCTTTCTTGCTGAAGTTGGGCTCAGGAGGAGCTAATAATGGACGTCCAACAAGAAAATGGCCAGGAGACTCGGAATCAGCGCGATCGCTAGATTGCTGACCAAATGTCTTGAATTTACGCATGCTTCCACTTAATTCAGTACTGTTGTGAATTCTTCTTAAGTCAAGGTATTTTCGCCCAAAATACGTTTAAGGTGCCCATTTACTGAAATTACAAATATACAAGATTTACTTACTAAAGAGTGCTTATTCTAAGTAGTGCATTTCCTCATAACATCGAAAAGTGTCAATCAGCAATTTCAGCAATTTCATTGAAATAAAATTTCTGGCCAAAAGACCTTTAAAGAAAACTTTGATTACTTGTTTGCAATCGTGTTATAGGGAAATGCACTTGATATATGTATGTACATTAATCATTACATCATGCACTTGATATGCTTTTAATTATTACATCAAATTTAGGTTACTTTTGTTAGTGTAATAAAAATGTGGAAATGAAAATGCTTTTCACATGTGAACAACAGCCAATCATGATCAATAAAACTATAACTCTAGATCATTTCAACATAACAGACCAAAACTTCTATCATTTAAAAACCGAAATTTTGTGCAACATAATTTTAATCGACAAAATTTCAAACCTAGAACTGCACAGTCCAACCGCCTACAGTTCTAATAATAAGAACAGGCCCAAACCTATGGAGATGGATTGAACAGTTAACTCTAGAATTCACTTGGCCGAAGAAACGCAAAATCAAATTGAAAATTTTCGTTTAATAGCCTCGGAGGATAACAACTTCCTTATATAAAATTGCAATAGTGATGAAGACCTCTAAAATTTATCGTTGACTCAGGTGCTACAATGAGCATAATCAATTCGGATATTTACAATCCCATATACACTAGTAAGATAACGCCCATTAACGTTAAAATATTAATTAATACAATCTCTTGTGATACGAAAGTAAAAATTGAACCATTTTTAGAGTTCGATTCAAACGACAAGTTAGAGTTCTTAGAAATTATATTTCATGAAAAGTTCGTCGGCTTAATAGGTAATATTCTTCTTCAATCTGAAATCAATTATGAAGATAAAAATTTCAGATTTAACACAAGCAACGAAAACCCAATCCTCTTCAGTGCAGATGAAGAAAGGAAATACTAAATCCCCGTCCCTCTCAAAGAATTGGATATCTTCCAAGATGAAATATTTCTCGACGAAAGAGTAGTTAGATGAGATCATCTAGACTCAAATAGAAGGACTGAGCTTCTGAAAATCATAAAGAAGTTTGACTGAGCATTCTACAAAGAAGGTGATAACCTAACCCTTCATGTGTAAGGCACAAAGTCCACACTACGAATAAAATTCCAATACACACAAAGTTTTATCGTTATCCTGAAGTTCACCGTCAAGAAGTCCATGAACAAATCGATAATATGCTAAATCAGGCTATTATCAGACCAGTGACCCCAAATTCGGCACACATATGGAAACTTAACAACGTTACAATCGATGACAAATATCCTATCCTAAACATGGAAGATATTCTGGGTAAACTAGGTCGAGCTATGTATTTCACGACGTGTTATGGTCGCAGGACCACAGGTTGAAGTAAGCTGCATCGTATGGCCCTGTCATCTAGCCACAAACTAGGTTGAGCCCGCATGGCGAATATGCTACCAATTTTCACATCTGCTGTGCGATTGACAGCTGACAAGGGGCATTCGAAAAAACGCCAAAGGAAAGCCTAGTACTAAGGTCCGCGCTAAGCTAAATTTTAGCGGGTCTCCAATATCGGGCCGTTCTTTAGCAGTTAAATTATGACAGCGGAGACTCAGAGAAAAGATATATAGTATTAAAAACAAGAAGAAGAATAATTTTACAATTTTTTTACGGAAATACAACGCGCGGTGATAATATTTCTAAAAACAAGTAGTTAAAATTATTTGAAAATATTAAAAATATGCAAATAATATGCATAATGTATAAACAATAAAAAAAAATTAACTATGATATTGAAAATACGGCCACAAAAAGAAATCTAATTCATCCGTACTTACAGCAAAGACATACAAAACTACGTTAACTACAAAAATCCGGTCAATAAACTTATCAAATATCAGAACTCTGAAAATAAATATTGTTAGCGCACTCAATAACGGCCCGGGCGGATAAATTCAAGCTAAATTTTTTGGAGACTTACTGGTGGTGTCATCTCTAATCAAAACCCATAGGCAAATTTAGCGCGTTGACCTTAATACCGCTCTGGCTAAAATTCAGGATAAATTTTCGACAATATCTTTTAGCTTGCTAAATTTTCATACAAAATTTAGCTTAGTACTAGGCTAAAGAAGGAGATTCACGGTGGGTTGGCACAAAAAAAGGGTGATTTTTAGAGGTCGAAAAGGAGGGTGAATAAGCATTGCGATAATCAGCAATTTTTTCTAAAAATCGAAAAAGATCCGAAATCATCATAAAAAAAACGTCAAAAAAAGAGATTGCAGTGGAACTGCAGGGTTCTGCCAGATATTTTGTGCGCATTTCAGCTGCTTTCAGGAAGGAAGTCATGATATTCTCGTTCTCAATTGAGTTAATAGAAAATTTGCTTCTTCGATCCTTTTCAGGAGTAGTGGCGGATCTAGCATTGAAGAAATTAGGGGGAGGTCATCTTACTGCAATTAAATTAGAAAAAAAAAAAATACATCAAATGGAGAAAACCTTCTCCAGCGCCGTAAGTCTCGTAGTTTAGACCTCAGTACTGCAGTGGGGTACACTAGACTAGGAGGTTTCCGCATTAAGAGGTGTGGATGATGTGTCGTTTTTTAATAAAATTTTTTTACGAAAACTTTTTTTTTAATAGAATAGTAGTTTAGGGTGCAAACTGCAGGAGTTGTTCAAACCAAGCTTTTCTCAGTTTTATACACTGGAATATATCACTGGAATGTATAATATGGACTGTTCGATATTATATTTCATGCGGGTACATTTTGTGTGTCAAAAATAGTTCTTACGTCGGTACCAACACTGAAAAAACCATTGGCGGGAGGTTGGAAAGTGTTTTTAATAAAACTTTTCGAATTTTTGTTGAGTATGTATGAATATCTTGCCTTTGGTAAAAGTCTTTTTATCACTAATTAACCCAAATAATTAATAATTATAATAATTAATAATTAATAATAAAAATAATTAATAATTAATTTAAAAACAATTATTTCGACGAACCCACTTATTTATTTGTCGTTTATAGTTCTCTCTCAGTTGATACTTGGTGCTTAGACCGAAAGAGAAGGAAATATAGATGTGAGCTCTGCAGTGTATTTCTATGGACGTAGTCAATCCATATTATAGATGTCAGTGCTTTTACATAAGAACGCTGCAAATATTTTAGAATGTTAGGAGTTAGGACTAAGTTAGGGCTCTGATGTGGTAGTGCGGGAGTCTGTTTTGTGGCTTGGGAAATGTTTCCGAGGGTTTTGGATCACCCAAAGTTGGGGTCTCAAACTCAAATTCTGAGAAAAACCTATATACACACATCATATGCATACAATAATATTCATTGAAATAAATTTTTATTTTTTAAAGTTTTGGAATAAAAATATTTTGTATAATTGTTTGAAGTTCAATTATATAAATAAAAAAAATATAAAATAAAAAATATGTTTTTTCAAATAACTCAATTAATTAAATAATTTTTTACTATTACCCTATTTACACATTAGCTATGGTCCCCGACAGGACCATACCTATCCTTATAATAATTCAGGGAGAATGGTATACCACCGCGGCAATTGCGTGTGCAGAACATTCTTTTGGGAGATTTCCATTATACAAAAGTTCAAGGTATTCGTTGCTTATTCAGGAAAAAAGTCAATTTCAATGTTTCTAACTCTTTGCAAACTCTGTTCGTGTCATACACGGTGAAGTAACTATGAGCTGTGTGATCGCTGTAATAACGCCAATGACGCGAAAGCAGAAAATTGTGCGAGTCCTTCCTCAACTCATACACATTATTTAATTATTGCCATCAGAATGGGAATAGTAACCAGAATTGGAGCCTGTAGATAAGATAATTATTTTTGTGATGTACATGTTAGACATAAATAGTAACTTTATCGTTTTAGGATAGAGGAAGTTTTTGCAAGAAAAGAAAAGAAAAGTCTTTATAAAACAGTGACAGCAGGACATTCTCGGAAGCGCCTCTGTGATGGATCCTCTACAAAAAGTTATATAAGCTGTCGCCTCTTATAATCTTGCACTTATATAAACAAATTTTTATCTATATGTCAGTTGTATGCATGTGTATCTGCTGAAAAGTTTACCCTGGTAGACAAATCATAATGAGCTCATCAATGAGCTCCTCATAAGTAAACAGATGAACGTCCTGGTGTAATTTATTCGAGTTTGAATCAAGATCGGGAAGAAGTAATTTATTTACTTATTCACAGATAGTGTGCATGAGATATTGCATCTCTTTCACTACATTAATGTTTCAACAGATGTAAGCTAAAACAGCCCGTAAGTAAACAATAGACGCAGCATTTACATTATAATAGCAAAGTTAATATACATAGGTACTTGTATAGATTTATGACGGTGCTTCTGAGGATGGCAACGATATTTGCCGAAACGTTAGGCCAATAAAAGGACTACACATGATTAATTAGTTTTTTATTAATCGTTGACTGCTACACCCGAGAAACTAAAAAACATCAGTTTATACATAATGAGTGTCACGATGAGCTTCTTAATGAGCATGTCAGTAAGTGTCACGATGAGCTTATTAATGAGCATATCAATGAGTGTCATGATGAGTTCATAAATGAGAATATCATTTTACGAGGTTTAAGGATGTGGATATAAGGTCTTGTTCGGCATATGGGCGACAGTTTTTCCGTGGAAAAACAAATCAAAAAATTAATTTAAAATAAATAATTTAAAAATTTAAATAAATAAATCACAATAATCAATTAAAATTTTCCTAGTATAAATGTCATCTGACACGGTGATGACAAGAATAAATATTTATTTATTGCTGGGTTAGTGTATAGGTAGCAGTTTCATCATATCCAATGAGCCCTTCAATGAGATTTAATGAATTCCCATCAGGAGGCTTATCGGGATTTAATTTGCTATAAGTTTCTTCATGAATTGCGGGGCAAAAGACAAGGTGAAACTGTGAGCAATTTTTATTAGGGTTAGTTTTCTTATTTTTATAGCTAAAATCATGAATTTCTTTGCCAAGATAGTTTTTTAAGTTTATTGTTACATATATATACAATTTTTTTTGCCAAAATATTTATAAACATTTTTCATTACTGGATCGTTATGATATATGTGTTCCATGATTAGAATGTATTCATATAGGTTTTAGTGTAGAAAAATCATGCTCCAGTTCTAGTGTTAAGTTGTTTTCATTAATTTGTCACTGTAAAGTCAGTTGTATACATAGTATTTGAGAAAACTTACTTTATAAACGTTTCATTGTCGGAAAATTGCGATACGCGGGTCATAGCTACAGTATTTTCATAAATTTCAGTATATTCACTTAGTCATTATTACTGGATACTAGTTATTGGTTTGGTTGTCTAATAAGAATTTCATTGCAAGGATAGCTAAAAATGGCTTATACTCCATATAATATAAAATCAAATTTGAGTATAGTTGTCAACCGTGCCAAAGCAGTTTGTCTACGCTTCGCAATTCAATGCAAACAATACACAATGAATGCAATGCGCGCATTTAAAAGGGCCTTCTAAGTTTTCAGTGATTAAGTTGTTATACAGTAATCCCCGGATAATAACAATCCGCTTATTACCAACCCCCTTTTATTATCATATATTGTCGAAGCCAGCAACATTTTCCTAGTAATTTCGAGTACTATTACTTACTCTGTTAATGGTAACCCTGCCTATTAACAAAACCCCCTTTATAACCTTTAATAACGCATCTTAAATTTTCTATTTTCAATGTAAATTTCCCCGCATATTGTAACAGTCAGGTTCAATTTTTCTGTTCTGCGCATTCGTATATTTAAATGGTCCAAAAATGTATGGTTTTGCAAAATAAAATATCTGAATGCTTCAGAATATGTTGGCTAATGTAAAGCTAAATTTCTATGCAAAATTTCAGTCCAATTCATTAGTGTTTAGAGGTCGTTCAAATCGAAAATAGTTTTTTTTTAGCTGGTTTGGACTTTCAGGAAAACTCTTTCAACATTTTCTGTTATAACTTTTTAATTTGACAATATTTTTCCTTGATTATTTTTCACAATTTATGGAAAGTTAGTTATATAAACTTATTGCAATGAAAGATGTTTTAGAAAATTAAATTTTTATATTTTTTATAAATTTTTTAAGACGAAAATTCGGCCCGCAACTACAATTGTTTGACTTCGCGAAAATTTGTTCGAAATCGATACTGAGGTGAAGTTTGTAATTAAATTACGATATCGACTTTGCCGATATCCTTCCACACTTTTACTTTAACGTGAATATTTCTGAACTAAAGCTGGCCGCAGCCGACACCAACTTTGCACTTTGGGCAAAGTTCAGTTTCAGTCGAAGTTGCAATTTAATCTTGCCAAATGCATTTAGTCGAAGTAGACTAATAAGTCGCGTAATTCGGACCTAAAGGGAGTCATGTATTGTATGAACTATTCTGAAATTGCGATTTTCAAAGGTTATAGAATTGCGTATAGAAGATGAGGAGTTTAACGAGTAGCTAAAACGTGATAATAACTTGGAATGTTGTGGAAAATTAATAAACAGACAAAGAGAGAGTAGATGATCCATGAAGTAGATCGTCAAGGCAGTGACGAAAATTATTAGACGGACTTGAAAGTGATGCTTCTACCAATAAGGTATCAAGCCGGAAGGATGGGACTCTTGCGCTGGACGTTGTGCACAAATATTTACTTGCAAGTTCTCTTGAATTAAGAAACCTAAAATTACTCAAATAATAATTTTTAGAAATGTCCATAAAGTCCAAGGCACAAAAAAGAGATTTCTGATTATTAAAAGTGAATCTAATGGTGTATAGGTATATTTTGTCATATATATTATATATAGGATGTCCCAGGAAATAGAGTCAAGCGGAAGTCCGTGCTCTACGGGTACCCGAATCATCCAATGTATGCTCTGCGATTTTTGTAGTTTACGAGTTATGCTTTTTTCGTGATTTTTTACCAAACTACTACTTCGAAGTTATTTTTGGTCCTAGTGACTTGAATAATTCAGACAAATTGCTATTTTTTCTCCCACCTTAGCTGAGTGTTAGGACCAACCAATGCAAAAAGATTTGATTGACCTTAAAGATTTTGGCACATTTTATTATTTTGAATTTTATGTAATTTAAAAATTTCTTTTGGCGCAATGGATTTAAAAAATCAAAAAATCAGTAATTTGCACAATTTTTGCCAGAAAGCTTAGGTATTTTCCTCTATAATGTACGGAATATTCCCTATAATGTACGGAATATTCCCTATAATGTACGGAATATTCCCTATAATGAACGGAATAATACCTAAAATTTACGGAATATTCCCTACATTTCAGGGAAAAATATCTAAGCTCTGTGGCATCAATTTGTGCATTTTTTACAGTGTACCCTGTATACACATACATTGTTTTTGAATAAAAGCATTTCTTGGAAAATTTATGTTATTTTTCAAATTTAGGTATAAGCAGCTACTCTATAAGAAATCGTTTGTTGTATCTTAAATTGCGAAGTTTTTATAATAGCATATATTATGCGTGTCGCTTACAAGCAAAAATTCGATTATTTTGTGCTTTTATTCGGGAATTTTTATAAAAGCACATTTTATGTTTATAATCGGGGTGATTGGTTATAAGCAACACCTGCTTAAAATTAAAAAAAATTGGGCCCTTGTTCATGTGCTTTTATGCGGGGATTACTGTAATGGAGGATTCTTTGTAATATAGTAACAAAAGGTTGCGGTTGCAGTCAGGGGAAAATGAGGTTTGCAGAATTGTTTTCTTTCAAATTTTAAGTTTCTTCAATAGCGAAGTTTTGATTGCATTGCGGTAAGATGCTTCTTTTTATATAGTCGTTACTTGAAAGTTTATGTGCCACAAATAAAGTAATAGAAACGAAAACGACTCTAATTTTATTATCTGTTCTATGTTGGGTTATAGCGCTGCACTTTAGTAATTCGATGATGGTATAAAACTCTGTGTCTGCTTTTTATATGCACTTCAGCATGAGACTTTAGCGAAATTATGAAATGGACCTTAAAATAACACTTTAATTACTAGTATTCAAATATCCTCGGCGTATACCTATTTTTATATAAATCATAACAAAAATTTTGGAATAAAAAAGATTAAAATCCACTTAACATAGTAAATTTGGTGCCGTATGAAATAGGAAATCGCTCAGTCTACATACCAGTTCTGTTTACACTAGTTAAATCTATTCGTAATTACTTTACATCTCTATAGAAAACTTAATTGCAACTACACTAATTGCTACTTTTTTCGAAATCATATGAAAAATAAAATACTCATAGTTACAGTTGATGATCAGATAGTCATCTCTCCAATAATTAAGATAAATCCGAATGTATATGGTTATGGACAAACTAAAGCAACTGACATTGCTACATAATACAATGGTAACAGTCATCAGTAACATTTAAAGCCATGAATACGGAGCGTGTATTTCGTTTAGCGAATATATTTTTCATAACTTGTGGATATCAGATTCACTGTCTAAATTCAAAGAAGAATGTATTTACGCTGTCTGTGTTTAGTGTTGCAGTGTTCTTATCTTACATAATTTGGTACATAATCAGTTTCAATGAACATTTCCAACATGAAATTCTAATAGAATTATTCGCAGTAATTTCTCCGTTTCTTTATAATTGCATGAGGATGCATCTCTACCTAGGTCTGATTGCAATATTTTTTATAATTATTGATTTCAAGAAGATGGCTAAAGTGTCCACGGATTTTTTGAAAACATTTTCAAAAATGTGTAAACAATTTTCGTTAGAGGAGATAATGGCATATTTATTATTATGTTCGACACTTATTACGGGGATGATTATAGGAGTTTATGATATCTCCAAGCTTAGCTTTTTAGAGATTAGATTCGAATACGTCAAGTTAATTTCAGCTATTCTCTTACCACACGTAAGTGTAGCATGCTCAATTAAATATTTTTCTCTTATAATTTGGATTAGCAAACTGAAGTTAATATCTCTAAGAACTAAAGTAGAATTTTTACTCCAATTGCCTGTTAATAGAGGTGTAATTCTAACAATAGATGGATATGAAATGACCAATAATAATGATAAAAATAACTTAAATATGATGGAGTTGAAAATGGTCTTTGATAACTTTCAATCCGTTCTGAATATTAATTCAGAATTTAATAGAGTTATCCAAAAACAACTCGTTATACTAACAGCTCAGAATATCTTGGTTTTAATAGCTGGCTCATATGCTCTGTTCAAGTACTTTCTTCACTGGCAATATGCCATGATAGATTCCATACAAAGTGTTTTTCTGGTCACGCACTTCTCTTATTACTTTTGGGTATTCTGGGATTATTGTTGCCTTTTCATAGTGAGTTTCCAGTATGAATCAGAAGTGAGTATGTCGAATAAATACTTTCAAACGTAAAATATTTCTGATGTCAATATTTCAGATAAAAGTATTTGCGGAACGAATGAACATATTTATTAAAAATGATGCCTTGAATAAAGATTTAAAAGAGATTCTTAAGGACTTTCAAAATACCTTAAATATCCGGAGAACATTTAAAATTCTTTGGGTATTTGGACTTAAATGGACAGTATTTTTAATGGTAAATCAGTTGTCTCATCATAACTTTACCTCAATTTTGTGTTTTTTTTTCTAGGGTTGGATACAAATATCTCTGTGCATCGCAATATTTATTTTATATGAATATATCCAAGATAATTGTCAAACCTTAGATGTAGACCCATAGTGCATTATATATTTGTATATATGTAAGTATAATATTAAACAAGTGGGAAAATAAGTTTTGTTATTTCATATTTTTTATACTTAAAAAAATATATTCTGATAATAAAACCATTAAATACATCAAATGAGCTCATCAGTCGTTCCCCTAAATGACACCGGAGTGATTTTTACAAATTTGTTAATATTTTTGATGTTATGATTAGCTGTGTTCTTTTGTGTACCTTGTTCTAGAACTTCCATATACTGAAGAGAACAAATTGTTCTGTCGATTGAAGCGAACTATTTGTACTGTTCGCTTCATCTATAAATCTTCTATGAAAATATATGATGCGTTCTTTTGTGTATCTTTGTTCTGCCCTGCTCTGCGATGGACACAAAAGAATACAGCTGATTACTTTTATCACAATAATATTCTGAATCTTAAAATTTAATTTTGTTCAAGAAAGAATTTTTTGGGGATTTTCCGGTATATAGCAAAAGCTAAAAAATGTTCTAATTTGTTATTTCATCACACAACCCATTAATTTTTGGTGACAAGTTTCAAGTCTTGATTCGACTCATCAACAGGTCACAAATAGCGAAATTGGGTGATTTGAAAAACAAATGAAAAAAATGAAAACAAGAGAAGAAAGAAATGAAAAGTTTGAGAAAAATAGAGAAGAAACAATTTTTTATTTATTAAAATAATTTAAAAAAATTTTAAAGAAGCGAATCGAACCTGTATACGCCACGCAGTGGGCTGAAAAATAAAGAAGAAAAGGAAGAAGAAGAAGCGTTTCGTGTCAGCAGAAAACCTTACACTCATCGGTGCAGCTTGGTTTTCTGCCTGCTGCAGACGCTTGAAAATAGATCAAACTGACCTCTTCTCATATAAACTCAGAATAAATTCTGGGTGTGAATTTTATGAGGAAAAAAACACTCCTATACAAGCCCTGGAGGAAAAATAAATAAAAAGATTACGTTTGGCCTTTTTACCGGGTTAAACTTAATTTTGTTCAAGAATCAAATCAAATTAAAATCACCCAATTTCGCTATTTGTGACTTGTTGATGAGTCGAACCAAGACTTGAAACTTGTCACCAAAAATTAATGGATTGTGTGATGAAATAACAAATTAGAACATTTTTTAGCTTTTGCTATATACCGGAGAATCCCCAAAAAATTCTTTCTTGAACAAAATTAAGTTTAACCCGGTAAAAAGTCCAAACGTAATCTTTTTACTTAAAATTTAAAGAAAGTTTATTGCAATAATAATAACAAAATATAAGATAAAATTAATTTTTTATTTAATATTGTGCTGTAATTCAAGCTCAGTACCCGCAAACTTGAATTGCACATAATGGATACGTATATACTACATGTATTTAATATTGTTGTTGGTACTCTGACTAATATTTTGTCATTTGCATCTTCCAAGTCCTTAGCAAGATGTGTTCTGGAGCTTGCTCTGCATAAAGTAGCTATACAGGGTACCCCACGTAACCTTCTCCCTGTGTATTTTCCTTGTTAATGTGCGGAGAAATCGAAAACGTTGGGAAAGTCCTTAAAGAAAGGACAAGTCCAACTTGTAAAGGGATATATTCAAAAACGTCGTATTGATACATTTTACTTCGATGTTCATTCTTTCCCTTAGTTCCTACTAATCGCACCGCTCGCTAATTGTCCGTAAGTTTATTGCTGGCACATGTTTTCTCATTAGAATCTGGGAGCAGAGAAACAATTTTCGGATAATTATGTGTTGACACAGGTGAACGTATTGATTTGAATCTTTCAATTTGAAGACATCTGTGTAGTTAATTTTATTTATAGATTCTTTGGATGACAATTACTTGGCCCGATAAAGTACTTCAAACATTAAAAGTAAACTATGAAAATGTATCTACTTCGATGTTTACTTATTTGTACCAAAGCTGATGGTATTTTAGCGATCCAAAATTATCCATATTTAAACTTGAGCTTACCTCTTTCGGGTGTTATCAACTCCAGGAGAGAGTCCTGTTAAAGGTCAGCGATCATAATAGATTCCTCTCGAAACCATCTATACGTGGTGAAGAGTCACATCCAGCTAGACGTGTTTTTCCATGGGCAAGTGTTGCCATTCAACGATGGACTGAATACGGCGGATCTACGAACTCGCTAAAATCTGTAATTCCAGATGGAAACAATCGTACTTGTGAGTTGAATGAAACCAAGTTAGTCATATAAAAATGGCCTCCGAATGCTGGACGGACTTCGGTTTCATTTTCGTAAGGTAGCCAGGATTGACTATCCTTTGGGTAATCTCGTAAGGCCAAAATTGAGGAGAGGTTTTAAGTTTTCGAAGAAGATGTGCCTTTAAATACACAGGGTTCTTCATGATCATACAAACATTCAATGTAGCCAAATTTTTCGTAACATCGATATGGAGATAGATGTCAATTTCTCATGAAGAAAAAAACTCTTATATTCATGCAGATTAGTCATTCCGAAACCAGGAATATTGAAGTTTTTAAGTTGAAAGCCTTCAGACCAAGACTTTCTGGCGAGGTCAAAAAGAGATTCAAGTGAAAAATCTAAAAATTAGAACTCGACTCTAAACAGAAAGGCTCTACTCTTAGAAGCTCAACCCAGTGCAGGAAGAGATTTATGGAAGTATAGCAAGCGACAGCAGGATTCAACATGAAGCCCTCCAGACTATCAGACGAAGCTGATAACTCACTCCGTGACAGCTGTTGAAGCAGCTCGGCATGCTTACACGTCGGATATAGGCGAATAGTCAGGGGTGAGTATGTGGTGCCGTCGGCACCGCTTTGACACTTATTTGTAATGCAACGCCGACGCGCTCCGAGTTTGCTCGCGATTGGCAATTTGGGAAACTATCGCAACAACATTTGTAGGTTTGTGAAACCAGTTGAGCGGCTACTTTGCGTGTTGTGGGCGAGGAAATTTTTGCATAATACGTAGTAGTCTTGTAAGGAAAAATGTTTTTGTTTTAATATAAAAAAAGTCAGTCAGTTTTAGATTGCGATACCAAGTGGTTATAAATAGAAAAATTGTGAAAAAGATTATTGTAACACAGTTCTAGACCTTCTTGTAATTTGTTCTACAGGAGAAGAATATAAATACGAATACTAAAAAGTTGTGTTTAACTTCATACAGCTTGATTCCTGAATATTATTTTCTTTAGCATTGTTGATCTAATCCCAGAACTTTCTACCGTAGCTCTGATTACACATATCAAGTGAAACTTACCAGACCCAAAGGAATAGCTCCGGCTAAGAGCTCTTCCTTACAGGCAGCCAACGATTAAATAGTTGCGCCGTACCGAAGAGTCGAGAGTTGGATCGAAATTAGAAGCTTCAAGCAGGGCTTCCATACCGAAGTTAAATAAAGCGCCAGGGGCTGCAACTAGGCTCCCCACACAACAACAAGGGTCGCAGCAATAACCACAGTAGCTCAGCAGGATTGGTATCATGCAATCAAGTAGAATCTGTATCCTGCAATTGGAGTTCCATATACTCAACAACCACCTTCAAGTCATGCCTTTCCGTAGGATCCGTATCCTACAATTGAGTAGGGTCTGCATCCTACCACACGATACTCCATCTTCATTAACAATTTCAAGTAAGTCAGCTGAGTATACCAGCCAGCTGAATCTACAAGCAAGTGGGTCTGTATCCCATCATTAAGCCGAACGGAGGCTTATACCTGTGACATCAAGACATTACCCCACAATTGGTGACCCCGACAAACCGCCAGTCAGTCTGGCAACAGTAAGGCAAGAAGCTTAAGGTTGTAGTCAGCATTATTATATTGATTTGTTGTTCTTCCTCACATTTTCACTCGTTATAACATTTTATCTTGTTTTCGTATTCTTTTACTGTTGTTGGTTTATATATACTATATATACATTTACATTTAATTTTTTATATGCATCATTTTTTTTTTGTATATATACAGTATCTGTGCAGTTGCTTTATGGTTTCATTTAGAGTAACTGAATAGTGTGAACCTACCACAACTCTCAAAGCAGCTGTTTCATATAACGGTTATTGCATATTTTCTTTTCCTTTCGATTAAAAGGCCTGTGTTCCGGGATGGCTCGTCGTGAGTCGGAGACGTGTGACATTTTAAGTGAGTCTGTGGACTCAAGTTCGGATACATCGGCGGAAGGCTCGGCGCGGTCAACGTCGTTCGCCACTCATCCACCAATTAGTTTAAGCGCGGTTTCAGTTAAACCGGCTCCTTTCTGGAAGAGCTGTCAGGAATTGTGGTTCCTCCAGCTGGAGTCACAATTTGACTTAGCGGGAATCACACAAGATAAAACAAAATTTAACCACGTAGTCAGTGCTCTGGACGAAGGTGTGATACGGGTGTTCAGTGATGTCATACAAGATCCGTCGATTCTGAACAAATACTCAGAGTTGAGAGAGACATTGACTGGGAGGTTGTCTGGAAGCGAAAATAGGAAGTTGAAGCAAGTGCTAACCGAGATGGCTTTAGGCGACTCACAACGCTCCCAATTACTCAGAGAAATGCGCGATCTCAGCAGAGGAAAATTAAGTGTCACTGTGGCTGCAGCGATTACCCGTAAATATGCAAGCAATTTTGGTATGTAATCCAGCACCATTAGAGGTGCTGGCTACCTGCACGGACACAATTGCAGAAGTCAACCCAGGCTCAGAAGTCTTCAGTCAACGTTTCTCCAGAGGCTCTGGCTCAGTCGCTCAACCAACTAACCGTCAAGGTCAGTAAACTAGAGAAGCTAGTCGAGCAGGGTGCGAATCGTCGTAGTTCCGATTCTCTAAGAAGCCCACCGCGAGGTAGGAGTAGATATAGCAACGCCAGAGTTTTATGCTGGTACCACAGAAAATTCCAATCCAAAGCAAAAAATCTGTTCCTCCATGCAAATTTGTAAGTTCTAATAATTACGTTAACCAAATAAATAATTCAGATAAATCTTTAAATTAATTTGCCCTCCGCCTTTGACGATGGGTGGAAGCGGCGGAACAAATAGTTGTCTTTACATCTTTGACCGAAATTCCAGAAAAAGTTTTTTAGTGAACACAGGTGCAGATGTGTCAGTCGTTCCAGCGTCTTCAGCGGACAGACGCATGAAGTCACCTCTTTGTCTACAAGCAGCAAATTGTTCGTCAATCAGCACGTTCGGTCAGAAAAACCTTCGTCGTGTTTTCTCTTGGCAGTTCATAATTGCTGACATCCCGAGACCCATACTGGGCGCAGACTTCCTGGGTCACTTTGGACATTTCGTGGATATGAAAAAGAAATTGTTAATTGATCCGCTAACTTCCCTTAAAACGACAGGAAGGCGAGTTATTTGTCCATCCTCAGTTCTGTCCATCAGCATTGATTCGACGATCAACCCCAAAATTCAAATTCTCTTGCGTTATTTCAGAAAAATTACATTGGAAACAAGTTTTAACAATCAAGTTAAACACATGGTCACTCACCACATTCTTACCAGGGGCCCTCCAGTCGCAGCAAAAGTACGGCATCTTCCGCCCGATAAACTAACTGCGGAAAAGAAGGAGTTCGACTTCCTTTTACGAGAAGGAATTTGTCGGCCATCGAAAAGCTGTTGGTCCTCGCCTGTTCATTTAGTTAAAAAGAAGAATGGTGAGTGGAGACCGTGCGGTGATTACAGACGTCTTAACGCATGTACAACTCCTGACCGATACCCTATCCCTTTGATTCACGATTTCTCGTACAACTTGGAAGGCTGTTAATTTTTCTCGACGTTAGATCTAAATAAAGCTTACCATCAGATAAAAATTGAGCCTGAAGATATTCCGAAAACGACGATATACACACCGTTCGACCTTTTTGAGTTCACCCGGATGACTTTCGGTCTGTGCAATGCCGCACAGACTTTCCAGAGGTTCATAAATACGATTTTGGAACAATTTTCATTTTGCTTCGTCTATTTAGACGACATATTAATTGCATCAAAATCCGAAAGCAAACATCTCAAGCATTTAGAATTAGTTTTTGCACGACTTAAAGAATACGGTTTGATAATCAATGTTACTAAATGCAAATTTCTGTTACCAAAGTGACCTTTTTAGGTCACTTAATTTCGGCGAAAGGCATTAAGCGGCCTCCAGTTCGGGTTGAAGCAATCGCCAAATGCCGGCTTCCGGTGACGGTGAAAGATCTACTTCGCTTCTTAGATATGATCAATTACTACCGACGCTTTCTACCGAATGGCGCGCAAAATCAGACAGTATTAAACAGTTATCTGAAAGGGTCAAAGAAAGAAGGCAGCCGGAAAATCGTTTGGACGGAAGAGGCTAATAGGGTCTGTTAAGAAGCAGCTGTCCGAGGTTACTCTTCTGGCTGTCCCCAGTTCTTCCGTTGAGGTAGCTTTATGGGTGGATGCTTCCGATACCGCCATTGGTGCTAACGTTCAGCAGAAGATTGATGACATATGGCAAACTTTGGGTTTCTTTTCTGTAAAACTGAATAACGCGCAGCGAAAATATAGCATATACGATCCTGAACTTTAAGCTGCCTATAAAGGCGTCAACTATTTCAGGTTTCTTTTGGAGGGCCGTCCGTTCATCCTTTCACGGACCACAAACCGCTGATTTTCGTCTTCCAGCAAAATCCATAAAATGCAACGCCCAGACAATTGAGACATCCAGATTTCGTGGGGCAATTCACCACAGATTTAAGACACGTCTCCGGGAAAGATAATGTTGTAGCAGATGTGCTTTCCAGATTGGAAGAGATCCATCTGCCCAGCCTAATAGACTTCGGGGCTATTGCCGACGCACAGACAGAAGATCCCGAATTCCAGGATTTACTCATAAATTCTCAGTTTAAGTTTGAGAAATTTCCAATTTTTGGCACCAACAAACAAATTTACTGCGAAGTCTCTTTCGACAGGGCAAGACCTTTCATTCATAAAAATTTTAGGTTTCTCATTTTTAAATCAGTGCACAATTTAGCCCATCCAAGTATTCGTGCTACCAACAAAATGGTTACATCGAAATTCTTTTGGAATTCGATAAATAAAAAGGTTAACTCTTGGGCTCGCTCTTGTTTAGAGTGTCAGCAATGTAAGGTTTCTCGATACGTTAAAAAATCTTTGGGAAAATTTCCATTTTTCTCCGGACGCTTCCAAGACATTCATATCAACTTAATTGGCCCTCTTCCACCGTCGCAAGGTTTCAGATACTTCCTCACAGCCATTGACGGATTCACACGTTGGCCTGAGGCAGTGCCGTTAGTGGATATAACTGCGGAAACAGTTGCGGCAGGGTTATGTGATAACTGGATAGCACGTTTCGGCGTACCAAAAACCATAGTAACCGATCAGGGAGCTCAGTTCGAATCAGCACTATTTGCTGAGCTTGCCACCTTGTTGGGTTTCAAGCGAATTCGCACCACAGCGTATCACCTTCAATCAAATGGTGTCCTCGAACGATGACGCTAATAGCTTCGATAATGAGTTACAGGGAAAAGTCTTGGTCCAAAATTCTACCTATGGTCCTGTTGGGTCTAAGGACGGTTTCAGAGAGGAGTTTCTTGCTACACCAGCAGAATTGGTTTTCGGGGAAAGTTTACGACTACCTAGTGATTTTTTACAAAGGTCAAAGTCGCGACCTTCAAACGAATTCATAGTAACCCTTCGAAATATATTCTTCGACATCAGGCCAGTCCCCGCTTAAAACCATTAACGGCATTCTCCTTTTAAATTCAAAGAGCTCAATTGCTGTTCCCATGTTTTCACCCGGACGGATGCGATTAAAGCTTCCCTTCAGGCACCATATGAAGGTCCTTTTAAAATAATTAAGTATGATAAATCTTATTTTACACTGGAAGTAAAGGGCAAAGAAGTTAATGTCTCCCTCAACCGTCTAAAACCTTGCTTCCGAGAAACCATCGAAACGGACAAAAACACCAATAAAGACATCACACTACCTCTTCAAATTAATTTCTCTGAGTGGCGCGTCCCTCCAGCGAATGGAGCTTCTCCTATTGCGACGGGCACTACTCAACAAGACGGATTTTCTCAGGAAACACATACGACCACTCCAGATTCCATGGTCAGCCGTATACCACCTTCGGATCATCAGCAGAAACGTCAAAGACGTGTTAGATTTCTCCCTGACGGAAACATACAGCTTTCCGAGCAGATCACTCGCACTGGACGAATCACAAAATCATCTAAACGTTTTTTCACAGACTAAGCTTTTGGTTTTGCTGGTGGGGGAGTGTTGTCGCGACGTCGGCCCCGCTTTGACGCTTATCTATAATGCAACGCCGACGGGCTCCGAGTTTGCTCGCGATTGGACATTCGGAAAACTATCCTATCGCATCAACATTTGTAGGTTTGTGGAACCAATTGAGCGGCTACTTTGCGTGTTGTGGGCGAAGTAATTTTTGCATAATACGTAGTAGTCTTGTAAGGAAAAATACTTTTGTTTTAATTTTAAAAAAGTCGGTCAATTTTATATTGCGATACCAAGTGGTTATAAATAGAAAAATTGTAAAAAATATTATTGTAACATAGTTCTAGACCTCCTTGTACTTTGTTCTACAGGAGAAGAATATAAATACGAATACTAAAAAGTTGTGTTTAACTTCATACAGCTTGATTCCTGAATATTATTTTCTTTAGTATTGTTGATCTAATCCTAGAACTTTCTACCGTAGCTCTGAGGACACACGTCAAGTGAAACTTACCAGACCCAAAGGAATAGCTCCAGTTAAGAGCTCTTTATTACAGGCAGCCATACGATTAAATAGATGCGCCGTACCGAAGAGTCGAGAGTTGGATCGAAATTAGAAGCTTCAAGCAGGGCTTCCACACCGAAGTTAAATAAAGTGCCAGGGGCTGCAACTAGGCTCCCCACACAACAACAAGGACCGCAGCAATAACCACAGCTGCTCAGCAGGATCGGTATCCTACAATCAAGTAGGATTTGTATCCTGCAATTGGAGTTCCACATACTCAACAACCACCTTCAAGTCAGGCAGTTCTGTAGGATCCGTATCCTACAATTGAGTAGGGTCTGCATCCTACTGTACGATACTCCATCTTCATCAAGAATCAAGTCAGTCAGCTGAGTATACCACCCAGCTGAATTTACAAGCAAGTGGATCTGTATCCTGTCATTAAGCCGAACGGAGGCTTATACCCGTGAAATCAAGACATTACCCTACAAGTACCCCAAAAAATCCTACTCTGCCACGTATCATACGCAAAATATTCGTGCCTATCCTACCAAAATAGTGCAATAGCACATATCATACAGTCCTGAAGGGACTGCTACACATCGCTTACAGTAAAGATTTTGTATGGACCTGATGGTATAGTCCTCTGTGCCTTTTCTCCGGCCTTCCAATGACATCGCACAGCCTGTATTTGTGCCGTTCCTATTAAGTCCTGAAAATGAGCGGATGAGTGGATCAAATCAAACTTCCATAGGAGTGGAGCTCCTGGAGAGTGAGGGGTAAATACAAAACTTAGAGTGCTATAACGTTATAAGAGTACTTCAGTTTCAAAAATTATATATAAAGTGCATACAATGGCGGATATTTACTATAAAGTAATGTACTGTAAAGCCATGACCGCAGACAACGAAAATAAACAAAACTCGGAACGAAAAAGAATGATACCTAAAAACAAGCAAAAATACTTTTACAACATACGCAAATTTTGCTTTGCAAGCATAATATTCAATTATGAAAATACACATACCTAAGGTCATCGCTTTACCAAGTCAATTCGGAGTGAAACATAAAGAATTTTAGTGAACAAGAAAACTGACACTACAATTATGATTTTTAAAATCAATTATTGCAGTTCTGATAGAATACTCTGCCTTAATCATAATATTGGCATACTCTGCCACAACAATTATAAATGGGTATATCCAGCCATAAAGGTCATCGTCATATATTGCCTTACCCAAAAAAGACAAGGGATAATAATTATCACAGCGGCTCCTTAGCCATATATACCGTGAGTTCGGCAGCTCTCTGCCAATATAATATAATTATTCTTGTGACCAAAATTTAACGAAAAATTTCATCATAATCAGCCTCAATAAACATCATGAAGCAGTCTTTGATAAGTTAATAAAAATTCCGTTTTTATTAAGGCTCAAAGAAATTCTGTACTTCCTCTTGGCTAAACGTTCAGATAATTATTAAAATTTTTGTATTTAAAAATTAAATTTTGGGGTTTTCCCGCTTTTTTTCTTTTGTTTCTCATTTCGTTTATTAAAGTTTCCTATTTTATCGAGAGTTCGCATGAAAACTTGACATCTACGCGACGACGTTACCTTTACTTAACGCGGAAGTATAAAAAAAAAATACTAAATATATAGGAGTTGTAAAAATGTATATAGTCGCAGATCATAGAGATAAGAGAGAAACAAAAATACGGTCACTTATATGTTTTTGCTGTGGTTCACAGAAGAGACGCTTCCATGGATGTTCCGCTATGCCGCTGTTTGAATATGTAACACATTATTCACATATGTAGAACTATAAAGGGATTCTATTGATAGACCAGCTGATTTGTTGGGGATGCCAAACAAAAACTAAAAGTCTTTCCAAACTCTCGTCGTGTGTCTCTATATCGGTGAAGTTGATTTCTTTAGTAACTTTCTGCAGTCAACGTTTTTAGCAAATCTTTGAACTTCAATTCTCTATAGAAATATTTTAATAACTTTAATTATCCTTGAAATTAATCTTAAACAAATTTTTCTAGCAAAACTATTTTAATGAAGAACATCAGCAACTTCTTCAGACCAATAAATTTTAAGGCGCCATTATTTTGGTCAATTATTATCTGAGCGATTTACCTCCGGATTCGATTCTAGTCAGAATTTTTTTTTCTTGCAGCGCAACCATTCAAATGAACTTCCTTGGAAAATTTTTTTAATCACTAATTTTGGCAAACTATTGCTTCTACAATTTATTAATTTGGTAAACCATTTTTGGAATGAATCCTAGTTACACGTCCCAGTCAGTCAATCCAACAAGCAAACCAATCCTTACACAAAAATCATAGCGGAATTCCTGTCCATGTGGCATTCGCACCTTCTCCGGGTAAATTTTTCTCATCAACAGACTTTAGGCACACCATAACTTTTACTCGAAAAATGGTAATCCCACAGATGGGAGAAATTTCATATCCCCGTCTTTTTCTTCACTGCTCTATTCGTCCACGCTTTCTCTATATTTGATTTAAGATCCCTTGTGGATGCCTCGTATATTTTTCGCTTTTTATACGCTAGATGAAATCTATAGGGTATACCAAGTTTGTCATTCCATTTGTAACACCTCGAAATAATGATGGTAGAGCAAAATGGATTGGACATCTACGCATAATAGTAAAAGTTATTTTGATTTTTGCATGTCCGTCCGTCCGTCCGTCTCTCCGTCCGTCCGTCCGTCTGTCCATCCGTCCGTGCGCACGATAACTCGAGAACGCGTTTACTTAGAGAGCTGAAATTTTGTACACGGACTTTAGAAAAACAAGTCAAATTAAGTTCGAAAATAAGACAAATCGGGCAACTCCTTCGCGGAGTTGCCATACAAAACTTTCGTTTTCCACTATATATTTGGACACTGCCTGAGAATGCTTCGATATAGAGAGGTGAAATTTGGTACATGGTGTTTTCATTGTACTAGCAAATAAAATTTCAAAAATGGACTAAATCGGGCAACTCCTTGGTGTTGCCATATAAAAATTTAGGTTTTTTACGTATACTGTGAAAACGATCAGTCCAAGACATTTTTATTGTACTAAAAACTTCTTCAGAACACAAAATATATAATACAAAATCCTATAAAATTGGTTATAATCATTTTTTCTGTTCGACAAACCGTTCTATAAATATATGCGAAAACCCACTTCAAAAATCAAACTTACGCAGAAGGGTGACAATACGAAATTTCATACGGGCATTCATCTAAGGTATCATAAGAATTGGTCTTAGACCAATTCTAGCTTTTCTACTTATTCCTTAAATATTTTTTTCTCACCGCACCTCAGCAAAAAGCTTCCACTTCCTTTCTTATTACTCTCTGAATCAGCTTTTTATCAGTACCTTTTCTCCCCTGTCACACTTTTTTTTGTTGCTTAGAATCTGGCTCACAGAACTCTGTCAATTTCACATTATCACAGCACATATTTCGGTGAAGTCGACAGAGATGATTAGTTCCAGCTTCCAGTGTCCACGCATCTTAGCCACTGACACCGGTGACCATAACACGTCCTGCAACTCGTTGCTCCACCGACTTCTAAGGAAATAGCTGGAAGTGTATAACTGAAGGTACTTACCACAAGTTAATCTGAGGAGCCTCTTTCTGCGTCCTAAATAATTGGGAACTACATATATCTCAAATGAAATCTCTGCACCCAAGTAAGGTTCCATAATGCCTGTATTTTTGGCATCCAGTTTCAGACCGGAGTAGCTGCCGCTCAGCTGTGCCAATAAAGCCACAGAAACGTGGATAAAGGCTATATTGCGAAAAATGTAGTTCCAGGAAGGTAAAAGGTACCAATTTTTTATTGCATAAAGAAATTAATTTTTTTTTAATGTTGATTGGCTGTTTCCCAAATAGCTCTGAGAACGCCTCAGAACTGATCCTTGGATACATTGATGATTAGAGCGAGGGGTTGAAAGCAAAGGTGGAAGAACTACCTGACATGAAACAGTATATCGCCATGGACCTCAGGTCCATAGAGGTATAAAAATAAGGCCAACTACAAGATCGGCTATAATCGCCTATATACAGGTGTTATTCCTGGAGACTATAGATAGGCAAGGCTGTATATATAGATCACGAATGGAAGGGTTTTAACCTAGTAGGCTAATACCCTCCAGAGACGAAAGAATAACTAAGAATTAATGTGAATCAATAATCGCAATTTTAAGTAAATTTCATATAATTAATTTATTAAGCATATAATTTGTGCTGACATCCCAATTGAATGGAAAAATTATACTAATCTATAAGTGCTATACTTAGATAATTGAGTTCATGGTAATTCTCAATTAATATTCCGTGGGTCGGAAGTATGAGGATTCCAAAATTATAAAAGTTATTACGTTTAAAAACATGTTGTTAACCATATTTTTATTACATATTATTGACATTCCAAGGAAAAAAGATGAAGGTCCACATTTTATAAAAAAGAAAAAAAAAATGCAGAATTAAATTTATTTTTTCCTTCTTCCTGTGAAGTGGGAAAGTACTTCATTCATTTCAATTTTAACATTTCGATGAACGATTTTAAAAATTTTAAAAAAATTAATAAAAAAAAAAAAACATTTTATTCTTTAGGGCATTTTAGATATAACTATATAATTGCCTAAAATTCCATAAAAAGTAAACAAATAATTTAAGCTATTTAAATAAAACCATGGAAAATATTAGTTACCAGGTTATAATTAGTTGTAGTAAAGATGAAAAGAAAATTGATTTTGAAAGATAATTTAAAAAATATTTAATATAAAATTATAGTAAAACGTATACATTTAAAGAACGAGGTCTGGAAAAATGCAGAAGGCGTTTGCTTCTTTCGTCACTCATAAAAAAATTTCCGTATACGATGTAGGGGTTGAACTCTTCAAACCCCACCCTATATAAGGTAAGTGCACGAAAAGTCGGCCACCTTCCAATATTTTATGATTATATAGCATACCAGATCATTCCACAAAGCTTTACAAATTCAAGGATTTCATTTTCTGTTATTCCATGTTGTTATAATTAATCTAAAGTACTTATCTACCATAAAATGGAAAAGATGAAAAAAAAAACTTATATAAATTCAGAATCACATCGTTTACGCCTTAAGTCGGCCATTTAAAATATAAAGTCGGCCACATATGTTTGAAAAGACGGCCATGAGTTTTAAAGAGCACTATGGAAAAAGAAACCAAAATAAAAATTTATTCGTAAATATGCATTAAAAAATAGATAAGAACGAAAACATGTATTAAAATTAAAAAAATAAAATACATAGATAAAGAGGCTATAACAAGGGTGAAACCATCTTAACTTAACGTGTAACTCTCTTAATAATATTAAATAGGAACATTTAGGAACATAAGTAAATTAAAAAAAAATTAAACTAAAACTAAATATTATTAGTCTGTTATATATTTATTAAAGTAGCAGCATGAATTACTATTTTTTATTATTTAAAATAAACATGATTCAGAAATAAATCTTTGGAAGCGCACGTTCATAGCAAATAGCAGAACACTTATCACAGCTAATATTTTTTACGTTTTCTTCTTCTTTCGTGCAAGCTTCTTATTCTTGCTTTCTTCTTTTATTTTCAGAATCTCTTTTTTTCTTTTCAGACCAGTGTTGCCAACCTTTGGAAAGGTTATTATCGGAAATCGGACCTAAAATTATGGTCCGATTATGGTACAAGGAAATAATAGATAATTCGAGTAAACAAAGGCTTTATTTTACATCTCTCCAGCCAATAAAAATTTATAATAATACATGTTCATCGTAATCGTTGTCCAAAACATATTCTGGCTTTTTAAAATCATATGTATTCACATTTAATTTATTTAACATTGATTTATTTGGCTCAAACTTTGTGCAACCACCGGAATAACAAATATGTTGTCCAGGCAATAATATTCCATTTATTGTGCTTGTGCACAATCTGTTCCTATCTTTTTTTTCACTAAATTTATGCGAGAAAAAATTCTTTCGCATGAAGCGTTGGAGTGCGGATAAACAAGAGCTGAAAAAATATAATCACATAATTCTTTATTTATATATAACAGTCAGAGCCATTTTTAGATTTTTGCACTAATTCCCAAAACTTATCTATATCAAGAGTGCTGTCGAAACTATTAAAGTTATTCGCGCCAAAGTGTCGCCACTGATCATCAATTTTTTGAAATAATGTTTGTGGCACTAATCGTTCTGATTTCTGTAACAATGGCATTAATGTTTCAAATGATAAAACTTTTTATTCGGGTCTATTATTTGAATATTTTTAGATATTCATCTTCAAAATTAAACCGAGCTTTTATGTTTTTGCAACAAGTAATTAAAAAGGCCACGCATGAATTTAGTACTTCTAATTGATCATTTTCATCGAGCAATTTTAGTATTGATGCCGCTTTTATACCAATGTATATATCCTTAACAGGTTTAAAATACTGGATGTCATTAGGATTAAGTTCTTTAGGTGATGTGTTTTTAACATATGCTAATTCCATGTACAATTGAAGAATGTCTTTGAGTATCTCACTCATTTGCGAATATAACAAATGTATTAATACTTTTTCACTCTGAAAAAGCTTATTGACTTTAACCACTTTCGGAAGAACCCATTCAAGGAACAGTAAATAAGTTTGAGTTTTTTTTTTTAAAGTAAATTGGTTACAAATTAGTTTAAAGGATTCCACTGTTATAATTCTCGGTCAATAACAGCGTACATTGAAAGCCAGCGCGTTGAACTAATCTTTAGAATAGCATGCACTTCTTTACCACAATATTTTTGAAATTCCTCCAAAGTGTGCTTCCTTTTCGCGCTATGACTAAAATAATGGCAAACATTTCGAACAAATGTTTCAATGTCGTCGGGTAGTTCATTGCAAGCATCACTTGTACACAAATGCAGCGAATGGCAAATGCAGTTAGAATAAAGATCCCTTAAAATTTAATATTCATAAACTGTGTTTAAAGGATATAAATAAAAATAAAGTATACTAGGATATGCATTCAATAGTCTACTTTTGGTTGAATTATTTCTCCCTGTCATTAAGCTGGAACCATCTGAGGCAAATCCAACAAGATTTTCTTTTGGGATTTGATGTTTAATCAATATATCGTCAAGTATTTTGTATATTGCTGAAGCATTAACCGGCGCATCATAATTTAATTCAGTATGCAATTCAACAAGTTTAAGGAAGAGTGTTTGAATTTTTCCATTTAAAACTAATCGAACGCAAATACATAACTGCTGTGAGTTGGCTGATATCCGTACTTTCATCTATCAGAAGACTGAATCTAGAAACCCTCATTACGGATATAACATATTCAAATTGTGTATCACCAATGACATTTTTACAAATCATTGTAGCTTTTGTTCTTCCTTAAAATTGTGCACTATGAAAAAAATATTCAAACAACTTTAACTTTAACGTTGGATTATCAATATTTTTCAAATCCAAAACTAAGTTGTTTGCCAAATGAGTTAAATGATCGGCAACTCTGAAGGAAATATTATGCTCTACCATAAAGCCTGTCAGTTTTATATCAGCTGATGTTTTTCTATCGTCAATGGAATTTTTGTTTTTCTTTACAGTAAAGTTTCGTTATCGAAGAACATCCAGCTAAACTTTTTATAGCTAATTGGTGACTTTTGCATTTCAAGTGATTTTTAATTACAATAATATCGGCTTTCATCTTTTTGTTACACTTATTGCAAAAGCCTTTTTCATTATCACCTTGAAAAATATCTTACAATTAAGTAAAGTAAAAACGAAATCAGAGAACATACCTTCAACAGGAAGAAGCCCGGACTTAAAATCATCACATTTTCTCCAGTCGGAACGAAATTTTTGCTTTCTTTTGAATAAGTCAGATTTAAACAATTTCTTTGGGCTACAACAGTACATTTCAATTGGCTCACTATCACTGGAACTGCTACAGTTACTTCTAGTACTCATTTTTCACAATAATAACAATAATTTCAATAATTATCTTACTTCGAAAATTCGAAAATGTTATATGCATTCGTACTTTCATACATTGTTTTTATCCATCAAATAGAAATAATTTGAGGGAGATAGTGATTCCCCGAAACGCTTGAACGAAATAGGGTACGAAGGAAAATGCAGAGAAAAACAGCACAAACACCCTGAATCATCAATATTACATCTACAAAACAAGCAAACATCCGCATGTAATTTCAATTCTGTTCTGTTCTGTTTTGTAAAATTGGTGCTGCCAAACTTACCTGAATTGCCTGAGTGATAAATTTAAAGAAAATATGGTACGAATCGATAATTATGGGATGATGAAATTTTTATGTGTCCAGTGCAATTTTTAAGGTACGAAAACGATAATTATGGTACGGTTGGCAACGTTGTTTCAGACTCTCTTCTTTTCTTTTCAGTCTTTCTTCCTTTCTCTTTACTACTTCTTCTTGCTTTTGGAGTTTTTCATTTTCTTTGTTTTTTAAAATTTCTCTATATTTGCCTGAAGATATTGCAAAAGGATATCGATTTGAAGATGTTCCGCTTCCTTGCAAATTCCTTTTATTAGTTTTAAATAAGTTTTCCCCCGGATAAACCAAGTGTTTTTCCAAATTTGATGAACAATATAAGGGATTGATCCTTTTGCATTTTGGAACGGCGCAAACTGGTAAGATATCTTGGCTTTGTTGAAAAGAGCTTGTATATTCAGTAGAAGTTCCAGGCACTTGCTGATGCTTCTCCAAATATTGGGAGGTACTGGCACTTTTTTAAGCAAAATCTATTGTATCCATTGGCAGGTCCATAGAAAGGACTAAATTTTGGGCAGAAGTTGCACTACATTTAGGTTGTTGACGCACCGCAACTGATGCATCTGCTAATAAACCTTCATGTATGGTTTTTAAATTATCTTCAAAAGTACCTGCCAAAACATCTCCATCCGAAATTAGATCGTATGCCCCGTGAAGAAAGTCTTCAAAACCCAATGAAGTTTGAGTAGCATGTAAGATCATATATTTCAGTAGGAAGATCTGACAAGCAATCCAGAGAAGAACCATGTACGGGAAAATCCTCTTGCATTACATCTTCCATACATTGACCTTTTTCAATCTCCCTCAGAATAATATTTGGATCAATATTATACTGCCGCAAACTCGGTGAGATGAACCTAATAACTTTTTCCGCATGATGAAAAAATTCTGTTGCCGACTTTTTTGGTTGTGAGGTCTCAGAGAGATTTCGGGTAGCATTTAAGTTTGATATCCTATCTGTTAAGCACTTGGAGAAATCCACCACATTTGGATTTAGGGGATATAAGCTGCACTTTCTAAAGCAGTTTTTAATAGCAGGAGACAAATTCATCGCACTAAGAGTTTTGTGAAGGAGTGGACAAAATGTGTTCTTTGTGAGAATTGAATTTGTATTTATTTGACTTATTTGCCACTCTCTTACTGTGTTTTTCCATTCGGACTTCAGTGGTTTGAAAACAGTCACATCCGCCGGTTGCATGATGTGAGTTGTGTTCGGTGGAAGAGCGTAAAGAATTATTTTATTCGCGTCACAAAACTCGCTGATTTCTAATGTGAGATGAGACTTATGACCATCAACAAATAAAATTACTGGTCTAGTAATTTTCATTTTTTCTAACCACACATGCACTCCATTTGCCAGATATTCGTAAAAGGTCTCGGTTCTCATCAATCCACAGTCTGACCTGCCTAGAATCCAGTCTGACGGTACGCGATTAACAATGGAGGTCTAACGTATGAAATGCTACCATGGCAGAAAGTAGTTCACCAGCGGCAGAAAATACTAGAAGTATGGTAATTGCTTCTTTTTCATTTCCACGAGAAATTTGGTAAACATCCTTCCAACCACGAGGAGCAATCATTTTTCCTGTTTTAGGACACATACTAAAACAAGTCTCGTCTCCATTTAAAATGCGGTTGGGATCAGCGAGTATTTCCTCCAAGCCATTTATCATCAAATATTCTTGAAGGCCATCGAACCAATCCCTTATATCTTGTTCCTTTATTGTGGCACGACCTTTTGAAACACTTTCTGGAACACGGCAGGAAAGTTCAGGGTGTCTATTCATAAAAGCTGCAAGCCAACTTCTTCCTGGAAAGTTATCTTTGAAAAGAGTTTGCCGCTTATCTGTCTCCATTAATTTTTGAACGGTGTTTTGAAGATCTGCTGGCTTCAAAGGAAAGCCGCATTTGGCAATATTACAGCACCAGTCAACGAGCTTTTTTTCTTCTGTTGGAGTCAGTACAGGATCACGACCCATTTTTTCTATATTTTTTGGAACTCTTCCGGTCAATCTGTCTTGAAGTGTTGTTCTGGGGATACCAAACTGTCGACTTGCCTCTCTTATACTTATATTATTCTCCCTTATGGCAAGTAGTGCTTTTGCTATATTTGTTTTGTCATAAAGACAAAGTTTTCTTCGTTTCGCAGCCATTAATTAAGCTGTAAATATGATTAATTGTGCATAAGTTTTTTATAATACATAATATATTATTATACATAATAATACAACAGTTACATATTTCTAATGGTTTTTCTATATTTTTAAATTAATCGGTAGTTACTTAATAGAAACTATGAGATTGCCGCGGCAGACTTCAAAGACAGAATCAAATTTAACAATTCTAAAGTCGGCCAAAGTGGTCGACTTTAGAAAAATTTTAAATTTAAATGATCGCTAAGTCGGCCGGTCTTTATTCAAATATCGGCGTGATTATTAGTATACAAATATGGCGAAATTTATTTAAATCAACTTATATAATATACTGGAATTAATACCATGTACAATGAATACTTACTATTTTCTTTACCACTGATAATTTAAAACAGCAAATCACTTTAGAACACGCTTTCACTTTCTTGTGGGCACTACACTAATGACACGCATATTATCACCCTTGAAGTGATAGAGCGACTTGATATTCTGAAACCAGTTTAACAGGAGAAAGGGTATCGAAACTGTGTCCCTTTCATAATCAAGACTTTGGTTTTTTCCTTATTTTTTACATTGTAATAGAAAAGTGGCCGACTTTATGAACAGGCCGACTTTAGGTGCATTTACCCTATACGGCCATGTAGATAGGTCATACTTACAAGGAGAGGGTCCCTACTCGTCATCACCGATTCCGTCCAAATTCACAGTATAAGTAGGACTTGACTAGAAATGAAAGTGATGCAAGTGGGAGCTCCAGATGACCAAACGAAACCGAAATAATGCATAATGTAGGGGACCTCGGGGTTTTGTAAGCTTACCCCTTGGAAAATGCTCAAATTCGTAAATTTTCGCGGAAGTTGTCGCGGTTAAATTGTAAGAGAATTTGAACAAAAGTGCCAAATTCATTCGGGTAAAATGCCAACTACAAGAGAGGTATGTAGATTTTCGATTCTGTAAGTGGCATTTCCGTGCGTTTTCAAAGATCGCCGAAAAGTGGGTATGCAAAATTTTTATAGATTTTTTGTTTGTTTTTAAATAGGTAAATGACATCCGATCTTCCTGAAATTTTGTACAAATAATCTATTAGTAAAAGCACACCCATAAAAAAACACAAAACTGGATTAATCGATAATTTGTAGAAAAACATTTCGAAATGAATTTTTCAGACAGAATTTTGACCGTTGAAAATTAAATTTGCAACTTAATCAGAAGGGGAGGGAAAATATTTGAAAATATCACAAAAAAAAAAATAGCAAAAGGAATTTTGCAAATCCGATAATATTTACCCCACCTCTTCAGAACACTCGAAATCGGGAAATGAGAAACTTTTCCCCATTGGTATATATGAATGAACTTTTGACATTGAATTTTTTATCCAATTTTGATGAGATTGTGAACAAATATCCTACATAAATGGTAGAATATAAAATAAATACCCGCACCCCTAGAAAATATATTTTTTTATTATAATAATATATAAGTAACCCACCACGGGTTACCACTCCGTAAACCGCTGCCGTACGAATCTTGTAATATTTAGTTTCAAAAAATCATAAAAAACTCACAATCAACTTTACAAAAAGAATGTTGAAATTCGGTTGGAATTTGGCCGAGAGATAAATGTGCAGGCTTTATAGCATATGCTGCTAATTAACATAAGTTGAAAGTCATTAGCAAACCTCGCAATCTTATTTTGGAAAGAGCTTCTAAACTAATTGGTGTAATGACTTCTGGTTTTCTGTATATGAAAGATAATTGTAACGAATAGAAAGTGGCTTAAATGTTTCGAATCTACCCAAGATGGTAATTATCAAAGTTTTCCGAAAAGTGTTAATTTTAACCCCGGGCTCGTCCACATTATCTGGAGTTCCCACTTGCATCACTTTCATTTCTATTCAAGCCTAACATATACTGTGAATTTGAACGAAATCAGTGATGACGAGTAAGGACCCTCTCCTTGTTAGACAACAAAAAATTGTATGGGTTAGGGAGGGGGATTCCTAATGGTTTCCTAATAAAGGAACTTAAAGATATTTAGGTATGCTTTTATATACTAGGTACCCTGTAATATCTGAACGTTACACCCTATAATGATGATTAAAAGTTTGTTAGATAATCGTTGGACATTCTAAATGGTCCAAGCAATTTTGCCTTCCTCCTCTTTGTTTTGAAGTTGTGGCACAACGAAGTTAAAATTTCGGAATTTTTACTCAATTTTCTTTATTTAAATACTATTTTTATCAACACCAACTTTTTATATTGGATTTAAGAAACCCAAGAGCTTTGTTTTAAAATGACCTATCACACTCTGTACCCAAAATGTAACTCTTCTTGCGTTTTTTTGACTTTTTCTTGAACATTTTAAAATTGCTGATTTCCAAAAGACAATTGCCTACTTTCTGATATTAATTGAAGTTTTTTGCAGGATATGTTTAAGAGAAAGTGAAAAAACGGCAGAAAGGGTTACATTTTGAGTACAGTGTGTAATAGGTAACTTTAGTACGAAGATTTTGTGTTTCTTAAATCCAATATAAAAAATGTGTGTTCATTACGTGGTTTTTGAAAAAAAAAGTAGTTGTTAAATAAACAAAACTGAGTGAAAACTCCGAAATTTTAACTTTGTTGAGCCATAAACTTCAAAAAGGTCTAACGATTATCTAACAAATTTTAAATCATCATCAAAGGATGTAACGTTCAGAAATTACCTAAATATCTTTAAGTCCAGTTATTTTGGAAACCGTTAGGATTCGTCCTCTCCCACTTACAAAATTTTTGCTTGCCTAAGTATTCATAGCCTCCGCGTGTACCTAAGACGGAGCCGTGAATGCACTTTTATTAGTTCATTAATATTAAACTTCTACAGTATATAGGTTATATTAAAAGTTAACTAAAACAAATTCATATAACTTCGATTTAGAACGATTCATCTTACTATTTTTAATATTATTTGGCAAGTTATAGTTACATCTTAATTGGTACGGTTGTCACAGGGGATTCAATATTGCTTTTCAAAACAGGTATGATAGCTGCTTAACAGCTTTTCAAACAGGTCTGATAACAGCTTAACAGCTTTTCGAATAGGTCTGATAACAGCTTAACAGCTTTTTAACAGGCCAGATATCAGATAAACAGCTTTTCAAAAGTTCTGATAACAGTTCAAACAGGTCTCATAGCAGCTAAACAAATCGGAGTTCGCTGTAACGTGCTTGATTATACACTTCCTACACAAAGTGACGCCAGATACCAAGGTCAAACCGACGTGTCAAAGTTTTTTCCCATTCTCACGCTCAACCGTCCTAGAATTCTAGGTAAAATGCTCAACCACCCGATTAGGAGCCCGCTGTAGTGGGCAAATATTTTTAAAGAATACCTTCAAGAGTTCTGGACTTAGTAGGTAAATTGAAAAAGAATACCATATATAAGATATCATTATTTATTTATTATAAATTGAAAAGTATTAACATTTAATTGTTAGTGTATCATTCTATGGTTGGACTTCCTTAAAGCGGTTTGCCTATAATTGTAATAATACTTTTTTTTTACTATATCTTAGGCTATAATACAATTAAAACAAACTATTTCATTAAATGGTATTTTAACTATAATACAAGTTTTATTTTTAATACATTCTTAACCAGCCTTAGACTATGTTTTCTGCGTCTGCTCCTTGCTGTTATGATGAAATAGAGTAATGCCCCTATGGTAGAGTATCAGTTGTTCCATGAATAATATTCCGCTTGTTATCATAAGAGTAGATAAGCTATGCGGATTCTGGCGCACTGTTTTAGCTTCCAGGATTTCTCCACAGATGGCGCCACCGTCGCTAGGTGGTTTGAGCCCATACTAAGTAGGTTTGTGTCTTGGCTGTATTGGCTTGCGCCTTGGATGCACGATTGTGTCTTGGGTGCACCATTGAATCTCGACTGCGCCCTAGCGGGATTAATCGGTACTACCGGGATGTGTCATTTGGTCTTGACTGCGCCCTAGCGGCATTAGCAGGTACTACCAGCATGTTCCGGTTTTCTAGCGAGGATTTGGTCTTGACTGCGCCCTAGCGGCATTAGCCGGTACTACGGTTTTCTTGGATAGATATGTGGTGCGCCTAAATGTAGGCTTTTGGTTTTGAACTAATATTAGTAATAATTAAAGTTAACGCTAGGAAATTTTTGTTCATGCCAATGGATTCTAGATGGTGGGGGTGGTAGTACTAGGGGGGACGAAATTTCCATCAGAAATCCTCTACGGGCTCTGGTTTTCGAGATATTAGCGATTTTACGTTTTCAGATATAGTTAATATTATTAATAATTCAAGCTACCTAGGATAGTTTTGTTCATGCCAATAGATTCTAGAAGGTGTTATAGGGGCGGGGGGTTAGAGGGGGAACGAAATTTTTATCAGAAATCCTCTACGGGCTATGGTTTTCGAGATATTAGCGTATAAGTTATTTTTTGCTCATGGAAATGGATTCTAGGTGGTGTAAGGTGGGAGGGGGGACGAAATTCTCATCAGAAATCCTCTACTAGCCTCCAAGTTTTTCATCTCGAGTTTTGGGATACGAGATCACTTTCAGTTCTATATATTTATGAAGGGGGTGGGAAGCTTTATTGATGGATTTGGTCTTGACTGCGCCCTAGCGGCATTAGCCGGTACTACGGTTTTCTTGGATAGATATGTGGTGCGCCTAAATGTAGGCTTTTGGTTTTGAACTAATATTAGTAATAATTAAAGTTAACGCTAGGAAATTTTTGTTCATGCCAATGGATTCTAGATGGTGGGGGTGGTGGTACTAGGGGGGACGAAATTTCCATCAGAAATCCTCTACAGGCTCTGGTTTTCGAGATATTAGCGATTTTACGTTTTCAGATATAGTTAATATTATTAATAATTCAAGCTACCTAGGATAGTTTTGTTCATGCCAATAGATTCTAGAAGGTGTTATAGGGGCGGGGGGTTAGAGGGGGAACGAAATTTTTATCAGAAATCCTCTACGGGCTATGGTTTTCGAGATATTAGCGTATAAGTTATTTTTTGCTCATGGAAATGGATTCTAGGTGGTGTAAGGTGGGAGGGGGACGAAATTCTCATCAGAAATCCTCTACGGGCTCGCCATTTCTTGAGTAAGGTTACTTAGCGGCATTAGCCGGAACTACTAGCATGCCTTGGTTTTGCTGTTTTCTTTTATTAGCTGGGAAGTTCTAGATATCAGCATGACGTCATCTTGGTTTTGTTGTTTTCAAGTGTAGATATCAGCATCATTCGAATTTCACAACATGATATCACCTTGGCTTGCACCATTGCGTCTCGACTGCACCCTAGCGGGATTAATCGGTACTACCGGGATGTATCATTTGGTCTTGACTGCGCCCTAGCGGCATTAGCAGGTACTACCAGCATGCTCCGGTTTTCTAGCGACATCTGTTCGGGCGTAAACGCTATTTCTTGAGTAAGAGTTGTAGATATCAGCATCATTCGAATTTCACAACATGACATCACCATGAACAGATTCTAGAAGTGAGACATTAGCCTATACGCAGCGACATCTGTTTGGGTGCAAACGCCATTTCTTGAGTAAGGTACCCTAGCGGCCTTAGCCGGAACTACCAGCATGCCTTGGTTTTGCTGTTTTCTGTTATTAGCGGGAGAGTTCTAGATATCGGCATGACGTCATCATGGTTTTGCTGCACCTAAATAAGTTTTCTTAGCAGGGAAGTTGTAGATATCAGCATCATTCGAATTTCACAACATGACATCACCATGAACAGTATTGGCGGGAGAGTTCAGCATCATTCGAATTTCACAACATGACATCACCATGAACAGATTCTAGACGATGTCAGTGAGACATTAGCCGATGCTACCAGCATGCTCCGGTACTACGGTTCCCTTGGAAGTTTTTTCCTTCACTTTTGGCCCACACGTGGCAGCATGCTACGGTTTTGGGAAGTTTTTTGCTTCACTTTTGCCCACACGTGGCAGCATGCTACGGTTTTGGGAAGTTTTTTGCTTCACTTTTTTGGATGTGTGGTGCGCCTAAATGTAGGCTTTTGTTGTTTTCAAGTATTGCGCCTGGTTTTCAATTAATATTAGTAATAATTGATTTTTTCTTGAGCGCCTAAATGTAGGCTTTTGGTTTTGAACTAATAATTAAAGTTAATAGTAGGAAATTTTTGTTCATGCCAATGGATTCTATAGGGGTGGTATGTGGGGGGGGGGGGATAATAAAGATAGGGAGGGGGGGTAATGCAATTTCATCAGAAATGCTCTACGGGCTCTGGTTTTCGAGATATTAGCGTATTAATAATTCAAGTTATTTTTGCTCATGGAAATGGATTCTTGGCGGTGTGGAGTGGGAGTTTTCATCAGAAATCCTCTACGGGCTTTGGTTTTCGAGATATTAGCGACATCTGTTTGAGCGCAAAACGCCATTTCTTGAGTAAGGTACCCTAGCGGCCTTAGCCGGAACTACCACCATGCCTTGGTTTTGCTAGCGGGAGAGTTCTAGATATCGGCATGACGTCATCATGGTTTTGCTGCACCTAAATAAGTTTTCTTAGCAGGGAAGTTGTAGATATCAGCATCATTCGAATTTCACAACATAACATCACCATGAACAGATTCTAGAAGATGTCAGTGAGGGTTCTGGGGTATGTGTGTATTGAAAAGTCTTATGTTTTATAAACATTTGTTTTTATTTCCAATAAAATTTCTTATTATAAAAGTGTTTCTTATAGCACATTGTCCAATATGAACTTGGCAAGATGGTGCATTTGTGTTAATCTCTATTAGTTTTCCACAGTTGTATTCATCTTCGACGTTGATAATGATTTCACCCTCTCCAACTATCTTCTGCATCCAATGAACTTTTTCAGCTCCCTTTACATACATATGGTTTTGTTTCGAAGCAGTGGTTCAACTATAGTGTACAGCTTGTGATACGGTATGTAGTCATCTTCCCAGCGGAATCCATGAAAATTGTGTTGAAGCCATTTTACTTGCCTCTTTTTTGCTGAAGTCAAATCCTTGTATCTGAACGGTGGTTGAAATATAAAGTGCTGTATCTGGTTTTCATTGTTTAAAATTGCCAGTTCTTTAGTGATAAATTCATTGAGGTTTGTTTTGAATCCTTGGACGTCTACGATGACAACCATCTTCTTAACTTTTCAAACAGCTCTGATAACAGCTTAACAGCTTTTAAAACAGCTCTGATAACAGCTTAACAGCTTTTAAAACAGCTCTGATAACAGCTTAACAGCTTTCCAAACAGCTCTGATAACAGCTTAACAGCTTTTAAACAGCTCTGATAACAGCTTAACAGCTTTTAAAACAGCTCTGATAACAGCTTAACAGCTTTCCAAACAGCTCTGATAACAGCTTAACAGCTTTTAAAACAGCTCTGATAACAGCTTAACAGCTTTTAAAACAGCTCTGATAACAGCTTAACAGCTTTCAAACAGGTCTGATAACAGGTGAACAGCTATAATCTATTCAGCAGGTCCACAGGCTTCCGTGTGCTTTCGGCTGAGTTACAGCTTCGGCTTATGAATATTTCGCATGTTTCATCCTTTTATAGTACAATGAAGGTATCAAATCCTTTACGGTAGCGCCCCTTGTTTAATGAGCTGTCCTTATCAATCAACAAGAAACCATATTTATCCTACCAACACTCAGCACAGGCTCTTCGAAATTTATCAAACTTCATGTCTGTATTCACATGATCATTATAGATATGTTTCAAATTCAAGTCATCTTGCTTGAATAAGATGATTAAATTAGCATTGTCACGTATTAAGTGCTTTGGTATATGCGTATATGTTTGACAGAGATAGAAGCTATCTATATCTTCGTGGCGACCCATGCAAAAATAGGATCGCACATTATTTTGCTTTTCACATGCTACATCATCGAAAATAAACACTGAATGTGATTTGGCTTCTTCTGGAGGTAGAACGTCGCAGTTGTTTGAGAATGTATAATACCCCAATCCTGATATATGAGTCATCACTCGCTTCAAGTATTCATACTTTGGTTGATGTAAAGATTTTGAATATATGTAAATATTTTCATATCTCAGACCATTGGGATGTTCCAGCAAACTTATCATAACATTAGTTTTTCCACAATTCGATGGTCCAACAATGATGCTCCTTATACTATTAGGCAATAGGGGGCCATGCTTCTTTTTCACCTTCATAACACCTACATCAGCATTTCGAACAGGAAAAGCTTGCTGTTGTTTAATGAACCGCATATTAAAGACTAACGGGATTCCTATAAATACACCTGTTTATATTACATTTCAACAGTATCATCGGAAACTTATAAGATGTCGGATCACAAATCGAAACGCTCCAGAAAATCTTTGAAAGGGGGCAGAGGACTATTAAATTCAGTCATCAACAAATTACCTGTAGAATTACATCTACCGGGATATCAGTACTGTGGACCAGGAACAAAGTTACAAAAAAGATTGGCGAGAGGAGATCCAGGCATTAATCCACTGGACGCAGCCTGCAAGGAACACGATATAGCATACTCGCGGCATAAAGACACAAATGATCGACATATAGCTAATAAAATATTAGCTGAAAAGGCCTGGCAGCGTGCAAAATCTACGGATGCAAATTTGAGTGAACGTGCCAACGCCTGGCTTATAACAAACGCAATGAAGGCTAAAATTAAGCTAGGTATGGGTCTTAAGGCTAAAAATAAACGCCAACCCACGTTCCGAGAAGCAGTACGAAATGCACGTAAGATTTTAAAAGTAAAAAAACCAAAAGACTTGATGGAAGTTACAAAAATAGCTCTTAGTGCAGCTAAAAATATTGTGAAAAGAAAGAACAAATCAATTAAAACTCCACGAGTGATACCTGTACCAAAGGTTGGTGGAGCACTTCCGTTCCTCATCCCGCTGTTTGCTGGGCTTTCAGCATTGGGAGCACTATCGGGAGGTGCAGCAGGCATAGCTAAAGCAGTAAATGATACCAGTGCCGCAAAGGCAAAATTGGAAGAAAGCAAACGTCATAACTAAGCAATGGAAACTATAGCGGTTGGTAAAGATGGAAACGGGCTGTTCTTGAAGCCGTACAGAAAAGGACTTGGACTCTATCTACAACCTCAACCAAAAAACTATTAAAGACGCTACCCAAAAGACCGCTACACGAGTTGGATCTTCACAAGTATGCCACAAACTTGCCGCACTTCAGAGGACTATTTATGCGTGATAATCTACCTAAAAAGCCATGGAAGCGAGAAAGTGGAATTGTTAACTTGGACATCTCAACTGGAGCAGGAACACACTGGGTAGCGTACTACAAGAAAGGTGATAACATCGAATACTTTGACAGCTTTGGAAATCTCCAACCACCAAGGGAGCTCATAAACTACTTGGGTAGTAATATTACGTACAACTACAGCTCTTATCAGAACTATGATGCAGTAATTTGCGGCCACTTATGTTTAGAGTTTTTATATAATTGTTATAGCCATTAATTATTATCTATAAATAAATGTATCTATATTGAAATTGTGACAGTTCATTATCAACCGCCATGTCATTAACACTTACTCTCACGGGAAATTCATCTCTACTCACTGCTGAGTACTTTCCCCCGCTGGAGCTATCGGTAAATGGAATGTTTCTATTTGCAGAAGATGGAGCTATTTGGAAAGCTGTTAAGATGTTATCAGAGCTGTTTTAATAGCTGTTCACCTGTTATCAGACCTGTTTAAAAGCTGTTAAGCTGTTATCAGAGCTGTTTTAAAAGCTGTTAAGCTGTTATCAGAGCTGTTTAAAAGCTGTTAAGCTGTTATCAGAGCTGTTTGGAAAGCTGTTAAGCTGTTATCGGAGCTGTTTTAAAAGCTGTTAAGCTGTTATCAGAGCTGTTTTAAAAGCTGTTAAGCTGTTATCAGAGCTGTTTGAAAAGCTGTTAAGCTGTTATCAGAGCTGTTTGGAAAGCTGTTAAGCAGTTATCAGAGCTGTTTGGAGCTGTTATCAGAGCTATTTGGAAAGCTGTTAAGCTGTTATCAGAGCTGTTTGGAAAGCTGTTATTGAATTAATAACTAAGATGAATGAAAATCTATTAAAAGAAATTATCAAGACTAGGAATGCAGTGCGAAGGAAATTAAAAGCCCTAAGGATGGGAAAAATTGAAGCAGAAGCTCGACTTGAAGAAACCTTTAAGCCAATCACTAAACCCTTAAAAGAGTTTGTTAGAACAGTTAAATACGAGTCGCCGGATATAGTCAAATTTGAGACAAAAGATGTAAAAGAAGAAGAAGAAGAAGAAGAAGAAGAAGAAGAAGAAGAAGAAGCAGAAGAAGAAGACAACGAAATTGTGGAACCTTTTACCCCTCCAAAACGAAAATATGTTAAAATAGAGGCTAGTAGCACACCTATAAATTATGGAGATTATTCCTTAACATCTGAGGAAGAATTCGCAACACCTGAACATTCAAGAACATTAATAGGAAGGTCTCCTGTCACCTCCCCCGATACGTCTGGATACATAGTTTCAAACTATTTAAAGCTATTCACTGATAATAGCCCTAAAATTGATCCAACCTATGGAGTTTACTATGATGATAGCGCTTGGAGAATCGGTAATTCAACGTTTGATGTTGATGATGTAGGAAATATTGTTATCAAGGGGAAGAGCTATAAAACAACTTTGGGGTTATGTGAGTTGCTATTTATGAAAGATCCTGTAAAAAGTCTATATACTAAAGAGGATTTAACTAATTATGGATCTATTTTGAAAGATACCAATGCATATAAACGTGACCATGCTGAAGATGGGCAAATAAAGGGTACTAGAGCGGCTAAGTATAAAGCTATAATCAGTAAACTTATACAGCATAACGGCATGGGACTAATGCGTCTGCCTAAAGAAAACATTGATCACATTTACTGGGATGATCCAAATGAATTAGTGGATAGACTGCGCCTTCTAATGGCATCAAAGCAGGCTGGAAACAACAGTCACAACAATGAAATTGTATCTATACTGGAGGAGTTGCGAGAAGCAGATTTTATAGTTTAAATACTACTCCATTGCCATACTTCTACACAATCTACAAATGAGCGTTGACAAGTTTCGAAGGCTAGAATTCAAGACATCTGAAAATATACCGGCTAATACAACAGCATATTGCCTGCTTCTACACGATCGAATAGTGGAATACAGTCCGCTGACAAGTGAAGTTAGAAAGTTAAATTAAGAAGATGGTTGTCATCGTAGACGTCCAAGGATTCAAAACAAACCTCAATGAATTTATCACTAAAGAACTGGCAATTTTAAACAATGAAAACCAGATACAGCACTTTATATTTCAACCACCGTTCAGATACAAGGATTTGACTTCAGCAAAAAAGAGGCAAGTAAAATGGCTTCAACACAATTTTCATGGATTCCGCTGGGATGATGGCTACATACCGTATCACAAGCTGTACACTATAGTTGCACCACTGCTTCGAAACAAAACCATATGTATGTAAAGGGAGCTGAAAAAGTTCATTGGATGCAGAAGATAGTTGGAGAGGGTGAAATCATTATCAACGTCGAAGATGAATACAACTGTGGAAAACTGATAGAGATTAACACAAATGCACCATCTTGCCAAGTTCATATTGGACAATGTGCTATAAGAAACACTTTTATAATAAGAAATTTTATTGGAAATAAAAACAAATGTTTATATAACATAAGACTTTTCAATACACACATACCCCAGAACCCTCACTGACATCTTCTAGAATCTGTTCATGGTGATGTTATGTTGTGAAATTCGAATGATGCTGATATCTACAACTTCCCTGCTAAGAAAACTTATTTAGGTGCAGCAAAACCATGATGACGTCATGCCGATATCTAGAACTCTCCCGCTAGCAAAACCAAGGCATGGTGGTAGTTCCGGCTAAGGCCGCTAGGGTACCTTACTCAAGAAATGGCGTTTTGCGCTCAAACAGATGTCGCTAATATCTCGAAAACCAAAGCCCGTAGAGGATTTCTGATGAAAACTCCCACTCCACACCGCCAAGAATCCATTTCCATGAGCAAAAATAACTTGAATTATTAATACGCTAATATCTCGAAAACCAGAGCCCGTAGAGCATTTCTGATGAAAATTTCATTACCCCCCCTCCCTATCTTTATTATCCCCCCCCCCACATACCACCCCTATAGAATCCATTGGCATGAACAAAAATTTCCTACTATTAACTTTAATTATTAGTTCAAAACCAAAAGCCTACATTTAGGCGCTCAAGAAAAAATCAATTATTACTAATATTAATTGAAAACCAGGCGCAATACTTGAAAACAACAAAAGCCTACATTTAGGCGCACCACACATCCAAAAAAGTGAAGCAAAAAACTTCCCAAAACCGTAGCATGCTGCCACGTGTGGGCAAAAGTGAAGCAAAAAACTTCCCAAAACCGTAGCATGCTGCCACGTGTGGGCCAAAAGTGAAGGAAAAAACTTCCAAGGGAACCGTAGTACCGGAGCATGCTGGTAGCATCGGCTAATGTCTCACTGACATCGTCTAGAATCTGTTCCTGGTGATGTCATGTTGTGAAATTCGAATGATGCTGAACTCTCCCGCCAATACTGTTCATGGTGATGTCATGTTGTGAAATTCGAATGATGCTGATATCTACAACTTCCCTGCTAAGAAAACTTATTTAGGTGCAGCAAAACCATGATGACGTCATGCCGATATCTAGAACTCTCCCGCTAATAACAGAAAACAGCAAAACCAAGGCATGCTGGTAGTTCCGGCTAAGGCCGCTAGGGTACCTTACTCAAGAAATGGCGTTTGCACCCAAACAGATGTCGCTGCGTATAGGCTAATGTCTCACTTCTAGAATCTGTTCATGGTGATGTCATGTTGTGAAATTCGAATGATGCTGATATCTACAACTCTTACTCAAGAAATGGCGTTTACGCCCGAACAGATGTCGCTAGAAAACCGGAGCATGCTGGTAGTACCTGCTAATGCCGCTAGGGCGCAGTCAAGACCAAATGATACATCCCGGTAGTACCGATTAATCCCGCTAGGGTGCAGTCGAGACGCAATGGTGCAAGCCAAGGTGATATCATGTTGTGAAATTCGAATGATGCTGATATCTACACTTGAAAACAACAAAACCAAGATGACGTCATGCTGATATCTAGAACTTCCCAGCTAATAAAAGAAAACAGCAAAACCAAGGCATGCTAGTAGTTCCGGCTAATGCCGCTAAGTAACCTTACTCAAGAAATGGCGAGCCCGTAGAGGATTTCTGATGAGAATTTCGTCCCCCTCCCACCTTACACCACCTAGAATCCATTTCCATGAGCAAAAAATAACTTGTACGCTAATATCTTGAAAACCATAGCCCGTAGAGGATTTCTGATAAAAATTTCGTTCCCCCTTTAACCCCCCGCCCCTATAACACCTTCTAGAATCTATTGGCATGAACAACACTATCCTAGGTAGCTTGAATTATTAATAATATTAACTATATCTGAAAACGTAAAATCGCTAATATCTCGAAAACCAGAGCCCGTAGAGGATTTCTGATGGAAATTTCGTCCCCCCTAGTACCACCACCGCCACCATCTAGAATCCATTGGCATGAACAAAAATTTCCTAGCGTTAACTTTAATTATTACTAATATTAGTTCAAAACCAAAAGCCTACATTTAGGCGCACCACATATCTATCCAAGAAAACCGTAGTACCGGCTAATGCCGCTAGGGCGCAGTCAAGACCAAATCCATCAATAAAGCTTCCCACCCCCTTCATAAATATATAGAACTGAAAGTGATCTCGTATCCCAAACCTCGAGATGAAAAACTTGGAGGCTAGTAGAGGATTTCTGATGAGAATTTCGTCCCCCCTCCCACCTTACACCACCTAGAATCCATTTCCATGAGCAAAAAATAACTTATACGCTAATATCTCGAAAACCATAGCCCGTAGAGGATTTCTGATAAAAATTTCGTTCCCCCTCTAACCCCCCGCCCCTATAACACCTTCTAGAATCTATTGGCATGAACAAAACTATCCTAGGTAGCTTGAATTATTAATAATATTAACTATATCTGAAAACGTAAAATCGCTAATATCTCGAAAACCAGAGCCCGTAGAGGATTTCTGATGGAAATTTGGTCCCCCCTAGTACCACCACCCCCACCATCTAGAATCCATTGGCATGAACAAAAATTTCCTAGCGTTAACTTTAATTATTACTAATATTAGTTCAAAACCAAAAGCCTACATTTAGGCGCACCACATATCTAACCAAGAAGACCGTAGTACCGGCTAATGCCGCTAGGGCGCAGTCAAGACCAAATCCTCGCTAGAAAACCGGAACATGCTGGTAGTACCTGCTAATGCCGCTAGGGCGCAGTCAAGACCAAATGACACATCCCGGTAGTACCGATTAATCCCGCTAGGGCGCAGTCGAGATTCAATGGTGCACCCAAGACACAATCGTGCATCCAAGGCGCAAGCCAATACAGCCAAGACACAAACCTACTTAGTATGGGCTCAAACCACCTAGCGACGGTGGCGCCATCTGTGGAGAAATCCTGGAAGCTAAAACAGTGCGCCAGAATCCGCATAGCTTATCTACTCATAAGGACTCAATGCTATCTTCTTTTGATTGATAGTCTTGGAAACTGATATGCCTCTGGACTACATTTATCTTTATTCCTTCGCTTTCTTTACAGTTTTACCATCGTTTATATGCAGACTGTACATTTTCGAGCGCAAGCCAGCAAATTTGGTCATGGTTTTCCCATTCAGCTGATCCTTAATTGGAGCAGGAAGTGTTTTATTCATGAACGGTAAATTGAATTGATTATCTTCTAGGTAATCACTTGGATCAAATTCATCAATATTTTCAGCCATAGACTCATACTGATCCATCCGTTGAATCATCTTTTGCCCAAACGCAGCTTACGTTGTGCTCATAACATGTTGAATCGACTTTCTCAATATTTTTATATAATTTTAAAAAGTTATAGCATTCTTGAATTTGTTTCTTATGCTCATCGAAAAAAAAAATGTTATTATATTCTCTTATAAACTCCTCAATATCCATCTTAATAGTCTCACATTTAAGAAGACACTAACCACTATCCAAATTCTCATGAAATTCTCTTTTTGCCAATTAGACTTTGTATAGAATATACCAATTTCTTATAAAAATTTTCCCTGCTTATTGGATTTTGGATAGAACATTCTGTTACCAAATTCTTGTAAAATTTTGTTTTACCACTATGTATTTGTAAACATTATAGGATATGTTTTCACCTAGAACTGATTTCAGAAAATGGTCTCCGGCTTCGTTTTGGGTAAAGCTATAGCCTATAAGAAGCATACATACAGCATAAGTTCACTCTAATCTAGGTTCCTGGACATATGGATATCTAGAGTAATGGAGCAGCTGATGAGCTAGGTGAAAAAAGGTTCTGAAATGGATAACTCTGCAGTACTATCATTTATTTGAGGATCCCATTCAAAAAAGAGTGATTACCAGGGAAAGCCGAGAAAATCAAGCCTCCTGTGGTTCAATAAAGACTCCCGGATTCTTATAAGATTTCTTCTGCCTGTTAGATTTTGTATGGAACATTCTGTTACCAGATTCTTATACAATTTTCTTGTGCTTATTAGATTTTATATAGAACATATTGTTACCAAATTCTTATAAACTTCATTTTGTTGTCATCTAGGATATCGCATTCTTTCATCAAAGCTTTAAATTTAACTCACTCTCAACCTGATAAGAAAATACTCCAATATCGCAGCAGTTTCACGTGATCTATTTTTAGATATGTATTCACCCAGCCGAGCTCAATACATGATAACCCCTGATAGCCAGAGCATATAAAGCAAACAACTGATAACACCAAGTTCCAAGCTGGCAAGTAAACGATAGTATATTGTCGCTAAAGCTCTCATCTACCAAGTATACAGACCAGCCCAACACAAGCATGATAATTGCAGCAGCCATAGCATATCAATCAAGCAACTGATAACACAAAGCTCCAAGCTGGCATGTAAACGATCATGTATACCTCAGGTATGTGTGTTAGAGCGAGGCAGATGTTGTGTGTTAGAACGAGATGGTTGAAAAGTATGGTATTCACTAAAGTTTCCTACTAGATTATGAGCACCCGCCGCACATAAAAGAAACTTCATGCAGCACCAAACTTAACCTCTTCTCAAAATATTTGTTAATCCCAGACCGAAAAAATATAACGAATTGTAAACAAAACCTATAGACTTCTTCTTCATTGACCAATATCCATAAGTAAACTTCAAGCTATCATGTTCATCTAAAATTGAACACAGATTTATGTTACAGCGACACAGATGTTTTGATAGAGTCACATGGTTGAAAAGAACGGTATTCACTAAAGCTTTCTACTATATTATGCACACCCAGCACCCATAAAATAAACTTCGAGCACCACTAAACGTAACCCAATCTCAACCGCCAAGATCTTGGCAAAAGGTAATATCAAATTATCTGCTAAGTCATGCCATTACACCTGACAACCAAAAATTACTCATTTACTGCTCCCATACAATTTCCATTACTTAATATCATAGCACTATCTTCTATCATCAATGCTTTTAATTTAATCCACTCTCAACCTAAGCCAAAATGTGTATAGTCCACTGTACTCATAGCATATAAAGCAAACTACTGATAATAAAGGGTTTTCCAATAAGAGGTGTTATTTTAATTAGCCTGCTATTTTGGTAGATGTCACTTTGGAGCTGTCATTTTTTAAATTTGACAATTAGAAACTACGCCATTAATAAAAATGGAACGATACACGATAAAAATGGTGAAAATGTGGCAGAGACGGTTCGTAAAACTCGAACATTTTTAGGTCGTCGTGAAGCACCTTGTCGGATCGCAATACAGAAAATTGGTAGAAAAATTCGAGCTGTCGGGACAAGTTAGTGATGTGAAGAATAAAACCCGTGCACGTCGCTCAAGAACAGCCGAGAATATTGCTGCTGTAGCCGAAAGTGTTGAAGAAAACCCAGGTTTGTCCATTCCTCGTCGTTCTTTGGAATTAGGCATTCCACAAACGTCATTACACCGTATTTTGCATAAAGATTTGGGTCTCAAGGCTTATAAAGTTCAGTTAACACAAGAACTTAAGCCGGCCGATCATCAACAACGTCGAGTCTTTGCTGATTGGGTCCTTGAATTGCATGAAAATGACCCGGAATTCCATCGAAAACTTATCTTGAGTGATGAGGCCCATTTCCACCTCGACGGCCTTGTCAACAAGCAAAATTGTCGCATCTGGGGCTCGGAAAACCCAAGAGTTATTGTTGAAAAGCCTCTCTATCCTCAACGTGTGACTGTTTGGTGCGGTTTATGGTCCCGCGGGGTCATTGGACCTTACTTTTTCGAAAATGAGGCTGGATCAACAGTTACGGTGAATGGATTGCGCTATCGACAGATGATCAATGATTTTTTATGGCTGGAATTGGATGGTATTGATCTGGACAACGTTTACTTTCAACAAGACGGCGCTACGTGCCAAACAAGCAACGAAACCATTGATCTTTTACGGGAAAAGTTTCCGGACCGTGTTATCTCTCGTAGAGGTGATCACAATTGGCCACCGAGATCTTGTGACTTAACACCTTGCGACTTCTTCCTTTGGGGCCACGTGAAAGAGAAGGTCTACGCCAACAGCCCAGACCTCAAAGATGGAATTCGTGAGGCTATCGAGGACATAGGGCAGCCACTTTGCGATTTGGTTATGGAAAATTTGATGAAAAGGATATGCTCCTGTAGGCGTGGTCGTGGTGGTCATTCGGCTGGTTTATTTTCCATTATTAACAACATACCTTCCTCTTTATAATGAAATAAAGATCCGATCATTTGTATCAAAAACTGGCATTTTTCTTTGAATATCAAAATAACACCTCTTATTGGAAAACCTTTACTAAGCTCCAAGCAGGCAAGTATATGACCCAAGTCGACCTCAAGCATATGTGTTAGAGAGAGACAGATGATGTGTTAGAGCGAGATAGTTGCAAAAGTAAATTTGGATTTCCATAGAAATAACATGGGGTTTTGCTGTCGAACCTAACCAGAAAAGATCACTTTGCTAAACAGTTACTCTAGAAAGATTTCGTATGGCAACACTGAACATTCTATTATACCAGATCACAAAAAATCAGGTTTTTACTTCACCCATACGACTGCCACTACTCATCTAAGTCCACATATCATACTATATTAATATCATAGCAATAACTTCCTGCAAAGCTTTAAATTGGTAAGATTTTATATTTTCTATAATGTGTGGCTACGCAAACCACTTTCGGGCTACACTAAAAAGCTGCTCTAGAAAAATTTCAAGTGGCAACGTTGACCATGCTATTACACCTGATCATAAAAAAATTGTTAATAAGGCTTTTACTGAACCCATACAACTACTCTTCTAAGATATTCTTTAAATCAACATATCATACTACCGCCTTCTTTTATTAAACCCTTAAATCCATCCCAATATTACGGCAGCTTAATGTTATTGTCATCGATTCAAAAGTTTTTTATGAATTTCAGTTATATTTAAGCCTTAGATCAATAAGCCGTGAGAATACTTTGCCCCAATCAAATAAAAACATATATATACCTCCAATCCATTCAATTCATCATACCAAAGCCCTTGAGAATACTTCCCAAGCCATGAAACAGAAAACTATTTGTGTACGTTGAGAGTCCGCTTTCTAAAATGTTCTAGACACTTATGGAAAACTGCCAAACATTGACTTTATATATACTATAGAGCCTAACTTACTATCCATACAGGAAAATAGTCTTCTAGTAATTTACAGCTTAGTTCCTTACCTTCCCAAAGGCTACACTTACTATATACCTTACTTAACAAAATAATAAAATAGTTTTGATTACAAAGTAACCTTACCATTTTACGTCAATACCTCTCAGCTGTGCATGTGTGTATGTGCAGCCGGAGTCCGAATCTGTAGGCAGCTACATTCGATATCACCAGCCCACGGCATCGCATGACGGCACAGCGACATTACAATGATTACTCAGCTGAGAATTTTTGTTTGAGAAATCGTAGTCATTTGGCTAAGATAAATTTTTTTTAATAATTTTGTTAGGAAAGGTATGAAAATTTTATTACAATTCGCAAGATAAGAAAGCAAGCTTAAAATTATCAGAACACCATTTTTCGGTGTGAATAGTAGTTTAGGGCGGAGGAGCTATTCAAATCAAACTTTTGTCAGTTTTACATAAGAACACTGCAAATATTTTAGAACGTAAGGACTACGTTGGGCCTCGCATGTGGTAGGGAGGGAGTCTCTTTCATGGCTTGTGAAGTATTCTCGAGTGTTTTGTCCACACCCACGATCAGTAAAGTGACCCCACCCAGCCACTAACAACAAGCGTGATAATTCGAGGCAACAATACCACACTCATAGTATATAAAGAAGACAACCAAGCTCCAAGCTGGCATGTATATGACCAAGTCCACCTCAAACATGTGTGCTGGAAAGAGACAGATGTTGTGAGAGAGCGAGATGGTTTCAAAGTACGATATTCACTAAAGCTTCCTAATCTGTTAGAGCGAGATATATTACAGCACTCCACTACTCATCCAAGACTAAATTAATATAATCATACCACCTTCTTTCATCAAAACTAATTTAATCCATTCCTAACCAACCTAATGCTTTCATGGTAAGATTTAAAAATAAATAAATAACACTACCCACTCTCGACCATCGCACGGTCTTCACCAAAGCTTCTATATCCTACTAGAATTATGTCAAAGCTTTTAACTTATAGTACCGCGGTCTTCATTATTGCATTTGCTGATAAGATTTTTACTTGTTTACTTTTCTCAGCTGTGCGAGTTTGTTTGATATAAAATTACCAGTCATGCCATTACACTTGAAGACTAAAAATTTTCTAACAAGGCTGCACCTATACAATTTTCATTACTCATCTAAATCGCAACATCATCCTACATTAATATTATAGCTCATCAAAGCTTTTAATTTAACCAATTCTAAACTTACTAAAATAGCCTAGACTTGAATTATTAGTATAATATGAATTACATCAGAAAAGGTATGATCGCTAATATCACGAAAACCATAGCCCGTAGAGGATTTCTGATAAGACTTTTCAGTACACGCACACCCCTACACCGACAATTTTCTGATATGGCTTTAATTTCCATTCTTACCATCTCAAGCAGCCGTGATCTCTTTTTAGATATCGAATATCATGATCACTATTGTTTATAAAAGATACATACAGACCACAACTTACGTTATAGTTGTTGTTGATTTTTTATCAGCAAAAGAAATTTTCAATTATAACTACTCATCTAAGGCATAATATCAGTTGTTGTTTTTCCAACTAAAGAAATTGGGAATCTTTCATAAATTTGTTTACTTTACTCGGGACTGTGTGAAATTTGTTTACATTATTCGACTGGGATTTTATTTACATTTTTCGGCTGTACGAATTTATTTACATTACTCTGCTGTTCGAATATATCTATGCAAGGAACCAAATTATAAGCATTACACCTGAAGAACAAAATTAGGCAAAGACAAAATATCAACCTACATTCACCCCAACCACCTTCGCCTGATCTATTTTTAGATACATCATGACATGGTACAATCTTGTTCATAAAACACGCCTACAGATTAATATCGTCAAATCTTTAATCCACAAGTTAGGTTATAGTTGTTGTTGATTTTGTTTTTTTCAGCTACTAATATTAATTACATCGAGAAGGTAAGATCACTAATATCTCGAACCGTAGAGGATTTCTGATGAAGATTTTACCCCCTAGTACTTGCATGAACAAAAATATCCTAGGAATTATGACTAATATTAATAAGTGCGAATTTTGTTTACATTACTCGGCTATGATTTTGTTTACACTATTCGGCTATGTGAATTTGACTATCGACCTGAAGACGGACATATCCAAGTCAACATACCTACCTACATTAGTTGTTGTTGTTGGCTTCAGTATCCTCCTAAAAGAAAACTTCTAGATGATGTCAAATTTTCAGTACAAAAGCGACCTCAGCCCCCCTCCCCCCTCCCCAGAACCCACAGTGATCCAGAACTCTCAAAAAAGTTTGGGAAAAAGTTGCCACTTTTTGTATGGAAAAAGTGGGCCAGAACCTGTAAAGCTTAACTACTCACCAGACTAGGCCACGAACTAAGAGAGGTGCTTTGAATATTGTGGGTAACGTAGCTAATGCATTATTCGGACTGTTGGAATCCGAATATGTTAACCACATGTCACAAATCATAGAGGATCTGAAGGAAAATGATGTGCACCTTGTGGCGCTGATGAAAATCATACATCTATCTTGGATTCAATAGTCAACCTCGTACAACGATCGCAAGAGGCTACGGTGGCTAAACAGAGGCACTTCGACAAGTACCTCAATCAATATATTGCCCAGTTGCATAACATTAACACCGAGTTGCATCAACAAAGAGCAACACACTCGTTTATGGCATTGGCACTGCTAGTTCTAAACAAATACCAGAGGATTCAATCTAACTTGTTAGATGTGTTTGTGATTATCGATACCCACCATGACAAAATAAATCCACAGTTATTAAGCCAAAAACAACTATTGGAACAACTCACACTAATACAAGAAAATATCCCTACTACCCTCCGACTACCGTCACGTCCAGACAACCTGTTAAAGATATACAGCTTGAATGTCGAAAGTCGAATAAGCGTGGATCAGATCATATTTCGTAGAAAACTCTCGCTGCTTTCGCACGACGAATTCGAGCTACTACATATAATACCAATCCCATTTTTGGCAAACAACGACCTCATGATGATAGGATCAATAGAAAAATTCTTAATCATTATCTACATCGGGATCAGTACTGTCCCTTATCCGAAAATGATTTAAGGGGCTGCGTTACGTACGACGGGGCATTCATTTGCAAACTAAAACAACCCATTTACAATAAAGGAACTCAGTGAACTCAGTGCTCTGAGTCATGGATCATTCTAGATCGCTTGTTCCGCCACCGCTATTAGTACACTACGATGGATTCAACTGTTAACTGTCAACAAATGGATATAATGAGACCTACTCCTGCCACAATCAAGGATAATGTCGAACAGAAAACCATAGAGGGACTGGAATTATAACATTACAGTCAAATTGTGTAATAAGGGATGAACACACCACTATTCATGGACACAATGTCTTTTCCAATAATTTAAAGGGTGGATTTACGCCACCAAGGAAACTTATCGACTTCATCCATTTGAATACTACACCTCCTCCAATAACTTACCAACCAGCATCAGTAAAAAACATAAGCAACGACATCGAAGACCTACTGAGCGAGAATCAAGAATCTCAACATAAATGCTACGCTGCAACCCCATACCACCAGACTTGACGTTCATCAATATACAGTTGCATATACTGACCTAATCATCATCATCATAGCCGGAGGCTACTGGTTAATTAAGTGCATCAAAGGCAATCCTGCTAAAGGTTGTCAAACCCAACAAGAAATAAAAATACCTGTACCAAGCAGACAGAATGTATCCCATTATCCAGAGCGGTATCGCAATTAACAAGGCGGGAGGAATGTATAAAACTGCAAATTGCATTAAAAATCCTGAATTTCTTTAGGTGTAAAATTTAGAATTTATTCGCAAATGCATTACTCAAGTTACGCTACATAATTTTCTCACTGATCGCCAGACGCAACATGATCCCAGGTAAATTATCAAAGCTTTACCTGGGTGGCAAGCTTGCTAGAATTTGCTGGGAAAGTTATGCAGTGTGAATTGAGTCAGCACGTTTTATGAAGTACAGGTGCTTAGATTTTAGCTTTTATACGGATAAGAATCCTGGAGTATGTTTTAAACATTTCAGAGGAATACAGCAAAATGTATTACTTTTTGGGATAATTTGTAAACTGTGGAATTTATTAGGTAAATTTCTAACAATTCTTGTATTAAAATATATTAATATTTATGTTAAAAACCATAAATTATCGCAAATTATTCTCTAAATAATACAGTTTAATTGGGAAGATTGTTCTCTTATAATGTTCGGGTTTCAAATTTAATACTTAACTGACACATTTTAACTCCATAAATCTTGATTTTTTTCTAATATAAATTAGATTAAAAGATATTACTAATATGTTAAAATACCTGACTGGTAGCACCAGTAATACTTAGAATTCAAGCCGAGGGTGATAGCCGGGCGACATGAGTCGATTTTCGACTCTCGAAGGGTGTTAGTTGCCACCACCACCCCAAAACCCCCTAACACATAAGAACATTGTACCCCATCGGAAAGCTCCCCATTCACGTATTCTAATTTAAAAAACTCCATGTAAATCCATTCACGTTTATTACCCTAAAACTCTTCCGTCACGAACGTCACTCTCAAAGGGTGGTAGTTACCACCCCAAAACCCCCAAGACGTAAGAAAATTTTACCCCATCGGAAACCTCCGCATTCACCCATACTAAATCAAAAAACCCCATGTAAACTCATCTACGTATACTACCCTAAAGCTATTCGTCACGAACGGCATTCTCAGGCGCTCAGACACAAACTTTCTGAGTCAGGGGTCTGTAAGTTGATAGAAAGTTATTAAAAAGGTGCAACGTAATTATTGGAGCAGATTTAATAATAAGTAGCGAAGTATGTACATCCAAAATATTTTAGAAATTGATTTCCTTATTTATTACATTTCGTTTGGTACATAATATATTTAGGTTCTGGAAAGTTATATAAGGAAATTTGAGTATTCAGATATTTTGACAGAATATTCCCGTAAGAGCTTTCTTAAAGACAGGAGCCGGAGGCGATTAGTAAACGCAGCAGCGAATCTCCTTCGAAAACAGCAGCAAATGCAATAATTTCCTTGTTTCCGTCTTTTAAAACAGCCGAAGAAAAATTTGGAGGAATTTATTTTATTTATAACTTTACAGCGATAGCTTACAGACTAAAGTCACAATTAAAAGCTACCGGTTAAATTATTAAATCTAAGTATTTAAGTTAATGCATTTCATTAAGAAAAAGAAGACTAAAATGTTGCAGAAAAAGAAAAAAAAGAAAAAAAAATTTATTTTAAGTGATATAACAATTCAAAAAAGAAACAAAAAAAAATATATTCAAATAATTACAAAAAGGGGGAAAAATTAAATTAAAATTGTAAAAAAAGAAAAAAAACGAAAGATACTTAAAATTATAAAGGATTAGAGAAGAAAAGAGGAGGGGAAAAAAATATTTAATGGGTCAATATTGATCCGTTATTCAAAGAGGGGAGTCTGAATCCCATTTCTAACAATTCTTTTAAAGGCACAGAGACTAAGACCAAGGATGTCAAGTTCATTGAATAAATCGTTATGATTTTTTTGTATCCTGTACAAGTCCCCCTGTATCGTAAATTGGTCCTGGCGGTAGTAATTTGGAATGTTAATGGGCACCTTGTGACTCTAGATGGAATAAGGTAGTTAATATTGTGGAGTAATTCAGGGCAATTAATAAGGTTGTGTATTAATTTAAATAAAAGCATTTCATCTAAGAAAAGACGACGCTTTTCCAAAGAAGCAATACCAGATTTGTCGAGACGATTGAAATAGTTAAGATAGTGTCCTTCTGTTTTATATAAAAGAAGTCTGGTGAATTTTCTCTGTACTGATTCAATTTGCTGTATATACACAGCATAGAAAGGGTTCCATATAGTACATGCGTACTCTAGATGACTTCTTATTATAGAATTATAAAGGATTATTAATGAGGTAGCAGACTTGAATGATTTGCAGATTCGGAATAAAAAACCCAACAATTTAAATGCTTTTGAGGTGATCCAGTTGATATGTGTTTGAAATAATAGTTTCTGGTCGAAAATTACTCCTAAATCTTTCATTTCCGTAACGCGATTAAGAGATGAATCACCCATTGTGTAGTCATAATATATGGTATTGGCTTTTCTAGAAAAAGTTATGACCTTGCATTTGGAAATATTCAACGGCAAGAAGTTATGCTTGCTCCAATTTACTAAGGTAAGAATATCTCTTTGAAGAAATATACAGTCTTCTTCTGTGTGAATGACGTTAAAAATTTTAGCATCATCTGCATATAAGAGACAATCGGTGTTTAATAGGTGTGGTAAGTCGTTGATATAGAGGAGGAAGATATAAGGACCAAGTATGGTGCCTTGTGGGACACCAGAGGTTTGAGAGAAAGGGAGGGACTGGTGACCGTTAAGGACTACTGTTTGTAGTCGTTCGCGGATATATGATGCGAACCATGCAACTAAATTATCACAAAAGCCTATATTGGATAATTTTTGGAGTATATGAGAGTGTGAAATTTTGTCGAAAGCTTTAGCAAAATCAGTTTGGATAGAGTCAACTTGTTTCCCTTCATCGAGCGCAACTGAAATTTTGTCGGCGTAAAGTGCCAAGTTCGTGGTGGTGGATCTTCCCGGAAGAAATCCATGTTGTGTAGAGCTCAGGCTGGAAAGGGTTTGGGGTAAGAGTTGATTATAGACAAGTTTTTCAAATACAAGAGCCAAGCTATTAGAGATTGATATAGGTCTATAATTAGTTACTGATTTAGGATCACCAGATTTAAGAATTGGAGTAACGTACGATCTCTTGAAAGCAGATGGGTAGACTCCGTGGGTCAATGACAAGTTGAATAGCACGCTTATAGGACCGCTTAAGACGGAGAAATTGGTAATGTATCTATTGAACAAGAAAAAGAGGTTGGATGAGAATAGTGAGGTGCAGCGGCTCCATTGCCTGCTGAGGGATGAATACCGGAGATGCTGTCAGAATAGACGGATTCAAAGTAATGAGCAAAAATATTACAAGTATCCTGGGGAGTATTAGAAATAGTATCATTGTAATACATCTCAGTAGGTAGGTTGTTAGAAGATTTCATTGTCTTGGAATATGCCCAGAATGCTTTAACATTATGGTGTAAGGACTTCTCGATCCCATCCAAATAGTTTCTATAACATTCTTTAATCAAATTTTTTGATAATTGACGGAATAATGATAAGCTCTTGTAGATTTCAGGGTGTTTCAAGCGTTTATATTCACGCCGATATTTTTCATTAGATATACCGAAAAATAATCATTTCCTAAATTAATTTCGCAAACATTTTCAGTAGGACCCATTTTATAAATATATATAATATATTTTATAAATAATACAGCCAAACTTAAAAATTTCATCGCTAGAAGACATAAAATTGAGGGGACATCTCGCTTTTTCAAGGACATATCTCATGAAAACCGCCCAGAAGCATTAATTAGTGATTTATATGCAAGTGCTCAGTGCTTTAGGGAGGAAGATGCTGATTTCTTCCGTAATTGTGTTGTTTCGAAACAAAAAAATTTTTAAAGTAAAAACTAAAAGAAGTTTTATAGGAATGTGTGCAGCTATGTCTGGAAATTTCCTTTTTCTTCTACGATTCGGAGCTGGTTAGGAGCTTATTTTAAATGTTACGTAATATTTATTGTATTTTTTTTCAACATATTATTTAACTTCGAGTTACGATTTGAGGGAAAATATAAAAATTTCTTGTCCTTATGGGATACGCAGATGTTATACCATACAATCAATTGAAATGGAAAAAACCCAAGGAAATATTCATTTCTACATAAGAAGATAGAATACATAATTTTTTCTTTCCAAATATCTAGTTCTAAATGAGGTCACGATGGTATAATGGGATTAGAAATCAGTCTATCAGGCCACCAGAGTTTCCAATTAGAACTCTGCTGGAAAGGAAATCCATGTCTTACCCTGAATTTAATTATACAGTTCTTTATGTCGTAAAATAGGTACTCAGTCTCAAAAACTGAGCAAGTAAAGATCCTAAGCGCAATGATGACATTCAATATCTCAATATATGTTTGTCACTTAAGAGATGGAATTAAAAATCATCTGCCCGAAGTACAATCAAGGCAGATAAGGGTAAGGGCTTTACTTTGCATTCTTGCACGCACGATTTCAACAAGGTAAATATTATCAAAAATCATATAACTTATAAGTTATATGATTTTTGGTATTACAATTCATTCACTTCACACTCATCTAATAAGAATGTGAGTTGTTGACAGCCCTGAATGTTTGTCCTGCCTGGAGGGAGAGCCTAAGACAACCGAACACTTTCTGTGTGAGTGTCCGGCCTTCGCCCGGAGCAGACTGGATACTCTAGGGTCTTCCCTTCAATCTGTGGATGAGCTGAAAAACCCTCCTCACCAAGACCTGATGCGCTTCATTAAGAGGACAGGAATGTTTTGGTGAATGGGATTCAGGATAGTACAATGGGCCGCTAAGGCCTCCGTGCTTGGGATGCATTTCTTCTGTTCCCCCTGTTTAAAAAAAAGGGATTGTTCACAGCTACTCAACACACACGAAAGGCAAGTCTGAACAACCTTAAACAGTGCTTCATGGTCTTCCCAACAATAATTACAAAGAGGCTATTTCAATTATGCTTGATAGGCTTATACTCATGGGTTGCAGAATGTCCTTTAAGTGCACATGTTACATACTCACTTGGACCAATTCAAGAATAACATTTTCGTTTTCATCAATATATGATGGCAATTGAAGGTCGGAATCAGGGTGAATATAATGAAAGAATGATGGGAGACTATATTTGGGGCTAATACGAGAAAATTCACACAAACAGAAAACTACATACTAAAAATATGCATTTCTAAATTTGTTTTTTTATATATTCTATAACGGTAGTTATTTATTTTAAACTGTTTTCTTATAAATAAAAGTCATTCAAATGAATAGCAACAGTTTGTTTTTTGTTTACGTGCAATAAAGAGATAAAAAAAAGAAATTTTCTTGATATCTGTAATTTCATTCTGAAAAGCAAACTTTTTCGGATGAAACTATTTTTTCTTTAATTAGTAATGTGGAAGAAATAAAATTCAAATACGCAGAGCTCAGATTCAAAATTTTGGTTGACTGCTGTTATCTGTCAAAAGGAAAGAAAACAAAAATACGTTTTCAATTTGTAATTAAATATGTGAAATTTAATTTTTTTAAATATGTTTTTATGACTTCAATACGTTTCGGAGGTAATCGCTTTTCTAGAAACAGAAGATTCGTTGCAGTGGTCTTTCGGAATTCATTTCAGATGATTTGATTGATAATCAATTTTGACAATTTGACTGTTTGATATAGTTTGCGATTTTTTCCATCAAATCTAGTACGCATGGGCCCGTTGGGCCTGGGCTCAGGGCCCCGCAATCCATGGGCTCTCTATCCACTGGGATAGTAGTCCAACATATGACCAATTCTTCAATCAGTAAGACAGCCTATTACAAGTTAATTTAGCTTGTTAGAGTCTGGTTATTGACAATGGGATTTATTCGAACTTCTGTACACGGCAACAAATCTACAGATAAAGTAACGTATTTTTGCGACTGTTATATTTATATCCTAGAAACTCTCCAGATTCTTCTGGAGTGTTCTATTTCAGAATCTTCTTGACTATTCTATTCCTGAACCTTTCCGAAGATTCCATCATCGATTCTCCGAATCTGAAGTTGTTTACTCTCCATTCCCATTAGATGGCATCACTTGTCTCTTTATGTTGCACGTAAAAGTATAGCGACTATGTTTTTGGAGCCCAAGTATTTTCTGAACTTCAGACATATTTTCATGGTATTCTTCCAGTAGCCAAGCGCAATGTAAGTATTTGACAATCAGAGAAAATTTGTATACTGCTGGTAGGCCTAACGCCCACTGGAGACTTTTTGTCACTCAATTTTTTGGTCACTGTCACCATCCTGTCACCGCGGGTTAGCTTAATATGCACAAAGTAAGTAACTGTCACCTTAAAAATTCATGTTTTGCATCACCATTCATCAATATAAATTTCGAGGAGGAAGGAAGCTATCAACGAAAGGAAGACTACTGGGTCTTTCCAATTTGGAGCGAAAGGCTGCTTAAAGGAAAATTTCACTTAATGTTTGATTGGATGATGATTGATGATGATATTTCCGTATATTTTGAGGCCTGTTAGAACTTATCAAAGTACTAATATGCGGGTTCAGAAAAGAGACTTGCTGTAACTCTAAGGTCTATAAACGTTTTCATGGATATTTCTTCCACATTTTTATTTTCAAATTACTATTAGATTATTCCCTAAAATTTTTGTTGTATATGGTTATGCTCATTTGTACTTCTTGTATTAGTTCTTCATTATTTACTATATTTTCCTGTCACACTATCGTTCCAGCAGCTATTTTTCGAAATCAGATGCGTAGCTTTCTTCCTAGCTGTGCAACGTTTCCCAAGAAAATTTAACTGCGGCCACAAAAGTGTTACCAGTGCGTGCATTTCATTAAATACCTGTTTATTCATTTAGAACTTCATTAAAGATCTGATTACTAAGTTTACAAAAGAAAAGAAAAAAAAGTATACATAACAATAGTAATAAAACTAACTAAGCTGATCTCTTATTTGACTTTTTGAAAGATGAAAGTCAAGGCAATCAAAGTGGTTTTTAAAGAGACGAGACATTGATGAAATCGGCTCATGCAAACCATAGTTCGTACTATGCTGAGGAATAATGTAGAAGTTGTGGTTCCTCGAGGAGCGCAGAGAAATAAATATATTGAAAGCATTTAAGAGCTCAGGGGAATTTATCGCTCCTTGTATACACTGAAACGCAAAAACAACTCTGGAAGCTTTTCGCCTATTTTCAAAAGAATCTAATAGAAAGAGTTTAAGCCTATCAACATATGGAGGTAGAATAATAGGGTTATACCAATGAAGTCCACACAGGGCAAAACGAATGAATCTCCGCTACTCAATACGATTTATGTATACAGCATAAAAAGGAGACCAGACTGGACTGGCATACTCCAAAATAGGTCTAACGAATGTGCAGTAAAGGACCTTCATTATGAATGGATCATTAAACTCTTTTGACCATCTTTTTACAAACCCCAGAGTAGCATTAGCCCTGTCAACGATTGTATTAATATGATCCTCGATGGAAAGACGAGTATTAAGGAAGACACCCAATTCTTTGGTTTTATCAAGTCTAGTTAATAAGCATCCATCTAAAGTATAAGTGAAGTTCAATGGCCTCCTTTTACGAGAAAAGGACATAGCAGTTGATGTTGAGAGAAAGACAGTTAATAGCACACCATTTATGAAAGGTGTCTAAGTCCAAATTTAGATTTCCACACTCGTTTTCATTAGAAATAATGCGGAAGATTTTGATTTCGTCAGCATAGTAAAGTATTCATCATTAATGAAAATAATAAAAAGAAGTGGTCCGAGATGGCTGCTTTGAGGAACACTAGAAGTATTATCTATTACGTAAGTAAGAGCTTCGCGAAATATAACTCACTGTGTACGATCCGATAAATAAGAATGAAGCCAATTGACAATGACAGAATGAAAACTAAGAACAGTCAACATATGAATCAAGATTTTATGATTCAATCGGTCAAAAGCTTTACTAAAATCCGTGAAAATGCAACTAACTTGCTTTCCGCTTTCAATTGCAGGAATGCAGAAAACTCTAACAAATTAGTCGTAGTAGAGCGCAGGAAAGACTTGCAGTGGAAGTACAAAACATCGCCATCCATGGCTTCAAATATCTTACTAATACAACATAAATTAGCGACGGGTCTGTAGTTAGAAATGTCGCACTTATTACAATTCTTGTGCAAAGGAATAACCAAAGAAAGCTTCAACTGTTTAGGAAACATATCACAAGTTAAGGATAAATAAAATAAATAATAAAAACAGAAATTATGGACATAACACAATGTTTTATGAGTGTGGAAGGAATGCCATCTGGACCAATAGAAAAACTATTAGCTATGCTTAAAATATAATTAAAGACAGACGCTTTATCATACAACAGGTCTTTAGGTTGAAGAGAAGTCGTCGGAAGCTTCGTCAAATGGGTAAACTTGTTACACAGTGGTTATCACAGAGGGCAGTTTTAAAGAAGTCTCCAAAAAGATTGGCAGTCTCAAAGGGATCAACACTATCTATGTTTCCAAGACGCAACGATGAAGAATATCCATCACAGTCGCGCTTAGAGTTCACAAACTTCCAAAATTGCTTAGGTTCCGTATGCAAGGCCGACCTCATTCTATGTACATAATCATTAAAATAATCGCTCAAGTATGAAATGTGCTGCAAATTAGAATAAGTTGCGTAATCAGCATCGCTCCTTGAGGACTAGAACTTCCTCCAAGCTTTATTCCGAAAACTGTTAAGATACTTCAAAGAGCCATTGATCTACAGTTGACAATGCGAAGTACGATTCGAACTAACAAGTGGTACACGTGAGTAAAACAAAGAAATAGAATTTCATAAAACGAGCTCACAGCTTTATCAATGTCACGTTCCCCCAGAAGACTGGACCAGTCGCAAGCAAATAGCCATTCATTCATTTAATTAAAATCATAGCAATAGTTACTAGAAGCATTAGATGATGGCGTTACAGGATCAAAAAACAAAACTATATTTAGTGCCGGATGATGACTTGTTTCAGAAACCATAGGAGTAAAACAACGCTTAACGAGAGTACCATTAGGCACCAGAACTTCAGTAAGCCTATCTATACATGAAGCCAACACGTCAAATATTTCAGCCGATGGACATTTATATAAACGTGAAGATGCGGTGATAGTTTCGTCACCCAAAAGTTGCTTGACGGAGGAACCATAAAGTTACGTTGCTGTCACATTACTTCATTCGTTCATTTACATTAAAGCACTGACATATGTATATAATATGGACTGACTACGTTCGTAGAAATACACTGAAAAAAGTCTAAGCACCAACTACCAACTGAGGAGAACTGTAGACAACAAATAAATAAGTGGGTCTGTCGAAATAAATGTTTTTAAAATAATTATTTAGGGTTGTTACTGATAAATTTGTTGTACCAAACAAAATATATTCATTAGATATACAGCAGAAATTCGAAAGGTTTTATTATACTCGCTTTTCCAACTGCACGCTCATTTTTTCAACTTCCAGCCAATGATTTTTTTCAATGTTGGCATCGGCGTAAGAACTTTTTGTTACATTAGCAATTGGGCCCACATGAAATAGAAAGTTAAGCAGTCCATATTATATATGTCAGTGCATTAGAGCCAAATGGAATTGACGTTTGTGACAAAACAGTTACGTGACAAATAGTCTCTAGTGCGCAATAGGGCTTAACATAGTTTACGTTATTATTCCTGTTGAAAACCCAAAGCATTTTAGAAAATTATTTATGATAGGAGGCCCCATATACTAAAGTCTGCCCACGGCCCCACATCTAAAGACGGCCATGATTGATTTGATAGCACTTAAATTTCAATAAGCTCAATCCCTCATAATATCTGGAAAAAATGCAAGCTATCATAATATCATATTATGTACGGTGTTTGGTATAGTAAAAATTGGTATTAGACCAATTTTTACTTTTTTACTTAATTTTACTTTAACTATTTGTGTCACGAAACCCTAGAAGTAGTATCATTATACTCTTTTTAAATGAAAATATTCACGGGCATCACAATACTTAAGTTGATCTAACAGCTGTTATTTACAATAAGTCTTCAAAAACTTTGGCACGTTTTATTATTTAAACAAAGTGATTTGAAGATCTTACATACGCTGTTGTATTTTGCTAGTAAAATGAATGGAGTGCGCAAGCAGATAAAATATTTCAATGACAAGTATGTACATTATGTATACACGGCTAAATAGCTATGTGCCCGATATGATCGCTTAATCATTGTAAATAGATCTAACTCGCAGCTAAGCGTACTTTTATGCACCATTCTCCAACGAGTTCAAATCATAATAAAAAGTTGAAATTTATAGTGACAATATTACACGATTTCTGACAAACACATATGTATTAATATTTATTACTATACATATGTAGCCATAAACAGCCAAGCGTATGCGTTTATATGCGATCGATCGACAGAGGTATTAAAGTACACTGGATTTTTGGGGCAAAGTCCATTCTCTGGTGTCTAGATACACTCAGAATGGCTGAGATACTTTATGTTTTCCATAGCCAGACCAGACACTGCGCCAGCGCAGTCCGCTCCGCATATGTCGATACGAATACTATTCTTCTCTTTGTTTTTGATAAATTATTCATTAATTATATTGTGAATATTAATAAAAGAGTGATCAGTTTTGAGTACTAATAGCAGTCTGATCGCAAACATCTTGTAGAATCGGCACTTGTGATCGACGCTTAATAAATAGTTCGAATAAGAATTTGTTTTTGTGAGTACTCTTAGATCAGGTGGTTTAAAGCTGCAGTGAAAGTGTTCCGTCTATTTTTAGAACTGTTTGTTGAAGGTAAAGTTTAGTCTGTGAAAAATTGTGTCTTTATAAATATATTTGTAAAGTTTTTGCACTTTTGATGAGGTTCAAATACATGTATGCCCCTATTCCTCTTAGGGGAAATGTCACATTATTATTTCCGGTTTTCTGTTCAGTGATCTACGCTTAGTCTTTATTTTTGTATCTTAATATTAAATTCATTTCCTAATCAGAAAAAATGTCATGAACTATCTTAAAAGTGTGCATAGAAACAAGAAAATTGCTAAAATTCAGGAAAAAATTTGAAAATCATTTGTTGTCAGCAAAGTTTTCAAGGAACTGCCAAAAGTGAGGTCGTACATTCGCAAAGTTTGTGTTATTGCTTTGATTTTGTTTTTAATTTGATTGCAATCTGTCACTTTAGCGCGATTTTATTTCTGCTTAAGTTTCATGTAAATTATAGTAGTGTGAGCGAAATTAAACTACCGATTAATACAGCACATACATTTTTGGAACAACGTTAAAAAACAAAATAAAACAGTGCAGGACATGATTGTTTATATATTTGTATTGATATGTTTTCGACTTCATCTATTCAGTTTCATGATTAGAAGCAGTGCTACTATTTCTTTGGTATCACTTTACGCAAAGATCATAAAAGGAACGGCAAAATGTACATATGCAAATCAACTGAGATAAAATTCAGTTGAACTTCCTCTGTCAAAATATCTTGCCTTATACCGAGGAATTGCCCTATTCGTGACAGATTTCATTTTACCGTATTAGTGGCATTATGAAAAATCTATTTTCAGGAAGAAGCGTACAGTAAATCTATGAACCTGGCTCCACATGCTCTGTTGAAACTGCAATTTGTCCTGATTTTAAAGCTAAATGCGCTGCCTAATCTTTGTGTTGTAAGTTTGTAGTCACTTTTTGACTATGGCTCAGGCTCAGGATCGTAGTTAAATGTTGTCAACTGTGATCTCCTAGTATTAAAGAACGGAATGAGTAGTAGCATATAGATGGCACAAGAGCTAGATGTTGCAATCCGGAATGGACACATCATTTAAAATGATGGATAGGTTGAGTGATTCATATTTTCTTCCATCTGTCATTTTGAGGAGGTAAATCTGCAGATAAAAAACAACATTTGCTCTTAGTACGCTCTAAAACATGTTACGGTTCATTCCGGATTGTGCCACAGATTTCACAATTTGTATTTTGCCCTGGGGCTAGATTCCTTCCAAGGAAGCACAATGTCATTGTGCCATAATTTGGAATTCTGATTGTTGGGTGACATGACATGTACCTTCAGTGACAATTTGACAATTGTACAGCGATTCAGTATATTCCGAACAACAAAGTAATGCAGCACATTTTATTGCGAAGGCGTATCTAAAGAATGTAACCATTATAACGAAAGTAACCATGTCCTTTGGTGGTTTGCGGCCAAAATTGAATTTTTTTAATAATACAATAATATATAATAATATAATAAATACAAATATTTATTATTTTTATGCTTACTTGACATATTTGATATGACTTGTAACTATGGCAATATACATATATATCACTTGAATATGCCAAAAGTCACAGCGGCAAGAGCTAAGTGACTTCGGTTACAAAAATTGTCATGAAAAAAGTCATTTGTCATGTCACCCAGTTTTTTAGGAATCGGCCTTTCGAAAATAAGTCACATTTTAACGCTAAATGTCACTTTTTATGAATGAAGTCATGTTGTAAGAATCACATTTTCGGAAAAAAAGTCACGATGTCATTGTCATTTGTAATTTTTTTCTTATCAGAACCCAGCCCCTGGTATAGTATGCGATATAAATGTCAATAACTTGTGAAGTGTGAATGGAAAATATTGATTATTGTGACTCGTAGGCGACGAATAGTTAACTACTTCGTTTATATGTATGTCCGTCGTTGTTACAAATTCGACGGTCGTTGTTTATATCGGCCCTGTAAACTTCAATTGAGTTATCCCTTAATATAATCCCATATGTCAAAATGGTATCCGGATACCCGAATCTGCGGACTATACGATTCCTGAAATACAAAATCAAATATCAAGATCTGCAACAATAAAAGATCTGTGATAGATCCATTATTATAACTGACTATAAAATATAAAAGTCCCGATCAGACTGCTATCGAAAAATTGATTGATGTTTTATGAGACTTTTATCATGAGACTTAAATGAATAAAAGTCTCTGGTAACAGTTATGGACTAACTGAAATTTATAAAAGCCTTCTAAGACAGTTATCTTAAGACTGATAAATTAAATGTCTTATGAGAGTTTTATGAAGAGACTGTTATTAATAAAAGTCTCTGATAATTCTTAGCACTGAGCTAAAAATATAAAACTTTTAAAACTGTTACAAATAAGACTTAAAAAAATAAAAGTCTTTGGGACTCTTATCATGAGACTTAAATAAATAAAAGTCTTCGGTAACAGTTATGCCTGTGTAAAAATAAAAATACATTTAATAAATAACTATTATTTTATGATCTAAAATTCTTTATAACAGTAACATAGAACTAAAAAAAAGTTGAATTTTAACTATTATCTATTATTATTATTGCGAAACCCAATTTGACTTAGTACCCTGCTGTTTTGTAGTGGCGCTAATACTTCAGAGCAGACGACACCAAAGGGTAAGCCAGCAATGCCTCCCTTCAATATAAAATCAGCGATGGTTGGACCTGATGTAGGGAAGGCCGTAATTTTTTCTTAGAAATTTATTGGAATTTTTTTCCTTGGAATTGTTATGCATTGGAGGCAGACAATGGCACACATTGTCTGATTGCATTTGAAAATAGCTCCAGTCGGCCACCAGACTGAATAAAAATTATCCCGAAACATTGTCTGGCTCATAAAAATTTTTAGTGACCCAAGCAACAATTGTCGGCCGCCAATAATGCATAACAATTCTAAGGAAAAATATTCCAGTAAATTCCTAAGAAAAAATTGCGGCCTTCCCTATATCAGGTCCTGCAGTCATCGTGGATTTATATTCTTTGGAGGCGTTGTCTTATTGTATACTTCCCAGACTTTGTAGTTTTTAGTTTGACTATGCTCCTTAGAAAATATAGCAAACAGTAATGGTGATAAGCCAGATTTTGCGTACTGTATTCTGGTTGTTTGGTAGTCCATGTCCCTATTCTAAGCAACTTGTCAATTTTCAAAAAGTAAACGAAGTTTTTGTGCGGAACATCTGCGGTAAAAATGTTCTTTTTCTACTATTTTTAAAATAAGTCACATATTTAATTTATATAAATCTTTGCTTCTATTAACAAAAAAGATAATTTAGATAGTGCACTTGCCTGAAACACGATTTCCCTAGTTTATAATCCGATTTATATTTGCAAACACTGACTGAACACTTCATTTCTGTTTTTTTTAAATTAATATGAAGGTTTTAACAGGAACTAGTGGGACTATAAAACTCTGCACAAAATAAACTTCAGAAATAAATAGCTTTCAAAAGATTTGATTCCATACTTTTGTTAAATTTCACAAAAGAATTTTAAATTGAGTAAACCTGTTCACCATACAAAATCACATTTGACAGTCATGCACTCGCTTTGACAAATGTTCCTTCCGGCATCTCACTTACTCCTATGTATAATGTATAATTATACACGATTCACCCATTCTTGTTTGCTATATATTCCAAGCTATGCTCTTACGGCTTATCCCTTGAGACCCTTGTCAATACTTCAGTTGCATAGTTTTGCTTTTAGCGAAGTGTGAGCAAGTGAGCAAAACTCTTCAAAATGGTACAAGTGGAGCCATCTGACATTATAACAAGGAATCATTTTCGCAATCATTAGATACTTCTTTTTATACACAAGGCTATTATTTCAAGATTTTTTCAAGAAGTCCCATAACAGTTACGGTCATTAATGAATAGACTTGCTTATCCCTCTACAACTACCGAAATACATAAGCTTATTCAGTGGAGATTCGAGAGTCCATTATCTACCCTTTCCAATGGTATACATATCGTTTACCTATGCTATGAATGGAATTTTTAGAATTTTAATTCATACTTTTGGTATCGTTTACCAAAATTTCAGACTGTGAGGTGAATTAACAAGACTTTTAAACGTCTATGATATCTACAATTAATTTTTCCAATATTGTGAATTAAAGAAATTTTAAATTTCTAACGGTTGTTTATAGGTAAACGGTATATATACCATTGGAAAGTGTACAGCGTAAACTAACAAATAGAAAAAGTTGCACTGAGTTAGTTTCTACATATATTTCGAGAGTTATGAAAAAGTTTTCTTGTGAACGAAATTTGGAGTTTGGAGTTTGGCATGCAATATCTTCATAAGTTATGTATATGATTTTTGCTACCACTCTGTTCTGTGAAAGATTATACCATATGGGCGGGACACCCTCTACATAACATTTTACAATGTTTCTAATCAAATGAAAAATGTGATAAGACTTGAAAACAAAGAATTATATGAAGAAAATTTCCGTTGATCAAAGTAACAATAGATGATGATAAATTCGTTATCGATTTCCACCAATGAGTATAATTAGAAGTTTGGAAAGCTTTTCGGTGGATTTGTGTTCAATTATCAGAATTTGACTGCAAGGGACGTGTGAAAACTAGTCTTACTAGCGGCCAATACAAAACTAAAATCCATAGTCTATTTGACATTAATACTCATAACCCGTTGAATTTTATAAAATATATGTTTAAAGCCAATTCGTGAGTAATTTAAAACCACCTCTCAAGCGATAAAACAAACTCATTATCTACATATTTACTTTACATACGGAATCGGTCAAAATAATTAAATAGTACAATGTTTGTCACGTACCGAAGTCGAACTGCCAACTGATAATTCAAGAATGCATCCCAATCATCTGGTGGTTAAGTGCAATGAACTTGACGATATAGTTCACTGTACTTTCACATTTGTCTAGTGTGGTTGAAAATTATCGAAAATCTCAAAGCGAAATATCTCAACAATTCCTTTGTTAGTATTAAATAACGTTTTTATAAATGAAACATTTGTTTTACAATTTCAATTATATTTTCGAAAATGGACCCCCTTGTAGGGTCCCTTTGGAAAAATTTATATTTGTTTAGATAGATGTACTAGGAAAATGATCAGTCTCAAGTGTTTCCAATCTACCGAGCGCATTTTGCAATTTGCATTTATTTACGAGCATTCATCTATGCTCTAGCCCAGGGATTCTTAAGCTTTTGTCATGCACGACCCCATATATGATTGTGATTTTCATTCACGACCCCATTTATGATTGTTATTTTCATTCACGACCCCATTTATGATTCTGATTTTTTTCGCAACTCAAAAAAACACAAAATAAAGATATGTAAATAATTTGTGATGATTATTTGATTAGGTAACAATATATATACATATGAAAATAAGATAGTTTTAAATTTGTTTATAAACATACAAATATATGAAATTAAAAATCCCCGAAAATTTCGTTAAGCGATCCCATTTAGAGGGGGGGGGGGTCGCTCTGAGCATAAAATATTGGAAAATTGCTCTCAAACCATTTATAACTTTTTATTTAATTCACTACTCCGAAAGTTTTATTTTATAATTTTTTCAAAACTTGACTATTTGCAAAGCTTAAAATTTACAATTTCAATGCTAACGTTGTAGACACATATCGGGTTTGCACTTTGTGATCTGAAGATTTGAAATTTCAAAAGTTCGAGACGTTTTCAGGCAAGAGAAGGGCACTTTTATTGATAAATATTGTCTGCAAATTAGAATTTTATTCAGTTAAATCAAAATTAGAGTAAGGAAAAATATAAAAATACAGAATTGGAATAAGATAAATTCTCGTATATATGTGTGACCAGTGCAGTAAAAATGATTATAACCAATCTCAGAGAGTTCCATATTCTAAAGAACTAAAATAAAAAACGTTTAAGACTGATCGCTTTCACAGTATATACATAAAACACTGCAATTTTTGTATGGCAGCACCAAGAAGGAGTTATCCGATTTATACTACATATTTTTATAGCCTAGATGATGAAATCATAGGGTATACTAAGTTTATCATTCCGTTTGTCATGCATAGAACTAATGCTAGTAGAGCAAAATTTTTTCGACACCCACCCATAATATTAAAAGTTATTTTGATTTTTGCATGTCCGTCCGTCCGTCTGTCCGTCCCTCCCACTGACTTATTAAACAATGGACTGAGCGTATTGTCATTTTCCTAGAGGAAAGCATGGCACAAGTTTTATAGTTCTCTCTTTCGCCCTATGGCAGAGTTGGAGCTACCAACACAAAATATTGCATTTTGGAACGCTTGCTTATGCCATTTGATATTTTTATGTTGGCTACTGATGCAATCACCGCAGAAAGAATAAGGTAAAGATAGTGCTTACCATGCTCCGTCTCTCTTGCCTATAAGCAGGATTCAGTTAAGAATAACTTTTGAAAATTAAAGTCGGAATGAGTTTAATTCCTTATAAGCGATTAAAATATCACTTGGACACAAGAAAATATATTTTTTTAATTAAATTCGATTTACGGGTGTAAAATTTCATCTGTTTGTTTGAGTTTTACATGTTTTTTATGTAAACGTTTTAAAGGGTGCTCTAACGGTGATATACAGAAACACAATATTTTTTGTGCCTCATGAAATAGCAAATCGCTCAGTCCATTGTTAGTGGTCCCTCCATCCGTCCGTCCGAACGATAACTCCAAAACGTGTGTACTTACATCCGTTTTTGAAATATTCCCATTTCTATGATTCATAATCTACCGACGAAACGACGTATCTAACCCCCCTTCACTTTATATGTTTTGCTTGACTCCACCTCAGATATCAAACCCTTGAGCTAGGTTCACCAATTATGAAACACCCTGTATATTTGGGCACTGCTCGTAAGCACGTCTCCGTAGAGAGCTGAAATTTGGTACATGGTGTTTTTCTAGCAATAGTAAATAAAATTTCAAAAATGAACTGAATCGGGAAACCCGTTCCTCGTATTGCTATACTCCTCTTTGGTGTTGCCACGCAAGACTTTGGTTTTTCACTATACATTTGGACACTGGCCCGAGAACGCATCGACGTAGAAATCTGAAATTTTGTACAGAGCATTTTCATAAAAATAGCAAATAAAATTTGAAAAATAAACTATATCGGGCAACGTTTTCTTGGTGTTACCATACCAAACTGGATTTTCACTTTATTTAACTTTCTGTTTTATTAGATCTACAATTCTTATAAAATGGCAATGTCTGCTCTCTACGGCTCGAATTGCCTTGCAGATGGACAGAGTAAAGATGAGCAAAAATCAAAATTCTTTTTATATTATGCATATGTGTCTGATCAAGTCAAGTCAAGTGTGTTTGCTCCTTAGATTTTTTCACTGTCTTCTTTCTATGGATTTACACGATGATTTTTCGCATCCCATGGTTTGACTTATTTAGGGTGTTGGGCTTATTCTTGGCCCTCAACTCAATTTGAGGTTCTCGTTTGTCTTCTTTTAGAGAACTGATTTTGGGATTCGCATGATGTTATTGTTTTTCTTCCCACAGCTGCTGCGCCACATCAGCTGTAATATATGATTTTCCTACAAGAGTTTGTTAATTAATTTCGGAGGGACTGGAAAGGAGTACGGATTTTGTATGTTTAGAGAATTTTTAGGAAGCTTAGAAATGTTCTTATATTGGTAGGTTTCTTCAGACAAACTTTCAAGTTTCGGATGGGTCTATTTGGAATTACGCTCTGTAGTACACTCTTTTAGTGTCATAGAAACTTATTCTACCGTCGTGGAGGTAGATGCTTCTAGATTCAGACTATGCCAGGAGGAAATGGAATGCCATATGCGAAAGCAATCGGGCCTTAGTAGTTGCTTGTATATCAGTAGTTTTGTTTGGGTTGTGATACCATCCCTGACATTGATTATAGAACTTAAAAGGCTACATGCGAATTTGCTTTACTTATAGTTGCTTTTGCATGGTAATAAAACTTCTGCGATTTAGCTGTTTCGCCAGGTGAAAGGTTTTCGAATACAAATAAGTTCAGACATTTGGACGTTAATTTTGATCTCCCATTTTTCGTGAGAGGATACGAGCATGTTGAGATGCAGGTTGCCTTTATTGACAGCCAAATGCGGGCAATGAGATTGGGCGTACGTAAGGGAGTCATCGGCGAAGAGGAGTGTTGTACCGCTTTTATTTTTAAGTCGGGCTGAGGTGCGAAGATTGAAGAGTATTGGGGCTCCTGCTGCAATTATTTTGAGCGAATATTTGTGGTTATCGAGTTTCACATAGAATTTTGTAGAAGTTAGGATAAGTCTGTTCAGGTGTGGAGGAAAACTAAATTGGTTAGTCCTGTCGTCCAAACTGAATTTTAGTAGCTTGAAGTCGAATTGAGATTCCTGGTGAATGTGCTTTTCTTCACACGTAATTGGAGCTTGTTGTTGAATGATTTTTTCGACAAGTTTGCCCAAGTTGTGTCCGATTCATTTTTTATACGATTCCATATATGTATGTATATATAACTATTATTTCTATATGTTACCAATAGAATTACAAACAGTATAATCTGTGATTTTATGTTCACAATATTTCAGTTCTTTAAGCATACGCGCTTTCCACTAATGTTAACTGGAAAAGTAATCTATCAATTTTTTCTCTCTCTTTCTCACCAAGGCTCTCAAAATCTACATCTAAGATTTATTGCATTCTAAGGTAGGCTAGGTATTCCAGGATTCTTTATTATTATTTTATGATTATTCTTTAACATCAAAATTTAAAACTTGATTATGATTATATATTGTATAAGTATAAGATAACTGACGTCGTTGTGCCTCAAATTAATGTGTTATCGCTAATCCAATTTAATAATATGAAATGTATGGAAAAAATTGAAACTTCGTAAAAATGTATCAAGTGCGGAGATTAAATAAAAAAAAATTTTGAGATTCATTTTAGCGATAATACCTACTTATACGCATTACTCAAATTATCTTCAGCACAGTTCTATACGCGTGACTTAGAATTTACATAGTACCACCTTACTCCTAAAGAAAAAATGCAGCATTCCTACAGTACACCAATATTAGAAATATATTTTACAATAAAATTCAGAATCAATTCAGGTTTTGTTAGTTCATCTAAGTAGTACGTAGATTAAAGAAAATTTCCCTATCTATTTACTAAGATTGCATGGTGCTACAAATCATTTTATTATCATGGCAACGATTTGGAGCAAAGCTTCTGTTCGAATAGCCACTCTATCTTCAAATGATTGATAACACTTTGATTGCGTTAAAGTTTTATTTATGCGGACGCCAATACGGTTTGTTATTTACGGGTCAAAGTTCTGTCCTTCTCACATGCAAAAGGTCAAGGAGAGTTTTAATTTGGTAGATTTGTACAGTTTGGTGTTCTCATTAATATTCCGAGTTTGAGCTCTTGGACGACCGCCCTCGCTCCACGATATTGGAAAAATGTAACCAAAAACCAGTTTTTCGAGAATATCTTCTCTGCTGCCCCACCTGGGTTAAAACTAGCTCTTTCAAAAATGATGAAGCACGAAATTTTCTGCAACTTTTGTAGAAAACATTGTTCACAAGTTATAGCGGAGTAAATCTCAGCAAATTTCTACGATTCGCAAAATTGCTACATTTTTCTCGAAATTTCAGTAAATACCCTTTACTTAATACGTATACTACCGTGTTTTACTCATTTCCGTACCATCATGAGGTAGAGTAAGAAGCGCATTTTTTTGCATGTGGTATCACCAGTAGGCCTAATCCACGATTCCACAGTCCAGGCTCACTGGTATCAATATCTTCCTGGAAACTTCTATCCTCCTCATCAAAGTTTTCATTTTCGTATGCCAATAATCTCGCAATGGTCAAGTCTTCATACTCATCGTCGTACCTATTTGTCCTTTAGTAGTGAAGGCCTCCTTTCATGTCTTCAGTGCCTGGACTATTAAGCAAACGTAAAATTGAAACAGCTGTTCTGTTTTCAAACGTTTACATTGCATTCTAACAAAGTAGATATATGGAAGCTCGTAATAGATGTCACGTGCACTTTTATACCGTAGTATCCTAGATGATGAAATCATAGGATATAGGTACTATTAAGTTGATCATTCGGTTTTTAACGCATAGATACAATGCTGGTAGAGCAAAATACATTGGACACCCACGCATAATATATTAAGAGTTATTTTGATTTTTGCATGTCTGTCTGGCCATCTGTCAGTCCGTCTCTCCGTCCGTCCGTCCGTCCGTCCATCCGTCTGTCCGTCCGTCCGTTCTCTTGATAACTCGAGAACGGGTTTACATAAAAGGCTGAAATTTTCTCAACGAACTTTAAAAAAAATGCAGATCTAAGTTCGACAATGGGACAAATCGGGTAACTCCTTCGTAGGGTTGCCGTACAAAAATTTCGTTTTTCACAATTATTTGGGAAATATCGTATGCGGCGTTTTCATAAATATTGTAAATAAAATTTTAAAAATGGACTAAATCGGGCAACCTCTTCTTGGTGTTGCCATACGAAAGTTGAGGATTTTTACGTATACTGTGAGAATTATCAATCCTAGACATTTTTATTCTACTGAAAAGTTGTTCAGAATATGAAATCCTATGAAATTGGTTATTATCATTTTTACTGTCCGATAAACCGTTCTAAAAATATATGCGAAAAACCAAACTTGCACCAAACTTGCACAGATGGGTGACCATACGAAATTACACACCGGCATTCATCTAGGGTATCATAAGAGTTGGTCTTAGACCAATTCTAATTTTTTTTTTACTTACTATTATTCTACTTCGTCCCGCGGGCACAAAGGTACACGTACACATGTATAAGTTCGTGTACGCATGTGTTTGTTAAAGTTTTGCGCTCTTAAATTCCTTTTTTTATATTTTTACTAAACCTGACTATGTTAACGAAGGATTAAACATTTAGTTTGGTAGATAAATTAAGAACCATTTGGAATATTAAATTAAAAGAAATATAAGGATACAGAGCAAATGACAAAACTCTTTCTGTTCTTATAATTTAGTTGTTGCAAGATAATTAGACAAATTAGACAAGTTAGAAGGTACTCTAGAATAACAAATTCTCTGAATTTGAAAAAAATTCTTTTAGCATTAAAATACAATGTGACAACTTATATCAATTCCTATATTGTTTGGTTGATTGGTTAGTTTATTATTATAAATGTTAGTTTAGAATTTCAACTTAAAAAAAAAAAATATAGTACCCACTATTACTTATGTTATTGTTTCTTTCCCAAATCTGGATCTATTCTGAAAGTAATCTCAATTCAATTTTCGTGTAAAAATTTTCAATCGTCAATATTATTATTAGAACCAATAAATGTAATTCAAACGTTCGATATTGAATCTCTAAATGTAAGTAACTACGTTGGTCTCCAGTAAATATTTATAGGCTTTCAGTTCTCAATTGTGGCAACAGTTTCGAAATTTAAATATGGTATACTAAGAATTTATTTCAGTTTTCATATACGAATCTATCCCATTCAATTCCTAATTTTAAAAGCTAATCTCTAAATCCAGTAAATATTTTGTTATCAATATAGCAATATAGTTTCCCTGCAATTTTCACTTGCGATAAAAATATAAAAAAAATAATATGTACGGTCATAATTAAAATATCAGCATCTACATAGTTTATAACAATAATTCAGAAAAATTAAATCTCTATAATAATTAAATATCGACTTGCATGAAGATACAATGAGTCCTTTAATTGTACCAAGCTGAGCCGTGGGTATTACTGCAGCAATTCCACTGGAGCAAAACCAGACGTGACGGAATGCTGCGATTTCGTTTTCCCCTCTTTTTTTTCCTCGAGACCAAGTTTTGATGTGACTGGTATTAGTTTTCTTGCCGCGGAGGCTGAATTCAGTTATATGTTAGCGTTGCGTGAACAGGAGTTATTTGAATGCGACCTTCGTGACGCTTACTTCTTCCATCACTTTTTCTTAAATATTTTTTTTGCTGCGTCTCTTTTGAAATTGGTCACCACAAATTCAGCGAAAACAAAACTCGATGACTAAATATCGCTGTCGATGGATGTAGATAGTCTGATGCAACTTTTTGCACCCTCGGAACAATAGGTTTTTGCTTAACAGCAGCGATTGGAATTTCTGAGCCGGATTAATTACGTATTCCACTTGCTCTTGGTAGGTAGGAAACAACAAATGAAAACTCGCCAGTAGTTTGATTATGATGGAGTTAATCGAAAAATAAAAAAAAAGATATTACTGCAGATGGAATACGAAAATTTTTTTCTAACACACTGTAATGGTTTCTTCTTGTCTTTCTTTTTTTCCAATTCCTCAACACTCTTCTTCTTTTCCAACTTTTCTTTTACGAGTCACCCCTGTCAGATCTCCATCGTACAAACTTGGAGAAAATGGCAGCACGATCGCAGTGTGAGCAGAACATGAGCAACGTCACTAGCTGTCAGTGATGCAGATGCGGCATATACTGCTTCATGCAGCATAATGCTTTATGCAGCACTCTGTGACCATAACAAAATAATAAAGCACAAAACTGAAATAACAGCTACCAATTCCATGTACATTATAGTTCTAACGCTTGGATTTTGAACCCCGAATTGGTGAACATTGGGGAAAAAGTATTAGCTTGTATACTATTTTGGAATATGCTTTGATATGCCACTATTATATCGTTTAAAGCGTTCCGCGAATATAAACGGAAGGGCTTTCCATGAAGCATTCATCAACAACATGCATACATATTTATGAATAGAACCTGTCAAAGATTATTTCTAGTCATTATAGAGATACATAATCTCATATTGTGTTGTCTAATACCAATTCATAAAAAGGATTTCGAAATTTATTTGCTCCAATATAACATGTTTAGTTGAATAAATCAACAACAGTTTTAATTGTTTCATAATCAGTGTATAAATTGTACCAAAGTTACCCTCGTCATAATTTCCGCCAATGTTATTGCCATCATTGTTTTTAAATGTTAGTAATTTTGTTACATAATTCCAGTATTTATTATTACAATTTTTTCTTAACTTGTATACCGAAAATTCTAATATCAATTAGGGTTTCAGGTAATTTGGAGTGTTATGAATTCATAAGATTTATTATGAAGTACTTTCAATCATAATTAAGCTCAAGTACTCTTATATACATTAGATATATGTATATAAATGTTCATGTTATTAATTAAATAAATAAATCGATAATATCTCATATTCATTTTCTGTCATTTAGACTATTTTTGTTTTTTGAGGGTAATTTAATCGCTGATAATATTAACTTATTGGTATACTTCAGTTGGATCGAAGATACTTGAAAAATCATTGTTCAAATTTGGCAGATATATCCAAAATATTATATAAGCTATGTACAGGTGTGGGTGACAGCTGTGTCTGTATTATATACTGATGCAACAATAGGTCGCAATTATTGTCTTGATTGTTGTTAATATGTATTAGCATTAAAATGTTGTACAAAGCAAAAGTTGGATTTTGTGAGCCGAATTGCCTGGGCTGAAATTGTATAAGAGATGTATGTAAGAGGTACTTATATACTCGTAGATATGTTGCGCTTTATTGGTAATCACGAGTCTGTTTTCATTTCTGAAGAGCCATTTCGATTAAACCATACATATAATATAAATGTATTCACATATATTAGTAGAGTCTTAGGTCTCACATGTAGCCAAAAGTCTGAGCTGTGTTTTTTTCGCGTCATTAGTTGTAGAAAAAGTGTTATCTTACCGAAATCTTTGATGAGCATGACTTCACAAGTCCCAAGCGCAGGCGTCAAAGAGACCGAGACTGATACTGGCTAGCGCTGTCACTTAATTAATCTTCTTGCACAAGCGCAATTCGAAAAATTTCCAGCCTGTATCTGAATCTCCGATGGCCAGCTTTCCATTATAGAGATGCTGTATTATAAATACAAGGGCAATCCGATGTCTGCCTGAAGTCCCTCAACAAGTTAGAGCCAATACAGTGGCTAATTGTTTTAAAGTATAACCATATGCTTCGTTCTAATACTCAGAAGCGAATATCGCTGCCATTCTAGTAGTGTAAATCTAGCTGCAAGCAAGTAAACTATCTTAACACTACAATGAAGTAAAAAAGAAACACCAGTTTTGGTTTCTTTATCTGTAGGAAGCTATCCTTGAATTCCCCTAGATGTGTTCTGTCATCTGTCCTCTAGAAATGCTAGGAATTTCCACCAAAAAGTGATGATTGAACGAAACACATTTCTGTTCATATAGCTCCGTATAGCACATAGGCGAGAAAACTGACCTCGTTGCCAACGGTTTGTGGCCCTTTTCAACGTCCTCATTAACTGCATATATATGTTTGTCCCCGTCTGAATGACCAAATGCTAGAGCGAAGCACATAATACCTAGGTAAGCTAGGCTTTAGTTTTATACCCCTTTCCTATAATTTGGCCGAAGATACACATCATATGCATCATATGCAAGTATGAGACTTACTGTGGATATGTACATAAATTACTATTGGCTGTTTCTTGTGCAGCCAAAGGTTCCTTTACAATAGATTTTGAGCCTAGTAGACATCTGCTATATCTTGTCTGGGGATTACACAAGGAGGTGCAGCATACATGCAAGCAACACTACCATACTACTTGGACCTGTAATCCAATCAGCCATGTAGGCAGCTCAGCTTTCAGCGAACTTGCATGATGAAAAATCATGGCAGCTCAGGTGATAGTATTTAACATAACATATACAGTTTTCAAAATGGCAGAAAAGAAATACCCAAGTCCATAGCAGAGATTTTTAAATTAATAAATTTATACCGGGAAAATGAGTGCTTCTGTGATCATTACCTGGGATCATCTGCCTCTTCAAGCTTGTTCTATTTTCTATTTTCTACTTCCTTTATAGCTATAATTGCCAACATACACTAAACTTTACGTTTCAATGCCATTTTTCTAAATAAAGTTGCATGCAAGTTGACAACTCAACTAGCATTTAAACCTTAGAGTAGTGAAAAATTAGTTCTGTCACTAAAGGTCAGTGCAAGTTTCGTGATCGTTATATTCACTCATAAGAGTAAATCTCTATAAAGTGAATAATACTGATGATAAACACGTGCTTATTCCTAATAAAAAACAGCACTAAGGGAAAAAACAAATCTATTCGTCATGGTGATATTTATTAGTGATCAGCACGTTTTTATACCCTAGAAATCTATAGGGTATACTAAGTTTGTCATTCCGTTTGTAACACACAGAAATAATGATGGTAGAACAAAATGGATTGGACACGCACGCATAATATTAAAAGTTATTTTGATTTTTGCATGTCCGTTTGTCCGTCTGTCCGTCCGTCTGTGCGCTCGATAACTCGAGAACGCGTTCACTTAGAAAGCTAAAATCTTGTACATGGACTTTGAAAAAAAAAACAAAAAGTAAAATTTAGTTCGAAAATGGGACAAATTGGATAACTCCTTTGTGGGGTTGCCATACAAAAATGTCGTTTTCCACTATATATTTGCACACTGCCTGAGAACGCCACAACATAGAGAGCTGAAATTTTTGGTGCATGGTGTTTTTATAGCAAAAAATCAAAATGGTTTAAATTTAAATTTTTTTTGGTGTTACCATATAAAAATTTAGGTTTTTTACGTATACTGTGAAAAACGATCAGTTCTATACATTTCTATTGTACTAAAACTTGTTTAGAATATGAAATCCTATAAAATTGGTCATAATAATTTTTTCTGCCAGATGGACGACCATACAGAATTTCATACGTGCACTCATCTAGGGTATCATAAGAATTGGTCTTAGACCAATTCTGGCTTTTTTACTTGTTATAACTCTAAAATTTCACGTCGAGGTATTTCCAGTTTATAGTGTAAATTACATAGTGATAAACACTTAATTTTCACAATCGAAATCATTATGATCTGAGAAAATTCTTAGTGACTAGGACGTTCTCCCATCATCGTCGGCACTCTAAACCGACAATCTCTAAAGTTGTGTTAAGAATATCATAACGACGTACAGCTCACGGTTAAATAGAGAACTATATGGTGTCTGTAAATATTTGTATGCCACAAAGGAGTGCCTTTAACTACATTTTTGAAACCAAGAAGTGAAAGAAAATAATACTTCTGTAGATTAAGTCATTTAAATGGAATGGTAAAAGATTGGCGTGTGAAAGGCTTATTGTTACTTTATTATTTATATTAAACAAAATGAGGTAAAACATGTAAACAAAACTTTTTCGTCATTTAACTAGGTACTTTCTATCGAAATGTCTGAATAGCTTTTGACAATACAAAGGCCAATCGAAATATGCATTAAACTCTCGACACGTTAATTATTCTCTAGCGAAAACTCTAAAAGGCTTTTGATTATTTATTTTTTAATATGGCTTTAAAAACATATTCATCGGTCGCATTTAACGCAATCTGTAATATGGCGAATAATCTGTCTAATTAAATGTCACTTAATAGTTCCAATTGCATCATTTCAGCACCACAGGGTGATAGGAGAAGTCTAGATATGCCACTTTATTGTTGCCATATCCATCAATTTTCATGTCAGTCACTATATGGGAAAATTCGTAGTAAAAATCACAACAATATCACCATAGTCGCAAAATAATTTTTGGTTAGGTGATTAGTCCGTTATTATCACTAAAATGAAGTGTGGAGCACTGCATAGTGTAATTCCTTCAAAATCGGCCATATTTTTCTTAAGAGGAGTCAATATCAAGATTTGCAAGTTTCATACATTGCTCAATGCGAATTTCTGGCAAACTATTTGTACCAGAATAATGACTTATGTATGTCTTAAATTAAATCTAACGAAAAGGTCTAGTAAATTACGTCCAGAAAAATAAAAAAAAATTATTGCAATGGAGATATTAGCTCGGAAAATTGTAAAAAATGGTAAAAATTGATTTTTTTCAAATCAAATTCCTGTTAGTAGGTATTCTCATTTATTTAGATTGTGAAGATTTTAAAAAGATAAAGCCTAAATCTAGCAAATAACGTCGAGTTTTTTCATTTTTAGTGGCGCTTGTTTTAATTATTTGACTCTAATAGTACTTGTTTTCTCTCTCGATATTTCACCGACGAGAAATTGCAATATTTCGTTGAAAGTTGTAGAAATATAAAACAAAATAGTATATTTAACAATTATGTGCAAAATAAAATTTAGGAGAGTTCATTCTCGTTAAAAATTTTCAATTTCTTTGAACTGCAAATTTTCATTTTCGTCTTAAATTGTCGCATGTTTATTTCTACCTTTCACGCTAGACATCTCTAATGTGACTTATGGTCTAGGTCTACGCAAATTTTATATGAATTTTCATACTTTCAGGACACAAACCTACGTATAGTAAGTTTTATTGCCTACAGGCTCGCTGGTATTTAAATTGAAATTTTTGCTGAGTACTGACTCCTCTTGGTATCATTGCCACCCTATTAGATACAAAAATATGTACGAAAATATTTCTTTTATTTAATAATATTAGGCGTTTATAACATTGAAAATAGCCAAGAAATAATTTTTGGAGGTACTTTTAACTTTTAATCCTAACATTACTTTGGCTGAAAACACGTCGAGATAATGAATTCAAATCTAAGAATTTCCCAAAAATTTAGTAATAATAACTTATTTTTGAGGAGCCTTGTTATTTTTCGTTTTAAAACTTATTATTTCGTCAGTAAAATTTGCCGCGTTTATAATTCATTTTGGGTAAATAGTGCACAATATTGAATTAGAATTCCTTAATGCATATAATATACGTATAAACCTACATTACAGAAAATTAAAACCAAAGTCATTGTAATTTACACATTATAGTGAATTAGTGTTATACATTTCCGTAGAAACTTCCCAGCAAACATTTGGATGAAAAATCTTCCGGGCGATATGTGGATGATATTGCCAAAATATCTTCCACATGAAATTAAAGCAAATACTGTGAAATGATTTCTTCCTTGTCTTGCGTAGACGAAAAGAAGATGAAATTGCAAACAACTTTGTTTTCTGAATTTTAATGTGGAAGCAAGAAAACAATAGTTTCGCTTATTTATCATCTCTATGATACACGAGTTTATCCATGACAGTAATTATTTTGTGAATTCACTAGTGATTTTAATTCCAACAAATCATATTAAAAAAAGTTAATTAAAGAAATATCTTCTTAATTCCTTACTACAAATTCCGAAGGATTTATTTCGATGATTCTTGAACGATTTGCTTAGACGATAAGAAAGCGAATCATCTTGAAGAAACGAATACGTTTCTTATTAATGATATGAAAATAACTCGCCGGGAAGGGATGTTGGCAAATTACTTAAACGTATCGCGTAGAAGATACTCATTTGTTTCTTCAAGATGTTTTGCCTTCGGGGTAACAGTTTCTCAGGTTGGATGATAAGAATGCAATACGAATATTATTATCATCCAGGTAATAAGAAAGTGAATCTTCAGCGTTTCGCCAAGTTGGCTGGGATCACTTGCGTATTAATATCTCTTTACATTACACGTATTGTCATCACATTTTTTGTATGTATATAAAAATCACATCCTTGTAACGTGATATCAACTACATAAAATAAATCACTTCATGGTGATAATAATAGTGAAAATAACGTTACTGTCATCAAAATAGAATGTTTCATTCACTCATAATCATTCCTCAAAAAGGTGTATAGATTGGGACGTGCTATGATAACAAAAGTGGTAGTTAACAACACTATAGGGGAACTATATTGTGTGTTAATCACGTTCCAATTACCATTTGTCACTATAAAATGCTAGTTAGGAAGATATTAAGTGAACTGCCTTTTGCTGCCAATTTTAAAAACGTGTTGTTTGCATGAGAGCTGTACTTCCTCGTGTAATCCCCAAGTTAAGCTTGAGCTTTCACAACTCAATGCTTAATATGGATTAATAGCTGGAGAATATCATAATACAGAGAATACTTCTATATCGTGGGAAATATGTTCCAAATGGCTTGAATGGATATCGTGTCTAAGTTTTTTACGGCCGTTGTCCTGGATAGGGGACCTTCATAGACTTCATACAAAATTAATTCTCTCATTTCATATCATCGCTATGAAATACTAAAAAAATAAGAACCACAGTAGAGAGAAATAACGCCAGTCGCCTTTTTCACTACCATTGCAATCAGCTCCATGGGGATGAGCTGATTTCTCCTGGACTCATAGCCGATTTTAGGACAACATTTTTGCAATCTCCATGAATGATCAATAAAACGATATTCGTCACCTGGCTTTACAAGGTAATGTGAACCATTAGTTTTCTTTGATGACTTTGTTCTTCTCAGTGCTTTCGGTACTTTTATTTAGTTGCAGATGAGCTTTGACTCTAAAGTAAATCTAAAGAAGTAATGTAAACCTTATTTTTGATAATTCGTATACCAAGCTCAATATGATGAACTGTAACCTAAAGTTGTTGATTATGCTCTTATTGTTTTTTCAAAGCGATAGTTTAGTCCCTATGTAGAGCTCATCATATATTCATAAGGATCACTTCAAAGTTATGCTAGCCGATATCTTTATATAAGATTACTAGAATTTTTTAAGAAGACCATCCATCTTAACGCATTGATGGAGCAATGGCTCATTGGCTCTTGATTGTATGGATATATCTTTGAGTCCCATTGTTGCGATAACCAGCACTCGTCAAGTAATTCGGCTAGCAAAAGGTTTTTCAAATAAAGTCTATTGGTGTGATGTAGTGTGCATTCATTGGGTGGTTCGACGTTTGTTTGTAGTCCAATTACAACATCTGATGGGAAATTGATGAATTTGACCATCCATGCCCGCGTCTCATAGACATTTAAGAAGGGAGTAGATAAAAAGAATAAATCATGTAGTTGCAGCATTTAATGAACTTGCTGTCGAGATTAGACTCCACAATCATTGTATCGTTTGGAGCAGGATTTTTAAAGCAATCTCTTTGCAATAATTGCCTTGAAGATACTTAGTAATAAATGTAGAGATCATTCTTCTCTGTTTTTATATACAGATCTTACGAGCATCTATTTGAGTTACCTGAGAGAGTTAGATGAGCTCAGGGCCTTGAAGAAAGTTATTCAAAATCGTGCCACTAAATGATATAATAATGTCTTTGCAGGGGTTAACATTTGGATCATCCATTATAAATCTGCCTTTTTCAAGGATAAGGGCATTTCGAATTTTTTAAAATAAATACTGCAAGTCAGGTATATAAATAGAGAATTTCCTTTATGGAACTTGAAGTAGTTTCTAAAACAGTGTGAAGTCCTCCATTCCTGAGTTGATGTATTTGAGAAATGAAACTAGTTGAAAAATTTCGAAGCATGCTTTTTTTGGCTGTATAGGTACTGGCCTCTACTGACTCAATGTTCCATGTGACAATGTCATGTACTGTAATTACAAATATTTTCCAACAGTTGCTCTCATCCAGACGTCTCTATGGTTTAACCCGTATAACATCTTACATAGCTATGTAATCAAGAAGGCTTTTTTGTGTTCTTCATGTTCTCGATGCCTTCTACATAGCTCATGTCAAATATCCTATAGTGATCATTTCTTTCATATCAGAAGCTTTACTCTTCTCAGTCTTCGAACCAAATTCTTTGCATAGAGATTTATTTGAAACTATTAGCAGTAGCTAGTGGTTTTGCTTAGAGAAAATAAGTTCTTTATCTCTCAAACTCTCCGTTTTACAGAATTTATCCGCTGTATATATTTATGTATGTGGAGTAGGTACTTTTTTTTCGAACACCAAAAGTTTTCATAATTAAAACAGTCAATCACCTAAATTTGATGGAATCAGCAATGTAGCTATTTTCGGTATCCGTATTCGATTAATTTCCTTGTCAACCATAAAAATAGATTAAAATAAAAATAATTAATTTTTCCAGCATATCTATGTACGTAAATAATTTTCCAGCACAATTTTAAATAGAATTGAACTGTTAATTTGATCAATCAATCAATTATGCAAAGCTTGTCTTTTAACTTTGCATTTATTTCTGGTGCAGTTTTTATTCCATTTGTATAGATAGACAAATGTAACAAAAACGTGAGCATCACGTTTTATAAGCAATACTCTGACAATAAGAGCAAATTGTTACATAATCATTTTACGCACGTGATATACAATTAAACTTTAGTTTTGCTTCAGTCAATTACACTAAATGAGCATTGGTCGGTGTCTTATTTCCCGCAGTTGGTATTAAGGGAACATCTGTTGAAAATCACATTACTTCACAACCTTCTATGCATAGAGGTATGGTTGCTGTTAGAATAAGCACAAATTTAAAACTTAAAATGAGTGCTAATGATAAATATGAAATTTAAAATATTCTACAGGATAGTAAAGAGCTGAATCTCCCCCTGTTTGTAATAGAAGAATTTTAAGAACTTTGATTTTTTTAACGATCTTAAATTAAATCATACATACAAGAGAAAAACAAAACAGCTGTCTCGTCTGATATTTGAAGCCGGAATCTTCCGCTTTCCGAGCTAATGTTCTTACCTCTGGGCTAAAGAGACAGATGCTTTTTCGTTTTGTACTTCTTAATTTATCTACATTGTTAAGCTACAGTTGCTTTCAGCTGGCATTAACCAGTAACGATAAAAGCTAATTTATTTGTGTGATTTCATCGTTACTTTTTTTTTTTAATTAAGGGGTTACCCTATGAAGCAAAGCACAGCTTGGCAGCAAGGAAAAGGGGGAGGAAATTAGGGAGCATAAGAAGAGTGGCGAAGGTGCCGATTTATATTATTCTCAAACCTTCGCAGATTATATACCGCAGGAAAGACAGAAGATGGTAGACTGTTCCACATTCGCACAGTTCGGAATAAAACATCAGTATGGCCGAAAATAATTTGAAGGGTAAAAAGATGTGTGCGGTTTTGCAGCGCGAGTATTGCGTGCAGGAATTATTCTACAAGAGATTAGACGAGAGTTTTCATCGGAACATTGACCATGCATTTAGCGATAAAGGAGTGAAAGGCATTCAACATTGCGGCGGTGAACGAGCGCGTCGATATGACAAGTTATTGTTACATCGCTAATGAGCTTGAAGGCTCTCTTCTGGACAAAGTCAAATGAAGTTAAGGCTGTGCGACCAGCCCCAGTCAAGATATGAGAATTATATTCCATTCTATTCTAGGTCTGATGTATGACTTGTAGAGGAGCACTATATTCGATGGGCTGAAGTAAGTATTTCTTACACCTTTTGAGAAATCCAAGACATTTTAATGTTTCTTTGGCAACATAGAAAATGGGATCTGTCCAGCTTAACTTACTGGAAATATTAATGCCAAGAATGCATAATGACGGTGTATCGTAAGTCAGTGCTCCATCAAATGAAACGGGAGTGGAGAAATTATGATTTTGTTTTAAAGAGATGAGACAGATTTTGGTTGTAGATGCATTGAATTCGATGCAATTCGCTTTGCCCCAGCGAAGATATTGGCAAGATCGTTATTCAATTATAATCTCGTTTGACAGATGTGGTATTCCTTCTGGAGTCCGTACGAGTTTCGAAGGAATAAGCGAAATCAAGGGTACTGTCGTCAGCGAAGCTATGAATTGGATTAAAAGTAAGAGAAAGTACGACTCGTATTAAGCGATTGGGTAAGAAACTTTCAATCTATAATAGGAGAGGAGGGGAGAGACCAAGAGCTTTAAATTTAGCTAAAAGGGAGGGATATCAGACTCTATCAATAGTTGTTTCATGGGAAAAGTTAGCAGATCTCCAGATGAGCGACCAGTCCAGAAACCGTATTGGCGAGTTGATTGGTTTCTAAATTCTTCATCAATTCGGAGTTAATGATAGATTCAAAAACCTTTGAAAGAATCGAATTTATTGCAATTGGTCGATAATTTGAGGGATCGCTACCCTCTCCTTTCTTGGGAATAGGCTGAATGTGCGGCGCTAGTTTCCAAGCAGTTGCAAATTTTCCTGTTGAATAAGACAAGTAGAATGGTTTGCGCAGAGGTTTGGCTAAGAATGAGGTTCAGCTTTTAACTAATATGGGCATGAAACCTGCGGCTTTAGAAACGTTGAACCTTTTAAGAACCTTGAACACATCTCTCGTGCGGATGTGTGTTGGATGTTGTACACAACATCACGGGAGATACGAAGCAGCTATCTGTGAAGTGGGTGGAAGATGAAAATTTGAAGCGAATTTAGTAGCCAAAATATTAGATTTATCCAGGAAGTCAAAGCAGTGAGGGTATTGAGGAACTGCTGAAGTTGTTCCTGATGGTTTTGACCAGAAACCTTTGCTACCTTTGCGACTTTCCAAGATTCTTTGTCTAACATTATCGCCAAAAAGAAATGTTTCTCTCTGGATAATGGACTTACAGATGTTGCATGCCGTTTTGTAGATATGTTTCAATTCCAGACTTGGGTGTTATTGATAGGCACGAAAAGCAGATTCTTTCGCTTTTATAGCTTGGTTGCCATTATCGTTAAACCAAGAGCGATTTTACTGTTGATGAGATCTGCTGTAGGAATACCGAATGTATTTACGCATGCCCAGAATTAGAATGTTGCTAAGTACTAATGTGCATTCATCAACATCTCTCGAAGCAAAACAGACCACTCAATCAATTTCTCTAAGATACTGATTGTGAATTTCCTAATCAGCATTTTTATAGTGCCAGAGAAGCCTACTTGTAGGTGGAGAAGTAGGGCAGCACAGATTTGAGGTAGTAAATTGAGCCGAGATTAAACAGTGGTCTGAATTGTCGAGGGAAGAGCCGACTGAGATTGAATATTTGTCGGGGTGAGATGTTAGAATCGAATCTAGTAAATTAGCTCATCTCCAGCCGCATCAGGAATTCGTGTTGATGCATCCACTAGCTGTTGCAGATTAAAAGATTCACAGAAGAGTTAATGCCGATAGCAAATAATACAATTTTTTGAAAAAAAAAGTAATTTCTATTATTAAACAAGCCACATTTTGTTCGCACTGCCGTATTTTTCTATGGCAATTATAAAGAGCATTTACCTTCATTTGGCATTTGAATCAGAAAAATCGGTTGTTCCACTCTCGAGATATGATTTTTTGATAATGACTTTTCATCGTAAAATTACGACATTTCTTAATATCTGGAGCGAACCACTGACATGTTTATAAATGGACTGATTGATCTTCTGTTTCATATGGCACCAGTTTTGATTTCAGAAAGTATGCTCTCGCTTTCAATGCTACCAACTATCGTACACTGGCGTCATATTTAAATTATCTCGGAATTTACTTATATGCATATCTGTGGGATTTACTGAATTTACTACAAAAGTATTTGGGACTATTTGTATTGTTAAATTTTAATTGTGAATCGAAGGAAGTGTTTTTCACAAGGTTGTTTTGGTGTTTTGGTCGGAAAGTTTTGATTACAAAGTTGCCAGCTCTGAAAATACAGCTGAACTTCAAGTAATTTCTCGTTCTCGATCGTTACAGTTCAGTGGGAAAGTATGCTCTCACGGAAAGAGACAGGAATATGAAAGTGCCATTTGCTTACATGCATTTTTGTTTCAACGAGCAGTTAATTTATATACATGTCAGTGGGGCGAACAGGTGATCTATTTTTGTGAGCCATACAAATTGTGAAAGTTTTATCCAAATCGGAGATGGTCGGGTTCCAAGCTGATCGGTTACATGTGGAAAGGATTGCTTTTAGATGAATAAAAAAATAAATAAAAAATCAAATATTTCGATTTAACAGGCTTTACACTATTTCACCCCTTAGAAACTATGTATACTTATCTGAAAATATGTTTGAATACATAGAAGTACGATAAAAATTAACTATAACTATCAAAATATTTGTGTGTATTTTTGGATTAGGTTTGAAAATATGTAAATAACTACATATTTCAGTTTCTATTGATTTCCAGTTTTGTTTCGTTTTCAATTCCATTAATTTGGTGGCGCGATTTCCGAGTTCAAAGAGTAAATTGCAAAATTATGTAAAATTGATAATAAAGAACCAAATAAACTCGAATTTGTTTCTATTACAATTAAGTGTTATTGAAGTGAGATATCTTTCTAGGTTATCAAAAAAGAATTATTATTTTAAGGTTGTCAGATAACAATTTTCAATATCATCTACTTAAGGTAGAGTAATGTTTTTAGTAAAAAAAAAAAGTAGCAATAATCTTTTTCATCATCTGTTTCTATGTATGTTTTGAAAATTGTATATAATAATTAATCTATTTAAAAGTATAATCAGTTAGTTTTTGGTTGATCAAAGAAAAAAAAAATAATCACTAGAAAAACACGTTTTCTTATATTTTCAGTTTCTCTTTTTTAAATTGTGCATTGACACTTAAAAAGAATTATGGATAACCTGAAGATATTTTTTGGCACTGCTAAGACGGGTGTTCAACGCCAACAGGAAATTGATGCTGAAAAATTTCGAATACCAAACATTGGCTCCAGAACTAGAAACGATAGCGTGTCTAGTGTAGCTTCAGATGTTTCCACTTGTTCAAATGCAAGTGATGTAAAAATTACCTGTGATATGAAGAGGAAAGACAATGATGCTTATTTCTACATAATGTAAGTATCCAGAGTATATAAAAGTATGCAATGTATTATTTATTACATGCGTAGATATTTTTAGAATATTTAAATATTTGCTTATTAATTTCTCCTTTAACATCTCAAGAGAATTAAACAAAAAACGGTTTCTAATTAACGGAAATTCTTAGTTTCTCTCCAAGGGCTCAAAATCTCCATGCATGACAATTACCTTGACGAAGGTGTCAGTCGATAGTAGTAAAACATGTTAAGCATTAATCAGACAAGGTTTTGACATATTACAGTGTAGCAACTATGGCTGAAAAAATAAATACATTAATATTATAATTTCATCACACTTTTCGGCGATCTCTGGTATCCACGTCCTGTCGTCGGGCTAAAGTTCGAAGCTATTTCCCTACCCCTTACAATATTGTGCCAAGAGAGCACCTCCAAAGAAACAATTTTTCTAATTTTTGGTGACTAAAAGTGATGGGTTGTTTTATAAGAGAATTTGAGTGGTTATATAAGAGTTTTATAATGTTACCAATTGGTGATGTAGTTATATTAGAGTATTTTAAGGTTACTAACAGTTATGTTGGAAGTAAGTTACTAAAGGTTTTATAAGTTGGTGATTGAAATGTTTCAATCACCGGTATATATAGCTTAGAGTAACCATTACTAGAAGGCATATAAGAAAGTTTTATAATTGTTTTCATCACCGCGTTGTATAACTAATTGGTAATAAGTGTTTATTGCGCTATCCGTCGTTACCCTTACATAACTCGACAATATTCAGTAATTTAGGTGACTTTAATAAAAATTGGGAATTTTCGGTAATGCATTTACCAACTATAAAATATCGTAGAATTTTTGATGGCCCTGTAGTAACTACGGTGACCGTTATAAATATATATATATATAAACTAGGTCTTTCTTGATCTGCCTCTTTAGTTTGAATGATTTTATATAACATGTTATTTTTTTCCGGAACTAAAATTATTCACTACACTACATAAAACGGGTACAAAAAATTATTATAAGAATAACATGACACAGATACTTTGTTATTACTTTAAAATATATAGCATTACCAAAGGTAATGGTTAAAAGGTATTTATTTCCGAGGTATAGTATAGTTTAATATTTATAGAGATTTTATAAAGGTCATTCAGTTTATACAATGTGTATTTTCGTCACTTGATCAGATGAAATGTGCGGATACTAGACATAAATTTTTAGAAAAAATTCAAAAAAAAAGAAAAAGCTGTTGCAAAAAATAATCGCAGCGGGGAATCAAATCAGAAAAAATCGCGATGTATTAAAAGAACAACGTGCAGCGTGGACATAATGAACATTTAATAAATTAATTGAAATTATTACTAAAGTTTTTGTTTTATTTCATAATTTATGTAAATTAAATCAGTTTAGATTCCTCTTGATCTTTGTACAAGAGTGAGAGTACCTAATTTAAATGGTGAATATCATGACAACGAAAAGTGGTAGACCCATAGTTTTTGGAAAGTTTATAGACTAAATCAAGAAAAATCATACAGAAAAGTACACCTCAGTGACCCAGTTTTAAAGATACAGATCAAAAATGAAAATTAAAACCGTTTGTTTTTACAAATTTCTAATAATTTTATTTTTTACTACGTTTTTGTTGCACATTGTTATTTTTTTTATATTCTTAGCTAGGTAGACTGTCTAGCTTTCAAATCCGCACATTTCGTTTGATCAAGTGTATAAAAGAGCCAGAGTTTATATAAAAGTACTTGAATTTTTATAATGATAATTTGTTCAAGTACAAGTAGTCATTTTCTCATATCTGCTTTACGGATAAAAAAAGAAAATGTCAGTTAAGCCAGGTTATTTAAATTGAAGATATTCGGCATCCGTTTTTATTTTTAAATGATAAAATAGATCATTTTAGGTATTTAACATTTCTGAATTATATAGTATTACTTTTATGAATTGATGTCACCTAATTGAAAATTCAAAATTTTCTCATATTTAATTCAAATTCTTAACTATTGCTTATTTTTGAAACGGTCAGTATTTTTTAAAAGTATCTATGATGATATTCACAGTAAGATTTTAATTGCAACTGAATTTCAACATGCATATGCCAAAAAATTGTAATTCTAACATGTAAAAATATTAGGCACATTATACAAATACAATACAAAAACATATCGAAATTCTATGTCACAATAGATTTCGTAAATGTTTGCATTATATTGTTTTATAAAGGTAACGAAAATTAATTTCCCTGACATTTCAATTACAAAAAGAAATTAATCTGAGAAAATTTCAAGCGTTACCATTATAAACAAAGTTTATAAAGGTAGCCGAAATATTACCGCAATCACAGCTATGACCAAAATAAATTAATCAGGTGTACCCTGGGTTATATAAGAGGTTGTATTAAGGTAACCAGAATATTTTTGTTACTCTCTTTATAAAACCTTTATTTATATAACGTTACCTAAATCAAGTCACGGTAACCTTTATATAATCCTCCATTTAAAAGCTCTACAAGGGGTTTATAGTGGTCACAAAGAAGTTTCGACTACTAGTCAATATAATCTAATTTATATAATTTGGTAGTGGAAATCTTACGGTTACTACTATATAAAAAAATTATTTCTTGGACTAAGTTCCACAGATTGATTCGAACTGAATTTTCTGCGATTTGATTACATATGTAATGCGAGAGAGATTGACATCTGATGTCTGACTCTCAATATAGACTTTTATACATATGGCGTAGCAGTAGCTGGATAGCTGCATTATTAACATGCTAAAACTTCTACTTGAATTATATTGCAATTACATTGTCAAAGAAAATTCCAGCCGATGTGCCTTTATTCCGTGTACATCTATCTGTGAAAACTGAAATTTTAGATCTGGTGATCACTCGATTTTAATTTTCTTTACTTAAGATTATGGGAAAGAAATCTTCGCTTTTAGCGTTGTATACAGAGCACAAAGTGATATGATACTAAGAATGCAGCTTTTTGAATTTAAGTTTATATACATATATAGTGAATTGAGTGGCATTAAGACGGACATCCCACAGGATTATAGTACCGTAATTAGGTAATATAATAAGAGTTCTCTTATTATACAGGGTGTTTCCGCCATGGTGGTCTATCGGGTAGGGTAAAGGGTTTTCCAATAAGAGGTGTTATTTTGATATTCAAAGAAAAATGCCATTTTTTGAGACAAATGATCGGATCTTTATTTAATTATAAAGATGAAGGTATGCCGTTAATAATGGAAAATAACATCAGCCAAATAACCACCACGACCACGCCTACAGGACCATATCCTTTTCATGAAATTTTCCATAACCAAATCGCAAAGTGGCTGCCCTATGTTCTCGATAGCATCACGAATTCCATCTTTGAGGTCTTGAATCGACGCTGGGCTGTTGGCGTAGACCTTCTCTTTCACGTGGTCCCAAAGGAAGAAGTCGCAAGGTGTTAAGTCACAAGATCTCGGTGGCCAATTGTGATCACCTCTTCGAGAGATAACACGGTCCGCAAACTTTTCCCGTAAAAGATCAATGGTTTCGTTGCTTGTATATGGCACGTAGCGCCGTCTTGTTGAAAGTAAACGTTGTCGAAATCAATGCCATCCAATTCTGGCCATAAAAAATCATTAATCATCTGTCCATTCACCGTAACTGTTGCTCCAGCCTCATTTTCGAAAAAGTAAGGTCCAATGATCCCGCGGGACCACAAACCGCACCAAACAGTCACACGTTGAGGATAGAGAGGCTTGGTTTTCCGAGCCCCAGATGCGACAATTTTGCTTGTTGACGAAGCCATCGAGGTGGAAATGGGCCTCATCACTCAAGATGAGTTTTCGATGGAATTCCGGATCATTTTCATGCATTTCAAGGACCCAATCAGCAAAGACTCGACGTTGTTGATGATCGGCCGGCTTGAGTTCTTGTGTTAACTGAACTTTATAAGCCTTAAGACCCAAATCTTTATGCAAAATACGGTGTAATGACGTTTGTCTGATGCCTAATTCCAAAGAACGACGAGGAATGGACAAACCTGGATTTTCTTCAACACTTTCGGCTACAGCAGCAATATTCTCGGCTGTTCTTGAGCGACGTGCACGGGTTTTATTCTTCACATCACTAACTTGTCCCGACAGCTCGAATTTTTCTACCAATTTCTGTATTGCGGTCCGAAAAGGTGCTTCACGACGACCCAAAAATGTTCGAGTTTTACGAACCGTCTCTGCCATATTTTCACAATTTTTATAGTGAATTGTAATAATTTCAATGCGTTGTTGAATCGTGTATCGTTCCATTTTTATTAATGGCGGAGTTTCTACTTGTCAAATGTCAAAAAATGACAGCTCCAAAAGTGACATCTACCGAAATAGCGGGCTAATTAAAATAACACCTCTTATTGGAAAACCCTTTATAAGAGTACTCACGTAGAAAAACACAAAAATTGAATGGCAGGGGGGAGGGGTCATATCAACCGGTTCGGAGTTACATGGTGATTAAGAAGTTATTGTGGTCAAGAGCTAATAACTCTTAAACGGCTACAGATATCACATATGTGTAATAGGTAGAATTAAATAGGAGAGTCCACAGTTTACAGTTTTTATAAAAATTAAGAAATCAAAAAAAAAAAAAAAACAAATAAATAGGTCGGATCATCCGAAGCTCTTATTTTATACCGGACTTATTAGGCAATCGTTGGAAAGCTCATGAGGTTCTGCATAGAATGAACTTTTGATAGTTACCTTATACCCTGACCTTTTTAAGATACAGGGTGTTTTATGAAAAACTAGCATATTTTCTTAATCAACCTGTAACTCCGAAACGGGTTATATGCACCCCCCCCACCCCCAAAATGCCATACAATTTTTTATTGTTCTAGGTGAGTACTATCACCTCTTACCCTATGGACTGCTATGGCGAAAACTTTCTGCAGAGGTATAAATGCAGTGCACAATACGAAGGTTGTGCTCCAAATTTTCATAGAAGAATTTTACAGTCATAGAACCCTGAAAAGACTTTTTGAGCAAGTAAATGTCCCCAATTAAGCTTCCAGTGTAGGTTAACACGAAGGTATTTTCTTAGAGCCATTAGGAAGGATACTCTTTCCAAGTATAGAAGACTAAATCAGCCTTTGCAGTATTAATCGTTAGATCACAGTTGGTTGAAAATCGTGTAGCTTTTGAAATGCTATTTGGTATATCTCGTTGATCGTTTCTAGACATTTAACCGAGACTACTATGAATACATCCTCAGCGTACCACTTTCATATGTACATTCTATACATATCTAGAGAGACCAAAGGAGTATTCCTAACTATAGCCAGAGCACTGTTGATAAAATACGACTTAGATTTGAATAGTTCTGCTAGTTTTCTAGAATTTTTATATGCAGGTTATCCCAGACTAATATGACTATATTCTGCCAAATGATTCCCTCGATCAGACAAGTAAAAATTGTATGGCAGGCGGAGGGGGCAAAATGTCACCCTGTCGAGTTAAAGGGTGATTAGTAAAATATGCTTTTTTTTTCATAAAATACTCTATATCTTCAAAAGTTTGCCCTTTACGGTCTATTTTAAGATGACAGAACTTCATGGGCTTTCCAACAACTGCTCAGCCACCCCCGTACCCCTCCCCACTCCAGAGTTATGACGCCTCAAATTTTCTGTTTTTTTTTCTGTTTTAATTTTAATTTTTCGTTACACTTATTACACTTATGTTGTATCCGTCACGGTTAAGGAGTTATTAGCGCTTATTCTTGCACCTATTCACCGCCTAAAAATATGTATTTCTTACCTTAGCAACTGAAAACAAGTCATTTTAATACAGCCTTGTGTAGTTTTGTCTAGGACTGGGATCGTCATAGCGGAGTTGTATACCAGATACATCACAGAAAGGTAACCGCACATCCTTTCATAAGTGAAGAAAAGAAAAAAAAATATTTAGTTTCTTACACGTTTTATTACTGATCTTGAACTTAAACTAACTTAATGTATTAAGCACTTAAACTAATTATTATAAATAACTCAAGAGCTATTTATTAAACTAAAAAAGTAACCAAATTTTAAACTTTTTCGAAATGCGCTCCTCTAACTTGCCTACATAAACATATACGCCTTCGCACTTCCTCCATAATATTTACTTCGCGCAAGTTCTCCCGAACTTGTTCGAATGCATCCGAGATTCGCTTTTTCAATTCGTCTAATGTTTGGAACTCCGTGGCATAGACTATATTTTTAAGATAGACCCATACATAAAAGTTCAATGGAGTTAGATCTGGAGATCTTGATGGCAAAGGAATGTATCAAAACCTTCCTCTCCCCCCTGCCGTACAATTTTTTACTTGTCTGGACGAGGAGAATCACTTGGTAAAATATAGTCATATTAGTATGGGACACCCTGTATAAGGATCCTTTTCAAGCATCATAAATGCCCAACTATTGGCTCTGTTTTGGCGTTATGCAAAGATTCCCAGATATCGAGCATAGTGCGTATGGCAAATTCCTTTAAAAACCTTTGAAATATTTTCAGGAAAACGGAAGTAGGCAGATTTGCTGTATGTCAGGTTTTTCCTGATTTGGAAATAAAAATTACCATAATTTGTATCCAAGCAATAAAAACATGGGAGTAATGGAGACAATGTGCATTACTTTAAGCTAAAGAAGAACATTATAATAGCATTATGAATTTATGATTTTTTTTGAATCAACGTAATCCTGTCAATTTATTACTATTGATGATCAATTCTGTTTTGTCCTTAGCAGCCTTAATGCGCAAGCAATTTAATTTCTTTAATTAGAGACAAAGTTAATGGACTCAGACAGTTTTACCATTATTTGTATTGATAATGATAATAGTAATGCTGGGTGAATTATCTCATAATGATAATGAAGCTTCCATTACCACTAAAAATTGTAATTGTAATGGTAATAAAGAATATTGTAATTGCAATGAGATTTAAGCTACCATTATATTTGGCCCCAGTGAAAGTCAACACTTAGATATTACTACACAGTATAAATAAAAATATAACTGAAATTTATGAGATATATATATTCGTTTCTTTTTATATAATATAGTTCATATATGTTCATATCTATATGAAGGTATTTTTATTTTCTTATTATGATAATGATCGTACAAATTACCATTATCTGATTTTTAATGGTAATTTGAACGATCATGAGAATGTAGAATCTAAATACATTCCACCAGACTGACTTTCCTCATGTACAACTTTCTTTCTCTTTATATATATTAACACTCCAAAGCCCCATTTAAGGTATGCTTTTATGACCACAATTTTCAAAAGCTTTCATTACAATGGTGTAAGCCAATAACAGTTTCATTATTATCAATTTATTACAATAATTAATTGACAAATCACATTACCATTATAAACACAGTAATGGTGATGATAATTGTGAAAATTGTAATTGCCCGTACTGGTAATGGAAATTCTTCAGTCCGCTCTAAAAATTTTCGCCGACGGCTCTCTCACGAATGAGGGAGCCGAGGCGGGCTTTTAGCTTCCTCAACCTAACATTGGCATGGAGTACTCACTTGGAAGATTCACCACTGTCTTCCAGGCTGAAGTCTTCGCCATCTCAATTGCAGCGTAGATACCCCTTGATGTGGAGATCAACGAAAAGGACATTGTTATCGTTTCTGATATGCAGGCAGCCTTGATGGCCCTGAGTGGCCCTTGGATAACATCTAAGTTACTGGGGGACTGCAGGTCGTCTGTAGATAAGTTGTGTATCCACAACAAGGTGTCCCCTCAGTGGGTTCCTGCTCACATGGAGATCATGGAGAATGAAGGAGCTGACCTTTTAGCTAAGGCTTGCTCCGATTCTCCGTTTCTCAAACCGGAACCCGCCATAGGCGTTGCCAACTCGAGTATCGGGTCTCTCATCACAGCGAATGTTCATACAAAGTATCAGCAGAGACGGGAGAGCCTGAGTACTTGCAGGTCCACAAAAACTGTTTCTTGATGGGCCTAATAGGAATATTTTGATTTTCTCATGGGGCCCAGAAAGAAAGACAATTTAGAACTGTGGTTGGCACCATCACCCATACAACAAATCTAACTTTCTTTTGTTTAGTTTTGGTGAGGTAATCCGATAAAAAATTTATAAGTATGTACAATTAAATGAGTAGGTATACAAGTTTAATCAAAGAAGCATAAATCCAATAACCGGTACCTATGAAAGAAGTAGTTGGTTTTGCAATTACATTAATTATACAGTACAACTAGATTTCATGCTAGTTTTGCATTCTTAAAGTCAATTAAAATTCCAACAAGAAAATTATCATAAATGGCCTACTCTAAAGGTGAGTCGGTAACTAAATTGAATTGTTAAAATTGAAAGGTCTGTTGTGGTAGCTATACATGTACCAAGGAATCACTTCAGGTGTGCAAATTATATCAACAACTATATGTTTAAATATAGAAAAACAAGACGTCTCGCCATGCATTAATTATGTATTATTTTTATCTATGCGTAATATTTTTTTTAATTTTTCATATTTCTGGACAAATTCAGTATAAATTGGTCTTGGAGTTGTTCTTTCTTAACTTAACCGGTTTGTTGAGCATGAGTATTCAGAATTGAACTATTTTTACAAATCGTGCATGCAGTCTACCTTGAAAACACTATTATGTTTCTTTTGTTGGGTACTCATTACAGACTATACTTGTATTGAGGCATTGGTACTAGGTTTATCATTTAATATTTCATTCGTAGATACTCCGATTTGCACAGTGATATTTCTAGTTTTGCAGAGATCAAACTAAATTTATCGTTGAAAATTATTTGTAAAAAGTAACAAGGTAAATTATAATTATTATTATAATACTTCAAGAGATTGTTGACTATAGTGCAAAACTGTAAAAATATGTTGTGTAGTGGGTTAGTGTGTTCATGTAATAAGTGTTTCTACACTGACGTTTCACTATTAATGAAAAGAAAAGTGATCTGAAAAGTTAAACTGCGGTGCGATATTATATAATAAGTATTATTGGACTTATTATTGGATTGCTTTAAGCTGAATGAGTTTGGTTATGAAACTAATAGACTTACATTTTGCTCTTTATTTGCGGAGAGAGTTAGCAGAGTCTGGTTACTGCAGAAATTTTGTGTTAGTGTCTCAGATTACGCGAGTGTTTCGCCAATATTAAACTCGTTTTACTCCGCAATAAGATCCCACAGTTCAAATTTAGCGAAACTTTTAGCATAGCCTAATGAGGTTTATGTAAATATTTTCAAAAAATTTAAGTGCTGTTCATAATAATGAAGTGGAATGTCGTTACGAGCTTAACAGTATGCTTTTAAAAATACTCCAGCATTTCCGGATGGTTTCTTTTATTTTTGTAAGTTAATGCTTGCCTCCTTAACATCTCGCCGAAAAGGTCTCTCGTTTGGCATTCTAATACCATAAGTTTCCTTAAGTGATGTAGTTAAAAGTGGATTTGTTTTGAATCGCCTAAATTCTAAGATTTACTTCAGTTACATATTTTATTTTATGCAAACGTCATAAATTCATTACAGCCATATTAATGCAGTTAGAAAATAGTGGCCACTATCACTTTTTTATACCATGAAGAAATTACAGGGTACATATGTATGTCAAGTTTTTGTTTGTTACGCTTAGAAATATTAGAAATATTGATGGTGTGGAAAAATATATTGGACAACCACGCACAATATTAAAAGTTATTTTTTCATTTACTGCCAATCCTGTATTGTGATAAGAACTATCAAACTGGTTAAACTATTTTCATTATATGTATTAACAGTGCGTAGGCAGCTTACATTTATATAAGATGGTGGTTTGGAAAAAATCACTACAGAATTATCGTTCTATCTGAGAGTAATGCATTTTTTTAAATTTTTACATACTATACTTCATAATGGTTTCTCGGATTTTCTTGAAATATTTTGGAATAGTTATCGGACGTTTAATTCAGTTGTCTTATATGTTACCTGTAGCAGAAAATTCATCCTTTTTTGGGTGCCCAAAAGTCTATGAGAAGTGATAAAAATATCGAAATACACTTGTGGTTTATAGGCTCTAATTTTTTTTTTTTTACCCCACTTGTAATTTTTATAGTTTTCTCATGACATTTCTCTGACCGCTTTTGATGGGTGAAATTCGCACGTTGATTTAGTAACCAAATTGTATTAGTTTCAATTTTTATGTACATTTTCCAACTATCTCTATCATGAAAGGCTCACATGGATTTATCTATTGACAGATTTTGAGTGAAAAACAAAAAAGACATTCTGACTATAAATCTGACTCTAATCTGGAAAATTTGTTCATAATTTATTCCGAAGTAGTCTGCAAACGCCAATATATTTTGAAAATGTAGTCCGGAGATGTATATATAAAGGGTTTTCCAATAAGAGGTGTTATTTTAATTAGCCCGCTATTTCGGTAGATGTCACTTTTGGAGCTGTTATTTTTTGACATTTGACAAGTAGAAACTACGCCATTAAGAAAAATGGAACGATATACGATTCAACAACGCATTGAAATTATTAAAATTCACTATAAAAATGGTGAAAATGTGGCAGAGACGGTTCGTAAAACTCGAACATTTTTGGGTCGAAAGTGTTGAAGAAAACCCAGGTTTGTCCATTCCTCGTCGTTCTTTGGAATTAGGCATTCCACAAACGTCATTACACCGTATTTTGCATAAAGATTTGGATCTTAAGGCTTATAAAGTTCAGTTAACACAATAACTTAAGCCGCCCGATCATCAACAACGTCGAGTCTTTGCTGATTGGGTCCTTGAAATGCATGAAAATGATCCGGAATTCCATCGAAAACTGATCTTGAGTGATGAGGCCCATTTCCACCTCGACGGCTTCGTCAACAAGCAAAATTGTCGCATTCTTTGAATATCAAAATAACACCTCTTATTGGAAAACCCTTTACATATATGACATATTGTGGCGTTGCAAATCCTTCCCTTCTTAACATGTTTTTGGTGACAGATGAAGATAATGGTTTATTTTTCAACCAGCTTCGTCCACCAAGTTTTCTGGATCATGATTTATTATTTTTAACATTTAGATTCTCATTAGCTACATACAACAAATGTTAATGTACTGGAATCATACTGCAATTATAGTTGTATAAATTCTGATGCTTTTGTTAAATGATTGCTCAGAACTCCGTTGGTCAACAGTTTATGATGTTAATGATCAGGTGGAAATTGTTGATACACTAATCCACTATCTCCGTGATAAGCTTGCACCTCTGCGAGGAGCGCGCAACCGCTTGCAGCCATTTTCATGATTTTCTGATGAAATTGAAATCCTAATTGCTATTTCTATTTCGAAGATATAAGAGGTTAAGAACGGATGAGCCACACCGATTATATAAACAATTACGAAATATTGTAACACTAAAATTACATAAGGCTAAAGAGAGATATATTGGTAGACACTTAGACAGCTTAGTCCTGACTTGCCCCGTAAAATATTTTGGAATAACTCCTTTACCGTACATTTTTAAAATATCATCGTCATAATAACAAAATTAACTAAAATCCGCCGCGCCGTTTTTGTTTTTTTTAATACTTTATAAATTAATATAATACCAGCCAAGTCCAGGGCTTTTCTATGCCCTGCCGGCATTCCACAAGCCAGCAGCACAGTACGGTAATGTTTATTTGAACTCCTATGTACATCAGTGATCAGTGCAAGGTCATTAGCCCTTGTCACTGATCAGCAATACGGGTGTCCCCAGCTGTGGTCATTGAACTGTACGGTCTGAGGTATTGAAAGCAGCAAATAGGCATAACACTATTGCTGTTTTTTTTACCTCGCTGTGTCGTTGACTGCAGCTGGTTCCCCTAAATAAATATTTGTGTTGTTGTGTGTCGCTCTTTCTTCTGCTTTTTTGTTGTTTTTGCTTTGAACATGCAGAATTTTATTTTTGAATTTTGCAACATTCGCGGATTGGGGGCAAATCGTTTTTCGGTGTACTGCCACCTTCAATAAAAAAATCCGGCAATTCTTGCGCTAAGTGAAACCAAGGTCGTTTCTGATGCTGATTCTAATCAATATCACGTCCCTGGTTATAGCTTAGTGCCTCTTTTTTCTCCACATAGGGGGATCGCAATATATATTCGGAATGATGTGGCCTTTACCATTCTAAAAGATTTTCCACCTTCTGCCAATCCTGAGTTTAATTACATCTGGATTAGGTTCAAACTTCACAGGCACATCATCTACTTTTGCTTCCTTTATCGCAGCCCAAATATGTCTGCTGTCGACACGGTATCCGCATTTGACAATATCTCCAACAATACTGATCATCTGCTTTCTGTCTCTCCCTCTTCCGAAATCATCCTGGCAGGCGATTTTAATGTACATAACATGCCATGGCTCAGACATTCTTCTACCACAAGTCCTTCGGGCCGATTCGTTGAACTATTTTGTGAATCTTTCAATTTGCATCAGCTAGTGGATGCACCGACGAGAATCCCTGATGCAGCTGGAGATAGGGCCAATTTACTAGATTTGTTTCTGTCATCTCACCCTGACAAATATTCCATCTCAGTCGGCTCCCCTCTTGGTAATTCAGACCACTGTCTAATCACGGCTCAATTTATCACCTCAACTCTGCGCCGTCCTACTTCTCCACCTACAAGTAGGCTTCTCTGGCACTATAAGAACGCTGATTGGGAAGTCTCAATCAGTATCTTAGAGATATAGATTGGTCGGTCTGTTTTGCTTCGAGGGATGCTGATGAATGCACATTAGAACTTAGTAACATACTAAGTCTAGGCATGCGTGAATATATTCCGTATTCTTACAGCAGATCTCAACAACAGCAAAATCGCTCTTGGTTTAACGATAAGTGCAACCAAGCTATAAAAGCGAAAGAGTCTGCTTTTCGCGCCTATCAAGTGCATCCTTGTCCAGAACTGAAAGGAATCTACAAGACTGCACGGAACACCTGCAAGTCCATTATCCAGAGAGAAAAATTTCTTTTTGACCGGAATGTTTGACAAAGAATCTTGGCAAGCCGCAAAGGTAGTAAAGGTTTCTGGTCCCTGGTCAAAACCATCAGGAACAACTTCAGCAGTTCCTCTATACCTTCACTACTTAATAATGGTGAAGTGGTTGTTGACTCCCTGGATAAAGCTAATATTTTGGCTGCTAGATTCGCATCAAATTCTTTTCTTCCACCCACTTCACAGGCATCTGTCGTGCATCCCCCGTGCGGATGTGTACAAGAGCCAATACACATCCGTACGAGGGATGTGTTCAAGGTCCTTAAAGGAATCAACGTCTCTAAAGCCGCAGGCCCTGATGGTTTCTCGCCCCCTATTAATTAAAAGCTGTGCCTCATCCTTGGCTAAACCTCTGCGCAAACTATTCTACCTGTCCTACTCGACAGGAAAATTTCCAACTGCTTGGAAACTAGCTCACGTTCAGCCTATTCCCAAGAAAGAAGAGGGTAGCGATCCCTCAAATTATCGACCAATTGCAATCACTTCCATTCTTTCAAAGGTTTTTGAATCTATCATTTACTCCAAATTAATGAAGTATCTGGAAACCAATCAGCTCATCAACGATCGCCAATACGGCTTCCGGCACGGACGCTTATCTGGAGACTTGCTGACTTTTCTTACGGAACGTTGGAATCGTAGTCTTCACAATTTTGGTGAGTCCAAAATCGTTGCTCTAGATATTTCAAAGGCCTTTGATAGAGTCTGGCATTCAGCCCTTTTAGCCAAACTCAAAGCACTTAGTCTTTCCCCTCCTCTTCTATTATGGATTGAAAGTTTTTTATCTAGTCGCCAAATACGAGTTGTATTAGATGGCGTTATATCTGATCCTCATCCTATTAATGCCGGTGTCCCCCAGGGCTCTGTTATTTCTCCGACTCTATTTCTAATCTTCATTAATGATCTGCTTTCCCTTACTTTCAATCCTATCCATAGCTTTGCTCATGACAGTACCCTTGATTTCGCATACTCCTTTGACACCCTTGCGGATTCCAGAGGGAACGCCGCATATGTTAAACGAGACTGCATGATTAGATCATTGAATAACGATCTTGACAATATTCTCGCTTGGGGCAAAGTGAATCGCGTCGAATTCAATGCATCTAAGACCCAAAGCTGTCTCATCTCATTAAAACAAGACCATCACTTAACCACTCCCGTTTCGTTTGATGGTGCATTAATTTCTGAATCACCGTCACTAAGAATTCTTGGCATTAATATTTCCAGTAAGTTAAGCTGGACAGATCACATCTTCTCGGTTGGCAAAGAAGCATCCAAATGTCTTGGTTTTTTGAAAAGGTGTAAGAAATATTTCAGCCCATCAAATATAGCGCTCCTCTACAAGTCCTACATCAGACCCAGAATGGAATACAGTTCCCATATCTGGGCCGGGGCTGGTCGCACAGCCTTAGCTTCATTGGATATTGTCCAAAAGAGAGCCTGCAAGCTCATTGGCGATGTGGCAATTACTCGTCATATCGACTCGCTCGAGCACCGTCGCAATGTTGGATGCCTTTCGCTCCTTTATCGCTATATGCATGGCCAAGGCCAATGTTCTGATGAAATATCTAGTCTGATCCTGCACGCAATACCCGCGCTGCATCCCGCGCTCATCCTTTTACCCTTCAAATTACCTTCGGCCGTACACTTAAATTCCGTGATGCTTTCTTATCCCGAACTGTGCGAATGTGGAACAGTCTACCATCTTCTGTCTTTCCTCCGGCATACAACCTGCAAAAGTTTAAGGGCGACATACATCGGCACCTCCGCCGCTCTCCTCATATCCCTTAATCCTTTCCCTATCTCCTTCCTGCCACGCTGTGCTTTGCATCATAGGGTAACCCCTGAGCTTGGCTTACTAATATAAAAAAAAAAAAAAAAAAAAAAAATGAGAACAGTTAGGAACCTCGGTATCATGCTGAATGATCATATGACCTGAACAGTTAGGAAACTCGGTGTCATGCTGAATGATCATATGACCTGTTGCGACTTTATCAAGGCTCTTATCAGCAAAGCCTATGGCTGTCTTCGACAGTTATGGTTGACTGCAGCGTTATTATCCATAAAACCCAGATTTAAGCTTTTAAAAACCTTAGTTATGCCACATTTTAGTTATGGTAGTCTAATGTTTCCGTCACAGGACTCTGTATGCAGTCGCAAACGTAGCCTATAACGATTGCGTACGTTTCATTTAAGGATTGCGACGTTTTGAACACATTAGTCTGTATGGGCACAAAATATTTGGATGTTCCATTCAAACTTATCGCACATACAAGAGTTTAATCTTCATGCATAAAATTATATATACGAAAGAACCTAGTTATCTTTATGAATATTTAAACTTCCTCCGTTCTGAAAGGCACCGACAGCTTCTAATTCCTCCCTTTCTCTCTGTACATGGGCAGCGATCTTACTTTGTGCATGCAAAAAATATCTGGAACTCTCTAACTGCGGACATTCAACAGACGACCTCAGCCAGACGATTCAGAAATAGCTTAAAAATATTTTTAAATATATCCCAATGATAATGTGTGTTGCTGCTCTTATTCTTCACGGTTTCTTTACTTCCTTCCACCTCCAGCTCTCGTTATCCACCTCCGGCTCTCGTTATCCATCTCTGAATTGTTATATTTTTGCAAATTAGTTACTAACGTAGTCACTTAGCTTTAATTATATTTTTGTTACATTGAAACTCAATTAAAATTATTATTTTGTAGTTGTTGAGTATTCTTGTCTACTAGACTTTTCCAAAGGATTTGATAGTGTAAATCATAATAATCTAAAATCCAAATTAGCTAATGAATATGGCTTCTCTACCTTTCCTATCAACACTTTAAATAGGGTCCTGGTGAGACGTTCACAGCAGGTTAAACTTGGAAATCGAGCTTCTGAGCCGATACAGTTTAAATGTGGTCTACGGCAAGGATCCATCTTGGGTCAGTTATTGTTCAGCATGTACATAAATGGACTACTTAATGCTGTACATGATGCAAAAGTGCATCTGTACGCCGAAGATGTACAAGTTTTCCTGAGTTGCACCACTGGTATGTCGGAGGATGGGTTTTGTCGATTAAATATGGGCCTTGAACGTATACGTGAATGGTCTGTTGCTAGAAATCTATTGTTAAATACTGGTTAATCTAGTTATACAATCATATACAGGAGGAGGTTGGAGCCTACTGATTTTCCTCCGGTTGTTATGAATTCATCTGATATACCTTGGTGTGATGTTCAACTCACATATGTCATGTTCGACCATGTCAAGAAAATATTAGATAATGTTTATCGTGCCTTAAGAAGACTCTGGCTTTCGGAATATCTCCTCTCCACTGTTGCTAAACTTGGGATAGTAAAAACCCTGATTATACCACTTTTCACTAATGTAGCGATTAACTGTTGTATTAGTTTCATATATGGGTTACGACGATATGATCAAGTAAGTCTCTACCGAAATGTAATTCTGGGTTGCTCCCTAAATACGTATCTTCTTCTTAAGGTTTTAATATTTTGATATAAGCTCGTGTATACTAGTAAACCTAATTACTTATGGGAATATGTACAGCTTGCTAAATCTCCAAGACTTTTAAATATAATTATACCACGTTTTGTAACGTTGACTGGCGCTCGTTCCTATTTTGTCCATGTACCTAGAATACGGAATTCTTTACCAGTTGAGATGAAATTTCGGGATTTTATGATGAAACGTAGTTTTCAAAAAGCACATCTCGAGAACGGAGCATCCGACTTTTCTGATTGAAATGTCAAATGCAATAAAAAATATGTCAAATACCGAACGGTAGTTTTTTTTCACAAAAATAATATTATTAACGACCTCTAGCTCTTTTTTGTTTGTATGATTTTTATTTTGAAGTTAGAAGCTTTATAAATCTATTTGCAATAAGATAGTGTTCGGCTTCGTTTTGGAAACATACATTTTTAAATTGACCATATCTATACAGCCATTCCAATTGAAAACGATCCTTTAGGAGTAATTTTGGACCAGACCATTTCCGATTTGGATAAAACTTTCACAGTTTGTAAGGAAAACGAAAATATCACACCGATATTATTTTTATTCCTTCTTACCATGCCCCACTCCCACACTAGTGGAGGCTTAGATATTTTGTGATTTTGTGGACCGATTTTTCTGATTGAAATACCAAATGAAACTAAATGCTTCATATTTTTCAAAAAAAAAAAAAAGAAAAAAAGAAAATAAACTGTTTGGTTGTTAATAATAATATTTTTGTATTATTTACTATAGAAATTCGGGATTTGTTAAATTTTTTGTGTATTTTTATTTTAGCGCTAGAAGCCTGTCCTGTAAATTTCGAAGAAAAATTGTGGCCTTCCCTTCATCGGGTCGAGGCAATGGTGATTTTGTATGGATCGAGGCATTGCTGACTTACCTTTGGGCACATCATCAAGTGCCAAGTTGAGGCATCGTTGAGAATTCGTTAATTTTATATTCTAGAAAAGCGTTGCATAGTTTTGTTCTATACGTTTCCAGTCTTTGTATGTTATTAGTTTGTCTATGCCCAGGGTGTATGCTGACTTTATCTAAAATGGAACCGAGCACTACTACAATTTTTGACATAAGTCTAATACCTGCAAACATTTTAGCGAAGAACTCGCTTTCTCGAACTAATCTCGAGTGTGAGACTTTCAAATTTCCCCCGACATTCCTTCGTTTCTCTGATTCTCTTATGATTGAGAGGAAAATAAAGACGACAACTCCGCTCTTTGGCCGAGATTTCTCTACTTCTCTGATTTCTGAATTCCAATGAAATGAGTTACTGCGACTTTTTTTCGTTTCACTTAGTAAGATTTAAATGACTCATTACTTAATGTTCAAAACAAAGATAATTGATCTATTTAGTGGCAAGTGCTGACATATCTATTATTTATCTGGAGGAAAAAAATAATATAATTAAAGCTGCAGTGAAGTGACCAAGACAAAAATGTCCACGGATTTTATTTCCTACTAAAATGAAAGAATATCCCTTTCCATGGCTTTAGTTAAATGTCCATAAAAACTCGCTTTTTGAGAATCGCTAATGGTACGAGAATAGCTCGGTTCTCTTACACCACTAACACAAACGCATTGTGCGTATTTAAGTTCTAACATCAAACTCGGTTCATCTTAAGATCTAAAGCAATTCGCTATCGATAGAGAATCTCGGGTTGATAAGTCGAGAATCATGTTCCTTTTACTACGCTAGTAGTTTGTTTTCCATTCGATATCGAGTTCGTTTTCGAAGTTTAAGCAAAAAATTACGATTTGCTAGCAAATCGTTTTTGAATCATGATGTTTGCAGGGATGGCTCCAAAATACAAATATAAATAAAAAAAAAAACCAATTACAATAGTAAGTAATACAATTTTTAACACACAAAAAGTTTCGTTCGCTATTGAATCAGAAAAATCGGTTGCTACGTTATCGAGATACGATTTTTTTAATGAAATTGCCTTTCATCGTAAAAACACAAATCGCGTGGTAGGGAAAACATAAAAATAGGTGTGAGCTATTTTGGTGTTCCATATAAACTGTAAAATTTTCATTCAAATCGGAGATGGTCGGGTGCCAAGGTGATAGTTTTCGTGTGGAATAGCTGCTTTAATTCTTGTATTCATTCCCCACTTTTTCACCAATTTGTACCTCATGTTTAATGCACTTATTTTGCAGATAGGTATCATTGCTTTTCTTTATTTCAGATCAAGGTGCCTTCCGCTATACCACACGATTTCTTGAGGTTAGCTCACAAAAAAACGTTCCCTATTCTCCCTCGCTGCTAGGAGTCCACCTTGCCAGTTATAGTCATTTAAAAATTTCGCCAATATTCGTGAACCCTGGTGGGAATAAATGAGTTTAACTTTTTAGCCACCGTATCGATTTTAGCAAGCCTTAGTTTTTTTTTAGCTTACTAAACTACCTTTGAAAAGAGGTATTACTTACTTTATTCAGGCATGTCTTAGTTACGCACAAATACACAATGTGTCGCGAAAATAACCGAACTTTTTAGATATAAAACAAAGCATACATTATATTATGTTTGAAAGTTAATATTTAATCAAAATAGGTTCCATTTGGCTGAATACAGCGATTAGCATGATCAAGCAATGCATACATAGATTTTTTATCTCTGTTTCCGGAATGCTCCTCAGTACCTGTGTCACGGCTGCTTGCAGGAATGGAAATCGAACATCTTCATAAAACGCTTCTTTCAGTTTGGGGAATAGTCACACGGTGGTCGATCAGGCATATACGGTGGGTGGTCGATGACATAAATTTGTTTTTTATTTAAGAATTCACAAAATCTTAAGGTCTTGTATGGTGATGCATTATGGTGAAATAAAAACAGCTGCTTTACAGCTGACTATTCGGCTCTAACTCCAACAATTCTCGACCGCAGACGATGCAAAACTCCTAATAGTATTTGATTCTTCTGCCAAAATTCTCACAGTAAAATTTACATCAATGACCTTACGGACATTTTCAACTACTTCAGCATGATTTGCAGCTTCTGAATGTCCGAGTCTTGGATCATCATTTAAATCTTCACTATCATCTTTCAATCGTTTAAACTACCTATAAACTTGTATACGACCCATGCATTCACTTACATAAGCTTTTTGTAACAATTTGTAGGTCTCAGTTTGAGTTTAACAGAAAATTTGATATTTGCTTTTTGTTCCATTATGTTTTCATGGCATACGCATCAAGCATATTATCATTAAAATCCGTGTAACTTAGAAACCTCTCATCCGATTTATATACTTGGGTGAGTTTGAAAGAACATAGACGTATTTTTGTAATGATGCTAACGTCCAATAGATGGGGCCACGTGTGCTATGATCTAAATTAAAAGTTCGGTTATTTTTGCGACACACTATGTTTTTAAAAATTTCGGATTTTTTTATATATATAAATTTCATAAATATCGTTAGTTATTACAATAATTTTCGTCTATTTCACCTAATCTTATTGTTCATTATTAAAGTTACAAAGGTTATCTTTTATCAGAAAAAAATCCATCCTAATACCTGTAATAAATTCCACACAGAAGGTGAATTAGCTTACGCAAGTCAGATCATCAAATTTGAGAGAAATCGGTAACGGTATTGCAAAAACCTTAGATTACGCTTTCTAGCAAGGTGCTTCTGTAATTTTCTGCAAATGCAAAACAGCACAAAATACCACCTGGAATATTGACCTAAGGTAAAGATTTTCACGAATTTAATAAAAAATTCAATATTTTAAAATCTATGAAAGCTAACCCATCAGTCCTTGCAGGTTTGACATTGGTTTTTGGGGCACCGTATATAAAAAAAAAAGATAAAAAAAAATTGTTAGAATTTCGATATCTTAAGAAAATGTCGTTTTATGCATTTATAAATCAAGTGTTCTTGTTAGTATTTTTGAACACTAGATATTTTCCTGTAAAATTAGCTATTTATTTTTGCGATATATAACAAACTTCATAATTTCTATATCGCTGCGATCTGGGGCTGAGACTCGACTGCGAAACAAACAAACATACACGCTCACATAAACACACAAATAAAGGATTTATTTTAAAATTGTTCGAGTTTTTAAAAAATACCTCTAATTAAATTTAGTATTCATAATGATTTCTTTTAATGCGCTAAATTTCTTTTCAGGTGGCGTTCTTGAAGTATTGCATACTGTATAAACCGTTATAATAATAAATGATCCTAGTGTAAGTTCCTGACGTTATTCATCCTGAGAGTAATTTATTGAACTCCTTTTCTCCTCGATGGAGTCTTTTGCATGGATTTTTGTGTGGATAGCTTTGTTCTTACTTTTTGGACCAGTATTGTTCGTTCTTGGAGTGTGTTTACCACAGATTCCAGTAATGATCATTAGACGTATGTGCAGTGTTCGATTTGTAGCTGTATAATACGATGAAGTTAAATTTGGGCTGGTTTGCTTAAAATTTTTTTTTTTAAATAATAATATATTTTGAAATATTAAAGAAAACGTTAATTATTGTTTTAATAATTTTGAAAAAATTTTCCTGTATATTTTAAGTAGCAAAACTATATTTTTAGTAGAAAATTAAGTAAGTAGGTAATCTATGTACAAGTAAAACCAAAGAGGAAAAGAGGATTGTTCATTATGTGTTATATAAATATTTATATTTTCTTATTACTTATTTAATAGGCTTTACTGCCAATCTTACGATATAAGGTTAATCCATAATAATATACAATTAAGTTGCATATCTAGTGATACATAATTTTTTGTATACTTTTATAATAAAACACTTGCGAATAGTACTAATGCGAATTATTTTATTGAATTGTTTTACGACACTCATATTATCTATATGAACATATGTAATTACATAAAGGTAAAATAATAAAATATCTAGGATCAGTACCGTAACTGGGAAGATGTCATCGGGGTTAGATATGCTACTGTTGGTTCAGTTGGTTCAGTCAGTCGTAAGTGACAAGTTGCTTCCTTAATTGACAGTGGCATGCAATCAGACTAGTTAAAAGTCTAACATCTGACCTAATGTACCTCAGAAGTTTCCTTCCTCTTTTTATAAGGCTTAACTACAATTGAAGTAAGAACTTACGATTTTGAACGAGACTGAGGTTTACTTACGAAAAATTGATATTTTTAGCCTAAATAGACATCACATTCCGTAAGGATTATTATTTCAATTTTAAAAAGTGGTAAAAAAAATAACAAATAAAAGCTTATTTAATTGCAAATTTGTCCATCTATTAATTCGCTGTTCCTTAATGACATGTAATGTATTCAATTTTAAAACATGGTAAAAGTGAAAAAATTAACAAATAGAAGTTGATTTAATCAAAGATTTATGCTTTCTATTAATTCGCAGTACCATTTTTATTCCATTTTAATTTTTACATTGCACTTTTAATCATTTAGTATTAATTTAGTTGTTTGACACATCGCTTTCTTGCGGAATGTGCGATTCTTACCGCACCTTTACTGGCTGTAATTTGACATTTAAATTTAACGAAAATTTCCCTCCAACGAGTTACAGCTAATGAGTGAATGTTTGTTAAATTTAAAGTGCGCGTTCGCTTTACGTAAATAGCATTACTTTCATATACGTAAATTGTAGTTGAGCCTATAGACGGAATGGCTACGAATGGCTTGGAATGGTTGCCGCTCTATGCCTCTTCAGTACATGCTGTAGCCTTCTGAACATAGAGATAGTATATATAGAGAATTCACTTGAACAGCTGTTCAATAGAAAGAGATTACCCATCAGAGCAGGGGTCATTTGAAAAAATAAAAAAAAAAAAAAATTAATCCAAATTTTAAAAGAAAGTATTGCATGTAGCATTTAAGGAAATTGAGCATGAGTGTGACTTGTTTTTTCTGAAGGAAAAATGTTTACATTTTTCAATTACCAAGCACGTTGTTTTTTACACACTGGTGAATAAGGCTGTAGTGATCAGTGTTGTTTTTTACACACTGACGAATAAGAGTGTATTGAACAGCGGTTCAAGAGATTGCTCTAAGTATGGCCTCCTTTGCTGCACAGAGAGGAATTCAAATTCAAATTTATTAATCTGATTTATAAGCTTTTACATGTAATTAATACAGGAAGAAAAAACTAGTAGAAGGAAAGTAAAAAAAGATATTAAAGTAAGTATAAAAGTGAGTAAGTTGTTTGGTAATTTTTACAGAACTTATTATATAAAAATTGTGTATTCCATTATATCCGTCAATACAGGTATATATTTTGGTTATTTAACACTCAAATTAATTCTTATTTATTATTTTTGAATAAATAAGTTTTCCCTGGTCATTCAAATCTTAGTCAATTTAAAAGTGTATCCACAACGGTTTATGCTAACTGAATAGTACATTGTATGTGCCAGCATTTATTTCAATGTTACTGAAAATATTGTCTATTTGAGTGTAATCCGTTGTAGTTGCAACATGAGGTAGTTTTGACTTTAAATCAATATGTTCAAAATATTGTTTAACAAGCACATTATCATTACAAGTCAGTAAATCTGTTTAGAATACTATTGCTTTAATTTCCTGGATATTTTTATTTCTAAATGCAATCATGCCCATGCCTCGGTTTGGTGTATTTAGATTTGGCCAACCCAACAAACAAATACGTCGGATCATAAACATAGTAAATTGAGACTTATCTCAGATCAAGTCATAGACTTTGGTGCTCTGTTTTCCTGTTCGGTATTTTGCAAAGGCTAAGTTCTGAAGAGGTGTTGTTTTTAAACACAAAATATTGAAGTAAACAAAAAAATGTATCAAAGGTAATAGAACGCGTAACACACTTTCCCGGTTAACGAAGAACACGAGCAGCAAGTGCAAACACTTTTTCAATTCGAAGAACATCCTGAATTTTTTTCATAGCAAGTGCCAAGTGCCCAGCCACCACGATAAGCGATGATAAATTAAAGCAAAAAACACTTTTGTGTTTTTGGACATATAGTACAGTGGTAGGTGCGCAAAATTACATAACAAGTAAATTTTCATAGCACTTCAAAATATCAGCAACAAAACTGATGCCTTACTTGTTTGACAGTTTTGGTCCAATTTACATCAAAGTTTACAATCAAAAACTATTCAAAATAACTTATAAGAACAACTACATATTGAAAACGAACTGTTTCTGGGATTTTATATTCATTTATATCAGGAGGAATACAACGCCTCAAGCAAACTGCATAGTATAAAAAGCAAAACGAAAAATTTTATTTAAAGGGTTTTCCAATAAGAGGTGTTATTTTGATATTCAAAGAAAAATGCCATTTTTGGAGATAAATGATCAGATCTTTATTTTATTATAAAGAGGAAGGTATGCCGTTAATAATGAAAGATAACAGGACCATATCCTTTTCATGAAATTTTCCATAACCAAATCGCAAAGTGGATGCCCTATGTCCTCGATAGCCTCACGAATTCCATCTTTGAGGTCCTGAATCGACGCTGAGCTGTTGGCGTAGACCTTTTCTTTCACGTGGCCCCAAAGGAAGAAGTCGCAAGGTGTTAAGTCACAAGATCTCGGTGGCCAATTGTGATCACCTCTTCGAGAGATAACACGGTCCGGAAACTTTTCCCGTAAAAGATCAGTGATTTCGTTGCTTGTATGGCACGTAACACCGTCTTGTTGAAAGCAAACGTTGTCCAGATCAATACCATCCAATTCCGGCCATAAAAATCATTAATCATCTGTCGATAGCGCAATCCATTCACCCTAACTGTTGCTCCAGCCTCATTGTCGAAAAAGTAAGGTCCAATGTCCCCGCGGGACCATAAACCGCACCAAACAGTCACACGTTGAGGATAGAGAGGCTTTTCAACAATAAATCTTGGGTTTTCCGAGCCCCAGATGCGACAATTTTGATTGTTGACGAAGCCATCGAGGTGGAAATGGGCCTCATCATTCAAGATGAGTTTTCGATGGAATTCCGGATCATTTTCATGCATTTCAAGGACCCAATCAGCAAAGACTCGACGTTGTTGATGATCGGCCGGCTTGAGTTCTTGTGTTAACTGAACTTTATAAGCCTTAAGACCCAAATCGTTATGCAAAATACGGTGTAATGACGTTTGTGGAATGCCTAATTCCAAAGAACGACGAGGAATGGACAAACCTGGGTTTTCTTCAACACTTTCGGCTACAGCAGCAATATTCTCGGCTGTTCTTGAGCGACGTGCACGGGTTTTATTCTTCACATCACTAACTTGTCCCGACAGCTCAAATTTTTCTACCAATTTCTGTATTGCGGTCCGACAAGGTGCTTCACGACGACCCAAAAATGTTCGAGTGTTACGAACTGTCTCTGCCACATTTTCACCATTTTTATAGTGAATTTTAATAATTTCAGTGCGTTGTTGAATCGTGTATCGTTCCATTTTTATTAATGGCGTAGTTTCTACTTGTCAAATGTCAAGAAATGACAGCTCCAAAAGTGACATCTACCAAAATAGCGACCTCTTATTGGAAAGCCCTTTACAAAGGCATTTGGCAATCAGCATCTAACAAAACTGTTACAATTGCAGATAAAAATATTGCCTACTTATGATAATAATAATAAATGAGAAAAAATCACGTTTCTTGTATGGGGCCCCCCTTTAATTTTATTTTATTATTTGTTGTTTTAGCTGCAATAGAAATACACCCTCTGTGAAAATTTCAACTATCTACCTATTACGGTTCATAAGATACAGCCCGGTGACGGACGGACGGACATCGGAGGCTTAGTAATAGGGCGAAAAAAAAACAAACAAAAAAGGATAACAGAGGAAAGAGGATACAAAAAGTATGATTTAATGAGCATTACAAGCAATGAAATAGGACACTAAATTAAATCGTGCAAAATAGGGCATGCATTGTTAGAGGTTATGGTAGAAAACAGTAAATACTCAATTAGGACTATCCATGGTATGTTAAAGGAAAATCCTGTTGCGATATATAAATTGTCGGTGGCAAATCCTGTCCGGTCTCAAACAGAAATTTTCCCTAAGGACAATTGTTCAAAAGTATGCTTTCCCAAAGTTTGATTGCAAAAATTAGTCATATCTCAAAAGGATGATTGCCAAATAAAGATCTTTACCAGATCATTACAGAATAGACATTTTCCAAAACATGAACTCTGAAAAAGTCTATCATTATTTTGAAAAACTGTGCGAAAAATTGATGAGTCTGATAAATTACCGGCAAATTATTTTATGGAATGATACATTTGTGGTAAAAACAAGAGTCCTCTTTCTCCTCTTAGTTTTGGGAGTTGTTTTTATCTTAATGAAAATAATATCCCCAGAATGCACAATTATGCTGAATCTTGGCATAATAGAATCCATAATTTAATAGGTGCAGATAACGTAGGCTTTTACAGAATTTTAACTGAATTAAAAAAATAAATTTCTTTAATTAAAGGTTTAATTTGTAATGTCGATGTGGTGGACCTCCAGTTCTCAAAAAAGAAATTTTATTTAAAAGATGAACGAACCAAAGGAATCCTGAGCAAAAAATTATACTAGCAAGAATGTAATTTTGATTTGCTAAATATAGATAAAAAATTTAACTTAAAATAAGTACCTATCGTAGATATTAATGATTAATCTATCTGCTTGAATTGTATTTCTATAATTGTTAAGAACATTCTTACCTCTGTGGTTTTCCAAATAAATATCATTATGATTTACATGAATTTTGAAAACGCTGCATCTCATTTTATGCAACATAAATATATGCCATTTTTAGATACATATTTTCCAAAGGTCGTTTAGGCAAAGAGCTTTTTAGAAAACATCTTTTTTACAAAGATTTTTTTGGTAAAGAACTTTTCAGCAAACGACTTTTTTGTCTTTAGTCTCAGTTGGGAAATGTTGCTTTTGTGAAATGAAATTTTTGTAATACGTCTTATAGGGCAAATGTCCTTTTAGCAAACAGCTTTAGGGGAAATGTGATAAAATCGGTCCCAATTAACAACCTAGGACATGCCTGGTAGTGATGAATGTCCTCGGTTCTGATGTCCTGGTAGAACCCATGCCCTTTTCACAGGATATGCCTAAGTACAACCACAGCTTAGGCATAGTTAACGCATTCAATAATGTTAAACTTCGTTTTACGGTTCTCCTAGTTTGTTTTCAGGATGTTTGGGAGAATATCTGTGGATATTTTTTGAGATTTTCTGGGATTGTAGAAAGTTTTTTAATGGGTAGGTATTTAAAAAAAAAAAAAAAAGATACAAAAACCAACAACAAAATGGTTGAAAAGTATATGCCAGAGGTGTATGCACATGCACAAAACATAAATACAAGACTTTTAACACCTGTAGATGGAATTCCTATGAGAAATTCACTAAAAAATCACGTTCTGAAATATATAACGAGAAACTTTGCCAAAACAAGAAGAACTTGCAGAAACGAATAAAATTCTAATATAGCTACACGCATGTAGTTAACTTAAACAACGCAGTTCTCATATGGCTACTTTCAATACATATTTTGTTGTTCTGTTTTTGGTATCCAAAAATAACACACGAAAGCACACTAAGTGACAAATTCGTGCTCTCAGCATAGAATCACGCGAACCACGAGAATCAAAGAACATATCGAAATAAATTCTGAACGGGGAAAAACGACTTTCCCATGTTTGTCCCAAAATTATCCTTAATATCCGATACGTATTTGTCTTTAAATTACTGAGAATATCCCAGCCCTCGGGGATTAACTCATAGAAATAAAGTCTTAAGTACATACTGAACAGTTATTGTTTATGCCGGAAAGGTTATGGAATTTGTAGGAAAAGAATGGGATGTCCCTAAGTAATTTTGTGCTGTACTCAGCTATGGGCAGAAAAATTATTTAAAGCATTTCTTTGAAATTGCTGATATTTATGGATTGTTTTATACTACTAGGCAAGGAGTTTCAAGTCCTGGCACCATCAACGAAAAACGATCTATCGTTCTGTTTGCAATTACTGCGGAGAATGGCAAGTTGGCAGTTTCTCCATGATTTTAGCTGCTGAAGTTTACTGGGCAAGAAATTAAGTGTAAGAGATCTAATTATCTAAAAAGCATAATGGTGTTATGAGAATCTAGGTAATTATCCAAGGTGTAATTTAAAATGCTACAAGCATGCACAGAAATATGATTAAAATGACTCAAACTGAAGATTGGTCGCTCACAGTACAATATGACTGGGAGAGTTAAAATTGTAATAAAACGAGTACGGACATCTTGAGCAGTGTCTTTAAGAAAAAACCAAAGTTTTCGCAGTGTACTACATGATTTTCCTATCACTTTATTAGTTTGTAGGGCTCAGATAAGCATGCGTTGAAAACAACACCAAGATTATTGACAGACTTAGAGTAAGGTACGACGGCATCATCTAGTCTTATTAAATGTTGCTTGTGTCAAAACTTTTTACATAAATCAGGATTGCGTCTGATTTGAATGCATTCAACAAAAGTTTGCCTTCAATATTCCTCCCATACACCCTAGCAGCAAGCTAACTGTTCATCAACTCTCCAACGTCTTTCATACATGTAGCACGATCATATAGAGTAAGATAAATATCATCGGCATACAACGGGATATTGCCACCGGGCGTATTACTTCAGGTAAATCATTAATGTATAATAAGAAAAGCAACGTCCCAAGAATTGAACCCTGTGGAGCCTGTGGGAAAAATCATTTGAAAATTTGGTACAAATTTCATTAGTGATAAATCCGTTTCAGGAAAAATGCAGAGTTTTCCGATTTTTCCGAAAAATTTTCCGGAATTTTCCGGAATTTTCCGACTTTTCCGGAAAATTTTCCGGTAAAAAAGTTTTCTAAATTATGTAGGATCAAGTTGGTTGGTACACAGGTTCATGTCGCGTAACAATTGAATCTGTCAAAATTTGAACCGGAAATTTCCATGAAAAACCCGGAAAATCGGGAAAAATCATTTGAAAATTTGGTACAAATTTGATTAAAGATAAATCCGTTTCAGGAAAAATGCAGAGTTTTCCGATTTTTCCGAAAAATTTTCCGGAATTTTCCGACTTTTCCGGAAAATTTTCCGGTAAAAAAGTTTTCTAAATTATGTAGGATCAAGTTGGTTGGTACACAGGTTTATGTCGCGTGACAATTGAATCTGTCAAAATTTGAACCGGAAATTTCCATGCAAAACCCGGAAAATCGGGAAAAATCATTTGAAAATTTGGTACAAATTTGATTAGTGGTAAATCCGTTTCAGGAAAAATGCAGTTTTCCGATTTTTCCGAAAAATTTTCCGGAATTTTCCGACTTTTCCCGAAAAATTTCCGGTAAAAAAGTTTTCTAAATTATGCAGGATCAAGTTTGCTATCAACTGGCATCATTACTTTCTCTCCGAAAATGGTGAAAACTTGCAGAAAAAATCGAGGAAAATTCATGAAAACGCTTTTCCGGAGTTTTTCCGACCAAGGAAGCGTTTGAGCGTTTTGCAACCTAAGACAAAGTTGTAGAGCGAAATGAGTTGCATAAAGTTGATTTTGTGGAAAACTCCATGGAAAACCCGGAAAAGGGGGAAAATCATCGGAAAAATTTTCATCTATATGATTAGTGATAAATCAGTTTCAGGAAAATGCAGAATTTTCCAATTTAGTTAACGTGAAAAAGGTAGAAAATAAAATAAGTAAAAAACGAGTTTTCAAACAAAACTGAGGCCAAGTCGCATGAAAAAGTAGAAAATAAACTTTTATTCAAACACAGAAGTGGACTCAGATTTTATTCGCTGACAATCACCGATATATTTCAGTATGATCAATCAGAGGTAATAAGTGATTTGATTCATGAAGAGAAAGAATATTCAAGAGAAATGTCAGAGGTGGACTCAGATTTTTTGATTGGGACATTTCTCTTGAATATTCTTTCTCTTCATGAATCAGATCACTTATTACCTCTGATTGATCTTACTGAAATATATCGGTGATTGTCAGCGAATAAAATCTGAGTCCACCTCTGTGTGTGAAGAAAAGTTTATTTTCTACTTTTTCATGCGACTTGGCCTCAGTTTTGTTTGAAAAGTCGTTTTGTACTTATTTTATTTCCGAAATAGCTCAACAGTGAATCTGTTGTATTTAAAAACATTTATTTCAATACACTTCACCATTGTCTCAAAAAGTAATGTTGAATTTTTTCTTTTACCAAAACAAAAACTAACTTGAATGTTCTATGGCAATTTTAAGAAAAAGTTCCATATTTTTGTTTTTTTTAGAAACTAGTTCAAAAACTTCCTTAGTTCATCGACTTTACATGGCGCAAATTTTATCATGTTATCTCAACGGCATCATACTTAAATTTCGATTCAGATTGTACTAAGTGTAAAATTTAACAATTTTAATTGGGAAGTAAAAACAAGTAAAACTGAAAATTAAATAAAAATAATTATTTTATTGTGAAGAATTACAAAAAGTTTTCAAAATGTCTACCTTCCTTTTCGAAACATAACCGACAATAGCGGAAAAAATTCTCTTTCAGTCGATTGAGTGCTTGTCTGTTTCTTTTGATGTTTTTTTCCGCCGCTCTTAATCTACTCGACAAATCTGCCAAATTTCTGCATTCTTTACAATAAACCAGCTCCTTGTAGTAGCCACAAACAAAAAAATCGATTGGTTTTAAGTCAGGTGACCGTGGAGGCCACGCGATGGGCCCACCGCGGCCAATCAATTTTCAAGTAATTTCTCACGGCGTTGGCATAATGGCATGGAGCACCATCATTTTGAAATAACTTATTTCTTCGTGTTTCTAAATCAACATCCTCTAACAATTCATTAAGATTTTCTGTCAAAAACTGGAGGTAGGACTCACCATTTATACGATCTGGTAATTGAAACGGGCCTATCAACTGCCGTTTCACTATTCCAGACCAAAGATTTACATTAAATTGTTCTTGAAAATTTGATTCACGTGCTAGTTGCTGATTTTCAAGACTCCACGAATGATAATTGTGAATATTGAAACATTGCGTCGAGAGTGTGATTCATTAGTCCACAAAATTTAATCAAAAAGTTTTCATTCTCGGCCTGTCTTCTCAACATTTCTTGGCAAAATGTCACTCTTCTGAGATAATTCTCTGGTTTAAATTGTTGCACCTTTTGAATATGGTATGGATGATAGCCCTCGTCTCTGAGTATGCGATGTGCTCGTGATTTCGAAATTCCAGTTCGTCGCTGTACATCCCTCACGCTGTATGATGGATCTTTGGCAACTTTCTCAACAAATGCACCCATTATCTCAGGGTCTCTAATTACATTCGGTCAGCCATGCCTGGTTCCAGGGCTACGACCTTCCATGTAGGCGTTATGTATTACCTACTTTCTCGATAATCCGGCAAATTTTCAGGCTGAGGCCCACCTCTGCGTTCTACATGTTCCCTGTAGAGTCTTGCTGCTACCGAAGCGTTCCCTCTTGCCCAGCCATAATTAAAGTGCAATTCCGCGTATTCATTCGGTGAATAGCTCATGATTTCGAAGTCCAGAATTATCGCCAAGGTCACAATTCCAATTATTTTCACTACGGCACTAATCAAAGTCTAAGTTCGTAAGCAAAACAAAATACTCGGGCAACTACAAGGAGCTGGTTTATTGTAAAGAATGCAGAAATTAGGCAGGTATGTCGAGTAGATTAAGAGCGGCGGAAGAAAACATCAAAAGAGACAGACAAGCACTCAATCGACTGAAAGAGAATTTTACCGCCATTGTCGGTTATGTTTCGAAAACGGAGGTAGACCTTTTGAAAACTTTTTGTAATTCTTCACAATAAAATAATTATTTTTATTTAATTTTCAGTTTCACTTGTTTTTACTTCCCAATTAAAATTGTTAAACTTTACATTTAGTACAATCTGAATCGAATTTTAAGTATGAGGTTATTTGGGGAAAAAAAATAAGTGCCTATCTCACTTTCTTCGACGGCTGTGATTAAAATTACCTTACAACATGTAATTAGCGAAAAATCTCGAAAATTTGTAATAACTCGAAAACTACAAAAAACCGTAGAACATACATGGGGGTGATTTGGGTTCCCCGAGGGACGCTCTACCTCCAGGCTTCCGATTATCACTATTTTTTGGGACACCCTGTATATTGCTGCTATGACAACAAATAACAAAAATAAAATAGAATTAAAAATTAAAGGGGGACCCCATAGAAGAAACATGACTTTATCAGCGTTTTTTTCTCATTCTTTTTATTATCAGAAGTAGATATTATTTTTTCAAATGACAGCATTATTTTTTCAAATTACAGCATAATTTTCTCATTTGAAAAAATAAATAAAAATTACATAGTGTTAAATTTAGCATGATGGTACGGAACCCTTCGTGCGCGAGTCCGCCGATTTTTTTTATTTAACTACTATTTTTATCAAAAAACCACGTCATCAATACTAATTTTTCATATTCAATTTAATAAGCCCAAATGCGTAATTTTAAAATGACGTATCGCACTCTGTACCCAAAATGTAAGCCTTTCTGCGTTTTTTGTACTTTTCTTAAGCATACCTAGCGAAAATGGCTGAGAAAGTTTAATAAGTGCCAGAAAGTAGGCAATTGTTTTTTGCAAATTACATTTTTCAGACATTTTCACTGGGTATGCTTAAGGGGGGTTAACACCAAAAAAAAGCTCACGATTTCTGTTTCCAAAAGCTTAGTGAACATAAACGCATAAAAGTATGCAATTTAAAAATTGAAACAAATCACTATATGTACTTGCAAAGCTATATGATGCTGTGATATTCGTCTGTATTGTACTCCAAAGCATGTCGGGCATCTGCACAGCAGTAAGGTAGAATCACTGACTTATAAGTCAGTGGGTAGAATTGCATAGGCATGGCGAGATTTTAAATTTGGCTGTGGGATTTTTCTTAGAATTTTGTTGAGGAGCAGGCAAGGGGCGAACGAAATGTATGCTCTCTGCGCTGTTGATCAGACACTTTTCCGTGTAATTTGTCTGGCACTATTTATTGCTTGGGCAATTTTATTTGACTGAAGTCTGTCACCAAATAAAACTCTTCCAAGAATTCTGCATTGTAATATACCTACCATATAATTTTTGCAATGTTCACACGTTGTCAGATTACCATTTTATTAACTAGATATCCAAAGAACTACTTTAGAGAATTAGATTTGAATTTACCAACAACACAATTTTCAGGTTGAGCTATGTCTGGTAGATTTTCTAATCTAATTTTAGTATATATGTACATATATACAATTTTATCTCTATCTAATTCCTCAATTCTGTTCGCATAAAATTTTTCATGTTTCAAGAAACGCAATCCAACCAGATTAGCCGAGTCGGAGTTACTGTAACTGGGAAAGATTACCAATATAGCAAATAGTGAATTCTTTTTTGCGACTCGATGTTAACACTGCCTTCAAATCTGCCACTCTCGTGCTCTTTTCTTCCCTACTGGTGTGGTTATTGTGTAACCCTGTGCATTGCAATGTTCATTTAGGATTTTTAATTCATTCCAAAAGTACCTTAAATCTACCAATCGAAATCCCTCCATGGAAATTTCGTTCATATCTTCATCCTGATTTTCTTTTTCTATCAGAATTGTGAACGAATCTATTTCGCTATAATGCTCAATATTTGGCAAAATTTCTTTGCTGTGCGGTTAAATTTTCTTTTGTGCTTTCCTGTAGAGATCTAAAACACAATAATGGAATACAAAATAGTGTTGTCGTAGTCGCTATGTCAATGCAGTATAAATATATCGTGCAGATAGAGAGACGAAGATAAGACCAGAACAAACCATCAAACCGCTAGGAGATATTTCATAGAAATTCGCGATGGGTAGTACCACTAAGCGTAGGTACAGTAAATAGAGAAATCAATTAGATTGAAAAATCTCCGACAGTCTTCTTCTTGAGAAGGTGTCTCCCAAAGGAAAATTTTTGCTCTGGTTCACAAAGTTCTTATTTCTACCCATTTCATAGTTCTATTCACTTAAAAAAGGACGCGGGACGTGGTATTCAAAAAATTAATTGACTCTTTGCGGCAGAAATTCGCTGTGAGAGCCACGGTAGTCGATTTTGAAAAAATTCTAGAGTTACTCCGTGAAGTGAAGATCTTTGGTTGCCAGAAAGGTCAGCTAGTTTACCTATTCAAGGCAGTAGTGTCAAAAATTACTTCAAAGCATGCGTAAAATATGGCGAATAAGTCTACCAAAAACAACTCTGTGAAGCAAGGGGAGAGCCCATTCTAAAGGGAGTATAAATTGGTCCCGTTATTAAGGCTTTGGATGAATTAGCTATTTATTTCGGTACTTACAGAAGAACTGATTTTTCTTTAAATGAATTTAGGCGATACCGATACTGTATTGATAAAAAGATTCATCACATAATGACAGCAGCTCGAACTTTTAGAGGGGACCGGCCAATCGAAAGGCATAATCGATATATAAAGAGGAAGATTAACCCGATCAAATGGGCATTGCAAGTACCTGAGAATGGAACGCTCATAATAATTTTCGTGCAATGAGCTCAATTAAAACATTTATAAGAAAGAAGTTGCTTTTACCGAAATATATATTAAATCGCGTAAATATTCGTCAGCACATTCCCTCTTAGATAAAAGAGAATTAGAAAAATAATTTCAAAAGAAAGATGTCATTGGTACAAAGCCAATACTTTTATTGGTCGACACAAGTTCTTTGTAATTTGTAAAAATGCTTCTTCTTCGAAAATCGCATTTTGAAAACAATTCATACATAAATTAATAGTACTTAGTAGTAATTATAGTCGCTAGAAAGATAATCCATTGTAGTCAAAAAATTGGTACACACTGTATATGATCACTACACCTCATCAATTTTCGTTCACTTTTCTAAATTACATACATATATTCGAAAAACAACTCTTCACAACTTTAAAAAGTTCCATTTTGTCCTTTCTACAGCTTCACTAAAACGCGGTCATAAATGGAACGCAACAAAAAATAACTATTTATAATTTAGCCAACCTTCCTCCAAAATTTCATCAAAATCATTTACATTTCACAAATTCAAATTTACATTTCACAAATTTGTACATTTATAGGATTATTTCCTTTTCATACACACAGATTTACATACCTAACAATATTCAGTTTTCTCTTCTTTATTCCATAATTATTAGCCCGAATTTTACTAATTCGTCCCATGATTAAATAATAGTTACTCAAAATTCGTTACCATAATAAAATTGGCAAAAAATTTCTCGCCTCAAAAGCAAAAATGAACAAATTACCAATGATAAAAATGCAAATATTCCGGGAAATCTACACACATACATATACCTAATGCAGAAAATAACGGCACACACTCTCCAAGCGTACAGCTACAGCCCGCTGAGCTTTCAAAACAAATGAAAGCCTTCCAAAAGCACATTACTCCATCTGACGATGATAGAATGAATTGAAAACGCCAAATTGTATGCAAAATATAATAAACCAAGAAATTTTTGCCGTTACCATCATTAACATTATTGACTTTATTTCCTTTATCATTGCACTAAAAAATTTGAGTTTTTCAAAATAAACAGAAAAAGGTTCGATCTTTGTTACAAATTGAACTTTCATTGAAATAACATCATAATTTTGGGAGTTACTTGTCTCGCAAAATAGCAACTTTCAAACTAAAATATATTAGTAACCAACATTTTTTGTCTGGTTTTCTTTCCGTCACTGCCTCTTCCAGCCCAAGATCTTCCATACTCAAGTACAAATTTATCTATTTAATGTACCATTATTACTTTGCAAATTTCATGAATTCCAGAGTTTTCTAAAGCTAATTAAATACATATAAAACCCCGAAATCTTTATTTTTTACACGTCATTACCTAAGTTTATGTATTTTCTCTAACTATGTACAATTTTTATCAAGATAGTACGCATAGATTTGCAGTAAATTTGTATTAACTTTTCGTGTTTTTTAAGATTTCAGTGGTAACCCCCCTTAAGAAAAAGTGCAAAAAACGTAGAAAGGGTTACATTTTTTGTACAGAATGTGATAGCTTATTTTAAAGCTAAGCCTTTGGGCTTCTTAAATCCAGTATGACAAATTAGTATTGATGGTTTTTTTTATAAAAATAGTAGTTAAATAAAAAAAAAACGAGTAAAAATTCGGTAGTTTTAATTTTGTTGAGCCATAACTTCAAAGCGGAGAGGAGTAGGAAAAGTGTACAGACCATTGAAATAGCTCAACGATTATCTATCTACCAAAGTTAAAATCGTCAACATAGGGTTTAACGCTTAGAAGCTACAGAGTGATCAACAAAAACGTACCGAAATATCTTAAAATCCCGTTATCCCGGCTCGGTTCCCCTACCCATACAATTTTTTACTCGTCTAAGCATGACGTCCGTAGCCTTACAGCATCAAAACTATAAAATAGAGGGAAAATTTACGACGAGGAGAAGTCGCAGTAAAAAAGCTCGAATTGGTCTAATTGTAAAACCAATTCTTATGATACCCTAGCTTAGATGAATGCCCGTATGAAATTTCGTATGGTGACCCATCTGTGCAAGTTTGATTTTTGAAGTGCTTTTTCGCATATATATCTAGAACGGCTCGTCGGATAGAAAAAAACGATTACATCAATTTATAGGATTTCGTATTCGGAAGAAGTTTTTGGTACAATAAAAATATCTAGACTGATCGTTTTCACAGTATGTATACGTAGAAAATTTAATTTTTATATGGCAATACCAAGAAGGGGTTGCCCAATTTAGTATATTTTTGAAATTTTATTTGTTATTACTATGAAAACAGCATGTGCCAAATTTCAGCTCTCTATGTCGAAGCGTTTTCAGGCAGTGTCCAAATATATAGTGGAAAACGAAATTTTTGTATGGCAACCCCACGAAGGAGTTGCCCCATTTGTTTCATTTCCGAACTTAATTTTACTTGCTTTTTAAGGTCCGTGTACAATATTTCAGCTCTCTAAGTAAACGCGCTCTCGAGTTATCGTGCGCACAGACGGACGGACAGATGGACGGATGAACAGACGGACGGACATGCAAAAATCAAAATAACTTTTAATATTATTCGTGGATGTCCAATCCATTTTGCTCTACCATCATTATTTCTGTACGTTACAAACGGAATAAAAAACTTAGTATGCCCTATAAAGTTCATCTAGGGTATAAAATAGGGCTTGCAGAATGAGACGGACTTTGCTGTTCAACCTTCTTATACTAAAGTCAATGACTCTGAATCAAGTAGTATTTATGGGGCTGAGTGTTTTAATGGAATTAATAAGCCGGATTACAGTAAGTAACAGAGTCATTGATCGAAATTAAGAATTAATCATGGTAGGTAGTAGAAATCCAACTTATAATATGGAACTTATATTAAATTATGTATATTTTGTTTTAACTGTAAGTTAATTAGTAAAAGTGGTTAGATTTGCGGTCAATATTAGGCAAGTAGGATGTAAAAAGTGAAATATACTTACAGATTGATGTAAATGATAGTTTTTTTTTTAATTTCCTGAATTTTTATAAAACCGAAACAAAATGTGAAGAAAAACGATCAAGTGAGTTTTATGCTGCGAATTACCACGAATTTAGCTTTACAAACTACTAAACAGGAGCCGTATTTTATATTTACTATATAACACATTAAAATTTACACTCTAAATAAAAAATTAAAATTTAAAATGCATATTAAAAGACTTATCAGATGCAAAGTTGGAAATTTGATCACAAATTAATTTCTCAGTAACTTTCGAGCAGGAAGGAAGTGCATATCATAATTGAGCGAAAATCTTCCTTAAATCGAAGATTAGGCTTTTTATTAATTGGAAGAACTTTTGAAAATTTTCAAACAGACAGAAATTTGCATGTCATGATACAAGTATTTATTACTTGCGTCAAAAAGTACCATAATAGCAATAGTGTAGGTAGAAATCTCCAGTGTATATTATCAACTCCAATCGCATTGAATTTGATGGATTTAATGGTAAGAACATCAGATGGACTGATTAAATGAAAAACAATCAAAATTCAGTTTACTGCTTAATTGCTCCTGAGAGTTAGCAGCTACGTTAAAACAAGGCCCTTGCACAAAGTATTTATTCAATTCATCAGGGTCACCAGGGTCAATGTTGCTATAAGCAGGTATCTAAGATCGCTGATGTTTGTCCAAATGGTTGATGGGCAGGGAAGTCCAGAGTCAAGTTTCCGAAAACAAAAGTCCTTTTAGTTGTACAAAACGCTTGGTAGTTTTATTCAGTAGATTTTTAGATGTTAAAATCACAGCCATAAGGTAAATAAATCAATATATTGTCTTATATAATATATTGATGTATCGTAATTTGACCATAAAAACAAAAATAATTTAATTCATTTTGATTTCAATATCATTAAAATTCATTCACACATTATATTAAAATGCAATTAAGCGAAAATTCTATTTTATTATCACAACAGATATTCCACTCACACACATACAGCTACCTTCCTACATACAGTGTCTTCTTCCTTTTCCCAAGTACACGGTAAATATGTGCATACATTGCTTGAATCCCTCCAAATAACATGTTCATGCATATAATTTTTCCTGCCGTCTTAAAATTAATATTTTAAGAGGACCTGTTGCATATGCCTGTTATGCATATCAGATTTCAAAATCTTAATGCAATTGTACTGCATCAAAACTTAACTCATTTTTTCAACAAGGTGATGGGTACCTGGGATCAGCGCGCCCACGCTCGGGGAGCTCGCCTTAAAATCCTGTCGAGGGAAGTTGTGATTTTGACACCCGCCGAAAAAGAGCCTCGATAAATCATCGTGTGTTAATAGAGAATCGTTAATTAAATCACTAGAAGCGACTATCACTTGGTTGAATTCTCTTTTAAATTTGTTATCACTTGGTATCATACTAAAACACAGTCGAATTGTTCTAAAAATAATATTTTTAATAGTGCCTGTAGGAATATTTAATTAAGTCGCTAGAAAAGCAATAATAAAAAATAAATAAATGATATAAATTTTAACCATTTTCAAGCAGCCATAATTTCCTTGAAATAAATCTCTTTACGGTTGTCGTGTTCCCTGAAAACTTAATCACTCCTAGAGATTTCAGTAAAACCGATCAAATCTATCTTGATTACTTTTTTATTGCTCGACTAAATACATACTTTAAAACTTGGAAACCGTGAACAGTCGTATGTTCTTAGCATCTAACTTAACGCGATATTACCGTTTACTTTATTGAAAACGCAACTGCTTACCTCCAGTCAGTCGCGCACGTCGTTAACTTAGATGCGGAACTCGGAAGTAGAACATGGCCCTCACATACCTGTAATGAGGTAATATTCTACTGTCGTTCATGAAATTGCTGGTCACTGTCATTCTAGTCAGCAGCTGGGCTATAGTAAACAAACCGGCAACCGTCAATCTGATTATTGTGCGAAATAACATGCTTGGTATTTGTTGCCACTACAAAATACCGGCTACTAAGGTGTCATTATAAATCGTGTGTTTTAATTGTGAAAGTTTAAAAATCATTCAGAGGCTATTGATCATTCATTGATTGACAACCAAAAGGCACCAAGAACTCATAAATTAAATTGAATGCCGACGGCATTTTGATAGTTTAAAAAATAGTGAGAAAAAAGACTCGCATCAGGTAAAATTATAAAAGTGCGGTGATAAAGACACATATTACCTTTTTTTGTGTAAAGTGAATGTGAAAGTGATAAAGGACACTAAAATGGCCAATCAGGACCAAATTTTCAACGCCGTTAAGGCAAATGTACGTGAGGTTTTCACGACTGGGAACATCTCCAACGAACCTGATAACGTCATCGAATCTCTTGCAAAAAGAATGTTGCAAGACAGGAAGCAAGCGTCATTGGGAAAAAAAGAGCCTTCAAGTTCATCAAGCTCAACCGACAGCCTGCCCGGGGATATGTCGGAAGATGACACGGATATGAGCACAGACCAGAGCGATTACCAGCAGGTAGAGAATAAAAGGCGAGCGCGGAAAGATCCGCCAAAAATCTCAGAAGCGACGAAAAAGATCAAGGCAGCGGACCCAGGGATTAGCAGCAACTACTATCCGGTGCTGCAAATGGAAAACAGGCATGTTATCCAGCCGAAATCAAAGCCAGTAGAAGTTGCGGAAAAAAAGGGAAACAGACCACCACCAATCATCGCACATGGACTGAACTACAAGGAGTTCAACAGGACACTCAACAGCATGGAGAACAGGCCGAAATTTTTTATTAGAACGGGAAGCGAGAATAAATGCACCATCAAGCCAATCACCGAGGAAGACAGGGAAATCATTTTTCACCTGCTTGCCAATATCAGGATAGAGTCCTACACTTTCACTCCAAAAGAAGGACGAAAAACAACTCTCGTGCTGAAAGGATGCCAGCACACCTTCGATGAAGAAGAGGTCAAGATCACTCTTGAAGAAAAGCTTCAAGGAGTTAAAATAAGGAGCGTCACAACACTTCAGACAACGCGTAGCAAAAAATCGGGAAAGGAGATGGATGCCTACTACTATTACTACTATTGCCAACTGGCTGGACAGAAATCAAGAGAGCCACGATTTCATTGTGGCTCCACCAACTACACCAACATTTCCCCGTTCTGGTTCACACATAGACTTCTTCCTCGTCTCCTCAATCATGATAAGCTTACTACCCCAAATTGCAAACGCCAGCTGCGATACTCATCATGCCTCTTCAGGTCACCTAGCTATTGAATTATCTATAAAACTAATATCTCCACTAAACTACTCACCATGAGTTTACCAACATCCTCCACTCTAACTGACATTGATTGGAATGAATTCCAAGACCCACTAACATCACTCTACCAAGGAAATCTCCCAGCTAACAGTAGAAATCTCTCAAATTCGGAGATAGACTCCCAAATTGAGCTTTTTACCAGCTGCCTTCAGATGAATATTGATCATTTCTCCCGAACAACCCCAGTAAAGAATTACCAATTCAAGAACCTTCCCTCAGGTCTTCAGAATCTATATAAATATAGACAAAAGCTGCGGAAAATTCTCAATCGCATTTACCATAGAGCCCTCAATACCCAAAATTCTGCTTATCAGTCCGTCTTTTCTCAAGTCAAGTGCTTATCAGTGATTATAGATGAGCGAACTAAATTGTTCTGCGATGAACAATTTAGAAGAAGACTCGAGAAAATAAAACCAGGCCCACGACCTTTGATAATATTAACAAAGTCTATTCTAGGAAGTCGAAACTCCCTAAAATCATAACCAGCAGCGAAGGAACTCTATCATTTCCACAGGAAGAGTGCGAGGCCTTTGCAACATTTTTCCAAAACACCTTCAAAGACAACTTAAGCCTCAGAAACCCAACCTTCTCTTTTGAAGTAGATAGGTGTGTTAGCACCTTTCTCAGTGCTAACGAATCCATACCACAAACATTTTTCACTGTGGACAACCCACAATCTACCCAGAAGATCAAGACACCTTCACAAACCCCCTCCAACTCTATGTCTTAACTAAGACAATAAATAGCAAAAAATCGAGCGGCCCTGATAAAATTTCAAATTCAATAAAAAAAAAGCTATCTCCTATAGCACTCGATTTCCTCGCAACCATTTTTAACAATTGCATAAATAATTGTTACTTTCCGGAAAAATGGAAAATCTCATGAATTTTCCCCATCCCGAAAAAATCTTCGTCTAAAGACATCAAGGAATTTAGACCAATCTCCCTCATCTCAAATTTGGGAAAGCTTTTTGAAAAAGTTATCCAGTTACAAATAACAATTACCTGTGAAGAAAAACACATCCACCAAAATTTTCAATTCGGCTTCAAGCCCAAACATTCTACATTCCACCCTTTACTAAAATTCCACACGGAAGCTACAAGAGCTCTAAACAGAAACGAATGCACGGTCGGGTGCTTTCTCGACGTTGAAAACGCTTTCGACTCAGTTTGGACGGCAGGGCTAATATACAAATTAAATCAATTCGGCTTTGCTCCACACCTAAACAGACTTATCCACAGTTTCCTAAATTCTAGGAAATTCTATGTGGAACTTGATGACCACAAATATCCGCTCAAAACAATCTCAGTAGGAGTCCCGCAGAGCTCCATACTGGGCCCAATTCTCTTCAACCTCTACACCTCAGACCAACCTCAAAATGAAAGCAGCACAACGCTACTCTTTGCTGATGACCCCGTCACATACGCCCAATCTCTCTGCCCACTCCTGGTGGTCAATAAAGTCAACCTACCTCAGCAAGCTCGCCTCTTATCACAAAAAGTGGGGGATCAAAATTAACGTCCAAAAGTCCGAACTTATCTGTATTCGGAAACCTAGCACCGGGCGAAACTGCCAAGTCGCTAAATCCAAAAGAATTACGGCCGTGTATAATGGAGGAGCAATAAAGCCCACACAAATAGCGAAATATCTAGGTGTAAATTTCCATGAACTCCTACGGTTCAATAACCATGCTAATGCAACCATTAGCAAAACCAATTTCGCGTACAGTCTTATAAGCCCTATAATCAATGTCAGGGACGGACTCACAACCCAGACAAAACTACTCATGTACAAGCAACTAATAATAGCCTAAGAGCTAGCCACGGAAATAGGGCAGCAATTTATAGAACGATTAAAACTACCTAATCAGTCTGCCTTAACACCATTATTAATTGATTCGGGCGCCTGGCAGCTTCTCATTGGTGGGGGTGGACGTGGTATAGCCGTAAAGGGGTTGAAAAATCAATTGAAGGTGTTCAATTTATAGAGCGTTGGTTTTTGGTGTGATTGTAGCTAATTATGTTCAAAATTCGAAAATAATATTGCCAGGCGATTTGCTTGGGGGAAAAGTAGTGCCAGGTGACGTTAAAGGTGCGTAGAAAAGTGCCGAAGTCGTCTCATTTATAGAGGGCTGGGACTAAATTTTTTCGTTACATTTAACCCTCAGGGTCATGTGTGCAAAATGACAGCCGAAAATATTGAGCCAAACACCTTGCCAGGCGTCGACAAAGACCGAGAAGTGCGCGCACGATAGTTAATCAGAGACTACAGTTATTTTTTATTATGAACGTTTTATGTCATTCTATTGTTATGGATTATAGGGAGAACATTTTTTATTCATTATTATTCATTATTTTTAAGCAGTATTAACATTCAATATGTTAAATGTTTATTTTTTACCAATCAATCAAAAACACAGTAACAGAAACGGCTAGATATCTTGATAATTATTCTAAATATTAATGTATGAAAATTACTGTTATAACTCGTTATGAAAAAAACGTATCAATTCTATATAATAAAAATTAAAGAACTATTTCAAGTATGAAATATTGACATCAATTTTTCTCAGACTGTTGGCTTCTCTATCCGATAATTCTCGTGATCTGTAAGATGAAGTCAAACTTATCAATACATATCTTGCAGCGATCTCATTCACAATTAGTTGATTAAACAATTAAAAAGTATACCTCAAACATTAATGCTGCCACGCTTATTCATTCATAGTCGTCTCCTTCTGGATCTTCATCGTCTTCTTCATCTGTAAAATTAAATTAAAGTTATTAAAATGTTGCGGTTACCTCATTTGCGATTAATCGATATAAAAAATATTACATATATGTATATATATATATATACCTGTCACATCTATTTCCTCCTCCAGATGTACGGGTTGAATGACGATGTCATTAACGTAGGCTGGCGATTGATCCCCGTCAAACCAAAGTACTTCGAATTTATGTTCGCTTTCTGTCCAGCCATAATTGAGTGGAGTTAATTTTGTTCGGTTTTTGACATTCGCGGTCCCCCATACACTACTGATATAGTTTGCTCTAAGAAGTTGTTGATGCAGCTCTGTTTTACATGGCGGAAAATTCGCTGCATCAACATGTTTGAATCTTCGGCTGAATGGCTCATTGACGTCCTTGAATTCGAAAGTTTTTGTGAAAATTTTCAATCTTGCCTCGTTGACGTCATCGGTTTGTTGGATGCCATAGATACGGCAGACAAATTTCTCTAATACTGGATATACAGTATCCCTTGCATCCGATGAATGAAGATTACACAGGCTCGAAAAAGCTTCTTGAAATTCTAAGCTCTTTTCGAGCAGAGCAAACGGCCTGTTTTTTGCCTTTTTTGAAGAACGCCGGATTGTACTCACAGCCCGTTAAAGCGTGAAATCCTGGCAATGCGCTGGCCAGTGATTGGCCTAAGTTGTTGTATAGTGAACTAATGTCGATGTACCTTTGATTATTGCCTACACCGGCATCCATCCAAATTCGCACAGAATTTTTTACGCGATGCATGTTCCCCAGCATTATAATTAGAATGTCGGTGTAGGAGCTTTTAATAACAATATTAGCGTCGAAATCAATGTTGCAAACGTGATAAATTATTTTCGTGTCCGCCTCTTTCTGATTCCCACACGACAATTGTTCGCCTATCGATTATTGAACAGTTTCGTTTACGGACTTGTAGCAATAACAATTATTAAAATTCACATATACGGTTTTTTACAAGCGCTTCTTTGAAGCAGTTATTCCGTAGCTCTTTAGTAAAATCGGCAGGCCTCGTTTCATCTGGTCCCGAAATAACGTAGGCGTGATTTTGAAGTCCATCTCTTCTTTCGCGTTCATTGTTTTTGATGGACGGTGAAAAGTATTGATCAAAAACAAGATAAATCGTTGTTGCGTTGAATCTTGTCACCATTTGGAGAATGTTTTTAGAAATGCTGCCGAATGTTTTTGGAACTTCCTTGATTAAATGAAGCATAAAAAACCCATCCTGTATAACGACGTCAGTGCACGGTGGTGGCTGGCTCGATATTCTCTTCCTAATAATTTCGCGAAAGCTGCTTTGTCGGTCTTACACATTGTTCCATCTAAATGGCACATGGCCATCGGAACGGGAGTTAATGGATACGACAGCACCTTTGCGACATCGATATTTTGCTCCATTGATACTCCCAACATTCGCCCGAACAAATCTCTTTGCATTCGAACTTCTTGCACTTTGCTGCCAATTTTAACCAAATTTCTTTTTTTGAGGCAACCGAAAAATTTAAAATAGGGTTCCTTTTAATCGATTTTTCGAATCTATCGTTTGATGCGGAACATTCAGAAATAATAATTTCCCGTAACTGAGTTCCTGTTTCTTCAATATTGAGAAGGAAAGCAGCAGTTGCATCTGGAGCAGCTCTCCCTGTCGCGATGTTGTAAAGAACACACGTATCTAAGTCGGAATCCAATGGGTTAATATTTCTTTTGATGGTGTCCATAAATGTCTTAAGAAGAGCTGTATTTTTTTTTAATATTATGTCGTTCCAGATCAGAAGTTATATCTTGCGATTTTTGCAGTCCAGTTTCTTCATACACGTGCGATATAATTGTCGATCTGATGCCGTGACTGCGTGACCAACGTTGCCTAGCAGATATTGAATTGGTAAAATGTATAAAATGTATTACCCCCGTCAATCGTCTTGCTGCATCAGCGTTTACCGTCTGCTGCAAAGTCAAGTCTACAGGTTGTCTCGAAAAAGGCTTGTCAGTTCGTCTCACACCAAAGTAACTTGCTCCAAAATTTCTCTTAATCCCGGATGTGTATTGTCGATCTTGATCAAATTTTCGTCGTACTTAACCAACCACCTTGCGTAATTCGGTTGATTGAAAGTAAAAAATATGTTAGATATTTTAGGCAAAATATGCTTGAAAAGTTCGAAATCTCCCATACGAATGCTGCTCGTTAAGATTTGGTAATAACTGACGAGCTTGATATATATCATATAAAATTTAGCAGTTTTGCCGTGTTGGACTTGCAGTGTCGCTTTCTGATCTGCCAAATATCTCGTCAGTAATTCCGCGAGAGCTTCGTTTTCAAGCGTCTCTCTCGAAACTTGATTTTCTTGAAAATTCGTAAGCGTTGAGATCACATCCTCGTCAACTTCTAATTTTTCACCCTCAAGAAAAGCTTTGAAATGCATGATTTCCAGTGCAAGGGCAACCATAGGATGCAACCGCTTGCATCGATTAAAATGTTTTCCACTGATGAAACCATTCACCGAACTATTGGCCAATAGTTCGCTTTCCACCATCATGTATGACAAACCACAGTCGTCAATAACTTTCCCAACAGCTTTGAAATAGGCCATCATTATGTGAAAGCTGCCAAGGTGAATAAAAAAATTTTCAAATCTCGGGTGCTCAGTAGATTGTATCTGCAAAGCAACTTTTGCGATAGCCAGATCATAAGTGATTTGAATGTAGCGTTGTTTGCACTCACTAGCAGCTTTTTGAGCCTGAATCATTGTTTCGATAACAACAGATTTTTCAGTTGGCGATATATTTATCGGAGTGAGGTACGTAGCTTTTTGTTTTGATGCGAAGTTACAGAAGACGTACTGTTAACAGTATAATACCCTCCGGAGAAAAAGAATAACTGAGAATTAATGTAAACTCAATAATTGGAAATTTCCATTCATCCATCCATCCATCATCTATAAGTGGTATATTTAGATAATTGAGATCACGGTAATTCTCAATTAATGTTCCGTGAGTGTGAGGCTTCGAAAATTTAAAAAGTTATTATTATTATTTAACCATATTTTTATTACATATTATTGACATTCCAAGGAAAAAATATGAAGGTCCACATTTTATAAAAAAGAAAAAAATGCAGAATTTAATTTATTTTTTCCTTCTTGCTTTGAAGTGGGAAAGTACTTTATTCATTTCGATTTTAACATTTTGATGAACGATTTTATTGACGCGGTCTAAAAAGCAATTTAGCCTTTTAGATATAACTATGTAATTACCTAAAATGCCCTAAGAAGTAAACAAATAATTTAAGCTATTTAAATAAAACCATGGGGCGCTCATGGAAAACATCAGTTACCATGTTAGTTGTTTTAACGATGAAAAATAAATTAGACTAAAGAAGGATTTACATTATGATGGCACGCATTTTTTCCAGATATTGTGAGGGAGATAGCTTATTGAAATTTAAATGCTACCAAACCATTCACTATAATACCTCACATATACGCTCCCCACTACGTTTTATGGGAAAAATCGCAAACTGTCAAACAGTGAAATTGTCAAAATGTAATATATATTTCCAAATCATCTGAAATAAGTTTCGAAAAAGACCACTGCAACAAATCTGTGGATGCTCTGCTTTCTGTTTCTAGTCGATGAACTACCTTCGAAATAATTTAAATCTTTTCCATAAAAAAACTATTTAAAAACTTTCAATTTATAAATTAAAAACTTATTTTTCATTTTTTTTTCATTTTGACAGATAAATCAAAAAATATTTGCTATAAAATTATAGTAAAACGTGTTGCCAGTAGTCAAAATTGAAAGATTAGTGTTTGTCAGTAAAGATGTTTTAGTTCCAGCATCCGAAAAAAATTTGTATGCTTGAGAACTTTTTATGGGCATAAGGTTTTCCGGACACGCACACCTTTACAAAAACGGGTGTGGAAAAAATTCAGAAAGCGGATGCTTCTTTCGTCACTCATATTATATATAAATTTCCGTATACGATGTACTATCTCCCTCTCAATATCTGAAAAAAATGCATCATAATGTAAATCCTCCTTTAGATTTAATATTCCGTTTAAAATCGCTGCGTTTTTTTATCTCTCTCAGATCAGAGAGATAAAAAAACGCAGGTAATGTAAACTTAAATTCCACTACGGTTAAGCTACAGTGTATCAAAGCAAGCTCCGAACTGAACAGGGGCCGGACTCCGCATTCCGCAACTGTTAAGAATTTGCAAGTTTATACGATATGAAAAACTCACCATGAGGGAAAGTGTACACTTTTGAATTTCAAGCGTTTCCCTAGGTAGCTGTGTACACTTAAGAACTGAATAAAAAAACTTCTGTGCTGAATGAAAATTTTTCTGTGCTGAATGTTGTTTGAATAAATTATCAGTAAGAGAGGACTGTTTTTCTTTTTAAAAAGTTAAGTTTGGTTAAAATAATGAATGAAAGAATTCACTAATATTAACGCGACTACGGCTTAGAGAAAAGTAAAGATAATTTCAAAAATTTGTTATATTTGAAAATTGTTAAACATTCTAAACAGCAATTTATTATAATAAGAAGGAATTGAAGAGATTCCCAAAATCCTTTTGAAGATATATGTAAGTGAGAAACGATTTATTGAATTGTATCGGTTTCCAATTCATATGTGTGTACAATTTTTGGACAAAATTTCTGTACATTTGAGATTTTTATGTGCATTACGTTTCTTTGCTATATTGGGCAGGATTTATTGTCTTGCATGTCCAAACGTCTGTGAGTCGACGCATACATGAAGTTACAGATATTATCAATGAAGTCTTCAGAATGTTTACTTTCCCGGACAGCAAGACGAAAGTGCCATCAAATAGTCCTTTTATCAGGTAGCATCTTTGCCGGGAATCATGGGTCTAATTGATGGAAGTCACATCAAAATTAATTCCCCAAGAAGCGAGTCACCCAATAAACGTCCTAACAGTCTGCGATATTAAATGCGTCATACGTTATGGTAATGCAAAGTTCCCAGGAATATCGCATGATGCTTATATATTGCGCCGTTCTACATTACAGGAACATTTACGAAGGAAACATTCTCGAGGAATGCGAAATTTCTGGCTTTTAAGAGATAGTGGCTTCGCTCTTCAACCCTGGCTAATTACACCTATTAATTCATCGTCTAATTCAGGAGAAAATTGGTTTAATATTGCCCATAAAAAACCACGTTATGTTGTAGAATATTGTATTGGAATTTTAAAAAGTAGATTCCGGTGTTTATCTAAAGACAGAGTTCTGTGTTATGATCCTGTAAAAGCAAGCCGATTTTTTAATGCCTGTATTGTTTTACATAATTTTTACATAATGTTTTGCCAAATCGAGCATACCAATGTATGAACTAACGGAGGAAGCTTATGTGAGCAAACTCACGAAAATCTTATTAACACTGACGATGAAAGTGATAATACGTTATCAGAAGGAAGACCCGTCCGCAAATAATTGTTAATAAAAATTTTAATCAGGTGTAATTTCTCTAGTTATTTAAAAAACACCGTAAAAATGTATTTAGATAAATTATTATTATTATTAATATAAATTATAGTTTTTTTTTAACTTCAATTTTCTAAGTCTTATATCTAATTCTTTATTTCTTAATTCTAACCGACTTCTACGCCACACTTCTTCACCCTCGAATTTTATCTTTTCAAGTTCATTCGTTTCTTTTTTTTATAAATATAACAATTTTCCTCTTCAATTTTAAGCAGCTTTTCCTCCATTGATGGCTATTTCCTAGAAGGTTGCCGCTGTCTCTTCCTAGTAGTCGTTATATTTGCCGGGAGGAAGATTTTTCTGAACACTCGCTGCTATCATCTCCTCTTGCTGCCTCAATCATTTGACCAATTGCAATGCTTCATAAATATTTTAAAATATAAATAAAATGTGATTTTCATTAGAAATAAAATGTTTGAGAAAAGTTATTAGCATTGCTTGGACCATTAGTTGAAACACTCTTTTTTCAAAGTCCGTTAGGGGTTTCGGACCATTTACTCCACTTCTCTCGAAAGCCGTTTTGAGAAGCGCATTTCTTTTCTTAACGTGAATTCTAAAATATGAAAGCAAATTTTTAGTAATTTTCAAAATGTCCCTCACTTTTGATCGAGCAAAACCTTTCTCCACTTAGGTCCATACTTAATAGCCCCACCTAAACTATTTAATTTTTCTGCTAGTCAGACCATTTTTTGCCCTTGTATCCGATCCGTCTATAGATTCGAATCTCAAATAGAAAATTTGTTTCAATTTCTCTTTAAAAAAAAAAAAAAGAAAACAAAAAAAGAGAAAAAGAAAACTCACTTGTCATTGGAAAATTCCACATTTACTTCCATGAAATTAATAAAAAATTCCTTTTGCTTCTCGTTTGCCTTCTTTGCTTTAATTGCAGCCATTTTGTCTACAAATTTTCAAATAATATTAATAAATAACATAACAAATAATTTTGAAAATACCGCTTGACAAAAACTCACAGGAACCTCTTCAAAATTCACAACCAAAGGGGCCGTGAGCAAATTAAAGTGTACACAATTTGGACACAAAACTCATTTCCACTTTTGTGGAATCGGAACAACGTGGTGTAGGCAAAATTTTGTGTACATAAACGCGTAAACTCATAGTTTCTGAATGCGGCCCCTGAAAAGGAAAAGTAGCGGGAAGTTAACCTTCTTATTATAATTAAATGCTGTAGAAAGTTTATAAATTTTCAAATATAATAAAATTTTGAATTTATCTTCACCTTTTTCTAATGGCTAATTTACATTACTCGAACATGTGATTTTGCTGACAAAGTGAGTGAGAGGGTCTTATTACTTTGCACTATTAGAAAAAAAAGGAAGAGGTGATGGGCTGTCGAAACGTTTGTGAGCATACTTCTCGTGCAAGAACTTTCTGGGTAATAACTTACTCGTGTGGAGGGGGAAGAATGTAAAATGCACGAAAAAGTAAGGGAACGCTTTTCATGCAACTTCGTTAAAATACAAGAAGAAGAGTGAATGTCATTTAGAAATTTTGATTGTTTTAGTTTTCTGTTGTAATTAAAATTTGAAATATTGTTGAAATAAATCCCTCAATGATATTATCTAATACTTCAGCCAAAATGACTGGAGTTTCCCGGATAACAGGCGGCTGACGCGATTGATCCTGGCTAACAAGTTCAGCAAAAAAAAATTTGGATCTAAAAAATCAACAAGAATTTGAATAAAAGAATCTCAGTTCTGTGGTTTTGTTTTCTTTGTTGCACCCTGGCAAAAGTCCCGGCAGAACAATGAATAGTCAATCCATCATTCGACATTTTTAATGTTTTAAAAACTTTTTGGAGAATTTAGCAATTTTTAAAGTTAAAAATTACACTTTTCTTATGACAGCTGTCAATTTTCCTTGCAACAATTGATTGTAGTAACTAAAAGCTTCGGCTAAATTCATGCAAGAGGGGAAGCTGAACGGAAAATGTGTAAGTTCGTGTAAATTCATTGCAATGCATTGTCCCAAAACTGAGTACGCGAACAGACCTATTATTTCGCACTCTTTTAAAGCAAAGTGTCACTTGTGACATTTTATCAAATTGTCAATTGCAAAAATTAGTCAGACGTCAAAAACAGTTAAGATCAAGAAAATTCAGGATGCCTAAGCGGAAAAGTAATATGCGACTGTCTAATTACGAGAATAATTGCGGATTTTGCCTAGAAAAATTTGAGCTAGTCAATGTTTCTTTGTTTTCCGACGATGATGCAGTTGAAGATGACTTTATTTCTGGTGACAGCTACGGAAGAGAAACACAGAAATCTTGAAATATTGTACAGGGGTTGATATAATTTATTTAAAAATATATATAAAATTTTCAATGTTTTAAAATGTTTCTTTTAGATTTCTCCTCAAGATAATTTACCACAGTATATGTGTTTAGAAAAACTGCTTCAATGCAATCGGTTTAGGCGGCAGTGCCTTAGATCTACTGAAATATTAAAGGAGGCCCTTTCATAAAATCTAAATGAATTGGAAGAGGCATCTGATATACAGGGTGTCCCGTAAGTCGATGTTAACCAGAAAAATATAAAAAAAAATCTAAGTCATGTGTTTTCGAGAAAATGTACACCTGATGGTATTCATGGATTGACTCTCCGTCTCACTCAAGCTAGAATCTTAAAGTTACACTCTTAAGGCAAGGTTTGATTACACTAGATTCATTTTTAGTAGATGAAATTTTTTTTTTGAAAGTTGGTTTTTTGTAGAAAAAAATTTTTTTTCCGTATTCTAAGAAATATTGTAGCAAGTGTTATACCATTTTAGAATCCTTATTAATGCGTCAACTTTTAAAGTTATTTGCCAGACTGGCGTAGTACATTTTTTTTTTAGTACAGTCAGTTAAAGTTCAACGAATTATAATTTTATATTGTTGGTTCGGCAAAATGTGACATTTTCTTCCAAGCTGAAGCAATTGGCTCAGAACTTAAAGCAACAGGTTACATAAGCACTATTCGGGATTACATAAGAAAAATAAAATTGAAAAAAAGTGAAGATTTGTAGCAACAGGAGCTAATAAACCATCACAAGGTGTACATTTTCTCGAAAACAAAAGAAATGCCTATAATTTGAAAAATACATGACTTAGATTTTTTTTATATTTTTCTGGTAACTGTTACGATTTGGTCTATCACCCGGTTCCGGCTTGACGTCGACTTACTGGATACCCTGTATATGATGTTATCGCTGATAGTTTCGGAACAAGAGATATAGAAATTGTATTATATGAAATATTTATATTTTGTGGGTCCTTAAATATAATATTTGTAGGATGAGGAGCTCTTACTTGGATCCTGAGACGCAATAGATGACATGATGACAAAAACTGCAAACCTATGTCCAGTTGATCAATTACTTGTGGGAGAGACACAGGAACTTAGCTTAAACTCTGGTCTCTTTACTGCTACTGTCGACAGTGAAAATGAGAAGAAAACACCAAATGCAGTACAATATCCATCCATATTACGTTACAGAAAGTTTTTAAATATTTGAATAAATCCCTAAATCCTTACAACACCAACTATTTCCTTGAAGCTTACTACAGTCTTGTAGTAAAAAAAACGAAGATGTCTTCAGATAAGTTCGAGTTATATTTGGGGTCTCAAAATGAGGAGCTGATTCTGCTAAAGAAGCTTGTGTTATGTCAATCAGGTGGGGATTGGTGGGGTGTGTTTATAATAACAGGTCGTGTCCATAACCACTGGCATTGCATCAAATCATGGTAGGTATATTTGTACTCATATGAATAAAAATAACTTAGATCACCAAAGCATTGAACGCATAACTTGAAAGGACTCATAGTGCTCTCGTTGCAAACTTGCGTCGAAAATATGGTTGGTTTATCTTGAGGTTTCTTGAAAAAAAAAAATACAGGGTACTTTTAAGCACGATTTCAGCTTCGGTAGTTTCTGAAGAGGAGAACATAACATTGGCTTCTTCTTTTATTTGTGCCCTGACAGCAATCAATATATAATCTAAATCCGCCCTGAGTTCTTTAAATCGCGGATCTAAAAATTATGACTTCTGCGGAAGGGAAACAAATGAGATAATGTCATGCCAAATTGATCCCATTCGGATTGTGAAGCAAATAGCTGAGCTCGCCTTCCCCGAGTTCGGCTTGGGAACCAGGAGCCGACGGGTTAATCGCCAGCCGGAAGTAGCTATATACCCCGATTACAAATTTTGAATCAAACACATAATACCCAACAGATTTCATCAAGGTAAGAATGTAAATGATACTTTTGAATTGAGTTATGAAATTTCAATAAAATTTTTTAATTTTAATTATTTTTCTAATAAATGTATTCACTAAACCATTGGAAAAATTTTTTACAGTTTGTTTTAATATTTATTAATTCTGTTCAATGTGCTCCTGGATTGCTCCAAAGGTTGATATATCGTTGAAAATTAACTGCGCTATCCAACATTGTGTCAAACTTCGTACATTTGAATTCTTTCGAACTCTTTATTATACTTCGGTACTTCATTGGTAAAACGTTCTTGCTTCGAAGGCAGCACTTCTAAGCGTTAGATGATTTTATATCCTCTGAAGTCAAACGCTTAAGCAAAACTAATTTTTCCTATAGTACAATTTGCAACCCCGTAAGTCCCATATATCGATTATAACTCAAATCGCGCAATAAATGGTAAAATTTTCAGAAATATTGGCGTCGCCATCTTGTGTAGGACGAAAGGAAAGTGGTAAGAGCGCCACGAATTTACGCTTTACATCTTAATATATAAGCTTGAGTAAAGAAAACTCTGGGACAACATCATTGTGAAGGAAATCTGATGGTAAGTCAAATTGCACTGTTTGTCCGATATGGTTATTTCTCCGCTTTGACTAAGTTTTTCATTAATTTCTTATGCTATCCGAGTAATATAGGTAATCTTCATCGATTAGTTGGCTGAGAATGAAGCAAATATGATTGTTTTAAGATGAAATCTTTTCAGCAATTATATCGGTAATCGCTAACACTTCTCTGGTTAAATATCAACTAACCATGATTTGATGTATTATCTACATAACTCCTGGTTTTTTCTAAAATGTTTTATTTACACCTGAATTATTACAAAAACATATTCGTTGTTTGATTAATATTTCAGTTAAATGTTTTTTATACCAATGCTGTGTTAATAGTACATCCATAGTGTAGTAGAGAATAACAATCTACTCGCGAGTTCGCCCAAAACTAGAATGACAAATCCAGAAGTTTAATCTGGAGTCTCATCCTCAAACAAGCGAGCCGACTTCAGGTTAATGCTAAATATTTACTCGGGTGGGTTTTTCCCGAGGGTTGATCATACCATTTTCCAGACTACATTTATTGCCCTTTCACGGCGGCATCTTTGAGGCAGCAGTTCTGTACACCCTTCTTGGAATTCACTTAATTGCCAGGGTCTGCTTTTATTACTTGCCTGTCTTGAATCGATGGCACCGATTCAGTACATTGGGCTCACTTTAGGACTAATCCCTTAGTCTGTCTCTTGCCTGTTTGCCCTTCTTAATTGATATTTTGCCTGGCGACGTATTCATTCATGGCAATAAAACGAAACGTATTTTAAGTGATTGTGGATCCTACATTCGGCCATCCTGCAAAGCGCTGTCCCCAGCGCTCTCCAAATTCTATCAGCATGACGTGGCCAAGCGCATTAGTAGTCAAGCGGCTCAGACTTATTCTGCACGAACAACATATACATGCCTGAGTGAAAATTTACTAATAATACGTTGTACTAACACGCGATGTTGCAATTGGCGAACATACGACTAGCTTGTTGGTAAGTCACGATTGTCGTAAATACTTCAAATGACTCGAATAAGCCAGCAAATGGCAACAGAATATAACGAACACATGATGAGACAGTTAACTAAGCCAACACATGATGAGACACTTAACTAAGCCAACACATGACGACAGAAAACAACCAACTCATGATGAAACACTTTAACTAAGCCAACATATGACAACAGAAAATACTCAACACATGATGAGACGATTAACTAAGCCAACACATGACAGAAAATAACCAACACATGATTACGATATTATTTTTTTTATTTATACAGATCGATGTAATATTTTGCTCTATTACTTACTAATTACTCCTCTTCATCGCTGGACGACTGTAATTCGCCAAATGTAAAGTGAAAGTCTAGCTTACCCCAGGGCTTCAATTTTTCCGCTGTAAATACTCCTTCATATGGCTTCTGTGTGACCTACATTGTCGGCGTATCTCTAATATGATATCTATCATTGGCCAAGACCTTATCCACAATATAAGGTCCCCTATATCGTGATAGTAATTTACGAGATTGTCCTGTTGCTGCATGCTCGGTCCTTACTAACACTAAATCACCTTCATTGTACTGCCGTGGTAGTTTATGTGTCTTATTAAACTCTTCTGCTTGTCTTCTTCCGTATTCACCCATTCTTATTTTGACCCATTCCCTTAACTCAGACAGGGAAATATTGCCTTCTTCATCCTCTTCCTCACCTTGCAACGCCAATGTTAACTTGTTCATTAGAAGATTTTTTTGGTTGATATGCAAAGAGTAATTTATGCGCTGTTTGTACAGTTATTCTGTGTTTCAGGCTATTTAGTCCCCTCTGCAACGCTGCTAGTTGGCTGTCCCAGTCCCTCGAATCTACATCCTTGGTCATACTTGCTAGAGCAGTTGTAATTGTCCTGAAGTAACGTTCGATTTGCCCGTTTGCTCTGGGTGTACGGACAGCTATCAACGAATGTTGTATTCCATTATCGTGACAGAATTGCTGGAAACGTTTGGAGGTATATGCTGTCCCGCGATCACTTACCAACTTGGTTGGAAGTCCGAGATACTGCGAAACGTCTTCTAATGTTTTAATTACATTGTTGGTTCCGGTGTTACGTACAGCTCTCAGAATAACTAATTTTGTGAATGAGTCAATGATTCCTAGAATATATAAATTCCCCTTTCGGCTTCTAGGGAACGGTCCGAGGTGATCAATGTGCACGCAGTAAAATGGTATCGCTATCCTTTTGACTGTATGTAACTGATAGCGGTTTTCATCGATCGCTGGTTTATGATAAAGGCATTCCAAGCAGCTATTTAGATATTTCTTCACTATATTCCGCATTTTAGGGAACCAATATGTTCTCTGGATGTGTTCCATCGTTCTCTCCAAGCCGCCATGTCCGAAATCATCGTGAGATGATTTGATAATCCGCCGTCGAATTCCTCTGGGAACCACAAAGTTAATAGTGTATTGAGTAATGCCTTCACAACCTGCAAACCTTCTGCCACCGTTTCTGTGGGTATAAGTACGTCATCCATATATATAAATATGTCTTTGTGTTTTATGTCTTCCCGCAATTTATTCATCAAACGAAGAAAGATCGCTGGTGAATTTGGTAAACGAAACGAGACTCTTTTGAATTGAAATTTTCCATCTGGTATGATAAGAGTTGTGTAGGCTCGTGACTTCTCCTCAATTGGTATTTGATAATAACCGCTAAGTAGATCTAAGGTTGTGAAAATTTTTTTTTTCACAAGAGGAATTCAGTTGCTCTTCCATGTTCGGCGTAGGAAAGTACTGTTTTTCAGTTATTTCGTTTAATTTCCTATAATCCACACACATACGGTATGTGCCATCCTTTTTGCGTACTAATAGGGCTGGGCTCGCATATTCTGCAATTGATTCTTCTATTATGTCGTTATCCAGTAATTCTTGAATAATCTGCTTCACTTTGTCCTTCAGGCTGTATGGTACTCGATACCGTTTGTAATTTACTACTCGCTCTGATTTCAATTTGATTTCCATTTGCACGACGTCAGTCTTTCCAAGCTCGCTGAGATTAAGCGCAACACAATCACGATATTTGTTTAATAAATCTATTAGGGCCTTTTTGTCGGGCTCTTCTACACCATCTCCACTTTGTACATCATACTTGTTGATTTCCCTGCGATGAATTGCCATTTGCCGTAGAGGAGAATTGGACTCCCTTCCGCGTTCTTCGATATTAGCTCCTTCCTTGGATACCTTCTTCACCTCCAATGAACCCCATTTCTTAATAACACTAACGCCGGGTCTGTCCATAAAATTTCTCCCGATTATCATTGGTGTCTCCTGCGCGTTGTCATTCACTATGATGATCTCGGTTGTCGCCTGCACCTCTCCTACTTGTACCTCTTTCATCATCTTCCCAATGGTTCGACAGTAGCCTCCTCCAAACCCATACAGAGATACGTTGTTTTTGTCGAATTGCCGCTTGTTCTCCACCGCCTCACGTTCTCTCATTGTGATGCAGTCACTCCCAAGATCAATAAAGGCCAGCATTTTTTTATTGTCTACGACTACTTCTTGATACAGCTCATCTTTCCTTCCGAAAGATTTAGCGTTTACTTGCCTGACGTGTCTGGTCCCCTGTGTCCAGTTTTCACTTCTAAATGGCCTGCTTACATCACGATGCATCTGCGCCCTTCTGCTATCTATTTCTTGACATTGAGAAGCAAAATGACCTGACTTTTTGCATCTATAACATGTTTTTCCTTTGTAACTATTATAGACCTTCGTTCGTACAGTGGTCTTGCAATCTGGTTACTGTTTCGCTGGGTGTCGTATTTGTTGTGATTTTGCTGAATATTCGCTAGTTGTCCTTTGGTCCTTTCTTCTATCATTTTACGCGATTTCTCTTGAATTTCGATGTTTTCATATCTCTTTATTCTCTCCAATAGTTGAGGAAGAGTTTTAGAGTCACTCGCCGTCAGCACGTTAATGAGATTTTTGTCAACTAGTCCCGATATGATATACTGTGTGATAGCTTCATCAGATATCTTTGCTTTTTTGGCTAATGACACCATCTCGTAAAAGTAATTCTCAATGCACTCATCTGTTTTTCGTTTTCGGGTCATTAATTTCATGTGTATCGATGATTCATCTTCCTAGACAGGAAAACTTTGTATCATAACAGCTTTGAATTCTACCCACGTTGTGATCTCCTCTAGCTGTGTATCCCACCAAAATTTCGCTGCTCCTCTCAACTGCATTGAGGCATACAACATCGTCGTTCTTGAGTCCCACTGGTAAAGTTTTCTCAGACTTTCTATTTTGTCCAGCCACTCCTTGGCAGACGAACAAAGGTACTTTCCAGGATGAAAGTCTGGAATAAGGCCAGTTATTTTCCTCACTCCTAAATGTAATGGTTGCGAGGTGTTATTCCTATCGTCGTTCAAAGGAGCGTTTCCATCATTTGTTATTGATCCCCCAGTCTCTGAAGAAGTTGGTGTGTTCTTTTCCCTTCTTAACAACTCATTCTCACGCCATAGTAACTGCATGTGCAGTTGCAGCTCAGTCGGGTTGGTATTATTTTCGTCATCCATATTTTAATTTGTTTTTGTATTAATAGTCTGAACACAAATATGATTCTGCGCTATACTTATAATATTATCTTTGCAGTTTCTGTTTTTTTTTATATGCACTTCACTGTTTATTCACATATGAATATCACATCACTTATTTTTTTTTTACACTTTCGAACTATACCGTGAGAAAAAAAAAGGAATTTCACTTTTTAAATAATTATTTCTCAGCGCGCGGTTTAATATCCCACTTCTGAAAATGTAGTAGAGAATAACAATCTACTCGCGAGTTCGCCCAAAACTAGAATGACAAATCCAGAAGTTTAATATGGAGTCTCATCCTCAAACAAGCGAGCCGACTTCAGGTTAATGCTAAATATTTACTCGGGTGGGTTTTTCCCGAGGGTTGATCATACCATTTTCCAGACTACATTTATTGCCCTTTCACGGCGGCATCTTTGAGGCAGCAGTTCTGTACACCCTTCTTGGAATTCACTTAATTGCCAGGGTCTGCTTTTATTACTTGCCTGTCTTGAATCGATGGCACCGATTCAGTACATTGAGCTCACTTTAGGACTAATCCCTTAGTCTGTCTCTTGCCTGTTTGCCCTTCTTAATTGATATTTTGCCTGGCGACGTATTCATTCATGGCAATAAAACGAAACGTATTTTAAGTGATTGTGGATCCTACAATAGTGTAAATCTATCGAACACTGATATGTTAAAAAAACACATCCCTTGTTAGTGACACAACTCACGAATAATAAGATTTTGTATAAGATACAATTTCATGGTCATAATTACAAAAGTGATGTGTATATAACATTTTTTATGTAAATGATACAACAAATAAGAAATATAAATGTATATGAGATACACTTAAATTGTCATATAAAAGTGATTTATAATTATTTTGTTAATATAACATTTTCTAAGTAAGTGAAACAATGACGTAGAAATAAAAATTTGTATATGATACATCTTCATTGTCACATTTTGTGATGTATATTATATTATTTATTTTATAACACTCAACGCCAAAAATTTGACTTTAATCGCTTTTCTTTGCTATTTTCGGGTCTGACGAGCTTTGATGTGAGTAGAATTTTACACTCAGTACCATTACTCGATTCGGTTGCAGGGAATGCAGAAATAAAATTTACCAAAATGCTACAGTACAATTGACAACACATATTTTCATTTTCAAAAAAAAAATTTTATTCTTTAATTGAACAAATATATAATAAAACATTAATATTAATTTTGCACTTATGTAACACGGGACATGAGTTTCATAGAAAGATTTATTAAAATTGTTATGGTCGTAGCGTATTGTACAGGGTGGGCCAAAAGTCACCATGGGGTTTAAAAATAACTAACTTTTTCGTTTGTACATTGCTCCACACCCTGTTGACCGTTTCTCTTCATTCCTTTTTTACATGATAGCCAACTGTCTGTTCTTCATACCACCTTACCCCTCCTTTTTTTCATCCTACCATATGTTACCAATTTAATTTTTAAACCCCATGGTGACTTTTGGCCCACCCGGTGACTTTTGGCCCACCCTGTATATAGCAATATACTACACGTACTGTAGCTTGTATATCGGCTGCTGTCCACAGCGGAAAGCGAACGCATCCGACCGAGAGAATTGCATGTCGACGTGACAGAAAGAAAAAGAAGAGGAAGACAGTAAGCTGTCACGACTTGTGAAATTGTTCTCTCGTGTTAATTCTTCTATATTTTTTTCGTAATCTGTTCACTTAGTTTTAAAGTGGTACATTTTGTCTTCGGTGCCTTTTGCTATGTACAATATATGAAGTTTTGCATCTTATATCATCCAGAAAGCTTTAGTAGCAATAATTTTATTGGCCGCATGCAGGCGGATACTAAGCTGACTTCGCGCGCCATTTTGCGAAAGTGCGCTTTTTCACAAATGCACAAATCCAAACCTGATATTCAAATTTTGAAATTGGAAAAACTTAAGTTCTAATTGCTGTGCAATACTCTGATTTCTGTACAATACTGCACCGGAGCTCACGCCGCACAATTTGCATAAAATAATTCTACGTAGAGGTCTCGTGAAAGCCCCACACTCGTTTTCAACTGGAGCATCAAGTGCAGCGTGAAGGTATTATATTTCTTGAACCATTCCATTCGTCCAGTGAGCGTTGCGGCACCAACATAACCACACTACAATCGGCAAAATTAGATCATACCTAAAGCTCCTAAGGGGTGCACTCACTTATATCTATTTCATCCGGAACATTTAAATTGGATCTACTGACTGGTGGATGTTGGTTATTTATTCATCCAAATACAGGACGCTCTGATACTCCCAGCTCGGGCTGCATTGTATCTGTTCGTGAAGGATCTACCATCAAATTACATCTCATATAATCACAGAAGGTGTATTCTCTGGAGAGATATCTAATATTCAAATGGTCTCCTATGTCAATAGGTATTAGCCATTAGTGCACTTTATAGATTTACTTGAACTATATTTCTAAATATTACTCAATATATATTTTAATGTTATAACTATTACGAAATATTTCATAGTTACGATAGTTTCTATTATTCATCAAGCAATATTTGTTATCTACCTGCCACAGGAAAGTTGAAATTTAATACTGCTTTCTTTAATATAATATTAATATTGCTTTTCTTTAAGATAGCTTATCTTATCCATTTATTTAATTAATTCATTTACTATATTAATTCGTATATTTTATTAACGCATACTATAGTTCAGCTCACTTATCAAACAATTTTTAAAACTAAATAAATAAATAAAAAAAAATGCATAATGATAAAAGATAATAGAGCACACTTCAGAATCAATTCAAAATAATGAAAAGAAAACAAAACTGAAAATAAGGTACTAGTACGTTATTGCATGTAAAAAACAATGCAAATATGACATTGTTGGATGTTTTAAAACAAAAGAACAAAGAAAAAAAACACAAAAGCGGCCGTAAAGCCTTTAAGAACATTTGTTTTTTGATATGGCAAGCATAAATATTACTATAAAAAGAAAAACGTACATTAAAGATGCCGTGCATTTCTTCTAAGATGCCTCTCTTATATACATAGGTAGATAACATTATAGATACAAAGTGAAAAATAAGCCATAACTCAGAAAAAAAAACATTATTTATATATTAATATAATATTAAAGTATAGGGATAGATATTTTTGAACGTAGTAAGCAATACAATGCATAAAATGTTATGTATATAAAATCTATTATATACATAAAGTCGGGATATTTTGAAAATTTAGAAAAGAATAACAAAGTACGTTTTTTGACGATCACTTTAATAACCAAAATATTTATTTAGGAAAATGAATTAATAATAATAAAAAAAAAATCTAGCTGTAGATTAATACCAAAACTTATATATTTACCTATTTATATTATATATTTACCGAGAACTATTATAACGTAATGATGAGTTAAGTTTTTACTTTTTCCTTCACATCCCGGAGCCCTCTGTCGCGTGAGAACAAGGTCGTCTAGGCTTGCCTAGTCTCTCTCTCTTTCTATAGGTCAACAAAGGGACTTTGGACGATTGTGCCACCCAAAGTCGATGGGAGGATGGGGCTTGGCAGGAAGGCATGCCATCTGCGCCTTCAATGGAACATAGGTAAGTGACGTAAGGGTCCCTTCAGTACCGAGTGTGTGCTGGCTCGTTTATGTAGGCATGAAGAATTTTTTTGATTATGGGTGGTGACAGCGGCAGGCATTTTCGGGAACCTCCCCACACTCTCCGCCACCCTTAGCCGATGTGCTAGCATGCCGCCCTGTGCTATCGCTGTCATCGAGTGATCTGTCAGCTCATGCTGACAGTTTGGACTTCACGTCCTAACCATTCACTCTCAACATACTTTCATAACAAAATTAAGTTGCATATATATATGCATATATATATTTATCATAAATTCTTAATCCTTCTTACTAAATTATGCACAGCTTTAAAGTTAATGAGTTAATTCTTCCAGATCGCACATTTTGAGAAGTTCAACGATGAAAATTTCCCCTATAATTGTCTCAATTTTGGTACTACTTATTTTTGCACGATAATTACTTTTACTTTATATCTATTAATTTGCACGGCTTATTATATATTATAGAACTTTTTCATAGTTATTATATTTCTGTTATAGGACTTACTTTGCACTACAAAATTACTTTAAACTATGACCACGATTTATTTCACGACTGCACTTCTAATTGCCTGATACTAAACTGAAGCCTGCAACCACAGGGCCTTTTAACCAAATTAGCAAAATAACAACAACAAACTGTGTTAACAAATAAAATTATCACTATTATCACGACTACCGTTATATTAGTGCGAAGTATAATCAAATTATAGATACTACAATTTGTTAGCATTTTCAACAAATGTTCACGTATAACAAGTACACATACAAGGAAATACAGTAAAAATGAAAAAAATTGGAAGTTGCATTTACACTATGTTTTAAACTGAACATTTTCAATTTTTTTTTATATTCAATTACATTTCCTGTAAATTTTTAAGAAAAAATTGAGTGCTTCTTACATCAGGTAGAGGCACGGTAAGAGAATACAAGGTATTCTCATTAAATTTTGACACATGTGCTGTGACGTAAGACTATGACGAATACTAAGCTACTCACAAGGCCCTCAGCGTACTTTAAAATTTGAATTCATATGAATTCAGTTATATATATTTTATGTATAAAAATGAATCGATTTTGCAAAATACGTTTGAGTGGGCTTTTTTATTGCTAAATTTGCGATCAAAAGTGATTATAGTATGTCATTTTTAACATAATCTTTATTGGAGTTTTTATTATTATTCTATTAAATGAGACAATGACGTAATATTGTCTAGGTAGTAATAAAATAAAATTTGCAAATTCAAGTTAAATATTTTTATTATTTCTGTCATATTGAGTACAATTTACCAAAACTGTGTGCAATGTTGTTTGTTGTAAAATCAGAATTAAAATAAATGTGTTATAGCAAATAATTTAGTATTGTGATAACATTTACATTCTTTTTAATATATTTGTTATATACATTTAAAATATATTGCCAAAACATTGAATATGTGAAAATATTATTTTGAATACATCTATTATGTTTATCTAAGAAATGTCCAGAAACATTTGGAAAATGTACTATTCACAATTCGCTTTTCCGGGCGAAAAGATTGATATGCAAAATCAAGATTTAAAATCTCCTACAACTCAACCAGATTGACTCGTACCCCATGAACATACAACTCGGTGTTATGTATTCCTTCCCGTCATTGCTGTATATAACATCGACCAGACCCTTTTCAATCAATAGAGTAGCTATTTCTATACAATTCCTTTCCGAAAGCCTGTAATTGCACATTTGTATAAGAAAGTTTTAATTCGTTTTAATTTAAATACGAATAACCTCTGTATTGTTTTTATTTTGTGAGAAACATTTGCTGATGGCACAACACGGCTGTTCCTTTTAAATTCCATTACAGTATCTCCATCTAATGAAAGACAGAAAATCGGATCAATAAATGCATTATTTTCAAGAACAATAATGAGCTAATAAAAAAACATGTATAATATAATAATAATAATTAATCCTGGAATCGCTAGAAACTATTGAAATGAGTTAGGGGTGCCACATTGAAAATTAGAATCGACAATTTTGAACGCAGTTCGCCTTACCTTTGTAAGCTTAGAATACCTGTTTCATTGACAATTATAGATTGACCTCGCTTTCGTTTTCGGTTAAATTTACTTTGTGCTGATTTTGATAGCACTTGTAGTGATTTATCATCCATTTGAATTTAGTTAATAACATAGAGAATAAAAAATATTCTCATTAAAATTTTGACACATTCCAGCTGATGATGTGCTGTGACTCGCTTCAAATATACTTAATTTGTGTGCGTGTAAACAATTATATTCGTACACGCTAGTAATTATATGTATGAGTTTGCTGCCATAATAGAAAAATTTACTGCCATAAAATATACTTCTGGCTAGAAATTTTTATGGCTAATTACGGCAGTAAAAATTTACCCTTCGTCGGGAATTTGACATTTAACTCAGTAAAGTTTTGCTGGTTTATCTTTTGTCCTTATCGCTCTAAAGTATTTTCATATAAGGGGAAACTACTTACTGTTTTTTAGCAATGTTCGAGTAATGTAAATTAGCCCTAAGCTGTAGTCGTCTACCGAATTCTTGTTCTAATAACTAAGCTTTACTTTTTCAAAAAGACAATTTTGTTACTGATAGTTTTCAAAGAACATTCAGCACAGAAAAGTTTTCATTCAGCTACTTACGGAATCGCTTGATATTCAAAAGTTTACACTTGCGCTGACGGTGAGTTTTTCAATTCGTATACACTGTCAAATTTTTCACAGTTGCGGAATCCAGCCCTAGGTTGAAAAAACCATCACTGTGTTTCACGCTTTATGTAGAGCAATAAACGTTGGCCTGCTGCTTGATAATTATTGTTTTAAAAGAAATATCATATGACACTTGTAATAGGATTTTGGAATAATAAACCCTTCATAAGACGTGCTAACATTAAAAATAAAAAAATAATAAATCATGGAGGACGAAAACGAACTTAACGAAGAGCAAATGCCTGAAGCAGGTGTTGAAGAAGATTCTGTAGAGGGTGAGGATGATAAGAAGGAGGATCAGGAGTTTGAAGAGGAGGCAGTCGAAGAAGAAGATTTTATATCTGTAAAGGACAGGTTTGGTGGTATACCAATGATGAAGCTTCCTAAGGAACACATGATCTTACAATCATACGAAGTCTATCTACCATCCACACAAACGGAGAATTTATTAAGTGAACAAAATCGAAAATTATTTGCGGAAGCCTTCATAATGGAGGAAACTAAGGAAGTCCGGAAAATACCTAGACTGGCTGATCTATGTTTTAGTATTTTCTTAAAATCATTCACTGGGGGAAATGTTGATGCCCGAATACAAGGGGAACTACGTATACACTTCGGTGAGGAGCTTGACATAAATTTTCCTCTTAAAGATATTACAGATTTAGATATTGATTCCTACTGGAAAAAAGTATTTTTAATGAAATGCCAAGATAAACTTCTGGTGTACCAAAAGAGCCGAAATAGTAATGAAGACTGGAAGAGTCTTGGAATTCAAGAGAAGTTTAGAGAGCTCTTAGAAACTTCTAGTTTTGAGGAATGGAATGATTTTGAAATGAGACGGCTTGCGAAGAATATAGCTCCCTATATTCACGAATTAAAAATTTTGCAGTTCATACCTTTACAGGAGTACAGCATTGAAAAAGATCCGAATTTGAGCAATTACAAGATTTACAATTATCCTCCTGAAGATTGTCATCATATAAACTTAGAATTGCTCGGTGAGCTATACAATCTTACTTCTCTACACATTGAATTCCAGCCACCAAAAGTTGGCTACAAATATGAAAGCAGAATTTTTAAATTTTCTTACAGGGACGTGGAAAATCTGGCAACGTATGTATCTCACAAATATTATTGAATCTATCTGTTGTTAATTTGGCTTTATGATATATTCAAAGCTTAAGATCCTCTTGGTTTTGGGTTTATATATTATATAATGTTATTACCTTTCCTCCCATGCGAGATCTGAAGGAAGTCTATATTTTGGTGGGATAATCGATATGTATGTTATTTTCCAATGTAGGACATTGGGGCTATTTATAAAAGCCATTAAAATTATCCCGGAGGAGGCCTGTGAATAGTGAATGAGACGCTGAAAAACTATAAAAATCCGTTAAGGGTTTAGATTCCCTTAACGGATTTTTATAGTTTTCTTTGCGTACATTCGTGGGTACATGATATATATGTATATTGATACCCAGCTATGCATCGGCGTCGATTACAATGCTGTCATGGCTGTTTAAGTTAGGAACGAGAATATCCGATTTAAACTTTCAAAACCATCATGAAGACTACTTTTAGACATCTGCATTGTCAAATGAGCTGTCAAATGGCCACGCGTCATTTGAAATTAGAAGAGTAGTGTTTTTGACATGGTGCAAAACCTTTAAATTATCAATAGGTAAATTAATGCTGATAGAGGAGAAACGCCACAGATCAGATCTTTGTGATACTAGCAATGAAATATACAAAGATCATAATAAGATATACGATAATAGTTGAAATTTGTTTCCATAAATTTAGGATGTTTCAAGGAGAAATGCCCGGTGAAATATCTTCCGCTGTTTAGTGGATACATCCAAAAGTTCCTTAATTTTTCAAAAGTTTTCCAACAGAAAATAAAAATAACAGATTATTTGGAGCATTAATTTTAATCAAAACTTAAAATCATCCTAAATAGCTAATAGAAAAGAGCAAGATAATTTTCCATTGTGCGAATTAAGTTACGCTTGTGAGACAACAATGAGTCTTTCATCATGGGGCGCGGTCATTTTGGTAATTTTGAAGGTTGTGTGATAACAAAGAGATTTTCATCATGACGCACAGACAATTGGATGTCCGGTCATTTGGAAGCTCGTGTGACATTGGCCTAACAGACATAATCGATTTATCTGTCAATTGGGTACTTACGTCATTTAAAGACAAATGTCACAACTTTGTTCGTTTTAATTTCAATCGATCTTACCAAGTAAAAAGATTTTCTAATTGGATCGAAGAAAGTAATGTTTTTTTTTTTTAATTCAAATGCATAATTTAAAACGTCTTTCTTTCAATACTTATACCACGAAAACCTCCAAACAAATTCGCTAGAAATTCCACAGAAGGTAGTAGTTTGACACGTTGCTCCATTCATTATCCATTTAACAGGTTAGGTTAGGTTTATGTTGCGCGGCAGTTTTTAGCTAACTCTATGATCTCCCAAGTAATGCTAAATTGTTTTCCACAAAAGTATTTCTTGGGTTTCCATTCAGTGGCGTAACTAAGGATATATGCCCCCCTCCGTAAATTAACAAGAAGAGCAAGAAAATGTAATTTTTTGTGTCAATTGTAAGGAAATATTTTCTGTACGGGGACATAAAACTCTTCCCTTCTCCCTTTAAAGTTTTTTCAGGCCATTAATTTTCACAATATGGGAGAATTCCCACGACCTCCCAACAGTGCCGTGACTCCACTCAATCCAAGTTGAGAAAAAAAAAATAAAAAGGTTTCGTGGGTACTACGAGCAGTGTTGCCAAGATCTGGATTGTTAAACTTATTTGTTTAGTTTTACTTCGTGCTCTACATTCAACATTAAATCCTTTAAAAAACCACTGGCAGCCCCATCATATATGTAAGTACTATGCTCACGAAAGCCTATTAAAAGGAAAACCGATGAGTATCTGAGAGAAACGCTTAAGCAAGCCAATGCAAAGTGGGAAAAGCTTCCCACATAAGTAGCTGGAAATATCCAATTACTTAAAGTAAGAGTCCGAGTCTACTGATCATCACACCGTACAACAAATCAGTGTTGTGGGAGCTTGTTGGAATTTCCAAACTTTTCAACGTGAAAAATTTGATCTTATACATATTTTCATTTTCGTTCATTGCTTACTTATCTAATATTCTAAAGTTAAATTTGTTCAAGAAGGAACTTTTTTTGGATTCTCCGGTATATAGCCAAAGCTAAAAAATGTTTTTAATTTGTTATTTCATCACACAACCCATTATATTTTGGGTGAAAAGTTTCAAGTTTTGGTTTGACTCATCAACAGGTCCCAAATAGCGAAATTGAGTGGCTTGAAAAACAAATGAAAAAATAGAACAAAGAAAAGAAATGAAAAAAATTGAGAAAAATAGAAAAAAAAATTATTAAAAAAATTTAAAAAACCAGATTCATTCGAAACGAATCGAACCTGTATTCGCCCGCAGTGGGCTGAAAAAGGAAAAATTAAAAGGAAGAAGAAGAAGCATTTCGTGCTAGCAGAAACCTTACACTCATATTCTTCCTTTTGATTTTTCTTTTTCAGCCCACTGCGGGCGAATACAGGTTCGATTCGTTTCGAAAGAATCTGGTTTTTTAAATTTTTTTAATAATTTTTTTTTCCTATTTTTCTCAATTTTTTTAATTTTTTTATATTTTTTTCTTTGTTCTATTTTTTCATTTATTTTTCAAAGTCACTCAATTTCGTTATTTGGGACCTGTCGATGAGTCAAACCAAGACTTGAAACTTGTCACCCTAAATATAATGGGTTGTGTGATGAAATAACAAATTAAAAACATTTTTTAGCTTTTGCTATATACCGGAGAATCCAAAAAAGTTCCTTCTTGAACAAATATAAGCTTAACCCGGTGAAAAATCCTATAGAGTAATCTCTATCTTTATATCTAAAGTTAAAGTAGTTCTGTTCTTTCGTCTCATCTACGAACTCTGATCCATGCTAGCAGCGTATATGCCTAGCCTAAGCAAGCCAGCCAAATATTTTCCAGAAAATAATTTACAGTGTTCAGGCGTACGTTTTTCTCCGTTTATATACAAAAAATAAATTGAAGAATTCTCGAATTTTTTATTGTTGTATTATCACTACTGTCTAGCCAGCGGTTAGCAGCTTCTCAAAGCCTATGATGCTATGAATACCTTTAGATGGAGCTGAAATAATGAAATCATTACAGAGTTAATATAATTTTTATTCAGAAACCGAATTTTAAGTGAGTGAATCCAGCGTTGTTATTTTATGTAGTTTTAAGTTTCATCACTTCATATGAAAATATAATATTGTAGGCTTTCGTGGGCCCCTAGAAACTGTGGCCCCCCGCATGCCGGAGCCTACGAGGGCCTTAGTTACGCCAGTGTTTTCACTGCAATGTTGAAGTTATTATGTCGAGATGTACGGAAAATCGTATCCAATTTTCCCGCTTTTAATTGAAACTAATCGACTCTAACATTCTTTATTTGAGACGCGGTCAATAAGCAAACTTTAAAGATTTTGGCTAAGCATCTATTCACATACATTTGTAGTCGACGGGTTATGGATAGGATAACTTAACACGTCTCGGATTAATATATCAGTACTGTATTCACATTAGAGTTGAAAAGTTGCAGCATTTTTGTATTTTTTAGTTGATATCTAACCAAGTTACATATACAGAATACCTGAGAAAATGCACTCTTTGACTTTTCCCTGAAAATTGTTGTATTTATTATGTAATTATCTGATTAAACTTTCTACTTCGAGTTTGTGAAAAGAGCCTTAATAATTTTATTGTCTACGAGAGAATCCTGCATCGATAATGTGCATTCCATAATACCTACTGAGTTGAAGGCCCTTCCATAATCATCATAAGCTAGTCTGATATACAGGGTCCTGCTTTGTTGCACGATGATCCAGTGTTGATTGGTGATCTTAGGTACTTGATTAGTAAAAGTGAATTTAATGTTCGAGGTTCTTTGAGCTATTCTGCCTGAGCCTCACGTTCGAATTTAGAGAAAATTTGATTGCCAGATGTTGATCTTTATGTTCCATTTAGTATCCTAATCGTAGAGCTTGCCAATACGAGTTCATCATTTTGTTGCTAAGTGAAAAAATTGTATAGAAAAGGTCCCGTCCCATTACTTTGTCTTCCGGGATGCCAGCTCCTGGTTATACACATATTGTCCAGTTATTTATTTTGACAAAGAACTGCCTAAATGAAAGCAAGATAATTTAGCATTCTAATTTTGAAGAATCGAAAATTACAAATTCTTTTTAGATGGACACGAGAGTTTGGTTGACATCAAGGAAGCAGGCCACAGTGTGTGTCTTTTGTGGGACTGATTCACATCTATCCATATGAAATTGTAGCAATGGGTATTCTATGTGTGAGTCCTCTATTTTCAGAGATGCTCTGAAGATCTCTTTTTTTGGAAGCTTTCAACAATTACGAAGTAACAAATGCTTATACAGTTGTTGAATAGTTTTGTGACTAGTTCGATTGCCAAGCACGACGACAGTTTCGGATGACAACGTTTGGGTGTGCTTGGGGGCACCTGCAAATTTTCGGTCATTGGAATTTATATTCAACTTGACTGGATTTTTGTACTGCAAAATCTAAATTTGTCAACTTCCGTCAGGAGGTTATCTATATGTATCCATATGAAAGTTTGACACATTTGTGGGATTATAATTGATAAATCATATGGCAACGTTTTGTTATTACGAACGGATGAGGGTCGAAAATTTTTAGATTTCGGATCCTTGTTCCAATCTTAACTTCGAGTCGCACTAATCACATTATGTAATGGAAAGTCGTTTGCGTAACGGGGTAGTCCAACCTCGCGAGGCCCCGGTAGTACGTTATTATGTGTGAGTAATTATAATTAACAAATCGTAGTAGCATTTCTTCGTATCCATAGAAGTCTAATGGAAAACTTTTATATTGTAGTTCCTTCTGTTGGCAATAAAAATTACTTGATATGAATTTGTATAGAATAGGAAATAAATATAATATAGCAGGCTTCCATTTATTATAACCTTACTCAATTCATTATTCCTTTATTTGAATGTTGTATTATTATATATTATTTGTATAGCTGTCGTATTATTAATTTTATGTAGTATTTAATTGTAAACTTTTTTTTTTAAAAGTTAACTCTTTATGATGATATTTGTTATACACAACCAATTCAGGGATCCTGTGTCGCGATTATGTACTGAGCGTATATATATGCATGTAACTATGTGAAGAATTACCGCATTAGCATGAGGTAAATTGCAAAAAAATGGCACATATCCCAAAGATTAATATGCGTATGAAAATACATTGAAATTTTTTTCAAGAAAGTGCAACTAGATGGTATCACTCACCAATAATGTCGATACAGAGATTCAAAAATAATGTTTTTTGGGGCCAAATCGATCAAAATGAGGATGAAAGAAAAAGTAACTAATTTTCTATGTGTAGATACTCGCCAAGATCTTTCCAAAAAGTACCCACATACTGGGAACGAAAAAAGTAAAATTTGCAATTTTTTATAAGCTTCTCAAAATTTTCGCGGGAGTTGTTATTGTTAAATGTATCTCGATTTTGAATGAAAGCGCCAAATCCATTCCGGTAAAATGCCAACGACAGAGGAGGTACGTATATTGCCGATTCTGTATGTGCTATTGCCGTGAGTTTTCAGAGGCCACTTCTGGCGGAAACTGAGCCTGCAAATTTTTTATAGATTTAATTTTTTTTTTAATTTTTAAATTTGATCTTCATGCAATTTTGTGTAGATAATCTCTTAATGAGTGAGCATCCACAAAAAGAATCCAAAATTGTATTTATCTATAATTCGTTGACCAAAGTTTTCTTTAATTCGTTGACCAAAGTTTTTTTCAGACAGAAATTTTGGCCGTCGAAAATTGATTTTTTGGCAATATAATCGGGAGTGGAATGAATTTAAAAAAAATCACAAAAAATAAGCAAGAGGAATTTTGCAAATCTGATAATATTTAGTCTAGAAATCAAAGTGAAAAAAATTTTCTGTTTGGAAACTTCTTTGTTTTCCCCGTACCCAAATTCACATGTACGAGGGTAGATCAATAAGTATCCGTTTTAAAAGGTAGATGGCGGGGGAAAACAAAAAAGTTTCCAAACAGAAATTTTTTTTCACTTTGATAAGAACGATTGAAATTGAGACGAGCAAATTTTTGACAATAGCCGTCAAATGAAGCAAGTAATTAACAGATAACTCGGCCATACCTTGTTAATATTTGTATCATTTCTGTTATTATGGTATGCTGTCAGCTGTCAAATGACAGTACACAAAAGTTTTGAATTAGTCCATAGTTTAGTTTTCAATTGATAGGCATTTGAGGCATTCGTGTTGAATGGGTTTGGTATTTTACGCTACAATTTTTGGATGGGAAAAGTTGCGAAGAAATAAAAGCGAAGTTAGATGCAGTTTATGGGAATCTTTCACCACCAATTGTTGGTTTAATGAATTTAAACGTGGCCACACGTCTGGCTGTGATAAGGGGCGCGGAGGCCGTCCATCAGCCGTGGTGACTGAAGAAATCTTGGGAAAAGTTCATGATATAATTCTTGCCGATCGCCCATTAAAAGTACGTGAAGTAGCGGAGGCCATAGACGTTTCTTACGGATCGGCAACCAATATTTTGCATGAAAAGTTGGGGTTAAAAAACTTGTTGGCCCAATGGGTGCCCCGATTGCTTACGTTGGACAACAAGCGGATACAGCTGCAAACTTCGAAGCATTGTTTGTATCTCTTCAAGCAAGCACCGCAGAAGTTTGTGCGTCGGGTCGTAGCCGAGGATGCAACCTGGATTCACTATTATACGCTAAAAACTAAGCAGCAGTCAAAAAAATTCCAGGCGAATCTGCCCGAAGAAGCCAAAAGTTGTTCCATTGGCCAGGAAGGTTATGGCTACGATTTGCTGGGATTCCAAGGGAATAATCCACAACGACTTTCTGGAGAGAGGAAAACGATAACAGGGGAGTACTACAGTTAGTTATTGAACCAATTCGACCATAAATTGAGAGAAATTAGCCCCCATTTGGCTAAGAAAAATGTGTTGCTCCACCACGACAATGCATCAGCTTACTCAGCCGAAATCTTTGCGGCCAAAATACATAAACTTCGTTACGAACTGCTGCGGCATCCACCTTACTCACCAGATCTGACTCTCTGTAATTTTTTCTTATTTCCCAACATGAAAACGTGGCTCGCAGGAAAACAGTTCAGTTCAAATGAGGGGATCATCGGTGAAACAGAAGCCTGTTTTGATGCGTTTGAAAAATCGTATTTATTGATCCACCTGAGTACATACATCCAATGTAAAAAAAGTGTTTCGAGATCAGGGAAAAAGTATACCGGTGGATAGTGCTCGGCGAGACCTTTAATTTAATATAAAACGTGCCTTATTAGAACCACCCCCGCCGGGGGCTCCTATCCAGCAGCCTAAAAGTACCTTCGATAAAAGAGTTGTCTTCTACGAATTGTAGATGGAGATTAGTTGAGGTCATGAAAGCCGTTTTCTGATCGGACCATATCCTACCGAGTTAAATAATAAAAAAACTTAGAAATATATGGTTTGTCATCACCCCTCCACCAGCCCTTGGAAAAAGTTGAGCTGAGGCCAAACTATATACATACACTTGTACATAGCCCAAGCTCACCTATACTAAATAATCCCTTGAATCATTAAAATTGGTCTGGAAATGACCGAGTTATTAAGGAAAGCATACTATTGCTTTTCGAGGGAAATTGTAACTATTTCATAGACGGTCGAAAATTAGTCATGGCGACCGAAATTGTTGTTTTACACAATGCTCCTAAACTAATTGAGATAATGACTTCTGGTGTTCTGTAGATGATAGATAAAAAGAATGGATAAAATATATGATACATGAAGTAACTGGGGTGTATGTGACCCATGGGCATGAAAATGGGCTTATCGAGACGAAAAACGTCCCGCCGAAGTTTTCTGAATCGGGAAAAAAAGTATACCAGTAGACACTACTCCGCACAGTGTTTTGCAGATGTATGAGAAATTTTGCAGCAATTTTTTGAAACTTTGACCCCCAGCCATTACGCTCACTTTCCACCCTTAGTAACTCTTGACGGTGCTCTTGCTTCAAAACAATTTAAAAAGTTTGCGCCATGCATCGACGAGAGCTTTCCTCCCCACGCAAAATGGACTTGAGCAAAAGATGCGGAATGTCGAGTTGAACATTTCTACCAAGTTTTGTAAAAATCTATTCCCCTCCCCCCTCCCACCATCTCCCGGCCAGATTCTCTTGACCCATCGACAACCCTTTATTAAGTTGCAGTTCTAATATCATAGGGGTGGGGGTAAAATGTGATTATCTACTATTACTTATGCCCCCCGCCCCGAAAACTGCCGTCACTTTTTGTATGGTACATTTCAAGCATACATTGGTGGCAAAGTGTGGTTCATCGAAAAGTGGCAGAGAATGGTACAGATGCGTCGTCGCGAAAGCGTCAAAGTGCTTTTTTTCCGCTGGGTACGACATTAATATTTCATTGGCTTCATCAAAAGGTACAATATGAAGATCGTGAGAATAACTAGATGGTTGCTGTTGTGTTGCTAATTCAAATAACACACGAGAAATTTGGATAAATAATTGAGTAGACATATAATTAAATAAAAATGGTTCTATTGCCTCTAACACGTTAACCGTAATTATTTTTTGTTGTTGTTCGCAATTGAGTTTGAAATTCGATTTTTTTTATTGAATTGCTTTAATGACCGTTTTTCACATATTTTGAATAGGGCCCTCATAAGACTTCAAACTCTTAAGGAATTTAAGCTACGCCGCAGCCGAATGGATAACAGGAAACTTCAAATCTTAAGAAAAGCTCTCGCCTCACTTGAACATCTGGAATTATTGGACCTTTCTTATAACGGATTAAAAAATGATACCGGCTGGACTTTGGCCAGTCTTTTAGTGGAAACGACATCTATAAAATCACTAAAACTGGATGGAAATTTGCTGGGTGCTCTCGGCATTTGTTCACTTTTCTATGGGATTCAGAATTATGGAGGACACCTGGAATATGTAAGTTTAGCTAGAAATATTGTTGGCCATAACGGAGTGTTATGCATAGGACGCGCTTTAAGTAACTCATATCAAGTGGACCATTTAAATCTCAATGGAATTAAAGTCGCTGAATATGGAGCGGAATTAATTGCAAACTTCGTCAAACTTCAAGAAACAGCTTTAACTGCCCTTGAAATATGCGCACTTCCACTAGGAGAGCCAGGAGGGAATCGCCTTATTAAAAGCTTATATCAAAACCGAAATATCTTTAAGCTTGAATGCCGTGCATGTAATTTAACGGACAAACAGGAGTACAGAATAAAACTTCTGCTCATGCGTAATAATTACCTGAAGAAAGTGCCATTTGATAATACGGAAATTCGCAATACATCCGAGGAAAGGCAGAAACTTGCTACTGATATTGACAATTGGCTATCAACTACTAAGTAAGTTTTTAGTATTTGAATTAATTAAATGTAGTTAAATGAAAATGAAACTATTTTAGACATCCTATACTCTTAAATGTTTTCGAAACGTTAGAACAACAGCAAGAGTGTATGGCAAGTGTATCAAGAAGAAATGTGTTTGTCCGGAATATTCCGAAGTTCATACCTAAGGCTGCATGCTTGCAAAAAACAAATAAGGAACTTTTGTTTGGAGAATACTACGATACCAACGTTGAGGATTTGAGAGTAACAATGGATCTTAGAAGGTATTTATGAACATGTAAATCGTATAATATGCACGTATTAGTAACTAATTGATTGTCTTAAAATATTTAATGTGCGAATGTCAGATACATCTGGCTTCTCATCGTTATATACAATCATTCACAAAATTATTTGTAGACAGCAGTTTCGAGACTGTTGCTGTACAGACATCTGTAATTTGTAACGGATATATGTTTCCTAAAAAAAAAAAAAACACTGATCCCTGTTTGTAAAGCTTTTATTTACATGATTCAGTTAAAAAAATTAAAAAAATTTATCATTCAACAAATAAATAGAACAAAAGTTTTTTCACAAAATTATTTGTGCATCCAATTTTCTTCACAAAATTATTTGTGCACACATAAAAAACAATTTTCACAGCGTTGTAACTATGTTAATATTATACAGGGTGGCCCGAATGTGGTGTTACACTTGAATGCAAATCCTAACGGTGTCCGAGATAACGGGACTTAAAAAATATGTGTGTATGTTTTTATAGATTACCCTGTAACTTCTGAACGTGGCACCCTATGATGATGCTCTAAAATATGTTAGATTGACATTCGTTGGATCTTTCCAACGGTCTTAAACTTTCCCCTCCTCCTCTCCGTTTTGAAGTTATGGTTCAGCAAAGCTAAAATTTCGGACTTTTATTGAACTACTATTATTATCAATAAACACGTCATCAACAACAACTTTTCATATCAGATCTAAAAGACGAAAAGCTTCGCTTCAAAATGTACCCAAAATTTAACCCTTTCTACGTTTTTTGCACTTTTCCGTAACCCTAGCTATGTGAATAGAATTAGAGGCACAATGTTTTCGTTTTATTTATTTGTTGAAGGATAAATTTTGGTTATTTTATGTCCTGAGTTATGTAAATAAAAGCTTTACAAACATGGATCAGTTATTTTTAATTTTTTGATAAACCGTTCTGCGTGTTTTTACACTTTTTCTAGAGCATATCCATTGAAAATGCTTAAAAAGCTGATTCCCAAAAGATAATTCATACTTTATGGTATTTATTGAACTTTTTCGCGGCTATGGCAAGGTTAAGGAAAAGTGCAAAAAACGTAGAAAGGGTTACATTTTGGGTACATTTTGAAGCGAAGCTTTTCGTCTTTTAGATCTGATATGAAAAATTGTTGTTGATGACGTGTTTATTGATAATAATAGTAGTTTAATAAAAAAACACAGAATTAAAAGTCCGATATTTTAGCTTATTTGAGCCATAACTTCAAAACTGAAAGGAGGAGGGGAAAGTTTATAGACCGTTGGAAAGATCCAACGAATGTCAATCCAACAAATTTTTGAGCATCATCATAGGGTGCCACGTTCAGAAGTTACAGGGTAATCTATAAAAATATACCCACATATTTTTTAAGTCCCGTTATCTCGGAAACCGTTAGGACTTCGTTCCCCCCACCCATACAATTCTTTGCATTCAAGTGTAACACCACATTCGGGCCACCCTGTATAACATTAACATAGATACAACGCTGTGAAAATTGTTTTTTATGTGTGCACAAATAATTTTGTGAAGAAACTTTTGTTCTATTTATTTGTTGAATGATAAATTTTTTTAATTTTTTTAACTGAATCATGTAAATAAAGCTTTACAAACATGGATCAGTTTTTTTTTTTTGTTTTTTAGGAAACATATCCGTTACAAATTACAGATGTCTGTACAGCAACATTCTCGAAACTACTGTGCCCAAATAATTTTGTTAATGATATTCTTTACATGTATGTTTTCTGTTAAATTAGAAATTTGATTTTGTCAGAGGATATTCCCAAACCAGAACCAAATGTACCTATTTACTGGACGCACGAAATATTTTTCTCGGCATGCACCTGGAAAAACTTAGATAGAAAGTATTTTACCCTCTCATTCTTCTCTTCAAAGCAAGGGATCCTGTCAAAAGATGGATAAGGAAAATGTATGCCCGTTCATGGACAGTACCGTAAATAGACCCAGCGGGAAAATGATCGTGTATGAAAGTAGATATGCAGGAACTCGTCGAAGAAATCAGTATCGATGAAAAATATGTGTACATGTCATGCAGAAAAGATGCGAAGCAAGTTCAAATCAAGTTAGGACCGGGGTGCCTGTATGTACATGATTTTTTTACTCTTTTGTAGTATGTATCTCTCTCATGAGTCACCCGCGTAAATTCCGATGCAGGCCGAAATTTCAGGTTTTTGTAGTTCAAGTTATGGCTTAAGTGTACGAGTGAAAATGAAAAAGTGCGCGTGATAAAAAAGTGATTTTCTAGTAATAGGAATATTTGGTTACTGCGTGTGCAGTGCTATTACGCAACGTATTATTATTTTTAAAATAAAGGACTACATTAAATATTCTAAAGGGTTCTCCAATAAGAGGTGTTATTTTAATTAGCCCGCTATTTGGGTAGATGTCACTTTTGGAACGGTCATTTTTTGACATTTGATAAGTTGTAGCTACGCCATTAATAAAAATGGAACGATACACGATTCAACAACGCATTGAAATTATTAAAATGCACTATAAAAATGGTGAAAATGTGGCAGAGACGGTTCGTAAAACTCGAACATTTTTGGGTCGTCGTGAAGCACCTTGTCGGACCGCAATACAGAAATTGGTAGAAAAATTCGAGCTGTCGGGACAAATTAGTGATGTGAAGAATAAAACCCGTGCACGTCGCTCAAGAACAGCCGAGAATATTACTGCTGTAGCCGAAAGTGTTGAAGAAAACCCAGGTTTGTCCATTCCTCGTCGTTCTTTGGAATTAGGCATTCCACAAACGTCATTACACCGTATTTTGCATAAAGATTTGGGTCTTAAGTCTTACAAAGTTCAGTTAACACAAGAACTCAAGCCGGCCGATCATCAACAACGTCGAGTCTTTGCTGATTGGGTCCTTGAAATGCATGAAAATGATCCGGAATTCCATCGAAAACTCATCTTGAGTGATGAGGCCCATTTCCACCTCGATGGCTTCGTCAACAAGCAAAATTGTCGCATCTGGGGCTCGGAAAACCCAAGAGTTATTGTTGAAAAGCCTCTCTATCCTCAACGTGTGACTGTTTGGTGCGGTTTATGGTCCCGCGGGGTCATTGGACCTTACTCTTTCGAAAATGAGGCTGGAGCAACAGTTACGGTGAATGGATTGCGCTATCGACAGATGATTAATGATTTTTTATGGCCGGAATTGGATGGTATTGATCTCAAGGGCGGATCCAGACGTTTGATCTAGGGGGGGGGGGGCGATCGCCCCCATCGCCCCCTATAACCGCATTTGCCGTCAGCTGTGGACTGCTCTGTATAGCTTTCTCATTTCGTTTTGGCACGAAAATTTCATTAGCATTCAGATATCGCCAGAGTTCTTTTATCTATATAATATAAGTTTTTGATCCCGTAAGCATAGTAAAATTTAATCACACATGAAATAGACATTGTACACTTCTTGCTTGCGCTACTGGTGTTTTTCATACATAGGTCGCTTGCATTTCGCTCAAACACCATAATTTCTTGGGCTGGACTGCAATTTCTTACAACTTAAATGGTGGAAGAAATTTTCGAGGAATGCTAATTAGGTAGGGTTAATATATATATTATCCTATTTGCCTTAAATTAAATATTTGCAGGACAACTGAATCTGAGATTAATTACCTCGGCTATGATAATTTTCCCAATATACTACTTTTCATCAAAATACCCGGCTTTTATGAGCTTTCGATCACAAAAAAGTGCAACAATGCTTGTACTGAAAATTCATTAGTGATATAATTTTACATTTTTTGAGAATAATTTATGACTAAAAAGGAAAAAACAATAAATATATCAAATAACTATCTAGAGTTTTCCATTTAATCAAATTACATTTGTATAAAAAATTTTAAATTTTCATGGTACACAAAGAAAGCATATTCAGAGGAAAGTAATTTAATTAAGTATTTTGATAAACATTAGGAGTTCCAAATTTAAATTTCGGGAAATTGTTATTCACTGTAGTGTAATTTGAGCTGTCCAGATCTTGTTTTCTCTGTATACCTTGAAAATTTTAAAAGTTATATACAAATGTAATATAATTTATAAATTTAATTAAATGCAAAATGAAGGGAAACTCTGGAGAAATGAAGGGAGAAATTATTTTCTATTTTTTTAACGCCGGCTTAGAAACGGTCTTTTGTTTTTTTTTTTTTGTATTTTCTATTTCATTGGATTAGAATATAAATTTTGATTTATTATTATTAGTGCTCTAGGGGGGGCGATCGCCCCGATCGTCCCCCGCTGTATCCGCCACTGAGATCTGGACAACGTTTACTTTCAACAAGACGGCGCTACGTGCCATACAAGCAACGAAACCATTGATCTTTTACGGGAAAAGTTTCCGGACCGTGTTATCTCTCGAAGAGGTGATCACAATTGGCCACCGAGATCTTGTGACTTGACACCTTGCCACTTTTTCCTTTGGGGCCACGTGAAAGAGAAGGTCTACGCCAACAGCCCAGCGTCGATTCAAGACCTCAAAGATGGCATTCGTGAGGCTATCGAGGACATAGGGCAGCCAATTTGCGATTTGGTTATGGAAAATTTCATGAAAAGGATATGGTCCTGTAGGCGTGGTCGTGGTGGTCATTTGGCTGATGTTATTTTCCATTATTAACGGCATACCTTCCTCTTTATAATGAAATAAAGATCCGATCATTTATCTCAAAAAAAGGCACTTTTCTTTGGAGATTTGTTTTATTATCTCCTAAGTCGACTTACAATTTAATATAGGACTGTATGAGTGAGTAAAATATTACAAGCATTTTATACCAAGCGGGAAATGGAATCCTTCCAGATGCATTCCGAAAATATTCTGTGAAAGGAATGGAAGCAATACGCTCTGATATCCAGTCCATTTCTATTAATGCATTAATGTTCTACGACAGGAAGGTATAAAAGGTGGTTATATACCTTTCCTCTGCATGACCTGTAAGGTGAATGGAGGCCTTCCTTTTTAATTTTTTTGAAGGTGGGATGAAGCATTACTTTTAAATTCTTTGGAAGGTTAAAAGAACGATCACTTTTAAATTCAGTGGAAGCACTCATTCTGCCACTTCAGAATAGTGTACGGAACCTTTAAGCATGAGTTTTCCAGAAGGTTGGAAAAAACCATTCAATTTATACCATCAGGAAGGTGAAGGGAAGCACTCTTCATGTTTTCACTGAGAGGTAAAGGGAAGAACCTTTCCTGCTTTCTTTGAAAGGTGCGGAAAATAAACGGGTCTTCACTTATTCGTATCTGGTACTTAAATAAAAATAATCCACTTCTTCTAAAATAATGCACAAATCAGAATGTTTTCCATCTGCACGCACTTTCCTTCCTTCATTGTTCTTAGAAAAACAATGAACCTATATTACTCATTGTCGATCTGCATGCACTCCCTCGAACTAGCCTCTGCAAATATAGCCGCACAAATTTCTATCTCTTTTCGATAACAACACGAATGAATATATCTACGCATTACTAGCATAAATAGCTTGCTCAAAAATACGACGCATCAATACATTACGCCTGCCTTCCTAAACCAGTTCAACGTAAGGTATGTTCATGTACTCATTACTAATGCATTCCAGGTAATATTAATAGTAAACCTTATCTAAGTCAGGAAACGGAAGCATTTTGAATGCATATCGAAAACATTTTATGAAAGGTATGCAAGCAATACGCTCTGATACTCAGTTCATTTCTTTTAACACATTAATGTCCTACGACGGGAAGGTATATAAGGTGGCTATATACCTTACCTCTGCTTGACCTGTTAGGTGGAAGAAAGCCTTCCTTATTAATTCTTTGGAAGGTGAAAAGAAGCTTACCTTATTAATACTTTGGAAGGTGAAAAGAAGCATTCCTTATTAATTTTTTGGAAGCTGAAAAGAAGCATTACTTTTATATTCCTTGTAAGGTGAAAAGAGTAATCCTTTTAAATTAAATGGAAGCATTCATTTAGCCATTTCAGAATAGCACACGGAATCATTAAGCATGAATTTTCTGATGGTTGGAAAAAACCATTCGATTTAGGTGGTGGAGATGGAGGGAAGCACTCATCATATTTTCACTGAGAAGTAAAGGGAAGAATTTTTCCTGCTTCTTAGAAAGGTGCAAAAAATAGACACTTCTTCACTTATTTGAATCTCGCACTTAAATGAAAATAATGCACAAATCAGAACATTTTTCATCTACGCACATTTCCTTCCTTCATTGTTCTTAGTAAAACAATGAAACTATATAACTCACGCTGGGTTAAGCTTTCTGCATTTGCGCAAATACATATCTGCGTTTCTCAATTTGTCAAATATTTGCCTTGCCTCTTCTGAGCCCCCACACTTTCTTCTATTTGAAAACATGTAGGTAAATGGCTAATATTTTGTGTGTATCTATTTCTTCCCGCACTATTCGTTTATTTGGCACATTTCTACCCGTTATGCCTCTATGCTTTGCACATAATTCATTCTCACGTTTGTAGTTCGCCTTCCATAATGGAGACTGCACATGAAATAATAGCTAGTGTAGCTGCAGTTGTTGTAATGTTTGGATTTTTACAATTAAAAAACTAAGAAGAAGACAGAAAAGAATGTGGTGTATGCTGTCCTTGAATAAAACCCGAAACAAGTATGTAAATCCTTTTCCTTTCCTATCACAAAATACAACTAAAATACTATACAAAATAGTTATAACACGAAGGACATGCAATGCAATGAGAACCATTGTGAAAATTCGAAAATTTATGAAGAATTTCTGCAGCAAATTTCGACAATCTATTAAATGAAATTGGTCCATTTATAAGAAAAACAGACATCCACTGGAGGAGAGCAATTCCTGTAGAAGAAAAATTAGCTGTGATACTCAGACTGTGACTAGAGACAGTTTTACTGATACAAAACGCCCTTTTTTGCAAAAGAAATTTCTTTTTCAAAGATTTTCCGTTTGCAAATTTTTTTTTTCCACACAGTCTTACAACCCTGTCCTATCTATTTAATTTCTGGTATAGCATATTCTTTGTTCATAGAACTTGAAATTATCCTCCACGTATCAGCCACAAAATTTCTATTTGTGTGTTGGGGCATGTTTGGATCCCATATAATAGACTCTAGCTCATAAAGCTCTATAAATTAATTTGACCATTCCATTTTCTTGCGCGTAATATAAATTATTCTGTCTGAGAAGCTACAGAGTGCGTACATGACTAATAGTATGTTTCCTATTTTCAGTAGGAAACGCACATTCCTCGTGAAATAGACATATATAAAGGGTTTTCCAATAAGAGGTGTTTTTTTTACTTAGTCCGCTATTTCGGTAGATGTCACTTTTGGAGCTGTCATTTTTTGACATTTGACAAGTAGAAACTACGCCATTAATAACAATGGAACGATACACGAATCAACAACGCATTGAAATTATTAAAATTCACTATAAAAATGGTGAAAATGTGGCAGAGACGGTTCGTAAAACTCGAACATTTTTGGGTCGTCGTGAAGCACCTTGTTGGACCGCAATACAGAAATTGGTAGAAAAATTTGAGCTGTCGCGACAAGTTAGTGATGTGAAGCATAAAACCCGTGCACATCGCTCAAGAACAGCCGAGAATATTACTGCTGTAGCCGAAAGTGTTGAAGAAAACCCAGGTTTGTCCATTTCTCGTCGTTCTTTGGAATTAGGCATTCCACAAACGTCATTACACCGTATTTTGCATAAAGATTTGGGTCTTAAGGCTTACAAAGTTCAGTTAACACAAGAACTCAAGCCGGAAGATCATCAACAACGTCGAGTCTTTGTTGATTGGGTCCTTGAAATGCATGAAAATGATCCGGACTTCCATCGAAAACTCATCTTGAGTGATGAGGCCCATTTCCACCTCGATGGCTTCGTCAACAAGCAAAATTGTCGCATCTGGGGCTCGGAAAAACCAAGAGTTATTGTTGAAAAGCCTCTCTATCCTCAACGTGTGACTGTTTGGTGCGGTTTATGGTCCCGCGGGGTCATTGGACCTTACTTTTTCGCAAATGAGGCTGGAGCAACAGTTACGGTGAATGGATTGCGCTATCGACAGATGATTAATGATTTTTTATGGCCGGACCTAGCGACTTCTTCCTTTAGGGCCACGTGAAAGAGAAGGTCTACGCCAACAGCCCAGCGTCGATTCAAGACCTCAAGGCAGTCACTGCGATTTGGTTATGGAAAATTTCATGAAAAGGAAATGGTACTGTAGGCGTGGTCGTGGTGGTCATTTGTCTGATATTATTTTCCATTATTAACGGCATACCTTCCTCTTTATAATAAAATAAATATCCGATCATTTATCTCAAAAAATGGCATTTTTCTTGGAATATCAAAATAACACCTCTTATTGGAAAACCCTTTAGATACAGATTTGTGAAATAATTGCACACATAATTGACGCACAAGGCAGACGTATTATATACTTTGGCTAAAGCGTACGAATGAAAAATATTCCTCGTCAAATGAAACGCATTGCCAAATATTTGACAAATACACACATTGTTTGGGATCGGCTTTAGCGAGAAATATACAGGTTTTCAAAAGACTGGCTGAACTACATATTTGGGGCATTAGGGTAATTCAAACAAATACCCGTAGAAATATTAGCTTGTATTATTTATTTATTTATTTCATTCATTCGCTAAGTATTTCGACATGCATATGAGATATCCCAGCAAAGATTTTCTCGTGTTGTCTTGCGAATCTTTTTTTTACTTTTTTTTCTTAAATAAAATTGGAATTATACTACAAGATCTACAATCTTTTTCTTAGTACCAATTTGAGTGGAGTACAATAATACAAGGGAAAATTTAAAAAAAAAATCTAAATTAAATGTTAAAGAATACAACAGCAAAAAAAAATTGGAAAACAACGAATGATATTATATGAAGAAAAACAAAATGATGATAATAAACACTAATAACAAGTAAATAATGAATAAATAAGTAAAATTAAGTTAAAAAACATAGTAAAAAACGAAAAAATTATAGCAAATAGGAATGAATAAATAAGATAATAATAAGATAATAGGTAATAATAATCTGCGCGTATGCTATATATATTATAAAAAGAAAAGACAACAAAGCTACTTATGTCAAGAAATTACCAAGAAGACGCCTGGAAGTGCCAATCGAGTTAGCCTTTTGGATGTTGTGTGGTAATGAATTCCACATTCGAGTAATTTGAACGATATAAGATCCATCAAAAACGAGGTCTGAAAACGTGGAATTAGCAGTTTGTAAGCTCTGGTAGAGTTCAAGTGTTGAAACATGGTCCTCAAGTAAGCGGGCTGAGAGCTGTGAAGTAAGTTGAATAGGAAGAGTAATGCTCTGCGCCTTAGATATACTTCAATAGAGCAACCTAGCAGTGGGAAATTCAGGTGGGACACATGATCGAATCTTCGTAACCCAAAAACAAACCTTACACAATCGTTAAATGCAATATGTAATTTTCTGGAGCAGTGTGAATCTAGTATCGGGAAAACAAGTGAACCGTGTGTAAACTGCTGTAATATTAGAGACTTAACCAGATGACAACGTACCTTGGGGGAAAGCATTCTAGCAGACAACCATAGGCGGCGGAGGGTTGCGTAGATCTTTGATAGGTTAGAGTTGACGAGCTCACAACACTTCATATTAGAGTTTAAGGTGACTCCGAGGCTACGGACTTTATCCACGTAAGGAATTAAAAACCATTCAAAAGAATAGAAGGAAGTGATGAAAAGTCAAAAGTACCAAAAGAAAAAGCGATAAACTGTGACTTACTTGGATTTAGTTTAAGTTTATTGTTAGTCGACCAGGTGTATATGTTATGTAAATCGCAATTCATCCGAGCCACACTGTCTGCGATAAGACCTGGGGGACGACTGAAATAGACCTGAACGGCGTCAGCATAAATATGAATGTTGACATCTTGTATTATTTGAGGCAGATCATTAATGTATAGGCTGAAGAGTAGAGCACCAAGAATTGAACCTTGTGATACTCCATAAGTTAGAGGAAGGAAATTTGAGCAATTATTGTCCCCAAGGGTAACCATTTCCGATCGCCCGTTTAACAATTCCTTGATTAAATGAACAGCTCGACACGAAAAATGGAATTTATTAAACAATTTATCTAGCAAATTTACATGGCAAACATTCTCGAAAGCTTTGGAGAAGTCTAAAAGCGTCAGAATACAAATCTCTCTTCTATCAAGTGCAACACGTATGTCTGCTGTGACTTTAACGAGAGCACTTTCGCAATTATGCTTTGGTCGAAACCCAGATTGACAGCTACTTATGAGATTTTTTGCAGTGTGTACTGTTGAACCTGCCAATATAGTAGCTTCTCCAAAACCTTCGAAATAAAACAAAATAAGCTGATGGGTCTATAATCAGCAGGAGTTGTAGCCGCAGCCCTCTTAGGGATAGGAAGTACAGGTATTGAAGATATATAAAAGTGGGCCCATAATGAGCGGCGCAATTAGCTTCACAAAACGAGGTGACATATTGTCAGGGCCGATAGTATTAGATTTAATAGCGAAAATCGCATTCAAGGCTTCGGTTTAATCCACTCCCCGGAAACTAAACCCATTAGAGCTATGAAGAGAATCAAAGCCTGCCAAGAGCAACTGATCATTGTCTTGAGATTGATGATCAGCTATGAAAAATTCGTTAAGTTCAAGTGAGCTCAGGTTGCACTTAGCCGTCCTGCCTCCATATATGCCAGCATCACGCAAGTTACGCCATAAAATTCTCGGTTGAGCACGCACATCAAACTTGCGCTTATAATACGTACGTTTAGCCTCGTGAATTTTCACATTAATTTTGTTCCGACTTTCAGGAGTCTTCAATTTACGATACTTGAAAAAACGATTTTATTTCGGTGCTGAACCATTCATGCGCGTCACTAATTAGATGAAGAGGCATTTGGGTATGATTCATTTTATTGGTAAAAATTACAATTATTTTTAAGAGGGGTTCAAAATTTGCAAGTTTCATACATTTTTCAATGCGAATTTCTGACAGACTACGTAGCAGAATAATCATTTATATCTTAAATTAAAGGTAATGAAAATGTCTAGAAAATAACGTCGGCAAAAATTAAAATAAATGTATTGGAATGGAGATATTAGTTCGGAAACTTGTAAAAAAAGGTAAGAATTGAAGTCTTTTAAATCAAATTCCTGTGAGTAGTTATTGTCATTTCTTTAAATTGTTACTATTTTAGACAGATAAAGCCTATATCCAGCAAATAACATCGAGATTTTTCATTTTTAGTGGCGCTTTTTATAATCATTTTACTCTAATAGTATTTTTTTTTTTCTCTCGATATTTCACCGACGAGAAATAGTAATATTTCGTTGAAAGCTATTGCAATACAAAGCAAAATAGTTTATTTAACAATTATGGCAAAAAAAAAAATTTAGGAGTGTTAATTCTCGTTAAAAGTTTTCAATTTATGTGAACTGCAAATTTTCATTTTTCGTTTTAAATTGTATGGTTTTGTCGGATGTTGAGTTTCTGTCTTTTGCGGTAGATGTCTCTAATGTGCTCCGTGGTATAGGTCAAAGCTAATTTTATATGAATTTTCTCACTTTCAGAACACAAACCTACGTATAGTAAATTTTATTACCTACAGGTTCGCTGGTATCTAAATTGAAACTTTTGCTGAGTACTAACTCCTCTTAAATACTACAATACTTATGATATGGGATGGTTCAAATACTAACAATTGAAAGTGACCAAACTTTTGCCACTGAGATGACAAGCAGTGGGACCAACATTTATTTTGTCCTGACCTGTTGCCGTCTCTCATTCCTTCTCCAAACTACTTTCATAGAATGCTTGTGCGTAGTCCAGCCTCATCTTAAGGTTGTTAGGATGATTTGCTCAATATCTTTACAGTCTTAGTTTCCTTATTAGTTCTTTATTCTCTCCGCACCAGGAGCCGGATTCACTAACTCGGAGAGTTGTGGAGATGAGCGTTCTTTTGACACTTAACTCTCTACTCGTAATTCTGTAATTCGGGAAATTTGTATTGAGAATTACCAAACTCTCTATTCCACTCTGCCGGCTGTGTTAGTTGTGAAGAAGTAAGAGGAATATTTCTCAACTGACAGTACTGTCTGCTTTTGTTGTGTTTTGTGAAGGTACCTAGGTAACTAAGATTTTCAAATTAAATTATGGGCTCACCGCATATCCTGGCTATGTTTACAAAAACAAATTATGGAAATCCTTGCAATACTTACAGAGAAGTAAGGATTTTGGTGTCTCAAGGTACCCGCTAAAAATTATAAAGCACGCGAAAATGATCAATTTGGTCGTCTTCCTGTACAGAAGAGATGCTATAATAATTTTAAATATGGACATTAAAGCTAGATATGTTATTAATTTTTGAGTCCGATAAATTGTTTTGGAGATAACTGAAAAAGAAGTGAATCAGTCCTTCTTAAGGAGAAAAAATGGCCGTTTTTTGGTACAAAAATGGATATATATATTATGAGTAAGTCATGGAAATTCACTTTCCATAAGAAAAATGTTTAGAGCATGATGTGAAACATAGAACAGAAGCAATATATGTAAAATATAGGAACTGGGGTGTATATGACCCAAGTGCAAAAATCCGTCTTTCGGCGGTAAAAAGTCAGTTATGAAGTTAAAATGATAAAGAAAAATACACCACTCGATTACCCGCTTCTCCCTCTTTAATTTGATACCAAATAACGTATTTTGGATAACCCCCAATGAGGAGTTGTACGACCCCCGTCCCGAAAAGCCCCTCCCCCAAAAATTTTTCATCTGTATTTTTGTACTCCAGACTCCAAGTCCGATCGAAAAAACTCCAATGCTCTACGACCCTCCCGCACAGAGTTAGCCGTCCTCCAATATTGCGACACTTCTCACGTATGTAGTATGTTAGAGAGTTGCGAAGGGAGAGTTAGGGTGTTTTAATCGGGGGAAGCGAAAATTCTCATCTCCCAAACTCTCAAGCTCTCCGAGTTACAGAGTCCGGCCCCAGATACCACTAGCGTCGACGATTAGTGGAAGAGTGTTAATGTTTTTATTAGTGTGTTTAGGGTGTAGGTCCTTAAGTTTATCGATAAAGAGCGGAGTACTATATAGAGTTCGCTTATGTTCGAATTGGGTAAAGGAAAGTATTTCGTCTTTCCAATTGATTCCGACATCCGTGACAAAAACTTCATCTCCTTTTATGAAAATTACATCTAGTTTAGACAGAAGTCCCAAACTGCATCTTATATGGGGTTCTATGTTTACTGCCCATCTATTCCTTCTCGCTGAGTTGAAGAGTCGTTTTAGTACATGGTTGCGTCTTGTAATCCTTGGCCAGTGCGTAAGTGGGCAATTCTGCAAGACATGGGAGAGCGACTCAACCCTTCTGCACTCCGCGCGACAAATTCTGGCTTTGGGAGGATTTCATGGAGGTTATACCGTAGTTCTATCGCATTAGTATATTGTTCTTCGTTCCAGTATATCGGCGGTTTTATAAAAAAGTTTCTGGAAGCCTGATCATTCATGACTTCTTTTAGTCGCTTTCCGTTATAGCTACTCTGCAGTTTACTAGCGAAGAAACTTTGTACACCCAGTCAGTTGCTGATCAATTTATTTCGCAATTTTTTCCACTATTGGTTGAACGATTTCGATTATCCTTTTCAGAAGTGGAGATGAATTCTTCAGTTTAGCTATGCGGTTTTTTATTATAATTGGTATTGATCTTTTGAAGTTGAACATCCATTGAGGTGCATTGTTCTCCTTATAAAAGCTCGTATCTTTTTATCAACCATTTGCATTATCTTTTTGGTGGCGTTCGGTTTCTGAAGACTCGCAGTATATTTAGGTGTTAGATAGGTCCTCAAGATTATCATGTTCTGTAGTACTTTCAGCGGTACTCTTCCGATGTTAGTTAGATGCTGGTTAAGTGCTGCACTTAGTCAGGCTCTGGTACGTAAATGTTTGGCCCAAGTAGTTGAGTTTTTCCTTGAAGGTGATAGCATCAATGAATTGTTCATCAACCTTGAACTTTTGAATTGTCGAATATTTTCTTCTTACTGGGCATCCTGCAGAGAGTTAGATTTCAAAATATTCGGCTGAAGCCTTCTTGTCCTATAGAATTCCGTAGATGTTACTAGCATCATATTTGCATTGACAGCATCTTCAGCGAAGAATATCACATCGTCAGCATACGCCTGTGCTGATAATTTATTATTATTCCCGATATCTATTCTTCCTTCTCCTTTTCCCAAATCGCACAGCAGCTCGTTTAGCAGTAAGTTGAATAGACGTGGGGAGAGCGGGTCACCCTGCTTGACTCCACATTTAATACCTATTCTTTTAATTAGTTGACCATTACAGCTAATCTCAGTTTTTGTCTCCCTGAAGTTATCCATAATCATCTTTTTGATTTTATTATCGATATTGATCTTCTTTAGAGATCTTGGTATGCGACTGTGCTGGATTCTATCGACGGCCTTAGACAGATCGAGCGATATCTCTGTTATCGATTGCCCTGCCTTCCTTCTGTTTTTGATTATGGTATCTAGCGTGATGCAATTAGCAAAGCAGCCATCTAATTTTGAAAAACCCCGTTGGATAGAGTGTAGGCTGATAGCATCGCCTAATCTTTTTGCCAGAATTTTATTAAAGATCCTTATAAAAATTGAACCAATTGTCACGGGTCTACAGTTTCTGATATCGCTTAAATTTTCCTTCGTCTTCGGAATCAAGATGGTGTGGCATTCTTTAAGTATGGTAGATACTCGTTCCAGCAGCAGCATGATATTGAAGGAGAGAAGCAGTCTTGGTTTGGGGATTTTTGAAAATTTCTTTAAGTTAATCCGATCTGGGTCAGGAGGGTTGTAATTGTTATTTATGATCGCATTTTTCACCTCCTCCTCGACTATCGGATAACATCGTTTATGCGACGGTTAGATGATGAATTGGTTCTGTGTCCTCCATCGATGTCAGCGTGAAGATATTAACATAGTGGTTTGATGCTTTTCATGCGTGTCAGGTGCAGTGTAAAGATGATCGGATTGAAAACACTAGTGATGAATTTATTCATTTAATATCTTTCTTACAAAACTTCTCCCTAAATAAAGAATTCGTTTATTCAGCGAACATACTCGCTTGATACTCTAGATTCCAATTGGTGATGTTCTAGCATCAGCACAAAGTTAATAGTGAAAATATGCTACCCATAGGAGTATGTGGGCGACAAGTTAAGAGTTGTTTATATAAACAACGGATTGTTTCTTAACCGCTATGCATTGGTAGAGTTATACATTTTATCGTTATACATTGTTGGGGTTATACATTGAGGTGAACATAACACCTTGTTTTTATATTATTAAGCTAAGCTCAGGGAATACGCTATGATGCAAAGCATAGCATTCCAGGAAGGAGATTGGGAAAAGATTAGGGAATTAGGGGACATGAGGAGGTGCCGATGTATGTCACTCTTGAACTTTCGCAGATTGTAAGCCTGAAGAAAAACAGAAGATGGTAGACTGTTCCATATTCGCACAGTTCGGGATAAGGAAGCATTACGGAATTTTACTGTACGGCCGAAAGTATTTTGAAGGGTGAGAGGATGTGCGCGGCTTGCAGCGTGAGTACTGCGTGCAGGAATGAATCTACAAGGGATCAGACTAGATATTTTATAGGAACATTGGCCATGCATATAACGATAAATGAGCGAAAGACAACCAACACTGCGGTGGTGTTCGAGTGAGTAGATGTGAAATCGCTAATGAATTTAAAGGGCTTCTTTTGGACAATATCCAATGAAGCTAAGGTTGTACGGTCAGCCCCACCCCAGATGTGAGAATTGTATTCCACTCCAGGTCTGATACAGGACTTGTAGAGGAGCACAAGATTTGATGCGCTGGAATATTTCTTACACCTTTTCAGAAATCCAAGATATTTCGATGCTTCTTTGACAACAGAGAAGAAGATGTGGTCTGTCCAGCTTAATTTGCTGGAAATGCCAATGGCAAGAATGCTTAGTGACAGCGAATCTGAAATTAAGGCTCCGTCAAATGAAATGGGAATGGTTAAATAGTGATCTTGTTTTAAAGAAATGAAATAGCTAAACGTCTTAGATGCATTGAATTCGATGCGATTCGGTTTGCGCCAAGCGAGGATAATATCAAGATCATTATTCAATGATATGGTCATGCAACCTCGTTTAACACATGCGGAATTCCCTCTGGAGTCGCAAGAGTACCAAAGGAGTAAGCGAAATCAAAGATACCATCATCGGCAAGGCTATGGATGGACTTGAAAGTAAGGGAAAACAGATTATTAATGGAAATTAGGGAGAGAAACGGAGAGATAACAGAACCCTGCGGCACACCGACATTTATAGGGTGAGGTTCAGATGTAACGCCATCTAATACAACACGAATTAGGCGACCAGATAGAAAACTTTCAATCCATAATAGAAGATGATGGGCGAGATCAAGTGCTCTAAGCTTGGCTAGAAGGTTTTGATGCCAGACTCTATCAAAGGCCTTTGAAATTTGAAAAGCAACGATATTGTATTCACCAAAATTGTGAAGACTACGGTTCCAAAGTTCCGTAAGAAAAGTCAGCAAGCCTCGAGACGAGCGTCCAGTCCGGAAATCACATTGGTGATCGGTGATGAGTTTCTAGATACTTCGTTTATTTGAAATTAATGATAGATTCAAAAACCTTTGAGAAAATCGAAGTGATTGCAATTGGTCGAAAATTTTAGGAATCTCTTCCAAGCTGTTGGAAGGATTCATGTCGAATAAGAAAAGTAGAATAGCTTACGCAGAGATTTAGTCAAGGATGAGGTGCAGCTTTTAATTAACGGGAAACGAGAAGCCATCAGGTCCCGCAGCTTTGAATACGTCGATTCCATTAAGGACCTTGAACACATCTCTGGTACGAACGCGTATCGGCTCTTATAAACATCCACAGAAGTCTGAATTGCAGGAAGGAATACCCTAACCACGTTAAAGGCAATATCATTCCGTATATGTAATGCGACCCTTCTATTTTAGAAAAAAGGAAGCACCAAGCTGACTAGAGACGTGATACTGATTAATATCAGCATAAGAAATGACCTTGGTATCACATAGCGCAAGAATTGCCGGATTTTTTTAATTAAAGTGGATACCAGAAAACGATTTCCTCCCAATCCACGAATGTTGCAGAAATCTAAAACAAAATTCTATACGATCAAAGCAAAAACAAAACGCAAAGAAAGAGCAGCACACAACAACACAAATATAGACACCACCAGCAGCAGTTACGACATAGCGAGGTAAAAAAAACAACAATAGTGTTATGATGCTTTCACTACCTTAGACTGTGCAGTTCAATGACCACAGCTGGGTGCACCCGGATTGCTGATCAGTGACAAGTGCTAATGCTTCTGCACTCATGGGCAAATGAAAAAAAGAAGAAGAAAGTTACCGTACTGTGCAGCTGGCTGAATGATAATAGGGCATAGAAAAGCCCTTCACTTGGGTATAATTAATTATTATTAAATTATTATTTCAAACGCGCTGGATTGTATGTTTACATGTTTTACTAGATTAAAACATTTTAGGTACAACCAACAACAAAACACTGCAATTACATATTACATTGAAACTGAACTACACGAAGTAACATCCAACCAAGTTGGCTCCACGCACTCAACTCTCTTAAACGCACCTATCCCCTTAAACGGAAGATTAGGAGAAGTATCTAATCTGCTGTAGAAAATCCTTGCTTGACGCCATCCTCGGAAGAATATAGATCGCCTACCGGACACTCGAGAATACGATACGGTGCGGCCAGCAAGTTCCAATCATATGTCGTAAGACTCATGAGCAATACGGTGCAGAAGGCTTCCTTCCTCCCGGATTGAAGACATTGCCATAGACAACTGGAACGAGATCAGTCGCAGATTGCTCCGGAGTAAAGCAGTGGTTGTCTATATTCACTAGGCAGCCAGTAGACTCGCCTCTTCGTTGATTCTTCCTTGGACAGCATAACATCCTCAGGATAGTGTACAGTCCCATGCAGGAAAAGGCTTTATGGAGGAAGAAGACTCCGAATATGAGACCTATAAGCTGCATCGCGATGATATACCATTGACCGCGTTTAACTATGTGTGGCTGGTTTATCAGGTTTTCAACGTTATCCTTGAGTATTTTAAGTCGGTGCGATGCCTACTTCAAGTTATCCAATCGAACATCGGTGATATGAATCGGTGAAAGAAAAAGACTATGATTGCTTTTATTAGCGTTATTTTTGAAACAGCAGTCATCTTCCAAAATGTTGACCTCAGGAATGATTTTTCTAAGGGCCAATAATTGAGTGAGCTTATATGATCTGATAAATTTCGGTTTTCGGACAATCAATTGTGATTCAATCTGGTTTACTTAAGACGAATATCCATTGATTATATTTAAGAGGGTGCCATATCTCAGCAGTTCCTGTAACCATGTGAGTCCTACAGTTTTCGGGGATCATCCTGGTTAATGAAGTGAAAAGTGGAGCTTCGCATAATGATTTTTGAAGTATAGAAAAAAGAAGATGAATTTCGCAAATGAGATCGTCGTCAGTTAGCTGAAAATATTGCATATTGTACTTTATTACTTGAAATTGCGATATAATCTAAAGGTAAAGGAAAAGTTTTACCATCTTTCAATGATCTTACTTTACTATTTATTTCATCAATGAATTGTTTGGACGTAATTATAGTTGGATGCAATATATTGGATTGGTTTTTGCAAATAACATAGCATCTATTATTTGATCGTATTGTTCACTTAATTCGTTTACAAGATAAGTTAATTTGTTTACATGGCTTGTTGAAAAAGAACGTGAGTTGCTTCTGTGGTATTGGCCCAATGTGTTTGCAGGAATAGTTCTTGCCCTTTACCCTTAACTCCGGAAAGCAATGTAATGGGGATGATCTTATCGTTTCCAACCTTTCGTTATGGGTGTTTAGTTAGTTAAGTGTTTTACTTGACCGATTGATGTTACAATGTAAAAATAAACTCGACTGAATTTAGTACAATTCACAAGAAATACAAAATGGAACTTCATATCAAATGAATTTAGTGCTACCATGTACAATTACAACCAATTCGAAATTAAGATGCTTTACAATTCAAGTTTGAAGTACAGAAATTCAAATTTATATAATTCAAGAGTATATAACATTAATACAGAAAATGTAGAATTACAAGTAAATTAATTTATTAATCATATGGATACGTGAACATTCTCCCGGCCATTAAGGAATTTATTCCTTAATCAGTTGGAAGGTTTCGTAGTTTGACCACTGGTCTCCGTGTCTCGCCTTTATCGGTATGGATGGTTGGTAAATCATCTTTTCTTGATTAACAATTCTGCCCACAATCCATCTGGCTGGAGGAAGGTTGTCTTCGCGTAGATGAGGACTATGTCGCCTTTCTCCAAGACGGTGAGTTTCTTGTGCCACTTTGGACGTTGTTGCAGCGTGTTAAGATAGTCTCGGTGCCATTGTTTCCAAAATCCTGAACCATCGCTTGAACTCGTGACTAGTGTGGGAGCCTAGACAGATTTGCGTCGCCACTCATTGGATCTGGTATTGTAGTCATCGGTTGTCCAATGAGGAAATGCCCTGGGGTGAGAACATTGAAATTATTAAGATCTGTAGAAAGAGAGCAAAGTGGTCGTGAGTTTTAAATAGATTCAATCTGGCATAAAAGTGTTGTCAATTCTTCGAATGTTAGTAAGTTTTTGCCCAAGACTCTAATAAGGTGGAATTTGATGGATTTGACACCCTCCTCCCACAAACCGCCAAAGTGTGGTGCAGCTGGTGGGATGAAGTGCCAATTTATGTCTGCATCTAATAAGAATCTTGATTCAAGCTCGTTATGTAACCTGTTACATTGTAATTGTTGCATCTCTGATAGTTTTCTGCTTGCTCCCACGAAGTTGGTCCCATTGTCGCTGTATATGTCAGTTGGTTTTCCTCTTCTAGCTGTGAAACGGCATAGTGCTGCAATGAATGCATCTGTAGTGAGATCACTGACCAATTCCACGTAAAGAGCGTTCGTTGTGAAGCAAACGAAAAGAGCGATGTATGCTTTCATTGTCCTTGCGCCGCGACTTTTCTTGTTTAAGATTGTGATAGCGCCAGCGTAATCAGTGCCCGTGCGAAGAAATGGAGGTCCAATTGTGACGCGATGTTTCGGAAGGTCTCCCATGAGCTGATTTGTCCTTGTAGAATTATGCTTTGCGCAGGTCACACAACGATTCACGATTCGTTTGATTGCGTCTCGAGCTCTTATAATCCAGTAAGTTTGTCTGAGGATGTTCACCAGAAGTGTGGGTCCTGGGTGGAGATGTCCTCTGTGCATTTCATTAATGATCATGTCCGTGACTCTATGTTTTCGCGGTAAAATTATCGGATTCTTGGTATCATATGAACACTTGGATTGATTGAGTCGTCCGCCTACTCCTAAGAGTCCGTTATGGTCAGTAAACGGGTTCAAATTTCGTAATGCAGCCTTGGTAGGCAATAATCCTCTAGCAGTACCGCGAATCTCCTCTTTGAAGGAATTTCGTTGAACCCAAAATATGATGTTTCGTTTAGCTTCAGATGTTTCCAAAGTTGATAATTTCAATATTGAGTTGTGAATGAATCTTCGGCAATATGCGACTATGCGAACCAATTTAAACCATGATGAATATTTGTTAATGAGCAATTCGAGAGTACAATTTGCTGCCATTGAAGTAGCACATGTTTTGAATAATGTGTTTCTTTCCTCCTTTGTTACCTCATAAGTGCGCTTATTATAGTTTTGTTCAGGCCATTGCTCTTCGGAGTGATATAACCAGCTAGGACATTTCCACCATAGTTCAAAGTCACATAATTGTGAATTTGTAAGGCCTCTTGATGCGCAATCTGAGAGGGAACGTGTCTCCAACATCTGCGAGGAATGATGTCTAAGACTTCAGATCTGCGGTTGCCGACAAAACATTTCCAACGTCTAGGTATATCGGAAAGCCAATCCAACACAATACTTGAATCTGTCCATGCGATCATGTCAACGGTGTCGTCACCCAAGGCCAATTTAGTTTTCTTCATGAGTTTAGATAGAAGAAGCGCTGCGTTCAAGTCCAATCTTGGAAGTGAAATTTGCTTCAATGGAGCTACTTTTGTGTTTGAAGCGATCATGCTCATGTGAATGACACCCAAGTCATCTGTGGCTCTACAATAGACTACTGCGGCCACTGCAGATTCAGATGCGTCAGAAAACCCGATCAGTTGTCCAAGCTTAACTGAAGTCCCGATCCATCGAGGGATCTGTATGTTGCTTATATGGTGTAGTCCAGTCCTGAATTCATTCCACGTATTTATTATATAGCTTGGTAGTGGTTCATCCCAATATAGGTTTAAAAGCCATAATCTTTGGAGTAAGATCTTGATAGTGATCGTAATTGGCGATAAGAGGGTCGAAGATTCGAGAGGAATCTGATAGAAGTTTCCTTTTTTTGAGTGTGACTGTTTCTGGAATCATAACCTTGAAGAATAATGTGTTATCTGCAGAGTTCCATTGGGGCCCCAACAACTTTTGTATTTCAAGGCTGTCATCAAGATCCATGTCCTTTGAATTGTTGGATTCATTCGTTGTGGTAACATGTTTGGCATCTTCCGCTGAGTTTGATCTCCATTTTCGTAGCTGAAAACCTGCCGAACGCAGAATCACTGTTAAATCTTGTTAAAGCTTGGAAGCCTCTTCAACTGTATTTGCGCCAGCCAAGAGGTCGTCAACATAAAAATTCCGCTGTATACTTTCTGATGCCTTTGAATGGGTTTTGGATATTGCGACAGCTAATTGTTTCAGGCATCTAGTTGTTAGAATGGAGCGGATGCAGTGCCATAAGTGACTGTCTCTCCGCAGAATACGTTGAAAGTTCATGTCATCTCTATCTACTAGAACTTGTCTGTACATTTTCTCAACGTCCCCGAAATTGCAATTTTATGTTTTCTGAAACTCATGAGAATTGAGACTAAGTCCCTTTGAACTGTCGGTGTAACTAACAAACAGTCATTCAAGGTATGTGCGGCAGTACCCGTCGGAGACTACTCGTTGTTGTGATGTTGAGGAATTCTTAAATACTGCGTGGTGAGTTAAGTACACATAATCTGTATTATCCCGTTCGCTATCAGGAACCTCCTCCATGTGATTCAGTTCTAAGTACTCGCGTATAAAGTTAAAGTATTGTTCCTTTAGAGATGGATTAGTCCGAAATCTTCATTCCATAAATTTAAGGCTCATTTCTGCTATCGCTTTTCATCTGAAATTAACGTCTTTGGAACTGATTTCTCTTCGGTCTTCCAGAATTTGTGTAACAGATTGTCAACATTTCCTGATAAATGACAATTTACTGATGGGGCTGGTAGATTGCTTGATGCTTCCGATCTAACTATTACCCAGCCATAGATAGTAGCTTGTGCTAACATGATCTGATCGCCATCTCTAATTTGACCTTCAGTTTTCACGTCAAAGAAAACGTCTGCTCCGAAGATAATGTCAATCGGCCCAGGTCTATGAAAATCGGAATCAGCCAACTCTAAATCCTGCAGGATTTGAAAGTTCATTTTGTTTACCTGCTCTGCCGGTAAGCAAGCAGTAAGTGATTTCATAATCAGTGCTGTCACTTCTAGGCGAGCATGTGGATTGAAACGAGACAACAACACTTGACCTTTTGTAATTCCTGCTCTACTTTGAGCTAATCCAGTAATCGAAATTCTCGCATGATTTCGCTTAAGGCCTAACCTTAGAACACAATGTTCCGAGATGAGTGAAACCTGAAACCCTGAATCGAGTAGTATTCTGCAATGCTGAAGTTTGCTTTGTACATCGAAAAGATTGCCAACTACTGTTGGTAGGATTGTTTAGATGGACTGAATTTTACTGGTGATATGAGGAGCATGATCTGTGTTTGCATTCACGTTTACAGCTAAGCACGTCGAGGTCTCCCCAACGCTCTTGGGTTGATGGAGCAAGTTGTTGGTTGGTAATTACTGAGTATGGTGAGTACTTTCTGTTCGAGTCAATGGTTGTGCATGACTTTGGTGAAATTATACTCTTTGGACTAGTTACTTTGGATTCGTGAATAAGGGTATGGTGCTTGAGTTTGCAAATGTTGCATCGGAATTTGGAGCGACATTTTTTCACTGAATGACTCTTATATAGGCAATTGAAGCATAAAGACGATCTTTCAACAAAGTCTCTTCGAAGACTGATGCTGTCATACATGAACTGAGCGCACTTACTTAAACAATGATCATTGTGGCACTTAGGGCATTGAACCGCAGGACGAGTAATTGTATGCATGCTCTTAAGGTGCAAGGAAGCTTTGCGTGCTGTTGATGTAAAGTCTTCGAGGTGATCAACGCGATCACTTAAAAAATCTAGAAGATTCTGGAATGTTGCCTGTTCATCCGCCTTTGGATGTTGAGACCAAAGCTGTTGTGTCTCTTTATCCATTTTATTTAAAATTATATAGATCAACCACGGATCTCTTGATTCACCCTGGTTGCCCAAAGATTTCAAGCCCCTTATTACTTCATCAGAAATATCAAACAACTTTCGTAAATCTTTAGTAGTTGCTTGATGTAGGTACGTGAAGTTGATCAAGAAATATTTTGATCATAGAATACATGATCCTTCGTTTTTTCTCGAATCGGTTTGTTAGCCTGCTCCAGGCGTCATCATAATTAGCATCGGAAATAACCAAATGACTTATGACAGAACTTGCTGGTCATCTTAACAAGCCTTTCAAATATTGAAATTCTTGCCATTTAGATAGTTGCTGTTTGTCATGAATCAATGATTTAAACAAATCTTGGAAAGTTGGCCAGTCACTGTATTCTCCACTAAACGGAGGAATATTTATCGGGGGTGATTTCAGTTCACTACTTGAATGTGAAGAGACATGTTCCAACAAAGATTGTTGTTGGGAGAGCATATTTTGAACTGTCGAATTAAGATCCTCGGGCCTATTGGTATGTTGCTCCCTGTTAGCAGTTTCGAGTTTTAATGCAGCTAACAACGCAGCTTTGATTTCAAAATAGAAATCTTCATATGTAGCAAATTCGGAATTTTGATTAGGGAATTGAAAGATTTCGTCTTCAACACTTTTAAGTTCGTTGAGGCATGTATCTAATTGTTCTAAGCGAGGCAAAATATAGTATGATTGGAAGTAATGCTCTCATTGATGGTACCAATGTAATTCTTTAGTCTTTGAAATGTGCCCAGAAAATGTAGAATTAGAAGTAAATTAATTTATTAATCATATGGATGCGTGAACACTTGTAATCATTGTACCTACAAGTTTCCAATTCATTTTTCGTATCAATCGTATTTTGCATAAACATATTAAGTCTGTTTGAAATCGTACTCTTAATTACTTGAATTTGTTCTTTCATCAGAACTTGTAAGTTTATATCATCTTCTTCGATCTTTTGTATAGCATTGTTATAATATTGGGCATCATCAGCATCAGGAACACCGAACAGCTACCTCAATTCATATCCTCCGTAATTGAAAATGTCGTCTAGACCTTCGATGATTGATTAAGGCCAGTTTCACAGTTCGAGTTTAAACTCAGAATTCACAGTGCTCGATTTTTTTTAATATGGCAGAACTTTGCAATTGTGAACTAACAAGATGTTGTCTGTACTATTGTGAACTAACAAACTATTGTAAGTCATTAACTGTCAAAATATTGCTTCTGTTTTAAGTTTTTTCTGGTAAATCGTAATGAAAGAGAAAAAAAACGGTGATTGTAGTGACAAAAAATTTATTTAAGCTTACAAAAATGAGTTAAAATACAATAAAATGCACTACGAATTTCTCATCAAAAGAAACAAAAATATTAATGAAATTTGTAGAAAAACACAATTCAGTCTGTATTTCAATTGGTCACAATAAGATTAATAAGGGTTATAGTGGAAGCGTTTTAATGGTCCGTTTGATTGAGGGAGACGAAGTAGTAAAACAATGCTTGATTTGGAATAGCTTAGTAAGATTTTTTTTTTTTAAATCTGAAGCAAGATGAGAACCTTGATCTGTAAGGAGGGAGCGTAGTATTCGAAACATTCTTATTAATCTGACAAGGTCATCCGCTACTGTTTCAACTTCATGGTTGATCAATGGTACCGCGTAAGAGAGTTTCTTGAGGTCATCTTGCATTGTAAGCACATATTTGAATCCGATTTCAGACCAATGGAAGAGGACCCACTATATCGAGGGCTAGTTTTTCGAATGGTTGATTACTTGTATTTGTAATTTCCATTGGTGCTTTATAAGTTTTCCGTAATGTCTTTTTTGTCTGTCATGTTTGACATTGTTTTATATAGCTCTTGATATCCATTCTCATCTTATGCCCTTTGTATTTTTGACCAACACGTTTCAACATCCTTTCATAACCACATTAACGAGAAACAGGTGAGACATGATGCTTTTTCAATATAAGAGCTCTTTATGTGGATTGACAACAATATTTTGGTAGATTGTTATGCTTATCTTTGAATTTTGAAACACAAATAGTATGATATCTTTACATTTTTGGTAGTTATATTGGTTGAATTCATCAACAGGGTTGGCATTTAATAAGGATTTCAAATGGTCTTTTCCTAATTGAATTCGGAGATTTTGCAGGGTATAAAAGAAGTCGGAGTATAGGGGTTTATCATAAAAGTTTTGTTTGACAAAACAGTGTTAGTTTTTATTTTTTGATTTGTAATTGGAATACAATTCAATGGATTTTGACAAGATTTCTTCAGTATGTTTATTATCGTTGCTAACACCAATAGCAGTAATATAAGCTACAGACTCTTTTGAACTTTTTATATGTTCATTCATTTTTTTAAAATCATAAATATTTGGAGTTAGAGAATTATAGTAGAACTTGATATAATCGTTAAAAGTTTCATTTGTTTCGACATATGCGACAACAGAAGTATTTTCCTGAGGGATACGTGAAAGACAGTCAGGATTTGTATTGACGCCTCCCGGTTTATAGACAACCTCATAATCATATTGCTCTAATTTTAGTCTCCACCTGACCAATAGTCCCTTCACTTAAAACAGCTCCAATGGCGTAATTTTATACGTTGGTAGTAAGAATAAATGCCTTTGTGAAATTCGGATATTGAAATATAGGTTCGGAGATTAAACTTTGTTTTAAGGTGTTGAAAGCAATTGTTTGGTCGTTTCCTCAGTCGACTGATACGTTTTTTTTTCAGAAGTTTTGTTAGTGGGCCAGTAATTAAGGAAAAATTCTGAATGAAACGGCGATAATAGCTAGCGAGTCTCAAGAATGATTTGATTTATTTTACACTATTTGGGCTGGGATATTCCATTATTGTTTGGAATTTATTTGGATTAGGCCCTACATAATTTTTTGTAATAATGGGTCCTAGATATACGACCTCAGTACGCATAAATTTGCACTTATCTGGGTGAAATTTTAAATTGTGTAGTCGAAGCCGCTCGAATACGTTCCTAAGTTTTGACTCGTGATCATGGATGTTAGAAGAATAGATAACCACATCATCGAACAGACGAAACTTTGGATTCCCTGAAGATCAGTCAAGGCTACATCTATAAGTCTTTAAAATCTAGCTGGAGCATTTTTGAGTCCGAAGGGCATTCGAACGAACTCAAAATGAACCATCTTCTACTTAGATTTCAATTTGATGGAAACCTAATGCAAAATTCAATATAGTGAAATAAGCAGAACGACTCAATTGATCTAGAATATCAGAGATATTTAGGCGCGGATATGCATCTCCCCTTGTCACCTCATTGAGTTTCCTGTAATTTTTGTTTTCCAGATGCATCCAGATTTTTAGGGACTACCCAAAGTGGTGCTAACTAGGGTAACACCGAAGGTTTGATTATTCCCGGGTTGAGCATTTTATTAATCTTATTGTTCACTTCCTGAACCTCAGCGTAGCGGTAAGTCTTTGCAGCAATAGGTACGGAAGTATTGGTATTAATCTCATGTTTTACAGCATGCTTTGATGATAGCAAGAAGTAGAAGTAGAATATGTCGTTGAAGTCCTTGCATAAATTTAAAAGTGAAAATTTTTCTTCAGATTTGAGATTAAAAACACGGAGACTTTTCATGAGTTATTCATTGGTACTATTAATAAATGTATTTACAGCAAATAAAAAGGAATTTCGTTTAGATTTAGATATCGGTATCTCTTTACTTGGCTTATGAATAAAAAGATTATAAGATGCTTTCGGAATTAGCTCAAGATGCAATCGTATTCCATTTAATGAAAATTTCTTTTCAGTTGTATTTAGAATGGTTGCAATGGCTCTAGAATTGCCATTTACTTTAGTTATGGCCCTGTATAGATCATTGAATATATAACTAATAAGGAAACGGCATATCGGGTGAAAACCTAAGCCACTCGACGAAATGTATTAGTGTGCTGTGTTTGTATTCGTTTCGTCATGGCAGTAGTGAAACCGTGAAATTTTTAAGGGGGACATTTTTTATAATCCAAATTGCTATGTAAAATAAACAAATTTTTGGCGCCCCCTTATCTTCAGATAATATTCCTTGGCGTTGCCTATGATAATTTTGAACTTTGAAATAAGTGACCAGCCCTCTTGTCGTTTCTCTTGAATTGCCTACTCACGTACACTGTATTCGCACGAAACCCCACTTCCTTATTAGTTATTTATTCAATGGTATAGATAGATACCTTCTTCTATATATGTTTCAGGGATGATACTGTCTTTTATAGAAGGATTAAGAATTTTTACTTCAATCAGTGTTTCGGTCCTTGGTTCTAGGAAGCTTGTATGATTTTCTTTATCAACTTCATCACTCTTATATAGAATTTGAATGGAATACTCGTTTAAATTTAATTTTAGATTTTCATAATTAATAAGAGGCTTATGGTTACCAATGATGTCGTTCCCCAAATTCCTGTTGAACGGTATATTGGAGCTTTGATTAATGATATGGAATTTGCCATTAAGTCCTTTCAAAGGTTTAGAGTTCTTCTCACTTAATACTAAGTTTAGATATATAGCACTTGATTTAACTATTGATACATTCGAACCGATGTCATTTAAAAGGTTCAATTTTAAAGTATTACACTGAGAATAAGGTATTTTAACGTATGGGGAAGATTTTTTTAGCAAAGTGAATTGTTTTAGACATTTTAAATTGATTGTCGTTATCTAATGAAAGCTTTCCAGTAGGGCAACCTCCACTGTGGCTGAACTTACGTTTTTTGAATTATTGAATGATTGTTTTTGGTGATTATTATTATATTCGCGTTTTCTGCATTCGGAAATCAAGTGTCCTTTTGTCTGGTAATATTTACAGATTTTCATTTCTGTTGTAGATCTATTATTTTTTGAAGTAGAAGGTTGTGAATTGCTTTTCCAATGAGGTTATTTTGAATAAAATGGAGGTTCTTAGATTGTGGTCGGTTTATTTTGAGATTTCCGTTATGAGAATTAGTTTGGTTTATGATACAATTTGAAGTTATTCCGAGAGTATATACCTTGCACTTTCTCTTCGTCAACCGAAGTAGATATTGCTTGGCAGAGAAAAATAAATAAATCTGTTAAGGGATATTTCATTTGACAGCTCTAGTCTTCCTTCAAATGAAGATTCGCTAGAATTTTGCAGCTGTGTTGCATTAATTGTCCTTTTCAGGCAAGTTTCGACCGTACAGACAAATTGCAAGACTGATTCATTAAAGTTTTGTTTTAAGTTTGTGAGTTCACACAGAAGTTGAGAATAGTGTTTACGATCCTGAGACATTGTTTTCAGGAAGATTTTAGCTCATCCTATGTTTTAAAAAAACGATTAATACAGGCCGCTTTGGCTTTACCGGAAATTTGTGTGAAAATGTAATCCAAAGGCACGTATTTCTGGGTTGAAACTGCCAATGCGAACGCTTTATTACAGTCAGATATGAAGGCACTAAAATCTTTCGTGATCCGTCGAAGGGAACGATTTAAAAATGTCATTGGAAGTTCATCAGAGTCAGAAAGTGTTTGGGAGGTAGACTGGCCTCCATCAAGATTAATACATAGTTTGAGTATTATTAGGTTCAGTCATTGCGGAAAATCACAACAAAATTTTATATAATGATCATATGTACATTATTGCGTTTTCCTCACTTCCCGTTTCAGCGCTGATTACGATTTAAATCAGGTCAAAATTTAAAAATAGAATTCAATATTATTTAATTCTTAATTAAAATTCGCACATTCGAATTAAACCGAATTATAACAAGGAGTAATTATTCACAAATATTTTTGTACACTTTTGCACTTTCAGTAAAGGTTACCAGTAAAAGCCTGGAAAATAAATCTTGTAAACCAATTGGACATTAACACACAATTAAATTAAATTCAGCAAATATCTTTATTTTGTTAAGTTTTAAGATATAAAATTATAATAAAAATAAATTTAAATTTGCAGAAATAGAAATATATATATATATATACCTACAATAAGAGTCAGTGGATTCAATGGGAAAGGACAATTTTTCTCTTGATTACTAGTGAGATGAAATGGAATGGCAATTATTTACTCACAATAAAATTAATAATTCCATTTTTGTAATTAGTATGCAGGATAGTAGACAATGGACAGCGGATAATAAATCCGGTGATATTTGTTTTGTCGAGTTCCTACTCCTGTGTCTACGGTGGTATTGAGTTATTATACACCTGCACCAGTTCTCAAACTCGTTTGTAGCTGTCTGCTGTGGTTGGTATAAGATGCATTCCAGTAACTCCGTATCTGTTTCTTCCCACAGTATTTACTGCAGTGCAGCTAATGCAGCTCGGGTTTCCTAGTGTCTGTCTCTCCCTTCTTGTTCGGTGTCTGAACGCAATTACTGTTTTTTTTTTTTTTGTACTGGTGGTGTTTCCTTCTGGCAGCAAACGCATATCTGTTCCTGGTTGATTTCGGAACTAGATAATCTACTATTGTTGCCTGCTGTAGACTCCCATTGCATTCAGTCTCCCCTTTAGGCTAGGTCGCTCTCTTCTTCGTCTGTCCATAATATTCTAGCATTTGCACTTTGCATTTGCAGTTCGTTTTCATATGCCACCGGGTGCTTGTGTCGCATATTTTGCGCGTTCCGGCGAACCTTTCGAATTCCTTTCCACAGACTGGACATGTTTTGTCATCAGCGTTGCTTGTTCCTAATCAGTAACGCCGTTGATGCTGTCTCAGACCGGCGTGAGGAGTAAGATCCTCCACACACACATCGGAAGCACTCCTCTTGTGCCGCAGACATGGTGGTTGCCTCAAAAGTCAACTATTCCACTTGGCTCGTGGCGTCAACCAATTATAACACAGTGTGTCAATCGAACTATCTTAATATGACAGTATTTGCGGCTTCCGCCTATAGAATTTAAGCTCCAATTCGAGAATAAAATTGTTAATGTATTCCTAAGATTGTAAAATTGTATCAAAGCCAAATGCATGAGCTCGATTTTCTTTTAGAATGTCAAGTATCACAAAGAACGCTCTAAAATTAGTCAAATTTTGCAGTATAAAAACAGTTCTCGGTCCTTAATTATACATTAAATAATAATAAATACATAAATAATTCTAAAAATTCATAATTAAATTCAATAAATGTGATTCTAATTAATTACAACAGTCTCTAAAAATAAAGTTCAAAATTGCGTGGAAGCACTCTTAATCGAATTCTGAACAAAGCACTCTTATTTTGCGTGTCTTCACTAAAAATGAAGTTTTTATCCGTAATAGATTCACAATTAGGTGTCGCTGTCACATTAATATCCCATTTCCGATATGACTTCCGGAAAAAGGGAAATTCACATGCCCCTGCTTAAATTTGTGTCTTCACTAATTCTGAGAGTCGACACTAGCGCCAATAGTGCTGGTACTTCTGCGTTGGTACGCCCCCATTGGGCGAAAAAGGCAATTTGGGGACTTAAGCCAATTCTTAATCCTCCCAATTTCCCCAATTAGGACACTCCTGTCAAAAATCATTGTCGGGAAGTTGAGAAAAACACCATCACATCTTTGGTAAAACAATTTTATCAGTAAAAACTAATATAAATAAATTAATTGTTATTTATTTGTGGTTCTTTCTCTTTGGTGCCCGAAAGAGTCAGCAACAGCAAAATAGGAGTGAAGGCCAATTCAGAATGACGTCATGATGCATGCTGCAAAGATTGTGCCGGGTGCCGGGCCAATTAAATCTGCAGTTTCCAGTAAACAGTAAATTTTTCTAATTCAAATTTTTTGCAAACAGATCCAAAATGGCCGCCGTGTTCATACATTGAATAAATAACTAATAAGGAAGCGGGGTTTCGTGCGAATACAGTTTACGTGAGTAGGCAATTCAATGACAGTCAAATCCATGGAGCGGGGGGAGAAACGACAAGAGGGCTGGTCACTTATTTGAAAGTTCTGCTTAACAAGTCACTTAAATTATCATAGGCAACGCAAAGGAATATTATCTGAAGATAAGGGGGCGCTAAAAATTTGTTTATTTTACATAGCAATTTGGATTATAAAAAATGTCCCCCTTAAAAAATTTCACGGTTTCACTACTGCCATGACGAAACGAATACAAACACAGCACACTAATACATTTCGTCGAGTGGCTTAGGTTTTCACCCGATATGCCGTTTCCTTATTAGTTATTTATTCAATGTGTTCATATGAACCACTTCTGGAAAAGTTATATTTTTGAACGAAATTCTTTCATGCCATGATGGTCCGCATAATTTCCAATGCAAGATTCCTTGTATGATCAGGCTTTCCGTCAATGATTTTCGTTATCGTTAATATTTTGTGGCGCTTCCCCTTATTTACACTTAATAGTTGTTCTTAAATGAAAACAAATAAACAAATATAAAATGAAAACTCGTCAATAAATTTAAAAGTTGGTAAATAAAAATAAAAAGGTATAAATAAGTTCACAATACGACACTTTCAAAGTTTATAATTTAAAAGTTCGATGACAGTAAAGATGCAAGAGTTCAGTGGTGTGAAGGTTTCTGGCCGTGATGAAGTTGATTTTATCCGGAGAAGCACATGTATGTCTTCCTCTTACATGGGATAAAACGATGTGTATGATGTAATCACCCACTTATGAGATCGATCAATATGAGAAATGTTTTCTTTTTAAGAAATCTATTATTTTTATGAAATTCACGGCACTTTCTTATTTTAAAATCCAAGTCACCAATTAAAAGACCACAGATACAAATTGTCACAAAATCCAAAGGACAAGTTACGATTAAAAAATTGATAAATATCATAAGCGCATAAGAACACAAAGCAAAATCCAATTTCTTATTTAATGTCTGAATCACGCGATGATCAAAATTCCCGGGACGTTTCACTTAAGTATATGTCCATAATGAGTACTTTCCACACTTAAGATGAATAGAATTTTAAGCTATAATAAGAAATAAATAAAAATTTATGGAGCACGTATGAAGCACGTCTTCTAAGTATGAGCTCGCGTAAGAGACTCATATGGCCTGATTATATTAACAACGCCGACGCCGGCGTAGCCCAACCCAGACGAGAAGTTTTTAGGGAAGAAAGGAGTTCCCTTCCCTTGGCTTGGACGTGCCATAACAATTGTAACGTCGGATGTATTGTGAATGCAATGGATAGTCAGGAGTCGGCCAGGGCAAGGTTCCACGACGTTGAAATAATATACTTAGAACACTGTCAACTCACTTCAATAGTCATTTATTTGCTTAACTACTATGGTACAAGGTTTCACATCTACCTCTATATGAGTTCAATTTTTGTATTCCTTTTAATCTTTGCTTTCTTATTACTATTATTAATATTACACTGGTATTCTTAATTCTGCAAGTCCAGAACTGGTGTTTTGTTAGGTCACTGATCTTATGAATGTTATCATTTTATTGAAATGTATTACTTTTCCACTTAGTTCTATCAACTAGATTACTAACACTATTACACTTGTTTCTATTCTTGTAGTTTGTTTATTCGTACGGTAGATCGGCACTTATACTTCTAACACTCATAAGCTTAAACACGAAGAGATGTATACTATACGGTTGAGTGATGCGTGCGAATATTATCACTACGGCCAATATGGATAACGTACGGATGCTGTAGTTCTAACCAGCACGGAGAGAAGCGGTTGAGTGATTCGTGCGAATATTATCACTACGGCCTGTACGGATGCTATAGTTCTAATCAGCACGAGAAGACTACGGAACGATGTGTTCAGTCGAGATGCTGGGAGGCAACTGACTGCTGGTCTGGTGTGGCTCTTATTCTTATATTTTCCTCTGACGGACTGGGCTAGTCGGCGGCCTACTGGACTTCGATCAGCTTGTTATCAGACTGGCGGCTTTGACTGGTCTACTGGTCTGTACTTTACTGGCGGAAAATAAGCTGGTCTCTGGTGATCTGCACTGGATGACTCTCGGTTGATAACTAAAAATTCTGCTCTGGCGGATCCCTTTATATAGGCGTAGGTCACTATAGTGTCGGGTGATATGCCCACCAAGAAGCGCAGTCATCTACTGATTTTTTGTGAAGAGCTTATCAGTAGGTGTTCACTTGGACATTTTATCTGGTAAGGACTGGATGTGTTTGAATTAATGGGTGGTCATGTGACTTCGTTACACAATAATTTTGCTTCGCGTAGTTCCTTATATGATTACCGAAACTAATTGTGTTCGTGTTCAATTAAGTCACAGTTTTTGATATAAACAATAACTGTATCACAAATTCACAACACGTAATGATTATTAAATTATTATATTATCACCTCAAATCGCATATAAACATCTGTACAGCCTTCCGATTAGAAATTTCGCAATTTCAAAACGGCTGGCTTGCTGTAGTATTGGTATGTTGGTACTCCCGATCGAAACTTGTTAGCACGGACTTTTTCCTACCCCCGCATACTTCTCACCCGTAAAAAGTGCCAATATCCTCCCCTGTGTGGGCTATGGCAAAAATATTTAGAGACAGTACTGCATGTATGAATGCATTACATTAGGCGTTTGCGTCCACCCAAACTTAGCGTTATTTTTAGTTAATTGCGTTATACAACTTATTTTTGTAGCAAATTCCTGGTAAATTTACGGAAATAATTTGCTAAACCCATACATTGTCGCACTTGTGTAGCATTGGTCAGTGTTGGTGATGAAACTACTGTATCTATTTTCGTTGTACACCTTGAGCTGATACTTCCTGTCCGAGATATTCAATTTTGGATTGCAGGAACATGCATTTTTCTATATTCAACGAAAATCCTGCATCTGACAACGGTTTTAATACAATTTTAAGCCTTTCTAACCCCTCTTCAATACTCTTTGATGGTATAAGAATATCATCCACGTACACAAAGCAATTGTACTTGTAAGATTTCCCAACGCTGTATTAATAGTACGTTGAAATACTGCTGGAGCGTTAACCAGTTCAAACGGCATACAAATGCAGTTTTTTCAATTGAATTCTAAGCAATTGGAATCTGGTGAAATCCAGATGCCAATTCCAATGATGTGAAATAAATATTTCCAGCCATCCAGTTGGTCATCGATCCTTGGAAGAGGATAACGATCTTTAATAGTGATGCGATTCTGTCCATTCTTTTTACGAACGAGTACCATGGAGCGTACAATGTCATGCGTTTTTAAATCTGCTATGATGTTAGAAACAACATTTCTTTTTGAAGCGGATAATCGATATGGGTGATAGTTAATAATAGAATCTTCCTTCAAACGAATTTGTAAAGACTCCGTAACAACCTTTTCGACAAGGAAGCCCTTAATTATATTTTTAGAATAATTATTAAGAAGTGAATGGAGTAGTTCGGTATCCTTCGTTGATAAATGTGGTATGGCAGGCGAACGAACATCATAAAGCACAAACATATTGCACGTCTTTCTTTTTAAAATAGAGCCAGATGTATCTACCACAATTTCTAGTGATGGATCCCTTAATACGTCGCGTCCAATTATCAAGTCTACACCCAAATAGTCATCTTTAATTATGTGAAAAATAATTTCTAAGTTGATTTACTGAAACTGGGCTAACAAATTTATTTTCTCAGTGAGCAATGAAGGCTGCTTACCAATACCCTGTATCGATAAAAAATGAGGTTCTTTACATATTTTAAATTGGTCCGCTATATTAGAACGTATCAAGGAACAGACAGAACCAGAATCCAATAAACAGTGGAATCATTTTCCACCTATAATAACGGGAGTGAAATGATTGCTGTTAAAATACTTCTCACAGACGTTTACCATTTTGCGTTCAGCTCATTGCTTAGCCCAATATGAACTTTCATCATGCCTTACAAAAATCACAATTTTTATTGGACTCTGGCTTAAGAGTAGAGTCTGATGACTCTGAAGGCTTATTATTGGGACAATTATTCCTAACATGCCCCATTTTACCACAATCATAAGATCTTTTATCGGGAGTTCGCGAGAGAATTCCTGTTTTCGCCGTGGTGGCCCACGTTTTGAGCTCAAATGTTCAATAAGGCTTCGTACGGTATTGGGCATGACAAAGGTTCTATCTGTAATGCACCCGATAATAACACGAACTACCATTTCCTCTGGAATCTCAAATGGTAGGCGACTTACCAGTATATGTGAAATTTTTTTCATAACAAAATCGTTGTACTACGTCGCAAATTCGGAACTTTCAAAATTTGCCACTTTACGTAACCGATCAATTACATCACTACCACTGGAAAAGGTACATATTAAGGACGATTGCAAGTTTTTCCAAGAATAATGCTGGTAGCCATATTTATCGTACCAATCTTTGGCGCGTCCCAGCAGAGATATTTTAACCAGCGGAATAGTATCGAAATCTTTCATTGCATCTCTCTGAATGCGAACATTTACATCTTCGCACCATTTTTTTATATCTATTCTCGAATAATCGGGATCAAAACTAGGAAATCCCAACGATTCTACTTGATTTCTAGAACTCCCCTGAACCAAACGAATAATGTTTTCTACCGCCTTTAAATCAACCAAAGACGGATCCTGTCGATTTATGGTCGAATTATTTTCTATTTCACCGTCATCCCCGTCAACAGCATCGTGCTGGCTGTCACTCATAGCGATCTTATTTTATTAATATAATTTGATTTTTGTTTTTACTAAGAAAAATTAACAGAAAAAAAACTTATCTTTTTTTTTCAATGGTTGCAGCGTCCTTGAGAATAATTCCAGGAAAAATTGTTTACTACACACACTATACAAATTCTATTTTGTAAATTTATTGTTTTGTTTTGTTTGTAAAACTCGTTTACACAAATACCACTCCCTTGTTTCGTACTACACACACGATCAGCAACGTTCAATCCGCACGATTCTAAGAAATGGTTTCAAAACTTTATCAATCACTTCACCAATCAAATTATATTTCAAAAACTTTTTTTTGTTATCGCTAAACCGTTCTACAATTTCATGGCTTTATGGATAATTTCCCAGTTCTGATGATAGAAAAGGTTAAGAACAAAACTCATTCTCTAGGTAGAAACACAGCATTCGAACCGCTCATCACTTTTTTTAAGTGTCCCTCCAGCCAGTTCCTTTCCCAGACAATATTGTTCATTCCGTCTTCCTCTTCGCCCATTCCTATAGTGTTATCAGGTTAAGATTTTCAGTTCTAAAATACCTAAAGCACTGTCAGGATCATGTAAATATCATGATCATTATTTTTCCATTCCAACAGATTGCACGAGTTTAGATATTTCCAATTTCAATGTCTCTCATATATATAAATACTTTCAAAAATCGCGCCAAAATCCCTTGCATAAGCTTTTCTTTTCAATTTTTTATAGTGTGCGTATGAACTTACACATCTTTGAGATTGGCACGAAAGTTTTTGATGATGGGCCTCTCCTTTAGTTTCTTAAGTGCTGATTACATAGCGTACGTCCCGTTACATTCCATTTCGGCCCGTTTCGGCTCACCTATGAAGTGATCATAACGCCCCGGGCTGTCACGTTATTTAACTGTTTTTAAAGAAGTTTGTGAAATGGTATCAGCTAAATGGAGAATTATTTGCTTTATTTCAATTTCTACACTGAACATAAAATGTTTTGTGGTGTCAGAACCAGAAGGCGGTGAGTAAAACCACTAAAAATGGAAAGGGATATTTCTGGGTATTTCGTAGTAACATACCAAAGGATGAAGAAAACAAAAATCACAATTAACAAAAGTCTCAATTCGGGCCACAAAGATTTCGAATACAAACTGGCTTTATCGTATTACAACATTTTATCCCAAGATGTGAGCACTAATTTTTATCATCGAGATTTAAAATGGGCAATAACTAGCACCATCAGAAATATCATACTAGATATCTGTCACCCATATGCAAAAGGGGATATGTCCAAAAAATTAAAAATATGTATTTAAACGTAAATTTGTAGGCAACCTAAAATTATATAAACACATCAAATGAAACATTTGCAAAACCTAGTATATCATGCGATAAATTAATCAAGAAAATTGAAGTGAGTTGCAATTTAGGGCAAGTCCTCTGCCAGTCCAAATGCAATATATGATATGTCCATCAAACAATTTTTTAATTTCAAAAGAGGATATGTTCTTCTGTTTAGAATGAATTTGTTGTTAGAGTAAAACTGCTGCTGAAAAATGGGATACGTCCATTGGATCACAATTTGGTCGTTCTAAAAATATGAATTTTATTGTTATAACGGTTTACTGAGAACTGCGTTGTATTATTGCTGTATCTGCTTTTGCTTCAGTAATTGTTTGGATTTTGTTGTGAAAACAAGTATTTTAAAGATATTATAATGGCTAGTCTATGTGAAAATGAAGTTCCATGGAAATGTTAACTCTGCACCTGCTGGGAAAGGAAGAAAGAAGATAAGACTGCCATCGACATAGAAAAGAAATCAAGCCAGGAAAAAAAGGTTTCTATCAGTTATGGTAACTTAACACTATCACTTTTGTAGACACTCTTCGAAAGGATTTCCAGTTCGCAATTTGTTCATCCAAAAAAATCTCCGTTCCAATGCTCAATCTTCACAATGCAGGATATTCGTAGAGTGCATCAAATGTTTTACGCTACGCCAGAAAAGATTAAGCAGGATGAAACTATTATACGGTTCAGGAGAGTTTCACCTGTCGCAAGAAAGTGACCTCGAGAAAATTGCTTCAACAAGCAACTAGCTATAAGCATAGATGGCATACGAACTAGATGTCGCATACAGTACCAGAGAAGAGTATACAGATTTTAAATCGCTGGTCCATTCCGGAATAGACCACTACATGTTTCAGAGGTGCTGCGAACAAATGTTGCTTTGACAGCAGTTTTGTATACATTTGGCCGACTGGCTCTACATGGTAGATGCGGGAAAATATGAATCACTCGACGTATCTATCTATCATCATTTCTCTTTTCATGTTGCTGTACTGATCAAACCAAAGGAACAGCACAACATATTCGGTGCGGTGGGTGGGGCGTAAACGCACTCACAGCGAATCTCATTCAATAGATGCTGGCATCGGTCGCTGTGGTGACTGGACACGAGCGTAATCTACGAATAGAGAAGTACGCAAAGTTTGTGTACGAGAATGAAGCATTTTATTTGGGTGCAAATATATACAAGCCGTCGGCAAAGGAAAGGGCCACAAACTAATAACATGCAGAGTAGTGCCTCGCTCCAATATAAAATTAACAATGCCTCGACCTGATGTAGGGAAGGCCGCAATGTTTTCTTAGAAATTTACTAGAATATTTTTTGCTTATTGGTTGGCTGCGCATCTACGCTCATAGCAATTGTTGTCGGCCTCCAAAAGTGAGTATAAATTCTAGGAAAGAATTTTCCATTAAATTACTAAGAAAAAATTGCGGCCTTCCTTCCATCAGCCCGAGGCATCATGATTTTATATCAGAGCTCTCGGCCAATGCATGAAAATTCAAAGGAAGAAATTTTTAGTAAATTTCTACGAAAAAATTGAGGCATTGCTTGCTGGTATAGCCTTTGTGCACGAAAAGCGTTGCATATTTTTGTTCTACATGCCTAGACTTTGTATGTGATTAGTTTGTCAAAGACTGCGAATTGTAAATTTCTAGGAAAATTGTTAAGTTCGATAGGAGAATATTTAGTTGGTGTAAAGCCCTCATGCAATACTATTACAAAAAATTACTCTCAGTGGCAAATGAATTTAATAAAGTTGTTGTTTCTTTTAAATCAAATCAAATCCTAATAAATACAGCAAAATAAAAAGTATTTCCAAAAACGAGACAAGAAAGAAGTATCATTTACGTCCCTCCCGCCGCACCGCATATGTTGTTCTATGCAGCATTACTTACTTTAATCAGTACAGCAACATGAAAAGAAAAATGATGAGTTACGTCGAGTGATTCATATTTTCCCGCATTTACCATGTTGAGCCAGTCGACCAAATGTATACAAAACTGCTGTTAAAGCAATATTTGTTCTCGGTGACTCAGAAACATGTTGTGGCCTATTCCGGAATGGACCAGACATTTAAAATATGTATACTTTTCTACTGTATGCTATGCGATATCTAGTTCTTATGCCATCTATGCTATAAGGTACTTTTTGCTAGCACGAAGCGATCGTAATGCTCACAAGGAAGTTCAAGTTTGTAAAACAATGTTTACGTCCGTTTTTCAAGTTGGAAAGAGGAGGGTGGAGGGGGTATGCAATATAATTTTTGCTAGTGGACAATCCCCACATGAGAGACAAGGTGGAGATGTGAGAAGTCAAATATATTCAGATCGTAGAATAGCAGTGAAAAATTTTATTGAAAAGCTTTAGCCGATTCAGTCGCGCTAGTAATGTGAGAAATCAGTACATGTCAAGTGATATTTCTATAAAATTGCTATGGAATATGTATAATTCAGAATCCGAAATCAATTTGAGAGTCAGTTATGAATATTTCAGACAAATTTATTGTAATAGGTATGTTATGCAAATGTTTTAGTTGCAATCCCTCATCTAATCTAAGAAAAATTGAGTGCATCTATCCGATATTTGGACACTCGTTTGTACGTCCTGATTGGGTCTTTGGTCGTCTGGAGAAAAACATTAAAAAAAAGCAACCATAATAAATCCAGATGAGTACTTCGACATATTTAAAAGTGCAGGAACCGTAATCCGAGTTTCTTGTAATGAAGACTGCGCTGTATATGTAATGAAGTCTCCTTCATCTTACCATTTTCAATTCGCCCTATCCAACAGATTTATTGATTTATTATTACCAAAAGCGTAACAGGAAATATACTTGTACAAGGTGAGATCCATTATACAAATGAAATCGACACAGCAAAGTCCTTGTTAAAACGATGCTAGTCTTATGCAACTTATTTAACCGCATCTATAATAAATACCGGTATATCAATTAAAGAAGCAAAAAACAAAGACGCTGTCGAGTTGCTGACTGTACACTTCGGTGAGAATTGGTCGACTCTTCCTAATCTAGTATTCTTTAAGTCTGCTATTGATGGCCTAAAAGATGACATTGATCCACATACTGATTTTGATGACATCCCAGACGAAGATGTAACAATATTATTTAAGACGATAAAACATTTTTTCTTTTTACTTTATAAAAAGTAAATAAAAAAATATTTCACAGTTGTATTCTTGTTTGGATCAGCCTTATATTCCTTGTCTAAATTTCCTTTTACAGGTGCTAAAGAGGATAAGTCAATAACTTACATTTGCAATAAGGAGTATGTCCATTATATTGTTGCAAAAGGTGATATGTCCAAATTTGTTTCTCTCTTTTACAAAAAACTATTATCTAATCATTTCTGATTTTTTAGCAGCTTAATATATTGATTTTCTATAATCATAAGTAAAACCAACTGTTGTAGCAGTTTTAAAACGAAAAAAGATAAAGGTTTTCAGCATTTTGTGGAAAACTCGTTATTTGTGATATATCCCATATTGCATATGGGCAACAGATATATTACAGAATTTGTCCATTTTATATATGTATATACTCACTTTTAAATAGCACCACAGTCTACAATTGTAAACAAACAAATTCCGAATTTTGGAGGTTATGTCTTCCGTCGAAATTGAAATTTGATCAACTTCTCCGTCCCGTTCCGATCCGCTTCTTACAATGTGAGCAATTATATAAAGCGTTTTCCAATAAGAGGTGTTATTTTAATTAGCCCGCTATTTCGGTAGATGTCACTTTTGGAGCTGTAATTTTTGACATTTGACGCGTTGAAATTATTAAAATTCACTATAAAAATGGTGAAAATGTGGCAGAGACGGTTCGTAAAACTCGAACATTTTTGGGTCGTCGTGAAGCACCTTGTCGGACCGCAATACAGAAATTGGTAGAAAAATTCGAGCTGTCGGGACAAGTTAGTGATGTGAGGAATAAAACCCGTGCACGTCGCTCAAGAACAGCCAAGAATATTGCTGATGTAGCCGAAAGTGTTGAAGAATACCCAGGTTTGTCCACCTCGTCGTTCTTTGGAATTAGGCATTCCACAAACGTCATTACACCGTATTTTGCATAAAGATTTGGGTCTTAAGGCTTATAAAGTTCAGTTAACACAAGAACTCAAGCCGGCCGATCATCAACAACGTCGAGTCTTTGCTGATTGGGTCCTTGAAATGCATGAAAATGATCCGGAATTCCATCGAAAACTCATCTTGAGTGATGAGGCCCATTTCCACCTCGATGGCTTCGTCAACAAGCAAAATTGTCGCATCCGGGGCTCGGAAAACCCAAGAGTTATTGTTGAAAAGCCTCTCTATCCTCAACGTGTGACTTTATGGTGCGGTTTATGGTCCCGCGGGGTCATTGGACCTTACTTTTTCGAAAATGAGGCTGGAGCAACAGTTATGGTGAATGGATTGTGCTATCGACAGATGATTAATGATTTTTTATGGCCGGAATTGGATGGTACTGATCTGGACAACGTTTACTTGCAACAAGACGGCGCTACGTGCCATACAAGCAACGAAACCATTGATCTTTTACGGGAAAAGTTTCCGGACCGTGTTATCTCTCGAAGAGGTGATCACAATTGGCCACCGAGATCTTGTGACTTAACACCTTGCGACTTCTTCCTTTGTGGCCACGTGAAAGAGAAGGTCTACGTTAATAGCCCAGCGTCGATTCAAGACCTCAAAGATGGAATTCGTGAAGCTATCGAGGACATAGGGCAGCCACTTTGCGATTTGGTTATGGAAAATTTCATGAAAAGGATATGGTCCTGCAGGCGTGGTCGTGGTGGTCATTTGACTGGTGTTATTTTCCGTTATTAACGGCATACCTTCCTCTTTATAATGAAATAAAGATCCGATCATTTATCTCAAAAAATGGCATTTTTCTTTGAATATCAAAATAACACCTCTTATTGGAAAACCCTTTACTTTCCACAATCCCAAAAAATCTTAAAAAATATCATCAGATTATTCGCCAGTATATCAAACAAACTAGGAGATCCGTAAGATATCCTAGGTATGCTTGCAGCGACAATTTTACATTATTCAATATGTACAACCACAGGAAATCCTGTGGGAAGGTCATAGGATCTACTAGGGACATCCTAACCCCGGACATTCGTCACTCCCAGAGTTTCCTCAGTTGTTAACTGGGACCGGGCGGGATTTCCCACGGACAACTTATATATTCTAACAGGATTTCTCAGTAACATACCACGGACACATTTGTGCTATGTGGGATAAAAAAAATTGCTTATATTATAAGTCAAACTAAATATTCTCTGAGCTTATTTAAGCTCTCTGTCTTTCAAGATTTCTCAAATAAGCTATTTTCTGCAAAGTCAGAGCTACTTTTTGACAGTCTTCGAGAGTATAATTTAGCTAATTTAACCTATGGTCGGGCACTGGAGCTAAAAAGTAGATATAGGAACATTGGAACATTGAGCGGGAAATAAAATGTGATGGTCATCAGTGCTGCTAAATATCAAAACGGTTTGGCGAAAACGAGGTTAAGATTGAACAAAAAAAATTACGAGTGAAATATTTCCTTGAAAGCTTGTTCAATTTGACATCATTTCGCATCATTCGTTTTGGGTGCACAGTAAGAGTGTAAGAAGATGTTAAGGGGAAATATACCAAAATCATAACATCTTCTCCCTCCTAAAGCCCGGTATTGTGTTCATTTAGCGGATAAATATTTAGCAGCAATCGAACAGGGACCTCTTTACGGCTAAAATTGTTCGTTGTTTTGAACTATAGGTGGCTTCTTTTGACAATCAGCTGTCGTGAATTTGTGATATTATTTCGTGTTCTTTTAGATTGCTATTGCAATGACCCAATTTCGAAATAGTAAGGAAAATTATATTTATACTTACTATTTTAATTTTTTTTAAAAGAATTGTCTAAATGAAGACGGAATTTTTTTATCAGAAAAAAATAATAAAAATACAATAACACTCTTGCATTCCAATTTCTTTCAACTTCCAATGTCAAAATTTTAGCGTGAAAAAAAGGTATTGAGCGGATAAATCTGATGTTAAATATGTGATTGTGGATATTACTGCCATCTACTTGTCAAAACTAAACAAACTTTTAGCTGATAAAACACAATACCACTTTCCCTAGCGATTTGGCTAAATATTTCGCAACTAAATTTCACCGCTAAATTTCCATACAAAATTTATCCGCGAAATGAACACAATACCAGGCTTAAAAGATGCACTTTCCTCTTTTATAACTCAACGTCCTCTATCATTTCCGGAGATTTGAACAACTTATCATCTTCTGTTTTTCCTACGGTATACAATCTGCGGAAGTTTAAGGGCAGCATACATCGGCTCCTCCGCCACTCTCTTCATATCCCCTAATCCTTTCTAAGTATATCTCCTTCCTGCCATGCTCTGCTTTGCATCATAGGGTATCCCCTGAGCTTGGCTTAATAATAAATAAAAAAAGAAAATCAGTTGCGGACCGCCCTGTTTAGTTTTCTCTTACCGTTTCAGGATGAAAATTTCATTAGCACGCAGATATCGCCGGAGTTTTTTTTCCCGTAAACATAGTAAAATGTAGTACCACATAAAATAGACGTAATACACGTTTCGTGTGTTTTTCATAGCAAGGTCGCTTTCATTTCGTTCAAGCAGCATAATTTCCTGAACTGGGCTGGAATTTGTTGCAAAAATTAAAGACAAAATTTTTAAATTTTTTTTTCAATCATTTCTTTTCAAACAGACACTTAAAGAAATTTTCGAGGAATTATCACTACTTTTCTATATCGATGAAAACGGACTTTTTAAGCTTTCGATCACAAAAAAAAAATCCAAAAAGTTTTGTTGTACTAAAAATACCTTAATTATATAATTTTCAATTATTTGGGAATAATTTAAGACTAAAAAATAAAAAAGAACTTTTTAAAAGAAACTTCGCTTCAAAATTCGCTAGAGAGCTTTTGTGATATACTCCTTAAGTGAAGGGAGAAATTATTTTCTATTTTTTAAGTGCAGATTTAGAAGCAGTTTTTTGTAAAAAGATTTTTTTTTATATTTTCTATTTCATATGATTTGAGTTTATATTTTAAGAGTATAAATTTTGATTTATTAGAGCTCTAGGGGGGGGGGGGGGCAATCGCTCCGATCGCCTCTCGCTATATCCGCCCTTGCAACACAGACAAAAGAGCTCAGCCTCTTTTTCTTTTCTTTTTTATTTTTTTTTTTCACTTTTCTGGACGAACGACTGACTACTATGATAGCCTGCGCGACCGGGGGAGCGGAGCCACTGCTCCCCTATTTACCAGACCCACTGTTGTTCTCGGTCTGGATTTTCTTTACAGCGGACACTGCTAGGCTTTTTTGTCACATTAATTTCCCGCATGGAATGTAGTCACTAAAATTAGTACTGCTCGCTATTGCTACACGGCCGGGTTTCCCTCAAGGCCGTGACACATTAAAAGCAGAAAGCAGCGACAGAAGCAGTATTTTGTCTGAACACATGCAACTGTTCGAGCACTAACAAATTGAAAGCAGAGGCAGCGGCAGCAGCAGAAGCAGAACTTTAAAGTTGATCAAATCTAAAAAATTCTGTACTGCCAATATAAAGAGAGCTAAAATTTTTATTTCGTTGTTGGCGTCCTTTCTTTAGAAGTGTTCAAGAGATTTGATGCGAGAAAAACAAAATGTCTATGGAGAAAACTAATTAATTTTGTTAGAAATAACAAATTAATTAAAAATTAACATCAACTTTTTAAAAATTATAACACCTGATACGTGTAATTGACAAGTCACTATTTTCTGCTTCTGCTTTCAATGTGGTTGACAAAGCAGAAATGTTGGATTTCTGCTTCTGCTTCTGTCGCTGCTTTCTGCTTTTAATGTGTCACGGCCTTCAATGTCTGTGTCCTTGCGCCGTTGCGCAAAATGCTAGGTTCATTGCGTATGTTTGTTAAGCTTGCAAAATTATTACCAAAATTACCCTAATTTATGATTTCATTTAACTTAGCTATGTAGCTATATTAGATGTAGGTACTATTACCACAATTATGTTTAAATTTATGCGCTTGCCGTTGATAACCGAAGAAACATTGTTCTGCCGTAATTAGTTCATTTTTGAAATTTTATTTACTATTTTTATGAAAACGCTATGTACAATATTTCAGCTCTCTACTTCCACGCGTTCTATGGCAGTGCACATATTTATACCCTAGATGAAATCTATAAGGTATACTAAGTTTGTCATTCCGTTTGTAACACCTCGAAATAATGATCGTAGAGCAAAATGGATTGGACACCCAAGCATAATATTAAAAGTTATTTTGATTTTGGCATGTTCATCGGTCTGTCCGTCCGTCCATACGCATGATAACTCAAGAACGCGTATACTTAAAGAGCTGAATTTTGTACACAGACTTAAAAATAAAAGTAAAATTAAGTTCGAAAATGAGATAAATCGGGCAACTTGTTCGTGGGGTTGCCATATACCAAAAATTTCGTTTTCCATTATATAAATGCCTGAGAGCACATCGACATAGAGAGCTGAAATTTGGTACATGGCGTTTTCATGACAATAGCAAATAAAATTTCAAAAAAGGACTGAATCGGACAACCTCTTCTTGGTGTTGCCATATAATAATTAAGATTTTTTACATATACTGTGAAAACGATCAGTCCTAGACATTTTTATTGTACTATAAACTTCTTTCTTCTTTTCTGTCTGACGAACCGTTCTAAAAATATATGCGAAAAACCACTTCAAAAATTAAACTTGTATAGATCGGTGATCATACGAAATTTTATACGGGCATTCATCTAGGGTATCATAAGAATTGGTCGTAGACTAATTCTAGCTTTTTTACTTGTCAAACTCAAATTTACTTTTTCTTTAAAAGCTCGTGTGCTAAATTTCAGTATTATCCATTATTGTGAGGTTGGACAGGCAGACGGACGGATGAATATAACGACGAACAGACGGACATGTAAAAATAAAATAAATTTGAATATTACGCGTGGGTGTTGTAATATGCTTTTGGGGTTTTTAATAAAAATACTCTCGTAAAAAAACATGTACTATTTAATCCAAAACTTATTCTACAAAACAAAGTTACAGTATAAAAGAATAGTTCGATATTACTTAACTTGAGTACGAAGCGAAAGCAAGTGACGTTGTCATGTCTTAAGCGGCCCTGCCCCAACGAGGTAGGAACTAAAGCGCGAATTACAATTACGACTTCGACTTCGGCTTCTACTTTGCTCAAATGATAAATACGTGTCGCAAGATACAATTGCAACTTCAACTTCGACAGCGACTACGACTGAAACTAAACTTTGCTCAAAGTTGGTGTCGCCTGTGGTCAACTTCAGTTCAAGTACAGCTGTCAATTAGCCGGCTCTTCTAGTATGTTTAGGATTCTGCTTCCATCTTTGGATCAGTAAAGACGCGCGTTCTATAGCCATTTTTATAGCGGCATTTCGGAGTATACTTAAATTAAATAAAGGTTTAAAATCTATGGTTATCAACTTGTAACCATTGTACCAGTCTTCTATAAAAAGGGAAAAAAAAGAAAACTATTATTAAAAAAAAAAAAAAAATCTAGTGACAAATCATTTTCATACTCAATCTGAAAGTGTCTTTAATTAATTATATTTCAAGTAAGTACTTCATACAATTTTTTGGTTTAAACTTGTATAGAAATAGGAAAATATATATTGCCATCGCCTCAGCAGGCTTATATCAAAATAGAAAGACATTAACATTCTACAATGGTTTTCCCTGAGGAAACCATAGTCAGATCCACGGATGACAGGGGCCCCCCCGACCGCAAGATCCCTCGTCCAATGAGATATCAGGACTCCTCTCCAACATCCGAATACGTGGTCTTCATCCAATTTCTTTCAGAGAAAAACTTACCTCTAACCTCGCTCTCGAAAGAGCTATACCAAAAATTCCCAAACATATCGGAAATTATATTTATGAACAAGCGGAAAATTAAAATCTCGACAAAAGATAGATCCACTGCTAACAATTTGGCATCGGATAAAGAACTGTCCAGCAAATTCAAATCTTTCATTCCTTCCAAACTGGTTGAGACAGAGGGTATGGTCCCCATTCCTAATGGCCCCAACAAGGAAGAGATATACACCAATGGCTCGATTTACTTCAAACACGGGCCTCAGGCCTTCACAGAGCCCCCAGAAATTCTCGAAGTGAGAAGAATTACAAAAACAACTAATGAGTTGACTACTCCACTTGACCTGATATGTGTCACCTTTTCGGGGCTTATCCTCCCTCCCTATCTCAAATATGACGGGATAATCTTTCCGATATTCCCAAAAAGAGACAGAATCATACAATGCAGGAACTGCTGGCGATTTGGACACTTCCAATCAAAATTCAGGTCAAAGACTAATTGCGTAAAGTGTGGAATTGTGCAACCTGAGTCGCACCCCTCTCCTTGCACTTCATCTCCTCATTGCGCCAACTGCGGTGGGCACCACTATGCCACGAGCAAATCATGCCAATTTTTCAAGGATTGCAATAAAGCATCGGAGTGCAAAACCAATTTCCCTAGTCAAATGTCATATCAAGCCAATCCCTTTCGAGTAAGCAATTTTTTCTACTCAGAAGCAGACTTCCCATCCCTAGGCTCTCGACCAAATAAGCGCAAGGCTCCTAGACCCAGGTTTTCAGAACTGGCGCCGTTCTCTGCGGGCCTCCCGATGGAAGAGGCGGCACCCCACAAAGCTACAGTCAATGTCCCCATCACACTCCCTGATGTTCGAGAATCAAACTCATCCGAGCTCAAAGCCGATACCTCATATCTCAGACGAACCCTCTCTGATGACAATAATCCGGATGCACCACTTAGGAAAAAAGCCTTTTCTGTGCAAAGCTCTAAGTTCTGCAGTCCACTAAAACTCTGTCTAGAGATTTTAGACATTAACGCTACCAAATCGTACAATCTCACCGAAGAAGACAAAGAAAACTACATTCCAGCTTTAAAAGAAATTATCATTCACCTACTTGATACTGCCACACCCCCCAAGGAATTACCAAAGGACCAACCGGAACAGGTTGGTAATGATCAAGAAATGAGCACATTATGAACACAGATTCAACAATCGCGCAATGGAATCCAGGCAGTATCTCAAATAAAATAGGTGAGCTACATAACCTACTATTCTCATTAAACATTTCCGTGCTTTGTCTTAACGAAACGTGGTTTAAGCCGTCTCAAACTTTTACTTGTAAAAATTATAACGTGCTCAGAAAGGATCGTCGCTCAACTGGAGGCGGAGTTGCTATCCTCATAAAGGACAGCCTTCAATACAGCAACCTACCTCTCATTACTCGCAGCTCAGCAACAGAACTGGTTGCTTGCGAAATAATACTAGACCCATTCCGTATATCAATTCTGAGTATATATATTCCTCCTCGTGCCAACTTTAGTGCCGGGGACCTGCAGCATATTATCAGCCAACTTCCCCCTAACAGCTCCCTCCTAATATGTGGATACCTCAATGCCCACCACACACTCTGGGGAAATCAACATTCAGACCTTAAAGGTCGTGAAATTCTTAAACTACTGGAAGACAGCGACCTAGTATTACTAAACGACAAATCACCCACCTTCGTCTGCCCAACCACCTCTTCCGCCATAGATATCACCATTGCTTCTAAAGATCTCGCACTGGTAGCGGATTGGTCTACATTCAACGACACTCTGGGCAGCCTACACAAGCCCTGCATCACTAAGCTCATCACTACAAATCAAAACGCTGCTACGGACACTCAGAGGCAGTTTATTCCCAGAAGTTTTAACAAAGAAACTGTAAATCGTAACATCTCTGATGCCCTACGCAACTTTAATAGTAACAATCCCACTATCATCTACAGCCTATTAATCAAATCCATTCACAACTCCACTCTTAAAACTACCTCCGCCTCTGCACAACAAAGACATCCCAATCCCTGGTGGAATATATCCTGCTCTAAAGCGGTGGCTCTTCGTAGATCTGCCCTCCGGAACTTCACACAACACCCCTCCAGACCGAACTACGAAGCATTAAAAAAAACAGGAAAAAGAGACTACGCGCATACTTAAGATGGAAAAGAAAAAGAGTTGGGAAAAATTCTGTCAAAACATCTCCCCCGACCTATCGGCTTCCGAAATGTGGGAAAAAATTAGAATCTTCAGAGGCACTCATAAGCGCACACAGTGTAAGTTACCTTTAGACACCATAGCAAAGAAAATAGCGGGGCCTGCAGGCCCTCACTGGGAATATCACACCTCTGACTCTAACCTCACGAACCCTACACACCATGACCTTGTTCATCCGATAACACACAAGGAACTAGAAAACTCCCTCATGAACAAGAAAGACTCCGCCCCCGGATTCGACTTCATAAGATACAGCCTTATAGCTAGTTTGTCAACTTTCGCTAAACTTACAATTCTTACCCTATTCAACTCCTTTTTCACTAATAGCTCCATTCCTATTGACTGGAATCAAATAGCCATCATCCCAGCACTAAAAAAAGGTAAGGACCCAAAGGATCCCAACTCATACAGACCCATTGCACTCACATCTGTCCTCAGAAAAATTTTCGAGGACATTCTAAAACATAGGATTGAACGCTTCTTGGAATCAAACAACATACTTCCATCACACCAATTCGGTTTCCGGAAAAACAGATCACCTACAGATTGTGTCCTCACACTGTGGACTCACCTCCACTTGGGGTTAATTCAGGGAAAGACTACAGTAGTGGCATTCCTTGACATCCAGAATGCATTTGACAAAGTGTGCCCTAATATTCTGGTGACAAAAATGCATGCAGAAAATCTCCCCGAACAACTCATAGCAATTATAAGCCGACTCTTCGCCTACAAACAAATGAAGGTAGTCAGCGGTAACAATAAGAGTAGCTCATACGTCTCACATCAGGGCTTGCATCAGGGATCGGTACTCAGTCCAATCCTCTTTAACTTTTACACCAAAGACATCGGTGCCAGGTTACCCGGTAACATATCTCTAATCACCTATGCTGACGATATTTGCATATTTTCCTCTTGCCTTTCTTTGGAGAGCTCTTTGGATGCCATCCAATACGGTATTACTATCATAATTGCTAACCTGCAAAAAATAGGCTTAGAAGTATCCCCCAACAAATCGCGCATACTTATAGTTCAAAAACGATTGCGTAGGCAAGTGAATCTCCCTAACATTCTCATAAACTCGCACTTGATTCCATATGTCTCGGAGACTACCTTTCTTGGGTTCACCCTGGAATCCAAGCTCTCCGGAAAAGCCCACATATTGAAAACAAGGGATAAATGCTTCCGGCTGACAAATATTATAAAATCCCTCTGCGGAGTCAGATGGGGAGCAAACCCCGAAAGCCTGTTAAACATCTATAAAGGTCTAATTATACCAGTGCTAAACTACATGTCCCCCTTCTTCATGGATGCACCCAGAGCTGCCCTCCTTCCACTAAACAGAATCCAATACAAAGCAATAAGGACCTCTCTAGGTGCGATGATTTCCACTCATGTCATGTCCTTGGAAGTTGAATCCAACATTATGCCACTTGAGGAAAGGTGGAAACTCAACGCTGATAAGCTTGTCTTACAACTCATGCGAGATTCCTCGCATCCAGCTCACATCCCTCTACAGAAATACCTTGAGTCCAGCCATCCTCGCATCCCTTCTAAAGTCCCATATATCATCCAACAATATCAACTTATCGCAGCTTCACACAATTTCATATCAACTCCGAAACCCTACCACTTCCAATACCCCCTACATATAATTAATTTCAGACCCCCAGTTATTTTCCCAAACATAAAAAAGGAAAATCTCACCCCTGAATCTGCTACCCCCCTATTCCACAAGCTAGTGAATACACGCTGGAAATCGTTCACCAACATCTTTACAGACGGATCTAAAACTAGCTGCAAAACGTCTGCAGCTTTCTGGATCCCCAACTTGGACATAGAAGCGGTATTTCCTCTCAACCCACTATCCTCTATTTATCATGCGGAGGCTTTAGCAATTCTGGAGTCAATTAGGATGGCAGTCATATTGGACAATAAGAAATTTCTCATCCTCACAGACAGCAAGTCTATTCTCACGGCTTTAAAGAACCCAATCTGCATTAAACCCCCCTGACAGCAAGTCTATTCTCACGGCTTTAAAGAACCCAATCTGCATTAAACCCCACCCCATTTTACTAGAGATCAAAAAGGCTCTATTCAGCGCAAAAAATAAAGGCACCCTCATACACTTTCTGTGGATCCCAAGCCACATGGGAATAGACGGAAACGAATTTGCGGACACTCTGGCTAGGGATGTCCCGAGCAGCCCTTCGGATTCCGAAATATCAATTTACCCAAATGAACTCCTTCCTATCCTAAAGAAGGATAAGGTCGGCGAGTGGCAAACTAAATGGAACAGCTCACCGATGGGCAGGTCTTTCCACTCCTTACAGCAGTCAGTGGGGAAAAAGCCCCGGTTTTCCAACCTAGGGCTCCTTCGAGTCATCATCACAACTACAACCAGGCTTAGATTTGGTCATGTAATTACTAACGAGCACCTCCACAAAATCAACATAAAAGACTCTCCCATCTGTTCATGTGGGAGTGCCACGGAAAATATCGACCACAAACTCTTCCACTGTAGCAATACCCCACTGCCTGCAAGAACGAAGCTTCTTAATGATCTTACATCTATTGACCCAACATTCACCAATCATATTAGTCTGCTGAGAGAGGGCAATATCGACGCGTTTAAAGTGCTCATAAAACATATCAAAGAGTGCGACATGGTTTTTTAAACATACAATCCAGATTAGTATGGAAGCAGAATCAAAAATAAAGTGAAATAAATAAAATATAAAAAAAAAAAAATTAACAACAAAATCTACTAACCACTAATAAGAAAAAAGGAAAAAAAAACAAAACAAAAAACACCTATGCCGAGTGACGAATGCTTCCGTTATTTTGTGTGTCTCAACGGAAGACAGTCTATATTTTGGCTGGCGCAACAGATAACTCTAAGGCTGGCCAAGTCCTGTCGTGTGTGTTATATGTAAAAGGGGCCTTGCGGTGCTCTGCCCCCCTGGAAGAAGAAGAAGAAGTAGTATGTTTAGTTTGTGAAATCATCATGGAAGAAAAATTGATAGAGTTGGTTGGGGCGCAGCAAATATTATGGAATATTAATTATATTTTTCGTAAAAACATTAATTTAAGGATTTATTTTTTCGGTGGAGGTTTTTTGTTAGTCTAAATAATAATATATAAAACATGTGTTCATTTTAAAATAGAATAAGATGTGATTATGTGAAGTTGTGAATTAAAAAGACTTAATATTTATGAAATATATTTTTATTTTGATAATTTGTGTTTTAATTCCTAATTAAATAATTTTTTAAAACACTTCTTAAACTAAAAGCATTTTTGGAAGCATTCAGTCCTGTATTTTGCCTAAATGATCTTAACTGTTGCGTTTCTTGCCGCCAAAGATCGTGTACTTCGGTTCCATTCACTGAATGATCTACATAAGTTGGGGTGCAGTAAGTGTTATCATTCAATTTGCAAAAATTGTGCAGTAAAACAACACCTTTCATTTCTTATATACGGAACAAATTAATAAAAAAATTGAGCTTGATCACAAAAATCCATCTTAATACGCTAAAAAGCAAACGTCAGATGCAAAATTACAGAAACAGCAGTTGAAGCTTTAATTTAATTACAAATTTCACCTCAGCGTCGACTTCAACTTAAAATCAAGTCGCAGTCGACAGATCAGTCGTAATTGTAATTTACGCCTTAATCACTACAAATTCAATACATAAAGTTACAGTAAAATTTGTGAACGTTTCGGAGAAGATGACTAGTTCGTCATCTAGCCCGCCTATTGAATTGTTCAACATACCCGAAACGACTACTTATAAATTAAAGTTGTAAAAAGTATTGCAATAAATTTTATTTGAAATTTACTTTATTAATTAAAGTAACAAACAATATATAATTTACGAAAACACTTCGGTGGAAATTCAAAGACTTATTAAATTTGATGATAAAAAAGTTTTTTGGAACGTAATTTTACAACGGACTTGCGTTTGAACAAATGAAACGCTATTGCCTGAATAACAGATGTTCGCTCATGTTAGTTTCTTTTTTAGACCCTACATTCACAACCACAAGCAACAGGCCTCTGGATGCACGCTTCTGAACCAATGAAAATGTATTGTCAGGCCCAAAATACATTCACGACCACAAGCTACAGGCCACTGGATGCACGCCTCTGAACCAATGCAAATGTGCTGTCAAAGTTCATTCGCGGCCACAGGCCACAAACCACGCTGTGGCCGTGGCCAAGTTTATCAAATCTCGAATTTTGTGGCTCCTGGCCCCGGTACTACCAACATTAAAGTATAAGAATGGTAGGTTATTCAATATGGCGGGAGATTTGTAATTAATCGGAATTTTATTTTTCAGTCAGAAAAGTTGTTAACCTGTGTGATTTAATTCATATTGTATTGTAATAATTCTGAAAAAAAAAAAATGGAAGAAAAAATTATTAATTACATAAAAATACATACATTTATGCATAATCAGAAGAATGGCGTCTTGTGGCCAGTGGCCGTGAATGTAACTTACTTGGCTTCAGCAGTAGGCAACAAGCCTCAAATGGCTTGTGGCCCGTCGCCTGAGGCCGTGAATGTATTTTGGGCCTCAAAGTTATATTCACGGCCACAGGCCACAAGCCATGCTGTGGCCGTGGGAAAATTTGATCAAATTTCAAATTTTGTGGCTCGTGGCGCCGGTACTACCATTAACATAAATAAAATGGACTGCTAACCCACTGACTTATAACAATGGACTGAGCGTATTCCCATTTTCCTATAGGAAAGAATGGCACAAGTTTTACAATTCTCTCTTTCGCCCTATGGCAGAGTTGGAGCTACCAACACAAAATATTGCTTACTGAACGTTTACTTATGCCATTTGATGTTTTTATGTTGGCTGCAGATGCAATCGCCGCAGAAAGAATAAGGTAAAGATAGTGTTTACCATGCTCCGTCTGTCTTGCCCATACGCACGATTCAGTTAAGAATAACTTTTGAAAATTAAAGTCGGAATTAGTTTAATTTCTTATAAGATTGCTTATAAACGATTGAAATATCACTTGGACACAAGAAAATAATGTTTTTTAATTTAATTCGATTTACGGGTGTAAAATTTCATCTGATTGGTTGAGCTTTACATATTTTTATGTAGTAAACGTTTTAAAGGGCGCTCTAACGGTGATATACAGAAACACTATTTTTTGTGCCACATGAAATAACAAATCGCTCAGTCCATTGTTATAAGTCAGTGTGCTGACCATAGCCCCCGGAATACAATACAAGCCATAAAGTCGCCGAAAACACCGACAAATTAAAAGGCCTTAACGTGCCGGGGACAGCATGCACAGGGATGCCAGATTGGGGGATTTCTTCCCCATTTTGGGGAATAATTTCTTCCCCATTTTGGGGAATAATTTCTTCCCGGGAAAAATTTTGGGGAAAAGATAATATTGCGGAAAGTCATGGGGAATTTTTTTTATAATTGCAAAAAAATGGGGATATTTCAAGTATCAAAAATCATAAATCTTACTTTAATTTTTACGCAGTAAATAAAACCTACGTAATAAATAGGAACTAAAAGTAATCAAAAAAGATGTTCTGCATTGTTAGTAATTTTATACGAACAATTACATGTAGAGTTCCCGAAAATATATTATGGCTGGAAAAACTTTGTAAGTTTTCTCTGGTTACAGCTGTTAGCCAAATAATGGCGGATATATTAGATATTACGGTAAAATTTTAAAATGCTGTTAGCGTATGAAGTATTGTTTCTACAAATAATAAATGGAACTTGATTCATCTTCACAAATGGTCAGAACTCAATACAGCTGAACAATTTTGTCTGATGTCTCAATAAGAAAAAATGCTGCTGGTATAAATTGCAATTTGGTACTAAGCTAGCTCCAAGTTTATTGAGTTTTTTATTAAGTCTTTCTCTATAACTCAATTGTATAAAAATAAATTGAGAAATAGACAGCTATTTAAACTGCAGATAAAATAATGCGGTTACGATTTTCAATTACATCTCTTGGTTGTACACATTTTATATCCATCAAACAGATATTACAAAAATTCAACTCTGAAGAGCTGAAGTAATTTTTAAGAAGGTTATGAATGCTCCAAGTATTGTCATAAATTCAAGTAAATTATTTTGGTCTATGTTGAAGTGAAATATCGCAATATGTACTTTTGATTATTTATAGGAATTTATAATTAAAAATACCTTTAAGAACATATGTATGGATATGGAATGTATGGATCCATATGTAAAATATATTTAAATAAGTATCAAAAAAAAAAAAAAATTTAAATTCAAGAATACAATGAATTAGTTTCATAATAAAGCTTGGGGAATTTTTTTATTCTGCCTTAGTAGTTTGGGGAAAAGTTTTATTCGGACGAGAAAAAGTTTAATAGTCTGTCTGGCAACCCTGAGCATGCAGTAAGAGCTCGCTCTCACTGCTTTTTGTATACTCGTCATGGAGGAAAAACTTAAATTTCATCTTAAACAGGTCCTAAAGTCCAAAACTTTCGCTCCCACAGCAAAATAAAGTTAAAACAAATTGCAGCCAAATATGTTTTCTTTCTAATAGTTAAAAAGAAAATACCATCTAGAGCAAATTTATGGAAATTACATCGTTTGAACAAAATACAAGCTACTTTTATATGAAAAACTCCTGCAGTAAGCCAAGCAAGAAGACTGTGGATTTCGTCTTCTGACCGGCCCGCAGCTCTCTTTTTTCGACTTTTTTCATGGCTTGTATATTCCGGGGGGTTATGCTGCTGACACTACTAAAATTGCTTACATTGTTTGACATTATTATGGGATCACTTTTTTATAGTTGTCTCATTTTGGTTTAACTACTTTATTCCGCTGAACTACAAATAATAAGTTATATACAAAATCTACCATAGTTCAGTTTGAATTCAGTGGTTTTTCAAATGAATATATTTAATAGAAATAGATGGCAATACAATATTTGTAATCCTTTCTCTGTCCCCCATACCTACTTTTAGGGACAGGCAAACAAAAGTTGCTTAAATTTGTTTCAATATGGCCGGGGACTTCCAATTAATCGAAATTTTATTTATCAGTAAGAAAAGCTGTTTACCTGTGTAAATTAATTCATATTGTATTGTAATAATTCTGCAAAAAAATTAAATGGAAGAAGAAATTATTAATTACATGAAAATAGATTAATTTATGCATAAGGATGGCTTTTTGTGGCCAGTGACCGTGAATGTAACTTACTTGGCTTCAGCAGTTGGCCACAAGCCTCAAATTAAATATGTATGTACATAGGGGAAAGTAGTACGTTTCAAACTGGAATGAAGCCGAAAGCACGCATGCTTACTTTGTGTAGCAAAACATATGTGAAATCGGTATCGTAATTGATGTTTTATGTATGCCTCATTTTTTTCCACGAATGTTAAGTGCTGTATTGAATTAAGTTGAAATAAATTAAGGATCATCTGGTATAGATTTGTCACCGTACCTGGGTTACAGTTTTGAGTCTGCTATTCGAAAAACTAGTATAACAGCTGAGGAAGAAAACATTGTATACGCACCCAATGCAAGGATTTTATATTAAAATTAATAGAAGATATCAGCAAAACTACTTATTGAAGTGTTGAAAAATATTTCCGTATTAAATGTAGTAGAAGGCTTAAAAGTTGTTAAAGGTAAAGAAATAATAGAATTGGCGGTAATAATTTAAACTCAATGGAATAACATAGGTGGGAAATAATAAGGGCCAATAATACAAGAACTCTTTTGGATCGAGGTATATAAATATAAAGCTGCTGCAGACAAAAGTCAATTTAGCGAGCTTTCTGAGTTAGCTATTTCACTGCTGTCTTTACCGCATTCGAATACAGAAGATGAAAGACTGTTCGGATTGCTGAAATCTAAACTACGGAATAGAAAGAATTTGAAGACACTAAATTCAATAATAAGAGTTGGGATTTCTTTAACATTTTTGGTGAAAAGTTGTTTACACTACGAGATTTCTGAAGATGTCGTTAAAGTTATAGGTACAAACGTTTCTTAGCCACTTTTTAGCCACATTTTTTTTAAATTTAGCTACTTTTTAAGTAGATTTTAGCCACAAAGCTTAGCCAAGAATTGGCAACTCTGTTTACCCCCCATTTCCTACTTAAAACTGCAGCTATAACTCCCATTTACCAATTGATATGATTTCAAGAAATGTAACTACTATTATGTCTTGACTGAACGATTGAGCTTGAGAGTGACGAACATAAATTTAATTACATGCGTGACATTTTTATCTTTACAAAATTTATAGAATGCTAGTACAATCTTATTTTATGATAGTATCCAAAGATTTAAATGTGTTCTACTAATACGCTAATATTTCGCAATTATTTTTCTTTAGGAAAAGCATTGATGACAAAGTTGTTCATGACATGAACAATTTTAACAGAAAAGACTTCCTTAAGCATGTCGATCAAAAAACTACAACCATAAAGGATAGTACCCCCTACTTCAGTTCTTCAATACTTCGGAGAAAAACGAAAAGATTTTTCGAACAATCGCAGCAACTTGAAAAAGGAGCTAAAGATAAGGCTGAGGAATAAAAGCGTAAAATCTGAATACCTGAAGTCACCGACCAGACCACTTCTCTCAAAAGAATGCAAATCGATGAGAAGCCATCGATAAAATTTCAAAATCGCTATAGTAACCGACCGAAATGAATTTATTTTGACAACTTAGGGAGCGTGAAATTTATTTTTTAGCTTATGCAAATATAATACCTAAATTGTTTTTTTTTTTACTTAAAATAGTTTGTCCGAACATTTTTCTGTTCGTAAATGCGTTGTTTTGTGAAGTAAATAAATGATTTCTTACGGCAGTTTTGTGTTATTTGTGTGTTTGGCTAGTTAGGGCATATATACTCATAACTATAATTTGTCGAAATTTTAGAACAAAAATTTTTAGGAAATTCTCGAATTCCCGTAAGTGTAAAAGTGAAATTGTAACCAGAAACACATAAAGATGCCGCTGAAACTTACTGTAGGAGAAAAGAAGAGGACTTCTGGGGTAAGATAATGTTGTAGAATTCTAAGAAAATTTAAATAAGTTTTAGCATAGTTTGCTCAAGATCTGGAAATTGAGTTATTACCTAATTACCTACATTCGATTTAAATAAGTTAACAGTGTTTGACCGAGATTCACAGCAAAACAAAGAATTAAAATTCTTAAACTGATAGGTACTAATTATTCGACCATATAAAATCCTCTGAGATAAAATTCACCTCACTACCAAGGCAGTGTGTCACGACACATATATGTCAATTTCTTTGTTCACCTTCTTCATCTTCTGTATTCGAAAAGAAAGGAGTCCGACAGAATGGTTTTAAAAATTTTTGAGTAGTGTATAAAAATACAACTGGAAAAGAGAACGCAGTATTTTATATAATTGAAAATTTCCACAGACGTTTTACTCTAGTATTTTACCAGGCCTTTTAGGGTGTTTGTGTCCATAAAATGCGGAGAAGTGAACATTTTGAAAAAGTGAATATAGCATTGGAAGAAGGGTATCATTAGCTAACTTTAGTATGAGCATGTTTTGGTATTACTGCAAAACCAAAAAACGCAACGAATTTTCAAAATTGGGACTTCGAAAAATGGATCTGTAAGTTGACCCACTCCAAAATATCTAAAAATAAGTACTAAAAAGTACATAAATGAAGTGAAAATTATGGACTTTCATCGTTTATGAAATATTTATTACTTTTTCTACAAAATTTAATGTGAAAGATATTGAAAATTGATTTATGAACAATAATCGGAGTTGCAATTTGCGCACGTGAAATCAACTTCGCTTCATATTAGAACACTTAGATGCACTCTTCTATTGCGTGAGTTGCAGGGAACAGAGTTGTCCCGAGTCAATTTACGCGGCAGGTCAAGCATATAAACGATGCAAAAATCTACATCAAATTTTAATGAAGATTTATATGCTGTTACCCATTTTGCCGGAATTTTCATCTCCATCTCTCCATTTTGTCCCAGATTCTGTTTCTTGTCGTCTTTTTCCTTCTGTGGAGCAGCTCGCTGTTCTTTTTGTTTTCTTTCAACGTCACAATATTTTGCAATGTTAAATACATTTAAACGAAATTTAAGTCACTCGGACAACAAATTCAAACATAAAGATGCGTGTAAATGAGGTTTGAGGGAAATAAAACCTCTGTCTCGAGTGGGCCAACTTGAAATTTTGACAATTGACATTTTTTTCGGCGTACGGATTTTAAAAAGACATAGAATACATCAACCCCTGGATGACCACTTCACGAGTCAAGAATAAACTGTGAAACTTTGTTAGAGCAAAATTTTTGACTGCGTCTAGCACAAATATGATAACTTCTACGGCACGCTAAAATTGTTGTGTGAATATCAACTTAATAAATCTGAGAAAATATGGTGGCCCAACTTACAGACCTGCGCAACATAAGGACCTCTCCCCTGGTATGCTAATAAAGTTTAAGGATAACTCTTTAAATTTTCTAATGAATTTTGAATATACTCAAGGTGAGTAGTTTTATGGAGTGTGACCGCAAGCCTACATAGCTTGGGATTGCATCGACTTAGCAAAGGACAAGCTCCAGTGTTTCACTTAATTTCTTAAAAGTTATTTTCTTGGAAATCATTAAAGCCCATGTCGGCTACTACCTTTTGCATCATTTTGTCTATTTATATATTCTAATTATGGTTTTCAGGCAGGACTACCTAGATATTTATGGCCGGTTTCACAGTCCAGGCTTAAGCCAGAGCTTAGTTAAGCCACAGGTGTGGCTTAAGCCCAGAACTTAAGCCTACTCGGTTTCACAGTACTCAGTAAGCTGAGGCTTAGTTAAGCCGCGGATGAAAATTTTTAAGTTGTCAGCACTGCGGTAATTGTGAATTTTTTTAAAGGAAAATTGCAATTGTGGATTAAAAACAAGCGAAAAGAAGAAGATCTTTTTATTTACCAGTTTGTTGTGGCTTTTATCTGGAAGGATATCAAATCCAAAATCATTGTTGCAGAAAGTTTCGGCAACGTAAACCATCAAAGCCGAATGTTTCTACAGCCGGAACCGACAATAAAAATCAACGTCATCCCATTTCTCGAAATGTTGCTGGAGCCTTTTTATAATTTTTTCACGGTGTGCGATATTATATTATACATTTCTTAGTCTCTTTTATCCTCTGCATCAGATAAATAACTCATTTTTGTCCTAAACTGTTTGGTTTCTTCTTAAAACGTCAAATGGAATGCTGACACTAGCTGCCAGACAGTACTCAAAACTGCTAATTCGATAACTATTTTTCGCTTGGAAAATTTCAATTTAGTTTTAAAATATAACTTTTGAAATATGCACGTTCATTTAATAACAAAAATTATAATATTTAGGCAAAACATGTATTTAGCAATAATTTCTTATGTGTTTCACAGCAAAATCTGAGGCTTAAGCCTTCGAGATGACGGGCTTAAGTTAAGCTTGCCTTAAGCCAGTGAATTCACTTAAGCCTTGACTGTGAAACCGAAATATTTATTAAGCCTTGGCTTAAGCCATCGCTGTGGCTTAAGCCCGGACTGTGAAACCGGCCATTAATCTCCTTGCATAATGGCATCTTTTAAGGAGGTTAAGGCATCTTATGTTGCTATTTTCTGTCTTTTAGTAAAGGGTAGATATATCTCTTTGGAATACACAGATATTTACAGCCTCCTGTGGAAAACTTTATGCAGATTTTCTAGCTAGCACCGTAATTACATGGGAAGTAAAGGCGGAAACCGAATAGCGGCATCCGCATTGGCATTAAAGATTTTAGCTTTCAAAATCAAAAACTGTACATAACAATGATATTAAGTCCAATGACTGTATCGAAATCAGTGTTACTTTTGATGCCGAAGCTTGCGTCTATTGATATTTAATATTTAAAGCGGCAGCAAGGCATCCGAAGTGGTTTGAGAGTTAAAAAATATTTAAAATGATTTGTGAAGAAGAATTGGTAGATTTTGTATGGGAAAATCAATGATTGTATCTAAAAATTGACAAATTATAACGAGCGGTTGGGTAGCTTTAGAAGACATATTTTCAAAATCATTAGAAAGGGCTTATCATTTTTTCAGCTCAGAAAATAAGGAAATTGATTGTGCTCCCAATATTTGAACTACGGTTGCTAATCATTTACTGTGTAGTAGGTGTCATATGTACAGAGTCTGTAATGATATTGTTTATAAAGTTAGCTTTGAATAGTACAATAATCAAGAGATTCTCTAATTACCGACATAGCCTCAAAGCGCGATATGTATGTTTGAAATACCACAAACTGCAAAATAAAGTGAAGAATATTAAGAGAGCTGAATAAGAGGTGTTGAGTTGCTGACTGCCGAATGCGTCGTTAAGTAAGGCCAATATCACACGGTCTTCAAAATGACTGCGCGTTCAATTGTCCGCGAGTCATTATGAAAATGAACTCGATGTTGTCACACGAGTTCACTTTCTTTGCTTCGGGGAAAATTGTGTTGTTCTTTTCTATTAGCTATTTAGCTTTATTTTAACTTTTGATCAAAAGGACTGCAAAACTTTTACAAAAGCATGAAAGAACTTTTTGTGCATCCACTAAACAGCGGAAGACATTTCCCCATAGGCATTTCTATTTGAAACATCCCAAAATTCAAGAAAATTTTGAAAATTTTTTCAACTATCATCGTTCGTTTTATTATGATTTTTATATATTTCCTTTCATTATCCCAAATATCTAGTATCTTGCGTATATGCTCTGTCATCATCAATTTCCATATTCATAATTTAAACATTTGACACCATTAGGTAAAACACTATACCATAGACAAACTAATAACATACAAAGACTGGGAAAGTAGAAAAAAACCGGGAACGCCTTGCTCGAATATAAAATCGACGATGCCTAGTCTTTGTATGACTTCAGGTGCCATGAATGCTAGGCATATGGTAATTCTTGTACATGTGATATTCTACTCAAGTACGATCACTGACATATATAATATGGACTGATTACGTTCATAGAAGTACACTACAGAAAGTGTCTCACTTCTATATTGCTAACTCTTGCAAATTATGAACGAACAAATCAATACTTCAACAATATGTGTAAACAGCAAATTTAATTGTGAAGAAAAAGTACTGCGGGAACTTGTTTAAAGTACAGTAGATGCCCCTATAACACAGTAGATATGCTCCGTGTTATATGAAACCGTGTTGTACGAATCACTTAGATTATATTTTTATTTTTCTTCAAAACAAACAAGTATTGAAATTAAAAATGTTTCGTTAAATAAAAGAACCAGTAACACTTTTTTTCACACATATTCACTGTCGGAGCTATCCATAATTAGGTTCCAATGACATCCTCTTGTAAATGTTGGTTGTCCTATTTTATAGCTTGAAGATTCACTTGTTTCTTCTCTATTATTTTCATTGTTTAGAAGGGTATCTTTTATTATTATTACTTTCTAAATTTCCTTTTACTTCAAATTATGAAGCTAAGCAAACTTTCAATATTTTCTTAAATTCCTCAGAGCGCTTTGTTGATCGATTATTATTCGTAAAATGTTTTTCGAGATTTTTTGCAAATTCTAGTCCTTCATTTAAGATTTCTAAAGTAAACTCTTGCTCTGGTTCATAGAAAATTCGTAATGAGTTTTCTCCACCGCTTGATTCGGACGACTTTATTAATTATATAATTTCTTGTTCATATAAGTATTGGTTACTAGTATTAATCCACCTAAAGTGTGGGTAATATTTATTATGCGAGTTACTTCTGTTGTCGCGGAAGGTAAACAATTTCCTCTAATAACAACTTCAGGCCATAACTTTTCCCCACAGGCATTCAGGATCGAAGATTTTAGTTCTTTCAGAGATAACGAAATAATTTCAATGCTATTTAAAATTGAAATTTTTTTCAACAAATGCATTACTATAGTAGTATTTGGATTACAATCAATTTTTTCTAAAATGTGTTCAAATGTGTGCCATATATACAATGATTTAAATGATTTAATTATTCCCTGGTCTTGTGGTTGTAGGATTGATGTCGCATTTGGTGGTAGAAATATTAATTTAACTGCCGGATGATTTAAATGTTTTGGGTGCCCTGGTACATTATCGATCAATTACAAAGCCTTTAAAGTTATATTTTTTTCTTTTTGAGTAATCTTTCACTTTCGGCACAAAACAATTGTAAAACCAATCGCGAAATAAAACACCTGTTACCCATGACTTTTTGTTTGCTCGCCAGAAAACAGGAAGCGCTGACTTCTCAACCCCTTTCATTGCTCGTGGGTTTAATGAACGGTTAATTACCATGCGCTTTATAAAATTATCTCCAGATACATTTGAACATAAAAGTAAAGTGATCCTATCATTGGAAACCTTAAATCCCGAGGCAGTCTTTTCTTTTTTCGAAATGAAGTTCGGGCATTTTCTTCCAATATAACGCGGTTTCGTCAGCATTATATACCTGATCTTCAGTATAATATCCATCTTATACAATTTTGGTAAAATTCTCTCGGAATCCTTGGGCAGCTTCTCCCATAATTTTTGACAAAGGCAAATTATTTGAAGAGCAATCTTTAACCATAACAAACACTTTTCAGAGCTGGGCAAGTACCAAAGAAAAAGTACTTAAGTACAAGTATCGAAGGCCCAGTGGCGGATACAGCGGGGGGCGATCGGGGCGATCGCCCCCCCCCCCTAGAGCTCTAATAATAATAAATCAAAATTTATATTCTAATCCAATAAAATAGAAAATACAAAAAAAAATTTTTTAAAAAAGACCGTTTCTAAGCCGGCGTTAAAAAAATAGAAAATAATCTCTCCCTTCACTTAATGAATATATCACAACAGTTCTCCAGAGTTTCCCTTCATTTTGCATTTAATTAAATTTTTAAATTATATTACATTTGTGTATGAATTTTAAAATTTTCAAGGTATACAGAGAAAACAAGATCTGGACAGCTCAAATTACACTACAGTGAATAACAATTTCCCGAAATTTAAATTTGGAACTCCTAATGTTTATCAAAATAAATTAATAAAATAAATTACCTTCCTTTGAATATGCTTTCTTTGTGTACCATGAAAAATTTAAAATTTTTTATACAAATGTAATTTGATTAAATGGAAAACTCTAGATAGTTATTTGATATATTTATTGTTTTTTCCTTTTTAGTCATAAATTATTCTCAAAAAATGTAAAATTATATCACTAATGAATTTTCAGTACAAGCATTGTTGCACTTTTTTGTGATCGAAAGCTCACAAAAGCCGGGTATTTTGATGAAAAGTAATATGTTGGGAAAATTATCATAGCCGGGGTAATTAATCTCAGATTCAGTTGTCCTGGAAATATTTAATTTAAGGCAAATAGGATAATATATATATTAACCCTACCTAATTAGCATTCCTCGAAAATTTCTTCCACCATTTAAGTTGCAAGAAATTGCAGTCCAGCCCAAGAAATTATGGTGTTTGAGCGAAATGCAAGCGACCTATGTATGAAAAACACCAGTAGTAAGACAAGCAAGAAGTGTATAATGTCAATTTTATGTGGGATTAAAGTTTACTATGCTTACGGGATCAAAAACTTATAGATAAAAGAACTCTGGCGATATCTGAATGCTAATGAAATTTTCATGCCAAAACTAAATGAGAAAGCTATACAGAGCGATCCACAACTGATGGCTAGTGCGGTTATAAGGGCGAGGGGGGCGATCGCCCCCCCCCCCTAGAGCAAACGTCTGGATCCGCCCTTGCGAAGGCCTGAGTACTTCAGCATAAGTACAAGTACGGCGCTTTACGTAGAGTAAAACTTTCACCTCTCATTGATTGCTATACTTATAAAAACTATTGCAGGTCCGCCTAAGCACCCATTGTTGCCTCCAATAATGCATAAAAGTTCTAAGGAAAAAATTTCCAGTAAATTTCGTAAGACAAAATTGAGGCCTTCCCTACATAAGGTCGAGGCATCGTCGATTTTAAATTCGAGCGAGACGTTACTGGTTTTTATTCTACTTGCCCAGTCTTGTTTGTATGTTATTAGTTTGGCTAAGGTTCTGCCTTGACGCGTGTCTGCGGCACATGCTTTGATAGTTTTTTGCGTGCTTTAAAACTCAACAAAAAAGGAGTTGCGTTAGAGATTGTGCTTATTTTCTACGAAGAGTTAGATATTTATAGGTACTTAATAGACTCAGAAATACTTAAGTACAAAACTAAGTCTTAAGTACAAGTAAATAGAAGCAAGTACTTATGTTCAAGTACTAAGTAGGGCATTTCAAAAGTATTGAGTAATAAGCCTTAAGTAACGAGAATGTACTTTAAGTAGTACTTAAGTCTTTTTTTACTTAAGTATTGCCCAGCTCTGACACTTTTCCATTTTAGGCATTACGGTGTCTTTTATACGAGCAGTTTTACTCAAACTTTTTAAAGATCCAGAGGAAATTGTAGCTCTTATTTTGTTTTCATATCCTTTTATTTTTCGAATTGTTACCTCGTTTAATTTTAAATATTTAGCAAGGACTATTACTTTCTCACCAGATTTTAACCTATCCAAAATTTTAATTTTTCTTCAAGGAATACACATTTTCTATTCTTCTTAGAATTTATCTCAATGGCAGGGGGTCATGATGACTAAAGACAAAATTTTAGATAACGTAAATATTATAAAGTTATTAGACTTACCTAATTTATGTAGGTATTATAATATCTACTTAAATTTATTTAACACGACTGACTTTAAATACATCTTAAATACATACATCTTAATTGATAGTATGTGTGTACATAAAATAACGATGCTTCCAGATTAAATCGGGATTAATTTCGCAGAAATTTATTTTCCTAAAACTTTTTTTTTCTCAAATTTAAGTTTTTTCAGACACGTTTAATGTGCATCACAATTAGAAACAAACTGAGACGATCTCTTCTAAAAATGGGGTTTCCCCGAAATTTGAGAAGGACAATAACGTTCAGTGTTACCAGCCAAAAGTTATATTAATTTATTGGAGTTAAAACGTAATAAAATAGCAACATCTGTCTAATTTTTTTACCGTGTTATACGAAAAATTGTGATCTTGTTCGTGATCACAATTTTTCAGTCGTGTTATATGAATCCGTCTTATATGAACCCGTATTAAGCGTGAATTACAATTACGAATGATCTGTCGACTGCGACTTTGCCCAAATGGTAAATGCATGTGGGAAGATACAATTGCAACTTCCACTTCGACTGTGACTGCGACTGAAATTAAACTTTGCTCAAAGTGCAAAGTTGGTGTTGGCAGCGGCCAACTTCAGTTCAATCACAGAAGTCGGGACTTCTGGTTTGTTCAAGCAGTTGAAGCTTTAATTTAATTACAAATTTCACCTTAGCGTCGACTTCGGCTTAAAATCAAGTCGCAGTCGACAGATCAGTCGTAATTGTAATTCAGGCCTTATACTATAATAAATTCGAATGCAAAGCAATGGCTGCATTCGAGCTTTCCATGCAATTACCAATTACAAATTTATTGTCACTTTACAAATAAAAATCTGACCTTTTTCACACATGCACAAATTTTCCTGTACCTTTTAGCTCCAGTGCTCGACGCGACCATAGATTAAATTAGCTAAATTATGTTCTCGAGAACTGTCAAAATATAGCTCTGACTTTACAGAAAATAGCTTACTATAGAAGTATTGAATGATGGAGAGCTTAAATAAGCTCAGAGCATAAACCTACGAATGCGGGCCTATTGTATGAAAATTTGTCATGACGTACAAGATTTTGGTAAAGTTGTTACGAGAATTTTTTTTTCAGGCTAGCAACTCTACTATACGCTTCTAAATTTAAAGTACACGTGATACTGCTACAGTTCGTGGGCAATGCAGATGCTTACCAGTACTCCTCATGATGGTCTGGAGAACGCTAGACCAAATCGGTTCGCGCGACTACAGCATGTCTCTTTGGTCGCGGCGAGTTCATTTGTACAGTTCCATTATATGTACGTAATCGCATGGCGCGGGAGTTATGGACAGGACCCGCCATATCTGGTAGCATCGACAACACATTCACATAAAATCTATTAGTAAAATATTCACACATTTGTTCATTTTGTCAGCATATTTACATTCTCTTATCTTGTAATATGAATACCATGTCATAGCATACAGAATTCATTCATAGTTTTGATAAATAAAAAGTTCTTTTCTTTAAATTCTATTATTTTATTGTGTTTTAATTAATTTTTTCTATAGTTATAATTTTTACTCAACTCGCGGTCCAAAAGAAGCGATTTTGGCCTAAGTGACGCTAACTCTAGACTGCTTGTCAAATCCAAAAGCCCAGCCAATGCATATAATAGAAATGGTCTATAGTTGAACATTTTTGGAAGAACTAAAAACCTACATGCAACATTGGACAGTGATTAAAGTTCTGAGCACGTGGATTCCTTAAAATATCTGTGAATCCATCTACATACATAATGCTGCATTAATCATCAAAACGAATTTTCTCGTCAAGACAACTGAAACGCCATATCACGGATAGATGAAGTGGATTTGCTAATTTTGCCAAAGTTTGCTTTACCTCCAGATCAACGGGGTTTGATGTCGGTAGAAAGAACTAGATTGCCAACTTTACAGCCAAAGTGGAATATTTCTGATAATAATAGAAAACCGAGACGTTCAACAGTTTTATCACTCCTATATGCCTCGCCGTTGAAAAATTAAAAGCCTTTACCTTTAAAAAATATTTAATTTTTTTTTACGGTTTTTCTAAAGTAGGGATTGCTTATTTTTAGTAAGAAGTAGTACTCTCAATTCTCAGATAACTCATTTCTTATAATTTTCGAGATAATTAAAGAATCAATTCAAATAGTATTCAAGTCATAAAGCATGATTTTCTCGCAACTTCAGTTCTGTGACAAAGTTGAACTCCACCAGTTGAAATAATACCAAAATGGATGCAACTATTGCTCTTAAAGATCCATTGAACTGCACTGTTTCTATAAGAAATAATCTGAAATATTCGGACTTAATAAAAAAGTAGTTCTTTGGGAATTCTAAGATTCCCATCATAACGATATACCGTAGATACGTAGTAGTACTGTATATATAAAAAGGTCGGATTTTCCATATTTAAAGATTTCTCATTTTTCAATGGCGAGGGATGGAGTGGCAGTTAAGTACTCTTTAGGTAGCTTGGAGTTTATTTCATGCTCATAAAATATTAGTATAGTGAATAAATAGATAGCATATACAGGTATATACAGATTTGAAATATAGGAGGAATTTCGTGGTGTGAAGTAAATGAGTCTGTGTGGGAATATTCAGTACGCAGATTTGAGTAGAGTAGCGATTCGTAGTATGCAGATTTGAGTCCACTCTACTAGAAATTACTTAAAATAAGCATTTTAATGCATAAGAATTAGGGTGAGTGTACAGAGTACAGTTTAAAAAATAATAAGACTATTCCCTAAATTTAAGACACGTTTTTCTCTAAAACTAAATGCAATTTTGTCTGACATAAACGGAAAATCACTTTAATTTCCCCAAATCAATGGAACATTCAATGAATTTAGGTATTTAGCACCAGAAAACCTATAAAGTACGGACAATTCTCGAAATATTAAGCTCTCTAGGAAATAAGAAAGAGAACATTCAATAAATCAGGTATTATGCTACATTTTATACGGAAATATATTTTCGTTTATATAATTCATACATTGTTTTTGAAAAAAGCCATATATTGTTTTCCGATATTTTGTTTGAGCGTGGCCAGCGCACAGACATAACTTCCGTACTACTGTCATAAGAAATTCAGCTCATTTTTATGTTTTTTAAGGGGTTGGTGTTCTATTACCTATGGTGGAGTGTGGTGCCATCACCTATTCCCTACATGTTAGGGATTATTCCTTATTTAGGGAATAGTCCCTTCCCTACATTTTGGGGAAAAAAGCAAAACAAAATTTTAAAATTCCCAAGAAACATTTTTTTTTATATAGTAGTAAACGTAAGTTTCCATTACCAAATTATATAACTTGAGTTATATAGACTAGTACTCGAAACCTCTTTGTAACCACTATAAACCCCTTATAAAGCTTAAATGGAGGATTATAAAAAGGTTACCGTGACTTGATTTAGGTGACGTTTTATAACTAAAGTTTTTATAAAATGAGTTTTATAAATATTCTGGTTACCTTAATATAACTTTTTATATAACCCATATATAACCCATGCTGCACTCGATTAATTTATTTTGGTCATAGCAGTAGTTGCAGTAATGTTTCAGTTACCTTTAAAAACTTTGTTTATAATGGTGTTGGTAGCGTTTCCACATCGTTTGGAATTTTCTCAGACTAATTACTTTTAGTGATTGAAATATAATAGTATAATGCAAATATTTACGGAACCTATCTTGACATAGAATTTCGATATCTTTTTGTATCGCATTTTTATAATGTAGGGGTTTAATATGTTTACATTTTAGAATTACAATTTTTCGGGATGTACGCGGTGAAATTCAGCTGCAATTAAAATTTTACTATGAATATCATCATAGATACTTCTAAAAAATACAGATCCCTCAAAAAATAAGTAGTATTTAATAATTTTAATTAAATATTTCTGAATTTAAAATTTTCACTTAGGTGATATTAATTCATAAAAGTAAGATTACATAATTTAGAAATGTTATATATCTAAAAAGATAAATAATATAAAAATATAACGGAGGCCATATATCTGCAATTTGAAAAATTAGCTTAACTGACATTTTGTTTTTTATCTGCAATGGAAGATGAGAAAATGGCGACTTGTACTTAAATGAACAAATTACCATTATAAAACTTTAATTAGTTTTATATAAACTCTGGCTCTATTATATAAGCTGAATGATCCCTATAAAACTTCTAGAAATATTATATAAACTAAACGAACTACCATGCCTCGAAAATGGTCCTTATATACCCTTTAGTCATAATATGTAACCATTGGTAATATTATATATCTTATAGTGACAAATAACTGATGTTAATGCTCTTATATATATATTCAACACTCTTATATATATATTCAACACTCAAAGTAATTTGTGTTTTTATAACGATCATCATAGTTACTAAAGTGCCACCAAAACATTTTACGATATTTTTATAGTGGGTATATGTATTACCGAAATTTCCCAATTTTTATAAAAGTCACATGAATGTTGTCGAGTTATATGAGGGTAACCACGGATACCACAATAAACACTTATTACCAATAAATTATATAACGTGGTGTAATCGTTACTCTTAAGTTATATAGACCGATGATTGAAACATTTCCATCACAAACTTATAAAACCTTTAGTAGCTTACTTCCGCGATAACCATTATTAACCTTAAAAAAGTCCTAATATACTACGTCACCAATTGGTAATATTATAAAACATTTATATAACAACTCAAATTCTTATATAACCGAGTAACCATTATATACCCTTATAAAACTACCCATCACCTGGAGTCACCAAAAATTGGAAAAATTGTTACTTAGGCTCCACATTTTAGAAAATATTCCCAAAATTTGAGGAGAAAAAAACAAAAGGTCCATACATTTGAGGGAACAAACCTACCTATATTTAGGGATAAAAACCTAATCTACGTTTTCTAAGGTGGAGCTTTCCCTAATCTTATCGACAAATACGTAACTTTTGTGGCAGAAATTGTTGCCACTCACTTTAGGGAATTTCTTTTTACTGTGTACATATAATTACCTTTTTCTACCTACAATTACAATTACGGTCCCCCAAATTTATATTTTTGTCATCAAATTTCATTCGTTCAATGCATAGGTCATTCATTGCAGCAGTAATAAATATTATGCGTTAACAAAATTAAACGTTGAATGAACTCTGTATTGTAGAAATTATTCTCAGTTTGTTTTTGTTGTATGTAATCAATTTTTATGCATATAATCGATGGATAATTATTTGTACAGTTATTTTTAATCATCATAATAAATCATTTTAGAAAAGAACCTCAATTTTGTTATTAGAACAGTGAGGAAGGAGAATTAGGAAATGAGGAAGGAGCCCTTTAGAGCTCCCAAAAACGACAAATAACAGTGCTATTATATTTAATTGCTGGTAATCAATTTTTATATGCGAATGTTTTGGCTATTGTTTGAGCTCTATAATGAATTCTGCAACTTAATCGTTTCTAATTTAATTTAATATCTTCCTATAAAATTCTAAACATCTATGTAATATAGTAGTTGCCATAAAATCATTCTTATCAGTTGGCATTACTCTTTCATGTATATAAAATCTGTAAATATTTCTTTGAATTGGTAATAATTGTTCAGAATTCTTGTGAAAATGAAAAATCATGTTCCTACGCTCTTCTCGCTCGGAACCCTAAATTGAGGTTTGTTTTTATCTACGTGCTGATATCAAACAGAGCAAACCAAATTTCAACAGAATTTAATTGCATGCGCTGCAATCCAGAGTGACCTAAAGGAGGTTAGCAAGAACATTCTGGTCCCCATATCGAACATACAGTTATTCTTGCTCAAGATTAAACTCACGGTTGGTTGTAGTAGGATATGATCGATTTCAGGTGATATTCATTTTTGACAAATTTTCTCTGTATCTGGACGATTGATGTGGACTTTTGATGTGTTATTCATAAATATTGTAAGTCAGTACTCTGTTGAATAACTCTATGAAAAATCTGTTCATAAGCTCTCTTTTTCACGTAATTTACTATAAAATGAGATGTGTGGTATATTATGCACTTGGTAATAATTGTAAATTTTTGTTTGGATCTTTGTGTCAACGCCTGCTTTATAATTAACTGTGCTAGCTCAACAAATTGGATTATCGTCTTTGCCAGCCCTCTAAACTTCGGCAGCTCTCATCCAAGCATATAAGAAAAAGCAAGGATATATCTTTGACGGACAAGTGCACCTACTTTGCTTTGTATAGACTCACGATTGCGACAACTAAATATCTTTGTAATTATTTTCCCTGACTATTGTCGTTTCTTCTCTTTAACAGGCAATAATTTTGATACCTAAGTCTGGGGAGCTATTTATCTTTATATCGATCCTTGCTTGTCTACTAATATTCGTCCTTACCAGTACCCTAACTATTGACGTTTTTTCTATTTAACAGGCAATTTTTGATACCTTTTGTATAAGTCTGGAAATCTATTTATCTTTACACCGATCCTTGTTTGTCTACTAATATTCATCCTTACCAGTCCATCTGCCCTGGTCGTTGCTAGCCATATAAATGCGGATAAAAGCGCTAAGACGTTCAGTAAATAGTGTAGACAATAATTATAAAATGTATATCACTGAGAAAGAAAAAAAAAATAGTTTTTACTTTTTAGTGCATTTTATTTACAAAACATACTTATTTTAAAAGATTTTTTAATATTATTTTATTTTATTATTTTTCCTCATGTCTCCAGTCGCGGGGATTTTCCTATACAATACAGAAATCATTCTGGAGACATTTACCCAGCAAATAATATAATCTTCCGGAATATAGAGTACGTTTTGCTCATGAAGATATCTTCATCTTCTATGACATCGTATTCCTATTGAGGAAATTCCGCCTTTCGGTAGAAAATGGTCCTCATATGCGATATCACTAGGAGAGATTTTGGCGTGACGGCAAGCAAATAAGAATTTGATTCTTACGGGTAATAAGAATATGAATCGTCGCGGGCAGGATAAGAAATTGTGATGCAATAATAATAAAAAATAGATATTTCTGCGCAATAGTTTATCGACTATCGCTATCTTATACTTCCCGCGATTCGCATTTTTAAGTACTTCATGTTTTTATTACTCGCAAACTTTATATTATTTGTTTTCAAAACAGAATCCGTTCTTCTCGATTTCTTGAAATCCAGTTATGAAGGACTCCAAATGCTGATTGAGTGCGGGCGGTTTTGAATATCTTTCATGCGCACTGATTAAAAGAGCTTGTGCTGAACTTACGACATTGAATAAAATGAATCATAATTGTAAGTTGGCGCTTTTGGCGATAGACAATCCACCTATATTAAAATCTATGGACGGAATTTTCAAGTGATGCTATGTTATTGCACATTTATTACCCTGAGATAAATAAGAAGATATATATGTTGCGACCACTGACATGTGTATAAATGGACTGACTGATCCCTGTTTCATGTAGCACCAGTTTTGATTTCAGAAAGTGTGCTCTCACTGTCAATGCTACCAATTATCATAAACTGGCTCTATATTTAAATTATTTGGGAATTTACTTATATAGGTACCTACATACATGTTAGTGGGATTTACCGAATTTGCCACAAAAGTGTTTGGGATTATTTCTATTGTTGAATTTTAATTATGAGTCGAAGAAAGTGTTTTTTTACAATGCTGTTTTGGTTGGAAATACCGTTGACCTCAAGAAATCTTTCATTATCAATCATTACAGTTCAGTGGGAAAGTATGCTCTCACGGAAAGAGACAGGAATATAAAAGTGATGCCATGTGCTTTCATGCATTTTTAGTTCAATGAACAGTCCATTTATATATGTACACGTCAGTGGTTGTGGCTTTATGAAAAAGTGGATATAACAGGTATACTTGTCATCTTTCTGATATACTCGCAACAAAATGATATCGTCTCTTTATAGAAGGAAGAAAAATAGAGATACGTATCTTCTCCTCTTATTATCCCCACCACGAATTTATCATCCTTGTAATATTTCTCAAGCAATATAAATACAACAAAGCTACGATAAATTTCTCGTATGGAAAAAATCGCTACCTTTTCATCTGCGGGTTCTATCGTCCAAGTATTTACTGGGTACTACAGTCTATAACCAAAGCTGCCAGTAAAGTTTCCTCCGATACATGATAGGAAGTGTAACAGTTGTTCAGTTGCAATTGTCACAAAACGGTTGTTCAGTTGCAATTGTAACAAAACGGGGTCTTTGTAGACAGTCTGTTTAGACTTTGGGAGATGAGTGTAATAATGGGTTTGGTGTTGGTGGTGAATTAAAGAATTTTTGACAGATTATATCCCACTCTCAATGTCCAGAAATTAGAAAACATTAACTCTGAATTGGGAGTACCTGAACTTAAAAAACACTAATCAAGTATGTAAATTAACTATTGTACTGGAATGAGGTTTCACAGATTCCAGTAGTGGGATAGGATTGGAGCAGAGGATTGAGCAGAAAGCAATTACCCGATTCTGACTATAACAAACTGAAAATATTTTCCGAAATGTGATTTCTAACCACTTTCCTGTCAATTATTTTCCAGCCAATTATTTTGCAGCTTCCAAATTGCCAATTTTTCACCGACCAAATTTGCAAGCTGTAGTTTCTGACCCGTAGTAAATGTCTTATGTACATTTTTCCCTTTAACAGAATTCAATTTTGGAGTTATAGCTTGAATCTCCTCTTCCAAAAACTCAACTTCTCTTACGTCGTCGTCGTCGTCGCCGCGAGTATAATCCATTTTTTTCAATTGTGAGGTGTTTAATCGTATTTACCAAGATCTTCTTAGACTACCAACTTTATATATGTATATATAAAGGCTTGAAAGAGTTTAGTGAATTGCCCTTAAGCCTAGTATCGAGTTCGAGTAAAATGTGACATTTCCATACAAATTTTAGCGCTGGTAAAATCGCAAGCAAAAATTTTACTGATGATTTTACTAGTGCAGTACGGAGTTCACTGGTAAAAAGTGAATATTTCTCTATTTTAAGATAGATGGCACTTTGCATGTCTCCACTTATTTTACTGAACATTTTAATGCGCGTAGCAATAAAATGCTGGTAAAATTATGACATTTCCTGTTTCTATGACAATTCTCAGATTGTTTTTTTGAACTTATTGAAGACTTTAATTTTAATTGCAAATTTTCAGACCTTTTTCTTAATTTATTGAAGGATTTAAGTTCTTTTAACAATTTTCAGATTAATTAAGACAATTTTTAATTGTAAATTGTAGAAACATTTATCTAAACTTTATAAACAATTTGATGTTTTCAGCGATAAAATTTTTAGACATCTGGCACTTTGTTTTCTCCAAATTAACATACGTCAAAATTTTACCAGCGATTTTAATGTGAAAAATTTGGAGACCGCGTTAAATTTTACTTTTCCCGAACTCGATACTAGGCTTTAGGCATAAAAAATGAAATGTATTTTCGATCAAGTGAAATTAAATCCTTCAATAAAATAACAAACAAGTTGAAAATTGTCAACAGAAATTGAATTCTTTAATAAAAAAAAAAAAAAAACAATCTGAAAATGATCATAGAAACAGAAAATGTCATGATTTTACCAGCATTTTAATGCTCCGCGCATTAAAATGTTCAGTAAAATAAGTGGAGACATATAAAACGCCATCTATCTTAAAATCTTGAAATTACACTTTTTACCACTGAACTCCGTACTGCACTAGTAAAATCACCAGTAAAATTTTTGCTTGCGATTTTACCAGCGCTGAAATTTGTATGAAAATGTCACTTTTTACTCGAACTCGATACTATACTAGGCTTTTAGTTATAAAACGTTATCTAAATCAAATCACGGTAATCTTTATATAATCCTCCATTTAAGCTCTACAAGGGATTTATAGTGGTTAGAAAGAGGTTTCAAGTACTAGTCTATATAACTCAAGTTATATAATTTGGTAATGGGAATCTTACCGTTACTACTACATATATAAAAAAAAAATTTTTTTTTTGATGACTGCTCTGTACACAGGTTCGCGACTGATTTTGTCGATGCAATGACGGCCGAGAGTTAATTAAGTTGGATTTTGAAAGTGGTCGTCCAGGGTCATCAGGTTGTCAATAGAAGGTTGTTGTACAGCAAAGAAAATGAATGTTATTTAACTTAATAAACACTCCTGCTTTTTTTTTCTCAATAATAACAAATTTTGAGTATCCATTAATTTGTCAGTATACCTATAACCAGTCCTTCTTAATTTTGATTATAATTATAAAGTTCTATACACAAAACAATTATCACAATGCATTCAAAATTTACCTACTACATTGTAGCTTGAACTGTAACTAAATTTTTATCACAAAATGATGACAGATTATGATGATAAATTAATTTTCGCTTATAACCAGACTCAAGCTCTTTAAGGCTTTATCACATTATTTCATAAAAAAATTATGCATACATAAATTATGATGGTGTTCTTTTAAATTAATAAACTTTTGAATTTTTGAATATAATCACTGAAAAACCTAGTTCCGATTGAAGTAAAGTTCAAAAATCGAAAAGTAACGAACAGGCTACACTAAATTAAAAAAAAAAAAAAACCAAACAAATTAGTCTGTTCGTGCTGTATGCCATTATAGAACGTAATAAATTTAAGGTCCCTTACCAACAATCCTTGGGTAGATGAGTGAAATACAAATATGTTGCAGTATAGTGAGTTCCCACCAAACTTTATTATTATCCATAAATAATCTGCTCTCCCTAAGTCTACTGAAATATACGGACACAACAGCACGAGTAATGTGACATTTCTTAAATTTTTATGCAAATTACATAAACTGAAAAGTTGGCTCATAACTTTAAAAAGAATCCATTTACAAGACGTGTATGTATGTATGTCTATCTACCTGTACAGCATACAGGATCAAAAAATGTCATGCAATTGTTTACTTTTACTATTTGATATCCTTCAAGATAAATACCAATTCCAATTATTGCAAAACTATATTGTTTCGTGTGTTTTAATATAGGATCTGTTGCTGCTGACATATAGTAAGTTGCCGCAGAAAGCTGGTAAATCGGCGGTAGGTACCCTTTCTACTTTTCGAGCATGCAAAGATTCTTGTTATAGCGCTCGTCTACGTTTTATTGCAAATAGCTTTGATGTCGCATGTTTAATTTAAACAAGACAGGTCCTTGCAGATTTTCTTCACAATTTTCCATAAACAACGATTGACTATAAACTCGAGACTGTTAGTAGCCTTTGAGGTGGATAGCAGTCAAGATGTGGAAATTGTTGACCTCGGTATAGAGAAGAAGTTGCATAATTGGTTCAGCACTGTTTATTTACTAGTTGTGTGGTTAATTTTATTGTAATTTGTAGAAGTTTTGATCACCTTCACACCATATAAGAATTTAACTTACGATGAGTAGGAATTCAAGTGCACACCGTGAGGAAAATAATGATGTTGATGATAGTAATGAAAATTGTAATGTGATTAGTGTAAATAGTGATGAGGAAGATGATAACGATAAGGTTAGAGTTTAAAACAGCTTTTCCTATGATGCATGGTGCACCAATTGCAAACTTAAACTTTCAGAGCTAATGGACGGGAAAATTTGTATAATTATGAAATGATTAGCTCTGAGTTGTTTAAGTTTGGCAAACTGTAAAATATGTTATTGCATGTTTTATTTTGTAAATATATTTTCCCTTTAATTTGAAAACTACGTTACATATAATTGAATATTTAAAATTGTTATATTTTTACTTTAAGTGGATTATTGATAATAATTATGATTTATGTTTTAAAGATGCAGTGTCAGATGTTAGGATTATATTTAATATAACTTGTACAGTTTCAAAGAACTACCAATATTTGTATGTATGAATCAAAAATTCTTTAAGCACTTATGCCCTTATAGCTGTAGGCCTTTAAATTTCAAATTGCGGACATCTAAATATATATATAGGATTTTTTTTGTATAATTTTAATTTTAAATTCAGCGAAAGGTCATAAAAGTTGACAGTAGTGAAAATAATAATGTGCAACGATTTTTGATCATCTCACCTAAAATAATACGTATACATCAGAAGACACAATCAGCCATCTAATGATATTAATTATTTATTGAATTAAACTATATAATAAAGTGTTTTATGGGAATACTTTCTACAACAATAGGTATAAATCTGTGATTGGCTCCGCAAATTTCCGTACATTATCCGAAATATATCCGAGGTCAATTAATTAAGAAGTTAGTTTGATTTAATCGACCTGGGGTACCATCTACTCTTACGCCTAAGCTTGGGATAGTTCATGAGTGAATTACATCTGCAGCTGATACTAAGTATACGGCTTTGTGAGTTTTTACTTATAATAATTTGATTATTATTTAATTTATTAGTAAGAATTATGTATGAGTCAAATTCTACATTTATGAATTCAGCATATTCATAGCTTCAATATCATTGATGTCCAACATAAGTATAATAATCGTAATAAAGGTAGGGAAATAAATAATAGAATAATAGCTGGTAATACTGTTCAAATAATTTCAATAGTTTGTCCGTGTAATATAAATATATTTACTGAAAAATAGTGTTGATATAATATAGCTTATGGTAATTATAATTAAAATTAATAAGATATGATCATTAAAAGTAATTAATTAGTCTATTAGAGGAAAGGATCTATTTTGGAGAACTAAATTAGCTCATATTGACATTAGATAATATAATATTCTAATAAAATTTAATTAATCTATATATATATATATATTTTGGTATCATTCAATAGAAGAATTTATATAAATTGAATATAATGATTTCATTAACTGAGAGAGCATAATTTCAAAACGTAACATTATATATTCAATTTATATAAATTCTTCTATTGAATGATACCAAAATATTCCACCTTCAGAACATCGTTATTCAGAACTTCGTATTTTAAGTAACTTTTAATATGACAGACTAGTGTATTGAATTTAAGCTTTATATAAGCTTTATATTTAGCTGAACCAATTTTTCAGATAATATTTCATGTTGTATAAGCATCGGGATAATTAGAATATAGTCGAGGTATAACAGCTACTCCTACAAAATATTGAGGGGTAAAATGTAATATTTACTCCCCAATAAATATAATTAAAAATTGGGTTTTTAGTCATTTATACTTTATATAGTTAATCCTGTAAATAATGGGTAGAAATGAATAAATCCTCTTATAATTGCAAATACAGCTCCAATTGATAAAACATAATGGAAATGAGCAACAACATAGTCAGTATCATGTAAAATGATGTTAATTGAGGAATTAGCTAAAACTACTCCAGTAAATCCTCCTACTGTAAATATAAATACAAATCCTAGGGCTCATAAAATTGCTGGAGAATAAGATAGGAAAGTTCCATAAAGTGTTGCTAATCAACTAAAAATTTTAATTCTTGTGGGAATAGCAATTATTATTGTTGATGAAGTGAAGTAAGCTCGAGTGTTTACATAAAATGATTTATTTAAATTGCGGTCAGTTAATAATATTGTAATAGCTCCAGCTAAAACTGGTAAATATAATAAAAGTAAAATACCCGTAATTATTACTGATCATACAAATAAAATGGATAGTATATTAATAATAGTAGTAATAAATTTTACTGCTCCTAAAATAGATGAAATTCCAGCTAAATGTAGGAAGTAAATGTGAGCTATCCCTGCGGAAAGAGGAGGATAAACTGTTCAACCTATCCTGGCTCCCTTTTCAACTATTCTACTTCTTAATAATAATATTAGGGAGGGGGGGGGGGGCGTAATAGTCAAAAACTTATATTATTTAGTATTAGAGGAACTTGTCAATTTCCGAATTCTCCAATTAATGCGTATTACAATAAAGAAAATTATAATAATGAATGCATGTGCAGTTAAAATGGGTGTATTTGCGAAGCGCACAAGCCATAAAAAAACACTTCTCCTAGCGCACAAGCAGGAGTTTGCGAAGCGCACACCTATTGTTAAGGGATTACGCATTGTTTTGGAAACGCGCGGCTATGATTAAGGTCAACGCATTGTTATAGCACGTATCTTTACCTGATCTATGAATTTTGCCTGATCTATGTAAGTTAAGTTAAGTTTTTAAACCACTAATATCAATAGGAGGAGTATGCTCTGCGCCAAGTGCAAAGACACACACAGGCAGGCAGGCACACACACACACAGAGGCAGGCTGGCAGGGGCACACACACGCGCGCGGAGCGAAGCGGAGTTTATACGTATAATAATTTGATTATCAATACCTAATAAAATGGAATATGCTATTATTTAATTTATTAGTTAGAATTATGTATGAGTCAAATTCTACATTTATGAATTCAGCATACTCACAGCTTCAATATCATTGAGGTCCAACAGATTTAATAGTAATTATTGGTTCGTTGATTTCATCTAATAAGTATAATAATCGTAATGAAGGTAGGGAAATAAATAATAGAATAATAGCTGGTAATACTTTTCAAATAATTTCAATAGTTTGTCCGTGTAATAAAAATCGATAAATATATTTACTGAAAAATAGTGTTGATATAATATAGCTTACTGTAATGGTAATTATAATTAAAATTAATAAGATATGATCATTAAAAGTAATTAATTAGTCTATTAGAGGAAAGGATCTATTTTGGAGAACTAAATTATCTCATATTGACATTAGATAATATAATATTCTAATAAAATTTAATTAATTATGCTCTCTCAGATAATAAATATAAAACATAGAATTCCAGTTAAGGAAATAGCTGAACCAATTGTTGACATAATATTTCATGTTGTATAAGCATCGGGATAATTAGAATATAGTCGAGGTATAACAGCTACTCCTACAAAATATTGAGGGGTAAAATGTAATATTTACTCCAATAAATATAATTAAAAATTGGGTTTTTTCTTTATAGTTAATCCTGTAAATAATGGGTAGAAATGGATAAATCCTCCTATAATTGCAAATACAGCTCCAATTGATAAAACATAATGGAAATGTGCAACAACATAGTCAGTATAATGTAAAATGATGTCAATTGAGGAATTAGCTAAAATTACTCCAGTAAATCCTCCTACTGTAAATATAAATACAAATCCTAGGGCTCATAAAATTGCTGGAGAATAAGATAGGAAAGTTCCATAAAGTGTTGCTAATCAACTAAAAATTTTAATTCTTGTGGGAATAGCAATTATTATTGTAGATGAAGTGAAGTAAGCTCGAGTATTTACATAAAATGATTTATTTAAATTGCGGTCAGTTAATAATATTGTAATAGCTCCAGCTAAAACTGGTAAATATAATTAAAGTAAAATACCTGTAATTATTACTGATCATACAAATAAAGTGGATAGTATATTAATAATAGTAGTAATAAATTTTACTGCTCCTAAAATAGATGAAATTCCAGCTAAATGTAGGAAGTAAATGTGAACTATCCCTGCGGAAAGAGGAGGATAAACTGTACAACCTATCCCGGCTCCCGTTTCAACTATTCTACTTGTTAATAATAATGTTAGGGAGCGGGGTAATAGTCAAAAACTTATATTATTTAGTATTAGAGGAACTTGTCAATTTCCGAATCCTCCAATTAATGCGCATTACAATAAAGAAAATTATAATAATGAATGCATGTGCAGTTACAATTACGTTATAAGTTTGTTCATCTCCAATTAATGATCCTGGATGACCTAGTTCAGTTCTAATTAAAATTCTTATTGAAGTTCCTACTATTTCTATTCATGAACCAAAAATATAGTATAAAGTTATAATATCTTTATGGTTAGTTGAAAATAATCACTGTTGCGATTCAATGGCTGAAGTTGGGCGATAGATTGTAAAGCTATTTATATGAATTTTTATTTTTAATCAATAAGTTGGCTTTATATTCATAATATATGATATTAGACTGCCGTTCTAAAGGAATAAAATATACTAAAGGTGCCCCTAAACGATTTGGCAGAATGCCAGATACATATCTGCCCATTTTTGTGGGTAGATACGTGTAATCACGGTGGCAGATATAGACAGATATCTGGCGACAACGTCTGGCACTCAAAAATGTCCACACGTCTGCCGCACGTTTAACCAGCCACTTTTTCTATCTGGAAAATTTTGGAACATCGTCTGCCAGTCTGCCCAGTGAATTTTTGAATTGAAGAGATATCTGTCCAGTTTACCTGTTAAAAAAATAGTTTTTTGCACGTAGAGATAGGAGTATAAAACAGACTGCAGGAGACAAGTTTATGCAAAGTTTGTATTATATTATAATATGTTATTACTACGGGGAGCCCGTCGGCGCTGCCCGGCGATAATATAGATACCTGCATTGGGAAGGGGGGGGGGGTGGAGTTGGGTGGTTAGAGATAAGTAATATCTAAGCAATTATTGACTCGGTCGCGCGATTCCATACTCTAGAGTTTCACTGTTTGTCCGTATTTATGTGTGTGTGTGCATGCATGCATATGTGTGGAAGAGTGTAGCTGGTGAGGCCGACGCTTTCTCATGCAGAGCCCAAATATATAGTAAAACACGAAATTTTGGTATGGCAACCCTAAGAAGGAGTTGCCCGATTTGTTCCGTTTTGAAATTAATTTTACATTTTTTTTAAAAACGCCTTGTTCAAAATTTGAGCTCTCCACATAGACGAGTTCTCAGGCAGTTTCCAAATATATAGTGAAAAACAAAATTTTTGTATGGCAACACCAAAAAGGAGTTGCCCGCTTTAGCCCATTTTTGAATTGTATTTGCAATTTTCATGAAAACTCCATGTACAAAATTTCAGCTGTCGAAGTCGACGCGTTCGCAGACAGTTTCGAGAGATATAGTGAAAACAAAACGAGGAAGAGGTTGCCCTAGTGAAGGAAGTAGTATGTAGAAGAAGTGTTGGTCTTGTCAACAATCATTTTCGCAATATAGATATTTATTATACAATATAAAACGAAGGTGTGAAAGTAGAAACTACGGAAAAATAAAATCGTTAAATATTAATAATAATAACATCAAATGAAAATTACTTTACTAATCAACCGCAAAATCAAGGAAAGAACAGCAACATCAGCTTTGTTAGGCAGTATAGGGAATTCTGAAGTAATACTTACTCGCAATGGGAAAGGGGTGGGGTGGGATGGCAGCAGATATAATAGTTTTAAAGAAAATGTTCCAATTAAACTTTTGAGATTTTTTAAAATTTGCATACATGGTGTCCTATCCATGTTAGTCCATAGAGCGGGAGATGATAGTACTCAACTAGCCAAACAAAAAATTTTGCAGAGGGGGACCATATTGATCGTTTTTGAGTTACAGGGTGATTAAGAAAATATGCTAGGTTTTCAAAAAAACATCCTCTATCTGAATAAGTATAGGTTGTACAGTTACCGTCTAGAGCTCATTGAATGTAGAGCTTCATGGCCTTTCTAACGACTCCTCAATCAGCCCCATACTCTTCTCACTAAAACTTTTAACTTTAGCCTCAATTTCTTTTTTCAAAGAAGTCGTTAAGGCTACATAAATTTGCAAGCATATTGTTGCCCCTTCTTATTTTCCACAATATTTATGATATTGATTTGAAACCTTCGGTAAAATATCAGAAACTATTCAGTTCAAATGCTATCGGACTTAGATTTTTGAAAAAGATGTTGGTTTTTTTTTTTAGAATATCAAAAACCTCAAAAACCGTGTTATTTTTCTCTCCCCTCTAAATACTTTTTTATATGTACATACCAATTTTTATTATTTTTCATACATAGGTTTTTCAAAGATATTTGTAAATGCTACCGGAGCTGTTTTTCCAAATTTGTTAATATTTGTCATGTTACAAATACTTTTATAACATTAAAATTGAAACCCCTGTAATTTGAATAAAATTTATTGCTATACGTTTACTTTAACATGAGAATAAAGATTGAGGTAATTTTATTCAGTACCTCAAACACCGGATAAATCCTGTGAGTAGTTTATTTTATAAAAAGCAATTTGTAAACATCTTGATAAAAAGTGAATGATTTATTCATTTCAATTCCCAAAAGTTCCTCGTAGTGATTACACGATCTAGTAGTCCAAGAAAATTCTCGGTTTTGTTTATATGTATGTAATTTTGAATAGCATTTTATAGAAATTATTGGTAAGCATTGGTAATGTAATTAGAACGGAAGCTCACGTTACTACTACATAGTCAAAATTTTGGAAGCTCGGAACCGAGAACTTGATTTTCTGGCATTCAGCGTTAACATAACTTTCTTTTATAAAAACTGTAAATTGAGGACTCTCTTCTTTAATTTGACCTTATTTGTTATATGTAGCCGTTATAAAGAGATATTAGCTCTTAACCTATTTTCAAAGCTATTCACAAAGCTATTCTCAAACATATTTTCAAATCTTATTTCTTCTCCTAGTTATTAAAAACAAGTCATTTAAAAAAAAATTGTATAATTACGGTAGGTATGACCTGGAGGGTGATTCTGATATTTTGTCGTACTATTTAGTCGTGAATTTCGACATGTTTTGTCTACTTTTTTTTTTACACAGTTCATTTTATGTCTTCACTATTATCTACCACAAAATGAAGTATAATGAATTTTCGATGAACAAACGTCAAAAAACATGACTGAATATACGACAAATTAGTCATCTGCTCCCAGAGGTTGTGACAAAACTTTTACACTGGTATATGGAAACTCTACACCTAATTAAAGCATTACAAGTGCTTAAATTTGAAACATTATTTTGAATTTGTAATGTGAAGTGTCATTTTCAGTTTATTCTAAGTCATGCAAGGCTTGCTGAACTGATTATTTTTACAATGTCAACGGAGAACATCAATACGGATAATGTTGGAAGCATTGAAGTGGATGAATATTAACCAACGATTAACTCTTAATGTTTTAACTATGGTCCACAAACTTAAAAATAATCTACTACCAAGCTATTTATGTCGGAATCTAAAGTATGTTGGAGATAGTCAGCCGTACCAGTTAAGAAATAATAATAATTTCAGATTAGATCGATTAAGAACAACTAGAGCAGTTCATCAATGAATTCACTGAATTCTGGCACGATTGGCAAGAGAGGAAAGGTGACTTTCCTCTTCTTAGTCAATGGTGGGATGTTGGAAAGCTCCAAATTCGATCTTTTATCGAAGCGAATTTCAATCGAAGTGGGTATCAAGCTTCTAGCTTGTCGGCCGAAGTATCTCGGGTGGCAGCTCTTCTCCCAACTCAGCCGGAGTTGATTCTTTATTTTAACAGAATAAAGGAACGCTTGGCAACACAAACTTACAAGCACAGCTTGGAGTTTGTGCTGCGCAGCCAATCACGCTGGCTGAGGGAAGGCGATTCTCCAACCGAGTACTTCTTTCAGGCAACTAGACGACGTACTGCTTCTTGTGAAGTCGAATCGATAGTTGATGAATCTGGACAAGTCCTCAACGGACAACAGCTATCAGAATTTATTCGAGACTATTACAGTAGTCTCTACTCTGAATCGACGTCGACAACATCCTCGACCACTCATGAATTTCTTGAGAATATTCCCACTTTCTCTGAAGACAGCAAGGAGATCCTGGATACAGTAATCTCATTGGAGGATATGATCGCTGCGACAAAGGATCTAAGGCGACACACTTCACCTGGTTATGACGGCTTGACTCCAGAATTCTTTATACGTTTCAGGGATTTATTAATTCCTGACCTTTTGGAAGTCTTCAATTCGGCGGTTGAGACACATTCAGACTTTCCTTCTAGTTGGAGGAGGTCTGTTATGCGATTGATTCCAAAGAAAGGAGATTTGCAGAGGATGGGGAACTGGAGGCCAGTAACCCTATGCAATGTTGACTACAAAATCGTCTGCAAAGCATTAGGGGCGATACTCCGCTCAGTGATTGCTTCGGTAATACACCCGGAACAGTCCTATTGTGTTCCTGGTCGTAGTATCTACGACAACTTCGCGGTAGCCAAACATTTGTTTGCCTACCATGAACAGACAGGTACACAAATGGCCATGATTTCTCTTGACCAGCAAAAGGCTTTTGATAGCGTCTCGCACGAGTATCTCCTGACTGCTCTCGAGGCATTTGGGTTCCCGCCCAGGTGGCTCGATATCATCGGGAAACTGTATAGAGATTCAGCGATTTTGATTAAGCATCAAGGACAGGTTCTGGCTCCTATCTCGTTTCATCGAGGTATCAGACAGGGCTGTCCATTGTCAGGTATGCTTTATGATCTTTCGTTGGAGCCGCTACTGGTGAATCTTCGTCGAATGCTCGGACAATATTCAGTGCATCTACCATATACCAATGTGAGGCCTCTTATGTTGGCATATGCGGATGACCTTTCTATTTTCGTGACAAGAGATGAAGCTTTTCCGGTCGCTCGTGCTGTTTTCGAACAGTACGAACGTATAGCGGGTGCTAAAATCAACCTTAGCAAGAGTCAAGGCTTGTGGTGTGGAAGGTGGAGAGATCGTACAGATACTCCACTGAACATCCAATGGACTAATACTTGCCTGAAGTATTTAGGTGTGTATATCGGACGCGAGAGTAAATCAAATAATAGCCGCATCACTCTTGAGAAACTCTCTAGAGCTGTTAACTCATGGCGTAGTCGACTGTTTCCACTATCCCTAATGGGAAGGTCAGTCGTGATAAACTATTTGATTACCTCGTCCATCGTTCATCTGCTAAAGTCTGAGACGTTTGATGAAGGCTTCGTAGGTCTTCTTCAAGCAAAAGCGATAGACGCCTTTTGGTGCGGAAGACGATGGGTTGCTGAAAGCACGCTCTGTCTGCCAGTCAAGATAGGTGGATTAGGTCTCACTAACTTGGTTGTGAAATCAAGGTGTCTCCAAGTGCGTGCATTCCAACGAGTGTTTTGCCAGAGAGACACCTTAATTTCTCAACTGTGGGTGAATGTACTGGGAGGGATCGGCATAGGGGAGTATTACTACCTGCTCTCTGTTCGACCACCCTATCCTCGTGACTGGCCACAGGATCTAATCTCAACGACGTGCTTATGTCAATAAGACCTCCGGAGTACACAGGATACAACAGATGGCGAACACACCTCGGGGTGAATATGGGCGTGATGGGAGGGATAACTTGCAGAGTAGTCTACAGTTATCCTTCTAGTTACAAAGATGCTGATGTAGCATTCAAATTGCTGCATCACAGTCTTATGCATCCTAATCAGTTGTCACATATCGACCGGCGGGTTCAGAGGATCTGCACAGTTTGTTCTGGTGAAGGCACCTTGTTTCACAGGTTCTTCACTTGTCCAGCTTTGCAGAGTCTAATGGAACTGGTGCGCGATATGTGTCAATTGATCCACCCGAATTTCAGCATTACTAGGACATCGTTTCTATGGGGACCAAAGGTTTATAGTCGGGTGAATTGTTTGATTAGCTTTGTGTTGACACTGGCCAAATCTACAATTCACTTGTACTACATGAGAGCCGGAGATGGGAATCAGAACACTGACCCACAGCACCACGCACAAGCACTTAAGCGCCACTTCGTTGACAGATTGAAGAGACGTTTACGTCTTGAATATCTGGCAACGAACGCAGACACATTCAACTGCACATGGCAGCCACTATCGTCAGTGCAGGACGGCGCTCTTGTCTTTCGCTGGTGATATCAGGCCACAACATTTGCAGCTCTAGTCCACGGGGCTTTTCCTCGCTTTGGAACCGTTGCAAGTGCTGTGGGAAGGATAAGCGCTCCGTTAGAGATGCTCAACTGGAGGGATGATGAAGGCAGTTTGTAGAGGTCTATGATACTACAGGCCGCCCTCGCGGGACTCTATAACGGTATCGGATAAATTTTTTCGTTCGTTCGATTTATATTTTTTCTACTTCGGTTTCGGTCTCGGTTCTAAATTACAAAATTTTTTGTTGAAAATACGCTCGTTTAGGGAATTACATTTTGATTAGATTAATTTGGAAATTTGGAACTTCTTGGAACTGCCACTTACCCAATTGTCAAAATTGGGACAAGTAATAAATTTTTTGTTTTTTCATCTTTTAGGCATCTTTCAAAATTTCTAGTATCCGTTATATACAGTCTCTTTTGAGAATTTAATATTTCATTTTTTCTTCTCGTTCAATTGTTAGTGTCTAGTTTGTTTTCGTTGTCCCTTTTGACCCATTTTGTGTTATGATTAGATTAGTTATTGTCTGATTATTTTTGTACACATTGTAGGCCTTTTGCCACGTATTTTAAGGATTTTTAAAAGAGCCAAAGAGCCAAAAATAAAAGAAGCATATTTACATAAAAAAAAAAAATTATTACAATCAAGTACGACAAAAGATCAGAATCACCCTCTTGGGAGGTGATTCAGATCTTTTGTCGTCCTTGAATGTCAAAATATATGCCTAAATGAAATGAACTTTTCTACTGATTTTTTCGTGTTTTTATTCAGCTCAGCAAGCCTTGCATTACATAGAATGAACTTAAAATGACACTTCACATGACAAATTCCAAATATTATTTCGAATTTAACCACTTGTATTGCTCTAATTAGGTGTAGAATATCCATTTACCATAGTATAAAATTTTTGTCACATCGTCGGAGGCAGTTGACTAATTTGTCGTACTTTTAGATGGGTGACATTAATTCATTGCAAATTCATTTTAGTTAATTTTGTGGTTGATGAAAAGGATAATTCAAAATGAATATGGTGAATATAAAAGTACGACAAATTTGAGGTGAAATGTCAAAATATGTGACAAAAATAACCCTCCTGAAGGGTAATTCTAATCTTTTGTTGTACTTGAATGTCAAAATAATCGGCTAAATAAAATGAACTTTTCTGCTGATTTCTTCGTGTTTTTATTCAGGTCAGCAAACCTTGCATGACGTAGAATGAACTGTAAATGACACTTCACATTACAAATTTAAAATAATATTTCGAATTTAAGTAAGTACTTGCAATGCTCTAATTATGTGTAGAATTTCCATTTACCACAGTGTAAAATTTATGTCACAACCTCTTGAGCAGTTGACTAATTTGTCGCATAATTGGGCGTGTTTTTTGAAGTTTGTTTACCAAAATTCATTATAGTTCATTTTATGGTAGATTAGATTGAAGACACAAAACGAACTGTGTTATAAGAAAAAGTACGACAAAATATGTTAAAAATTCACGCCTAAATAGTACGATAAAAGATCAGAATCACCCTCCTGAATACGTTATGAGCTAATATTTCCTTAACGGCTAAAATAGGGAAAATTAAAGAGGAGAGTCCACGGCTTACAGGTTTTATGAAAAAAATGTTATTTAGGGTAAGGAGAGTCGAAAAATTTCACTCGCTCGCAAATGAATCAATCGCAGAAGATTTTCATTTTTGATTCACTCGTGAGTTTTATTTTTCAGCTCGTCAGTTGCATTTCATTCATTCATGAGCGATTTAAATTTTACATGAGCCAAATAAAAAAATTGCTCGTGAATTATTCACGTATGAATGATTCTCGAGTTGAATAAATAAATTGGAATTGAACAAAGTTTTATTTCAGAAACCATAATTTTCTTCCAATTTGTTATTACATACATATTATTTCTGTTACTTATGCTATAAAGTAAAATAATTTATTTTTGATCAATGTTTACTTTCTCTAAAAGGTTACTATTTAATTTAATTATTAAAATATTATTTATTGTTTCAGTACTTATCCTTGATCTTGATTTTGTTAGTATTGTTGAAAGTGCGCTAAATGCTCGTTCAACTGACACTTGAGTTGACGGTACAGCTAGAGAAACATTTATTAAATTTGCCAAATCTGGATCTTTGTAGTGCAAGTTTTTCCAATAATGTAATACATTTTTTCGAAGGATAATCTTTCTTTGTACGCTAAAGTTGCTAATTTTTCTTTCATGCTTCTTTCAGTTTCTGTGGACGTTGTACTGCTTGTTTCTATCATCGAATTAAGTTTGTCCTCTAACCTATGAAATGGTCCCAAAGTGGTGGAAATTGATGAGCTTGGTCCCGGAGCTTGTCTATTGTTTTGGGTATTTTCGTCATTATTAATTAGAACTTCACCTCTTAAGCGTTTCATTGTATCATATGTTTTTAAAAGATGCCTCTGCAAATTTAAATTAAACAGTTGATTTTATATTCAAAGCAAATTAATTATTTTCTTTAAAAAACTTACTATAGCAGCCTGTTTTTGCTCTTCATTTAAAAATGGACTATTTAAAAAATTGAAGCGGGGATCCAGGTAAAGAGCTGCGATGAATGCTTCATTTTCAGTAAGATTTTGTTTTCTCCTTGTCATTGATTCTAATAGGTGCGTAGCAAAAGCGTTGGTCCTGGCAATCTCCTCCACCGTAAGTTCGCAGCAAAGCCAATCTCTATAAAAGTCACCTATAATGTACTGCTCGGATTGAAATTTTTTGGTACATTCGGCAAGTGGCTTGAAAGCTTCAATGAAGTCCTTTATGAAAACCCAATCTATCTCAACGTTTAGTTCAATTTCATTGTTTTCTAAGTTTTGTTTTATATTAAGAAGTGATTTTGCATCTCATACGTTGAATTCCATCTCGTTTTATTATCCAAAATTGGCATTGAAAATCTGAATTCACCATGACGCGTAAAGTTTTTGCTGCTTTTCTACAGTTTTCTACATTTGGCTCTATTGTTTTTAAAACATCATGTGCTGCAAGTTGTATGGTGTGCGCGGCACATCTTACTACAGTTAGAACAGATGTAAGCCGCGTATGAATTTCTTCATATTCGTCATCAGTATTTTCAGGCGAATTAATGTCATCAGTGCTTAAATGAATTGAATTTATTGGATTTTGAATTTCCTCTTGGAATTCTCTCAACAATCTAGATGCCTTTAAAACATTGGCTCCATTATCAGTTGTATTGGAGTAGACCTGATCAATTTCAATATTAAATTGTCTTAGACAATTTAAGATTTGCTCTTTAAGAAAATGTGCTGTATGCCGTTTTTTTATTTCTATCATACCAATTGTATTGATGCATATTTTAAAATCATGAATATATTGAATATTAATCCCAAGGATACTTCTATCCATTCGCGTGGCTACATCTACTTTTAAACAAATCATTTTTTTCTCAACAGTCTTTGCAATAATTTCTTTTATTTTAGCAGCAGTTTCATTCACTCTCCCTAGCACATTTTTAGAATTTAAGTTAGTCTTAAATTGTTCTTCATAAGGCGAAATAATTTTCTTAAAATAATTTTCGTCATCAAAAATTCGGAAAGGTATATTTTTCACTGTAATAAGTCCAATACAACATAATAAAAATTCATTTTTGTCCATATTTATTGCAATTTGGCTTTTTCTTCCCACTTTTGAACTGCTTGATTGTCTTACTTCAGTCATATCACCCTCCGCATCTTCAAGAGTTTTTTTATGAATTAATAAATAATGTCTTCTTATATTTGACGTTACCTTTCCTTTCAACTTTTTGTCACATTCTAAATACGTTGCAATATCATTTGCACTATCATATGAAACATATTTTTCATAATTAAATACTTTATACCTTCCCATAGTGAAACCTAAACACTTACGCACAAATTCTACCTGCAATTGCAATTAATACACCCAAAGTCACGAACGCAACTAACAGCATAGCATAAAATGAATCAGTTCAATACCTGACCTGCATTTGCATGAGTGAAAATGTTCTGCTCGTTTTGATCCTTTTTCGCTCATGAGAGAAAAAATTCACAGATTTAAGCTTCACACTCACTAGTGAGCGAGTTAAATCGAACAGAAAATATTTAACTCGCTCGTGAGTGTAATTTCTGTAGATAACACTCATCATTTTTAATCCCTTCCGAGTATTTAGAAATAAAATTCTACTCGTGAGCTGAAAATGTGAAGATTTGAATCTTTTTTTGACTCGCGATTTTCCTTTCCATCTATTAGGAAAAAAAGAGGTCAAACTAAAAATAAAGTTAACAATCCGAAATTTGTAGTTTAGACACCCATAACACCTGAGGGAGAGGAGTACGCGAATGGTGGAGCAGTTTTTGGAAAGGCCATAAAGTTGTTCAGACAATTAACTACTGACAATGACCATACACTCTGTACCTTTTAAGATACAGAATGTTTTGTAAAATCCTAACATATTTTCTTAATCGCCCTATAACTCCGAAGTGGTTGATATGGCCAACACCGTGCCATACAAGTTTTTGTTTGTTTAAATGAGTACTATTACTTCCAGGTCTATGGAAACACCCTGTATAACTTCAACATGTCTGATGCAGCTATACCTACTCAATCTATAATAAGAGATTTATCGACGATCCTGTGACAATTTAAATGTCTGTTTAGGAGAATTCAACGGTTCTTTAATCCCTTCAACGTGTGTGGAGGTCGAAAAGTGCTTTGAATAATACTCGTCGAATTTTTAATTGACTAGTAACTTAATTTATATACAAAAAATAATGTCATTAGCACTCTTTTTCCACTTATTGCGTCAACTTCCTATGACCAATTCGAGTTACCACAGCGCCTGGAAGATATTGCTTAACAGGTATGACAACAAGCGAGTATTAATTAATGCTCAGCTAAAAATTCTGTTCAATCTACCTAAGGCGACACAGGAGTCATCCAAAGCAATAAAAAGTGTGCTAGATAAGTCCATTAAACACTGGGACACAATACTAATTTACATGATAGTGCGATGCTTGCCATCGTTTATGGGAGCAAGAAGGGAATAGTGCAAATGAACTTCCCACCCATGGATCTTTAAATACAATTCTAGAGAAAAGATTCCGAACTCTAGAAGCAATCACAGACACAAAACCATATTCAATGAATAAACCGGCGCAAATTCCAAAAGTATCAAATCATTTTACATCAACTGGTGACAGATGCACACTGTGCAAAGAACAACATCGTTTGTATAAGTGCCCCAAATATGTAAAATTGGATGTAGACGCTAAATTTAAAATCGTCACATCAAATAGCTTGTGTATTAACTGCCTTTCAAAAGGTCGTAATTCAAAGTTATGCCCAAGCAAAATTATATGCCAACGATATGGAAGAAAGCATTTTTCCTTACTTCATAGGAATATCACAAATACACAGAGCTCACACAAGGCCACACCAAATTCACTGGAACAAGTTCAACCTTGCAAATCACCTTCCACGTCTAATATTCCCTCGCTTCATGCAAGTCAATCAGTAAGAACTAGTCAAGACTTGCTCGCCACAGCATTGCTTAAAGTTCCGTCAAGAAAGGGTACCATGTTTAATCTGCGAGCCTTGATTTACTCAGGTTCCCAAGTCTCGTTCATAACACAAGCTGCCGCACGCAAGCTGCCGTTGGCCATTATGAACACATCCATACAAATCAACTGGAAAGTCAGAAGCTATGTATGTAAAAAAAAAACAAGTAACAATTTACATACATCCTTATTCAACCTCGAATAAGGTGATCCCGATTGATGCTCTTGTCGTGAACACTATCACAGACATATTACCTCCGTCCACCATTCCAAACAAGGAATAGAGTTATGTACGTTATCTGCAACTCGCCGATGCATATTTTTTCAAACCAGAAAAAATCGACCTGCTCTTAGGAGCGGATGTATATGGAGAAATTCTCTTGGAAGGATTACGAAAAGGTCCTCCAGGAACACCAATCGCGCAAAATAGTTCGCTCGGTTGGATTCTTTTCGGGAATCTAAAAAGCACAATCTTCACAGCGTCTACTTTAACAGCAAACGCTCACTACGAGGATAAGTCTTCACTAAATAAACTTCAATTATGCTTTCGAGAGACGAAAGAAGTCATTCCAGGAAGACAACTGTATAAGGCAAATCGAGATTGTGAAGATTATTATAAAAAAAACTCATTATCAAAACGCCAACGGTCATCATCAAGTTCCAGCTTAGGCGAATCTCGTAGGACTTTACGTCGATTCAACGAACAAGAGCACCCAATAATCTTGCCAAAAGAAAGTAAAGGGTCTTCCAATAAGAGCTGTTATTTTGATATTCAAAGCAAAATGCCATTTTTTGAGATAAATGATCGGATCTTTATTTCATTATAAAGAGGAAGGTATGCCGTTAATAATGGAAAATAACATCAGCCAAATGACCACCACGACCACGCTTACAGGACCATATCCTTTTCATGAAATTTTCCATAACCAAATCGCAAAGTGGCTGCCCTATGTCCTCGATAGCCTCACGAATTCCATCTTTGAGTTCTTGAATCGACACTGGGCTGTTGGCGTAGACCTTCTCTTTCACGTGGCCCCAAAGGAAGAAGTCGCAAGGTGTTAAGTCACAAGATCTCGGTGGCCAATTGTGATCACCTCTTCGAGAGATAACACGGTCCGGAAACTTTTCCCGTAAAAGATCAATGGTTTCCTTGCTTGTATGGCACGTAGCGCCGTCTTGTTGAAAGTAAACGTTATCCAGATCAATAGCATCCAATTCCGGCCATAAAAAATCATTAATCATCTGTCGATAGCGCAATCCATTCACCGTAACTGTTGCTCTAGCCTCATTTTCGAAAAAGTAAGGTCCAATGACCCCGAGGGACCATAAACCGCACCAAACAGTCACACGTTGAGGATAGATGGTTGCGTTGTTGAATCGTGTATCGTTCAATTTTTATTAATGGCGTAGTTTCTACCTTAGAATATAGAGAGTACAGGAAGTGTAATAAGCCAAATTTGGCGTAGTCAAATTCTGGTTGTGTTAGTATCTGTTGCCGCTGTAGTGAATGCTCAGTACAGCCGTCTAGCAGAATCAATATAGAGAGCGGAGCAACAAGATGTATGGTTGAAAATATTACGTTTGCTCCCATCGAAAATATTCTTATTTGCTGTCACTACACCTACATACCCAGAGAGTTTCTCAGCTGTCATAAACGTAAACAAATCTCTGTGGATGAAGGAATTTTTCGATATTTCAACGTTTTGGTTATGTATTTTTAATTTAATTTAATATAAAAATGTGTGTAAAGTACACAAAATAATATTTTATAACTATACATGCCTAAAAAGTGATTTCCCACGTCGTACCTTGGTGTTGTTGTGGAAATTTTTTATCGAACACTTCATTCTGAAAATACATCAACATCACTTGGAAATTTATCACAATAATATCAACAGATAATTACTTACACTCTTTACTTTCTTTAGCACTACTGTTAAATAAAATATCTTTCACTTTTCACAAGTTTTAAATTAAATTGTTGAAAATTATGAAACTTCGTTTGACAGCTGTAAATACATTTGTCTCTTTCTTCAATATACTGCTGACCTACTTCACGGAACCCTGAAAAAATCCACGCTCATGCACACGAATTTTACAAGTATCAACACTTCCTGTTGTCTCTATATTCTAAGGTTTCTACTTGTCAAATGTCAAAAAATGACAGCTCCAAAAGTGACATCTACCGAAATAGCGGTCTAATTGAAATAACACCTCTTATTGGAAAACCCTTTAGCTTGACAAGATTAATATGTACTGCGCGCGAAATCATTGCATGTAGGTCTGCAATTGCTTCTGTCCACATAAGAAATAAATTTGCATACCATAAGGGCAGAACAAAGGTAACATATGCCTCGCATAATTATACCATATGTTTTCAACAATCCAGATTTGGTCGTCATCAAGGAATCTGATATATACCAGCATGTGGTTGGGTATTAGGACGATTATCGAATGAAGTGCTAAAACGACCAATTACAAAATTAACCACATATAATGCACATATATTATATACATATTTTTTTTAAACCAAAAAAATGCGTTCGGTAGTACAATGATTAAAATTTCCTTCTTGCTACAAAGTCATCTTGATTAACCATTAATCTGGCAGCTAGGCTTATTGCATTAAAAATGCATTTACAAAAAAAAAAAAAAAAAGATTCTTCTTGGAATAAATTTCCTTTCAACGGGGGGCAGTGTGTTCAGGATTCATAAGAATCCTGATATTATGATATTAGCAATATTAGCGAAATTGCATGTCAACACATGTACATACTGACCTAAAGAAAAGAAATAAAATTCACGTCGAAATTGTAACAATTTCGCAGAGAGATGAGCCAGATAACTGTTCACGGGCAGTACATTGCATTCACGCATGCTAATTTTTCTTTGTCGACCTAAAGCAGTTTAAGTTTAAATCAACAACGCTGCAGTGAAGTGAGGTAGCCAGAAACAACTCTACATGGGTAGTACACAGCATTTGTAATGGTAAGTTAAAATCGAATATCTATACAAAAAAATTTAAGTCAACAACAAATTTCTGATTGAATAGAATTTATAAAGTTTTTTTTTTGTTTTCGCATTTCAAACAATAGAAAACGTAGTGCAGCTATTATGCCAATTTGCCATGCGCCTTTAAATGCTGTTGTTTGGTGCCATGAGCAACCCATGGCTATATAAATTAGAATCTGACTTGGCTCGGTCTCTTTTTTAGTTTGGCAGTGCAATGATCAAGGTGGTACTCTATTTCCTAGTGTTCTTTCCAAGTTCTTTAAATTAACATAAATCACTTTATTACGGGTCTGGACTGTAATAACAATTCTTATTGCGGGTTTCGACTGAATAAGAAATTACTAACACAAAACACTTTATTACGGGTATCGACCGAATAAGAAATTTACTAACAAAACCTGTATTATGGGTAGCGACTGGGATAAAGAATAGCCCAATTTCAAACCCAAATAAAATAGATAACCAACCTGTTCAAGTGCCTAATACTGAGCTGGTGAATACATTGTCAGATACAACAAAATTTTCTAACAAAAAATCGATTTAATTTTAATTATCCTTTTACATATATTCAATATTGAATTTAGCTCTATATATATATAGGGGAAGGTGGGTAGATATGGACCGTGGGGTAAGATGAACCAAGGCTGTATAACTTAAATGCGAATAGGCAGAGATATGTAATAAAGACAAAATGGAAACAGTCTTACAACTGCTTCATTTATTTCAGTCGTCCACAAATTGTGCTCGAACGCAGGCGTGTTAGTTGAGTGAGTTAAGTTTACTACGTAGAAACTATTTTTGAGTGCTCCATATATCTTTGTGTTTAGCTGACTGGTAACTAACAAATTATTTATAATGCCAACATAATGTTAATAACATGAAGCCCTAATTTAAATAAAAGTAACAAATTTAGTAAATTTAAAAGTTTTGTTAGAAAAAAAATTATTTGAATAAATAAAGTGCTACTGGGTAGAAATGCACCATTGCTTGTGGGCGATAGCAGAAGTTGACTGTTGAGTGTTCCTGATATGGCGTTGGTACCGATACGAGACATCAAATGTGAGTTACCACCAACGCTTCCATTAGGAACAACAAGGCGGCCACAAGGCCGCTATAAACTGCCCCTGTCCTTCTCACATTTTAACATGCGTTAACCCATTTAATTTAAACGTTCCTATTTTCGTTTTTTATTTCATTAACTGAATTGTTATGTTTTGTTATTTATTTTATAATAAAAAAGGTTAACTTTAACTTATTTGCTATTTTTCTATAAAAATTTGCACTTGACTCATATGTATATCCCCTTCATTCCCCCCTTCATCACAAAACATATGTATATCCCCTTCATTCCCCCCTTCATCACCACACATTTGGGGAGAAATGAACCAAAGCACTTGTTTTGCATTTCTGTCATAACTTAGAATACGCTCATTAAGACTAAGAAATGTTTATGTCAATGTAAATTTAAAAGAAAAGGCTTCAATTTCATGCATTTCATCCTATCGGCGGAGGTTATTACAGCTGATTTGTTTTCTCGAAAAAAAGTGGTGCATATTTACCCACCTTCCCCTACATTTAAATTATAATTTTGGTTTTGAAATAATGTTACCAGGCACATATACATTATATATTAATTACAAATTATAGCATTTATTGAATTTCAAAAATCTAATTTGAGTGCGAGTTACAGTGTAGTGAACTTGGTGAACCAGAAAACAAAGCCACGAAATTATTTACGTTAAACCAGGGTTATAATTTCCATCACACTTCTTCTTTATTTGCGTGTTCGCTCTGACTACGGGCAGAACATTTCAACCATTAAATATTACCCGTAGTTCTGTAGTTGTACTCTCTCCTTTGAACACTGCGCGATGAGGTAAGTAAAAGTATATTACCACCCAGTTGAAAAAAGGAGCATATAACTTGCATGCTGGCGACCTTCCTGGGAAGTTTCTCAGTTAATTTCGTTTTTATATTGCGATGTCATTGGAGAGAAGGTATGCATAAAACTTCTGCTGGCATGATCTGGAAGTTATTCTGAAGAACGGGTTAACAACTTTTACTCAATTTTGAAATCAAAGTTTTTTTCCAACCCGCTAGGTCGACGGCCAGAGAGCTGTGTAAATTTAAGGTTTTTTTAAGCTTAAATTTTATTTTAAAACACTTACCTTAAAAATTCATTAGCTTTCAATAATTTTTTTTTAAACTTCAAAATTATTTTATCTTTCACGAGAAACCATTCGTTTAACACGTCCGAGTACGTTAATCACCACATTTAATATGAAATTGTCCTTTACACATATTAAAAATCGCAGTAAAACATGAGTCACCATATTACTAACGATGCTTCACAAATTTCGGAACTTCTCGATGCATGGCATATGCCTTCCTGGGGCCGGATTCTGTAGCACGGAGAATTTGGGAATTTGGGAGATGAGAATTGCGTTTTCTTAGAATTCTTAATTCCCTAATTCTCCATTCCCAATTCACTAACATGGTTGGAGAATTAGGGAAAACGTAAGAAATGTGAAAAAGTGCGAATCGCCTGGGACGATTAAGGGTATCAATTTTTGTTGTAGAGGGTTGCACTTTTTTTCATATGTGAGGTACATCTGCCCATTACCTTCCACTGTCGAAATAAATTTAAATTTCTTTTTTGTTGGGGTAGTTTTTGAAGGATGTAGGAGGGTAGGTTTTCTCGAGTTTTTCCGGGATAACGAGAGAATGGAGAGAAGAAGGAGAATGTATGTGGTATCAAAAAAATTGGGAGCACAGGGCGAACAAGATAGGTTTAGGAAAAGGGGCGGGGAGAGTGCGGGGTAGAAATGGGGGCTGATTAACGGAAATTAAAAAAAAAAGACAATATCAGGAGCTGTAATAATTCGCAGGGGTAAGCTCAGGATCTGTAAGCCCAATAAAAAAAAATAAGAATTCACTTTGGTACTTAGGCATGCATGGGTATTATAGGCTATATTTTATTTCGATTATCGGTAATTTGCAGATTTGAGCGGCTTCGGCGGTAAATTTTGCTATCGGAATATTCACGGGCGCCTAACTCTATGTGGGAGGGCTGTAGAGTATTGGAATTTTCTTTGATAGATTAAGGGTTTAGAGTACAAAAATATGGGCGAACAATTTTTGGGGCAGGGTGTTTTGGGGGTTGGGGTTCGTACCACCCCTCATAGGGGGTTGCTCAAACTCCGTCATGTTTGGTACCAAATTAAAGAGGGAGGAGAGGGTAATCGAGTGGTGTAGTTTGTCTTTGATCGTTTTAACGTGATAGCTGACTTTTGACCTCAGAAAATCTATTTTTTTACACTACGGTCATATACACCCCAGTTTCCATATTTTGCATATATTTCTTCCGTTTTTTGTTTCACATCCATTAGTACTCCGTTGTGAACATTTTTGTCATGGGAAGTAAATTTCCAGGACTTACCAGTTCTTCGGAATGATGAGATGAAAATATGTCAATTTTTGTACCAAAAACGGCCAATTTTTCACCTTAAAAAGGACTGCTACACTTTTTTTACACTTATTTCCAAAACGGTTTATCGGATTCAAAAATTATTTACATATTTAATTAGGGGACAAAATGTAAATGCGATTTCATCCTACACACAAGCTTTACCGTGTATATTTAAAAATTTTACAGAATCTCTTCTGTACTGAACGACGACCAAATTGATCAATTTCGCGTGATTTGTAATTTTTAGCGGGTACTTTGAGAGACAAAATCCTTGTTCCTCTGTTAGTATTGCATGGATTTCCATAATTTGTTTTTTACAATATAGCCAGGATACGCAGTGAAAACATAACTCAATTTGAAATTCCTAGGTACCTAGATACCTTCACAAAACGCAACAAAAGCAGACAATACACTTTTTCCACTTACTTTTTCACTTGCAAAACACCGGAGAATTAACAAGTGGAGTGGTCTACATGAAAACGTGAGTGAAATTGTGAAAATTTTTGAAAAATTAAAATACAATCCAGTCTGTAGGAAGTTATACTTTTACAAGGGTTCCGCAGTTGGCAATTTTAGCTGTAATAAAATTTAAAAAAATTGATAGCTCTTGAATTTCTCCATGCTATATCTTTCATGAAGTTATTTGGAAAAATCAATATTAGCATAGATGGCACAAGAACTAGATGTCCCATACAGTACCAAAAAAGTATACAAAATATATATATGTATATGGCCAGGTGAGGTGGTCCATAACTGACCACAACATTTGAAATGATCGAGTAATTCATATTTTTTCGTATCTGAAGTGTTGAGGAAGTCGATCAAATGTATGCAAAACTGCTATTATAAAAAAAAATTGCTTTCGGCACGCTCTAAAACATGTTATGGTCCATTCCAGAATGCAGTAGCTATTTCACAATTTGTATACTCTGCTCTAGTATGCTATGCGACATCTAGTTCTTGTGCCATTTATGATATTAGTTATCGAGCAAAGAAGGAAAAAATTGCTTATTGTTTGCTACGCGTCCATGCTCATAAAAATTGTTGTCGCCCTCCAAAAGTGCGAATAAATTTCTAAGGTAAAAATGTCCAGTAAATTTCTAAGAAAAAATTGAGGCCTTCCCTATATCATGTCGAGGAATTGTTGATTTTATATTGGAGCGAGGCACTGCTCTCGGCCTTGGCCAATGCATAATTCAAAGGAATAACTTCCAATAAATTTCTAAGAGAAATTGTTGATTTCCCTTCATCGGGTCGTGACAACGGTGTTTTTTATGTAACGAGGCATTGCTGGCAAGTCGAGGCATCGTTAATTTTATATTCTAGAAAAGCGTTCATGTTTTTGTTCTACGTGTCCAGTCTTTGTATGTATTAGTTTGTCTATGATGTTACTTTCTCAGTGCGTTTGTAACTTCTTGCGAAACTCATGTCCAAGGTTCATACCCAAGGTTAAATATTTCGTGAAAAATTTGTTATATTCGGCCATATTATTAGGATTTTGTTCCATTTGTAGCAGTCAAACAACAACCTTGTTTTTTGAAAAACTTAATGTCCCCAAATTTTTCTTGAACAGTTGTCGGACTATATACGGTCCATGTGGGGTTCTTTTATGCGTATTTTTGAAGTGCTGAGTACCAGAAATTCATTACGCAAAATCTGGCTTATCACCATTCCTGTTTGCTCTATATTCTAAGGTTGATATATTTCATGCATTGACAACTACTGTCAAGGATATTGCTAAATTTTTATTAAATTTAGTTAAAAATTTTCATTGAAGAAAAATACAACAAAAAATCAACTGGGAATTTTAACACTGAAAAGTGAACGAGCTCAAAATTTACAGATCTCACAGGAAACACTTTAAATCTGAGCGGCGGGGTATGAATTTAAGGAGGCGAACCTTTATTACAAAATGGATTAGATTTAGCCATGAAACTTTTAAAAATAGTTCCATCACTTAACCGAGAAATTTTAACTGACTGGGCGTGATACAATTCTCTATTTCCCAAAATTTTCCAGTTTCTTGTCCATCTAACTAATTGAAAGAAAAATTGAGTTCTTGTTGGTTTCCTGAAAGGTATTGGGAATATATCCAAAGAGCATCTAGCCCAGTTTTGTATTATATGTAGTTGGTTGGCCTTGTATAACACCATCGAAAATTATATTTGCATAAACAACAGCTCCAAGCATCAAGTCAATTGGACCTGGTTTATTGAAGTTGGGGTCTGCTAAGATCATGCTTCCATACTTGGTGGTATCAATTTCTGGTATTATTCTATCTGGTGAGAAATGATCATAGCTCTTCTAACACCAGTGCTTCTATTCGGAGGTAGGAATTATTTTTGTATATCAGTTGTATTTTAATGCTCACTTTGCTGGTAGATCTTGACGTTTTAGTATTGTTGGCACTTGGCACCCATAATTGCTATTCTGATTCGTTCTTTATATAGCTTGTGATCCAAGATCAATCAGCGCTCGTAGAAGCTCTGCTTGGCCAAATCCATTTGATATTCTTACCATTTCAGTTGGTAGTAACACACTGAATTGCCTCGTGCGCTCAGTAGTTTTCTCTAGGACTTCTGGTTCACCCTTAAATTTGTTTTTGGAAATATTATCACTGGCATTGTGCAATACAGTATGATGTTACTTATTGCAATAGAAGTAAGTTTTGTTGGTTGTGTGTTTTTCAAATTTCTTACGCGATAAACAAGGAAGTTAAGTAGCTCTGTTTTGGTTGTCATCTCCCTGGGATTAGAGAGATTCTCTTCAAACCAGTGCACGCTTTCTGGATTTCTTCTGATTTCTTTATGATGATGCAGACAATAATTGGACCCCATTCTTTTGTCCTGCAGTTTATGTTATTCAATTCTTTTAAAAACTCTCTTAGGTGACATGAAGCATTGTGACGTCTTCTTGGCAACTGTGCTCTACCCTTTTTAGGTCCATAATAGTGTTTACATATATAGATGGTAAGAATTTTTTTGTTATTATTATACTCCGCTTGAATAAGTTATAGAACGGTTTTGTAATTATTATTACTTAACTGAAGGTGGCTTATAATATTCCTAGCTTCACCTTTTAGATGGTAGCGAAGATACTGCATATTTTCCACTTCGCTTAGGCAGGGATTTGGTATGAATGATGTTGTTAAACATATCAATAAACGGTTTCTAGGTTTTATAGTCTCTGTTGAACTTTGGAATCCTTCATCGGGGGTAGTTTTGGAACATAACTCAGTCTGTTAGGTTCCAAATATGTGAGAGAATGCGTAGCATCCCAGAGACTTGTTTGATTGGGCACTTCTTTAATTGTAGCGGGCTCTGCAGCTGTTGTAAGAGTCAGTGATATTTTTGAAAAATTAGCTTTAAATTAAGAGGTTAATTGTGGATTCTGGTAAATTGTAAATTTTTATAAATTTCAAATTTACTTCTTCTTGGATTGTGTCAAGTAGTGAAAATGAAGCGCCTCAAGGCCTTTCCAATGACTGCTCTACCAACCGTGTATACCTCTCCTCACTGGAGGTATGGCGCCATAAAACCATTTTTATTTTTTTTTTAATTTAGGTTTATGTATGTGTCAACATTTTGTTAAAAGAACTGAAAAGTGTGAACTCTGCCCTTTAATTTGATCTATTATACCTTTGTTCTAACTGTAACTTTTAAAGAATTATTAGCTCTTAACCTGTTCAGGCCATAACGAAATTAGACGACATTTTTTTAAATTACGAGTTTTCAGTTACTAACGGAACAAATTATTTTTGCTTAAGCTTGAACAAAAATCCAAATTGTTTTTTAGGATTATGATTGCTATGGGACATTTCGTGTTACGCAAATGATTACAATGGTCTGCCATCCTAGAAAAGTTAGTAATACATACATATAAGAGCCTTTATTTTGAAAGAAATATAAGTTTATTTTTTTGAAATATTTTTCATTTCATTTTATCATTTAAAACAATTATTTAAAAATATTTGTCGGATCTAACTGTGAACTTTTGTGTGTTTTTAAAGACAGTGTAAATTTATTAACCAATTATGTTTACTAAAGAATTTTGTAGAAAATAGATATACTATAGTATATAGCACTTTCAAAATATTCGGCTTATATTTTTTAATTCATAAATTAATTACAGATCTCAATACAAGTATAAGGTCCGTGCTACCGCAAGAGCGTGATATAAATAATGGTACACATACGTAAAAATAGCATCACATTCATTTACATATCCTATGTGAGGTAGAAGTGTATAGTTTTCGTAGTCAGAAGTTAGTAATTTCTTTTCAATTTTTCCGGCTCTGGACTTTCCGTGTAAATTTGATTTTTGCATGATTTAAAATTTTTAGGGGTGGTATTAATAAAATTAGCTTCAAATCACCTTTTATACATACACAGCTATTGCATTTCCTTAGTACTGTTTTCTAAAATTTCTATAAATTTATACATATGAGAAAAGTTTATTACAAATTATACAGGGTAATTCGCATTTAATGAAGGTGAAGTAGAAAAAACAAAGCTTGATAGCATGCATGGGGAAATCAAATTATTATTAGTTGCTGAACATATATTAAGAAATAGTTTGAAAAAACGTTCGGATTACGAACATCCTGAGAAATTAAGGCTATTCTATTTATACTATGTATGTATAGAAATTTTATTATCATAAATGACTTTCAGCTCAAAGTCCTATAATCGAAAATCTCTGCCAATTGTTTACCAATTTCGAATGGCTGCTGATTTTATTTATAGTACATTTCATATATATCACTAAGATATACTATTATCATAATATAGGCGAGCACCATCAGATCTTCGAACATAAAATTAAAATACAAAGAGGGTGGTGATGCTGGCGCAGGTGATGACTTTGAGGCATGGATGAAATCAAGGCAACTCGTTAAGCCAGACGATCAGCTAGAACTGACAGAAGCAGAGCTAAATGAAGAGATTTCCAAAGTTCTGACACCGCAAAATACAAATATTATCGAAAATCTTGTAATATACAGCTTTGCTGAAGGAGCTTATGTGCTAGTAAAAGATTTTATTCAACTTACTTACGTATTTACATAGTTTAATGGATATTCGTATTCTAGCTTCCTGCACCTGACAATATAGTTACTTTATTCAAATTTGAAGGTACAGCACTTCATATAGAATCACAAGAAGCTCAAGCTCAGATAGCTGAATTGGGGGCAGAGGGTGAGTAATTATGATGACGTTAAAGGTATTTCGGATAAGTTATTTTAAGCAAAGTACATACATATCTCTTCATGTAATGTATAACTGCATATAACCCTAATATTGCACGCTTTCTAGCTTATTCTGACACCTTTTTCAATCTAAATTTTTTTTCAATTTGCATGTGTGATTAATTCAAATACAAAAAAGGCATGGTAATGGCACATCAAAAGCCAAGGGCAAAGGAAAAACGGGAAGTTCCAAAACGGGGTGTTGAGGAAGAAGAAGAATTTGAAGAAGAAGAAGAGGAAGAAGATAAGGGAATTGAGAGCGTATCAGCTGATACTGAAGAGCGCATCGAAGAAGAAATCGAAGATATTCCTGAAGGTGAACTTGAAGGTGATGAAGGCGAATTTGGAGAAGGAGAAGAAAGTGAAATAGGACGTCAAGGTAAATTACTTTTTCAATAATTATTCTTTCATTTTCTTTTAAGAATGTCTACTCTAATATTTATTTATTAAATTAATTTTACCTTTCCAAATATAATAATATTAATATCTTTCGGATTTTTACTCAAAATATGCATGGCTAGTCTGTTTACTTTCCTCCTGTTTGATATTTTTGAGATATTTTTAAAAATTTCTTATTTATAATCGTTTATCATAAGTAATTTGTTATCTTTGGTAAGTATCCACAATAGTCCAGTCAATAGGGACTAAATAAGGCCTTTGCCCTACAAAAGGTGGGGTAGTTGTGATTTTTATATATGTTATTCAGTTCCGGGCCCCAATGAAAAATCCAAGTTTATACCTTGTTGGGAGGGGAGGGGGGGGGGGGGTCGGCGCGGTCCGCCATCTTCTGCATACAATTAGCTCTGTAAGTGGCCGTACACTATGTACTTTTTAAAATACAGGGTATTTTGTAAAAGACTACCACATTTTCTTAATCACCCTGTAACTTCGAAACGGTTGTGATGCTGCCCCCATATGCCATAAAATTTTGCGTTTGACTAGGTGACTAATATTACCTCCTGTCCTATGGACCACCGTGCACGAAACACCCTGTATAAATGGTACTACATGTATATAAATTTCTCTAAGAATGTTCACGGTTCCGTCGCTGTAACTCGTTACGAATCAGACTTACAAAAAAAGTGTTTTTTACAAAAAATGTAGGAAATTTAGTCTTCTTCAAATTTGTATTTTCATATTTTTGTCATAGGATCAACCGTTCAGGAATTTTTTTGAAAAAACAAATTTTTGGTACCTTTAATTCAAGATGGCGGACCACACAGATCCCAAGGGTAAGCTTGGATATTTAATTGGGCCCCGGAACTGAAAAACATAAAAAATCACAACTACCCCGCCTTTTGTAGGGCAAAAACCCCTACTGACTGGACTAAAAGTGTGTATGTAGAATTTATGAAACGCTTAAACATTTTGAATGAAGTAAAAAGTGGTAAAGGGTCAGGAGTAAAAGGGGAAGAGCAGTTGTAAAAACATGGTAAACTATGAACTAAAATAAAAACTTACTTATGATAATGTTTTACTGACAGATTCTTCAGATATATTGGTTTGGCAGAATTTGCTTGTAAAGAAGATTTATTACAGTTCTATTATTTATAATTAATAGTTGATTACATAATATTTATTTATATGATATCTACTCATTATAACCAAATGAATTCTATATATGTGCGAAAAATTACAGTAGTGTTCTAAAGCCAAGAGATATTTCTTGAACATAAAATATTATCTTCGATAAAAGTTCAGATGATGCAATTCGATCGGAAAGATTAAAATCATGCCAAGATTGAAGAAATTACACAAAAACAATATATTTGTTAATTTATTGAAGGCCTGTGAAAAATCATTATTCACCGTATCACCCTGTATCCCAGATTCGACTTATTTAGAATAAATATGAGAGCTCGGCAATTTTAGTACCAGGGCTTGAAATTTTGGTAACTTATTTTTTCATTTTTTTCTTAATGAATATACATTGCATAAAAACATTTCAGCATTTTCTCATGTATGACTTTTAAACGTGTCATGAAAATGTAACAAGTAAAACTTTTTCAAGATTTCATGGGTACCTGGGTGCAATATCGCCGAACCTCGAGGAGTCTTCTTTAAAAACCGGTCGAACAAAGTCAAGTGCCGTTAAAAATTTGCGAAAATTCTATAAATTAAAATTTAATTTGTGCGGATAGTGAGTAGACTAAAAATTATAATTTACAAAAATCTACGAGAATTGTGAAAAACCTAGAAATTTTAATTTATATAAAATGTGCGAGCATTTCTAAAAACTGAGCAAGAATTAAACAGAATCTCTAAGAATTATGAAAATTCCGCTTTTTAATAAAAAAGGAGAAACAAGTTTTTCGTGAACCTAAATTTGTGTACTGATTAAAACCCTTTCGATTGACCACTGCTCGCCCTTCCCCAGGGAAGCACTAGCAGCTAAGATATAACAAAATATCGCTCTGAAATTATTGAAATACTATGGTCATATTCGAGTATCTTACGCCAGTTGGAGTAAAACACATTCCCTGTTAAAGGTAAAAATCTGGAGCGAAGTTTTACCAAAGATGTAATCTTTCTAGGTTAGGTATATCTTTAAAGGAAAGCCCCAATCTTTATTAAAATAATCAGCTTTAAACCTCTAAGCAGCTATAAACTTGCTTTCCCAAAGTGTAGATTTTCTTTAGCTTCACCCTAATGTCAATACTCGGGTACCTTTGGCACGTACATACATGAATATCTTATATACATTTTTAACGAAAATTCATCAAATCCTTTCAGATCCTCGTTTTTTGAGTTCATTGCTGTCGATTTATGTACGTTCTGATGTTTAAATAGACAAAATTAATAAACTTCAGAGCTAAAGTCGAATACCCACTTGATTAATACCTGGGGTAACCCGGTTCCCATATCTAAGAACATAGTACGCCTACAGAATTTCATAGTAGTAAATAATTAAACTAATCTTTATGGTTAGAGAATAATCTTCTATATACCAATAAATGTAGACATTTAACTTTTGATGACGTTTATTATTAATTACATCTGCATATAATATCCTCACATTATGTTATTTCTTTTGAATGTTCAGCACAAACAGTTTTAGTGTAAATTTCACGCGATTTTCGCGTCTTCCTCCTTTTTTTGTTTATGCCCTGGATAGCATGATCCTACGACAACTTGTCAGCCGGTGGAATCTATCTGTTGAGTAGTTGATGGTGTAGCTCTGTTTGCGGGATTCATTGGCTTTCCATAGATGCTTTCAATCGAGATCGACTCTTAATCGCTGGCATACATAATTCTTCACTCAATTGTTGCTTATTTGTCTTTTTTTTAACATTTTTTATTTTCATAATAAATTATGTAACTCGCAATACTAGCGACATCCAAAATATTGTAAAAAAAAGGCGAGAGGCCATTGATTAGTTCGGCTGTGTGTTGTGTAAAGTAGTATTATATTCCAAAATCGATTGATGACCTTCGCAGCTCGATATGTTGGATAAGAAGTTGGCTTCCACATGTCTGATGAATGGTCGGTGCTCGAATTATTAACACGTGACATTATGAGAACTTCCGAATATGAGTAGAATTCTTAGTGTCAAATTTTTCCATGTGAATTGCTTTTTCGTAGGATTTTTGTCACTGTATATTTTATATACCGTATTTTCCTACTTGTTGGTATGACAAATAATTAGATAGACTATTTCAGCAGTGAGAACCCTTTTGAATGTTTCACTGATAGATAAAGTCTCTGTACTTCTATGAGGCCCAGATCTTTGCGGAAGTATATTTTGAGTAGGGCTTTGATGTTGGATTGCTGGAGATTTAGACCAAACAGTTTTATCTTTGGCTATAAACGTTGTAGTCGACTAGAAATACCTGTTCAAGTTCTTTATTTGCGCTAAAATATTTACACTTAATATAACAATTCTTTTCTTATCTAAACCTGTTCCCTGATTATAATTCCTACGGGCTTTTCTTTGGACCTGAGTTCAGCTAATCTAGCTGAGTTTTCTTATTTTCTAAATACATGAATTACTAACTAACATATGACTTATTTCTAAACTACGGCTAGCGCTACCTAGTTATAATTAACAAAAGAAATATATTTCGAAAGTCTAATACTTAACTAACTTAATTACTAGATACATAACTTCGATATCAATCTCCAGGTTGCCTCTGCTTTCCCATCCTGGTGCTGCTTAAAGCTTCCCTTATTCGGGTCTTCTCTTTGGCTAGTTCGCTGATATCCTGTCCTGCAGGCTACAATCCCCTTCCTTCTTCCTCTTCTAGCCACGATAGCTGTCTCCTTTTTCCCTGAAAAAAGTAAAAATTTCTTCGCGGTAGTATTTTCTATGACAGTTTAATATACAAAAAGGCGATAGATATTTGTTAGTGGGTAACTAGAAATATCTGGGCTATCTTCATACCTTATATAGCACGCCAGACTCCGCCTTAAGAGAATTTATACTAAATTTCTCCTATATAATCTTAAATAAATTTTATTGTGGTACATATTATTACGGTACTTTCAATTACAGTACATACCATTACTGTAGATACTTCTAATTACTGTACTTTACTTTAAGCCCTGCACATAAGATCAAACAGAAAACCGGCATAAATGCAAAATATTTTGAAAACCAAAATTCCAGAATTCGTTACTGTTAATTAAATTTTATTACGGTTGATTTCTTATACCCTAATGGCTGATTTACATTACTCGAACATTGCTAGAAAACGGAGTAAGTAGTTTCCCCTTATCTGAAAATACTTTAGAACGATAAGGACAAAACATAATCCAGCAAAATTTTACTGAGTTAAATGTCAAATTCCCCGACGAAGGGGAAATTTTTACTGCCATAATTAGCCATAAAAAGTTCTAGCCAGAAGTATATTTTATGGCAGTAAATTTTGCTATTATGGCAGCAAACTCATACATATAACTACAAGCATGTACGAATATAATTGTTTACGCGCACACAAATTAAAAATATTTGAAGAAAGTCACAGCACATCAGCTGGAATGTGTCAAAGTTATCCTGATGGATGTAAGTATCCTATAAATTATGTATGTGCTTTCAGGTGATTGGACTAAAGCGGATCATGACTTAAAGGTAAATATATACATATACTTCTACGCACAAAGTTTCGACATCTTTTAATAAATATTTGCAGGAACTGCAGCCTTTAATTGATGGCAAAAACTCGTCCTACATGATGTGTTCTAATAATCAAGATCTATCAAAGAGCTAATTGAGAGGAGAAATGGATTATATCAAGGTCTCAGGTAAGGAAAGACTTCAAGCAAGTACTAAATGATCCCTGTTATGAGTTGTGGTACTGCAAATTTGTCTCCAGATAGATTAAAATTAGCAACTTGGTGGTGTGCATGAAAGTTTCGTTGCCAGAGAACAACAAAGGACAACAAAGGCAAATTAAAAAGGAAGATCTATTTGCTGGCCATACAAAGCTTGTAAATTGTGTTACATGGAATCTGGTCTATATATATATGTATATAATTGGTGTGTAATTTTTAGAAAGCTGTAAATAAAGAAATAAAATTTATATTTATTTAAAACTGAATTCGAAAACGAAAACTATCTGCTTTTATTAGTTATTGTTTTTTAAATACAACTAAATACATGTGAAATTGTCAAACATATTAACTAGAAATTTCTTCATCCATTAATTTTTCTTCTTTTTTTTCTCTGTAGTTATTCCTTATAATTCTTGGTGTCCACCAATAATTTGATTTTGAACATCAGGAAGACACGGTGAGTAACGACTGTTTTCCATGGTAAATTCACCTGTACCTTGTGTACTAGACCCAATTTCAAAATAAAAACATATATAATAACAATAAAATCTGAAATACTGTGCATGGCTATGTACAGTAATTACCTTAATTCCCCTGCATATCCAAACATATTTTTAAGCGGAACTTCACCCTAAATAGTCGCTATACCCAACACTTGTTTGCGTGGCGCATATTCCGGCGTTTGTAATAAATAAACTTTGAATTTGAATAGTGAACAATTTTTGACGTCTGACTATGTTTGCAATTGACAATTTGATGAAATGTCACAAGCGACACTTCGCTATAAAAGAGTGGGAAATAATATTTTGACAGTCGATCACCTCTTCCTTTTCTTCTAATAGTGCAAAGTAATATGCCCCTCTCACTCACTTTCTCAGTAAAATCGCATGTTCGAGTAATGTAAATCAGCCATAAGATAAACCACACTACATGTCGCTATGAATTCTTACATCGTTCATACAAATTATACCTGGCTACCGGGGTAGCTGGGTATGCAGGAGTGTAATTTTTTTTGGGTGTGTACACAAGGGTTAAATCACCTAATTCGAACCTTTAAGGGTCGCCATACTTATAACAAATGACTTGGATTTTTCTGTCATCATCTTCCGGTCTATTAGCTATGGGCCGCAGGAATTCAAGTGCAATGTACACCGTCACCTCTTTGACACACCGCAATAATCCCCAATTCCCTACCCCTTCTTCCTTTCTTAACAAGGCTGTGCTACGGCATTATAGGTTTGGCATAATCATAAAAAAAAAATTGCTTTGATGGGGTATATTAGTTGGTTCTAGACGAGATTTATATTTATTTTTTAATTATAACTTTATTGTTTGCAAAATATTTATTACTTTTAAAGTTATTTCGAGCTTATTTTGCAAATATAATACAATTTTTTGGTCCAGAAAGAATTAAATAAAATATTTTCAGGAATTTGAATTTGATATGATGTTATATGAAATATTCATGCGGGGCCGTTCACAATTCAATTGCAAAATCGAAAGTGAAAGCTCTCCAATCACACTAATTTCAATGCAAACGTGTAATTTCGAAATCAGCTGTTTGTATGTCAAATTCAAAAATTTTTTGTATTGGTTTGTCTCTTCTAAAAAGTTCATGGCTTTGGTCAGTAGACTCATTTTGGCATTTTGGTTTCGAAATTAAAAAATGTGAAAAAATTATGTATCTTTCTTTAAATATAAAAAATAATATGCAACCATGTTGCTATAAATTAAAAGCTAAACATTTTGTAGAGATCTAAAGAGAACTTTTTCGAGAACGGCAATGGTAAAGTTTACAAAGTTTCTACTTTCACGTTGCCATTACTAATGATTAAATTATTTTATTTTACCGGTGTGAATGCAAAGAGAGATATGCGTAAAAATTTATGTGGCGTTTTGATTGAATCAAGAAACGTCCAGTGTGAATGCAGCATAAGAGAGAAATTCAGATGTAATAAAAAGTGACCGTCTACATTTGACTTTGCCGGTGCCATTTCCTTTGAATTGTGAACGTCGTTTAATCGTTATTAACCTTTATCCTTATGAAATTATCATCTTTCAGATGACGGAGGTACTACAATTCCTGCACCAACCGGTGGTAAAAAACGTAAACTCATAAATCAGTTTAATTTTTGTGAACGTGCTGCCTTGACATACAATAATCCTTCTAGGGTAAGAAATTTTGAATAATTTAAATTTAATTACAAATAAGAAACAAATTATTTCAGACTGTTGAAACGCAAACAATCCCACCTCCACGATCTACATTCGGAGCTACTGTTTTACAATGGGTCATATATGATAGTTATTTAGAAGACTATGAAAAACAAAGTAAGGAAAAGGAAAAAGAGAAAAAGGTAAGTCCCCAAGATATAAAAGGCGGTTAACTTAAAAATCGTTTATCAGCTAAGCTGACAAGAAAATCCACACAACCCAATAATGCGTGAATACTGTCTCCGAAATTAAATCAGAGCCAGTGATATTTTATGCAGAACGAGACCTAACGATACTTGTACTATATGCCATTTGCAAGGATTAAGTATATGTCTTAAGTAGTATACTAGTTAAGAATAACAAGTATCAACAATAGACTCACGTGTACCTTCAGAGATTATTTCTGAGGTTTTCAAATATGATTCCCGGTCAGTTATATTCACAGTTATTTAGTGCACCTTTGTTCAAAGATGGTCTGCGTGTTTGAGTACGCACAAATACAGCTTATAGTCTTACCAATATGTATGTATATGTATGACTTTGTATTATCAAAATCTTATCTGAAGTTTTTAAATCAGACATATCAGTGGTGTGATTATAGATACTCGCTCGTGCGCTGTTTGCTGAGAAGTTGCTTTCGCCATCGTTATAAGCTTAGTAATGATACTAGAAATAGTCTGCTTAATTAATAAGAAATGGTGATATTTGAACCCAACGAGAGGGTCAGTACCCAAAACCTCTGAATGAGAGGTATTTCTAACGAAAGAAACATTTTCAAAGCTTCTAATTTTAGAGAATAATATGATACGAACATGTGATGTCCAAAAACGGCTGACTCCAAAGAACTGATAATGAAAAATCAGATCTTAAACAATTCGAAAAAAAAACTGAAAATAAAAACATGTGAAAATACCATAAAAAGTTGCGTATTGGACATCAAAATCGAAATGCCAGCTTAGAACGTCATACGCATATCAAATATTTCTTATTAAAATAAAATTGTAGTCTATATTGGATTTTGTGTTATATGCCGTAACTTAGTTATTATTTGATAAAATACAAACCTCTCTGAAGGAACAGGTTTTTTTAACAATGTCAATTGCGAACATATTGCTCATCGTTTTTCCAATAATGCAGTCTCCAGGCGCGGATCTAGCGTTCAAATTAGGGGGGGTCATGGTCAACTTACTGCAAAATAAAAATACAATTGTAAGGTGTTTAATTTACCAAAAGCGAGTGTGTATTTCAACATTTATATAACAGATATGTATTTATATAACATTTAAATAATATAGTTACATGCCATAGTGCAATAGAAAAGAAGACATCTATTGGAAATGGATACTTTGATTAAAAGACTAATTAAGAACGGACATAAACAACTTTCGGGAAAAGAAAGGCAACATTATATGGAAAAATTTTAGCTTTCATCTGAACATTTCCCAAATTTTGCGAAATGCTCATGGGCCAACCAACACACTTCACTTCTAGGGAAGGAAGGAATTTGCTGGCCTCGTGCAAAGACGTGTTATTACAATAGTTTTGCTACACTATATTCCTTATATGATTACCAGGTTAACTGTGTAAACGTTCAAACAAGTAACAATTTTTAATATAAATAATAAGTGTATCACAAATTCGCAGCACATAATGAGAATTTTATTATATTATCACTTCAAATCGGATGTAAGCCAGGGCCAACACGAGGGTGATTATAGGCAGTTTTTACGGGTGAGAAGTACTCGGGGGTAGGACAAATTCAGAAATGCTAAATTTCGATCTGAAGGACGGGCAGTATACCAATAACACTACTTAAAAGGAAATTGATTCGGTCATTTTAAAATTGTGAAATTTCTAATCGATCGGTTGCGATTTGAGGTGATAATATAATAATTAAATTATCATTACGTGCTGTGAATTTGTGATACAGTTATTGTTTAACATTATTAAAAGAAATTAAAGGGTATTCTACTTGTTATTACATTTATTTCACAAAAAAATTTTCTTCTCGTTATAAATTTACTGACAGCTGTTTCTATCTCTATCGGATCATCCTCAGAGGAGTAGCACTTGTTTACTCCTCTGAGGATGATCCGATAGGGGTCGAAACAGCACTTGTTTACTCCTCTTAGGATGATCCAATAGGGATCGAAACAGTGGTCAGTAAATTTATAACGAGAAGAAAAAATGTTTGTGAAATAAATGTAAAAACAAGTAGAATACTCTTTAATTTCTTTCAAAAACTCTAACTTAATTGAACACGCACACAATTAATTTTGGCAATCATATATGGAACTACGCGTAACAAAATTATTGTGCTGGTATGTCTAAGCACAAGGGGAGGAAAATCCTTCCTTCCCTAAAAACTTCTCTCGATTACTGTCACTGATATCGACAGACAAGAAAAACAAATAACCTGATATCGACGGCTGCACTACTATAAGTGTGTTCGCATATTTTTCTCAAATAAAAACATGAAAATAATCAAATTATATGATAGGGAGAGAAACTGCGAGTGACACTCGCAAAGTACGCGAAAGGCTCCGAGTAAAAACTTGTGTAACGTCAAATAATTAAAGTGGATTACCTGATTTATTATTTAAATTATTGAGTTATTGTACTCTTATTTGAAATAAATATGCCTGCCGGAGAATTGTTTTCTATAATACAAGTATAATAAACAAATTTAATTTACCACTTTGAATACGTAAAATGTTTTTTGTAGAACATTCTACTTTCACTGGAGGAGGAATAGCAGGTTTATCCATTTCTTTTAAAGTAAACTAAAAACTTGAAAAATAGCTAAAAACTCAAAATAACTAAAAACTAGTGGGAGCTGTCAAATCTGACACTTTTGAAGTTTTTACTTGACGATTTTTCTCTAGTCAAATCAAGTAATAAATTGAACGGAGGGAAAAGTGATGTCAACAATTTCTCTCTCAGTTTTCGAGTACGCGAACGCCTTCGAGTAAGAACTTACAAAACGATTTGAAGCTATGTAGTACGCGAACAGACCTAAAGTTTATGAGTATACTGCACGTGCATTTTGCTACACTTTTGTGCCTAGACGTGTCAATGTCATCAATAGAAAGGAAATAGTTCCGGAAATTTTGAAATTGTTAAATTTCTGATCGGACGGCTTATTTAGGGCCAACCCACACGAGAAGTCTTTAGGGAAGGAAGAATTTTCCTCCTCTTGTGCTGAGACGTACCAGTACAATAATTTTGCTATGCGGAGCTCCGTATATGATTACCGAAATTAATTCAATGCGCGTTCAATTAAGTTACAGTTTTTGATATAAACCTAAAGAGAACGCCATATAGAAGTGAATTCACTTTCTGCAGTGCCTTTCTATGGACATTACTCATTATACATGTCAGTAGTTTTATATAAGAACGCTGCAAATATTTTAGAATGTTAGGAGTTAGGACTAAGTTAGGGCTCTGATGTGGTTGTGAGGGAGTCTGTTTTGTAGCTTAGAAAGTGTTCCTCGAGGGATCACACAAAGTTGGGGTCCTAAACTGAAATTCGGAGAAGAACTTATACACATACAGCACATGCACACAATAATATTCATTTAAATAAATTTTGGTTTTTTTAGTTTTGGAATAAAACTTTTTTTGAAGTTGAAAAATATAAATAAAAAAACACAACATAATAAATATAGTTTTTCAAATAACTCATGACCCCCCCCCCCCGGGTTCCGCCACTGAGTCTCAGCCGCTTTCTTTTAGTTGTTGTAAAGTGTGGATATTTCTTCCCAAATTTCTAATTTTTTTTTTATACATGCGATCCGCCAGCTGTACTACCTGCATCGCATACGAATCCTTGACACCCCTAACACACAATCTCTATAAATATTTGCATCCTAAAAATTTTAATAAGCCTGATTCACTCTAGATAATCTTGCCGATATCTGCCTCTCTAGCAAAGGTTATATATGTAGTACTCTTTTTGTATGAGCAACATGAATCAAATCCTTCCACCCCTCGAAAATGGTTAAAATAACTAATTATCGACTAAATAGGCGCACAGACAATTTATGAGGCGATTGCAATATATATAATTGGTTAACACACTTTAATCATAATTAGCTAACAATAATTTGGAAATATTGTTTATTAAATTTTGGGATGCTAATACCCCGAAAATTTCAATACCATTTTGGTTTTCTATAGGTGTAGGACCACACGCTCAGACAACAATATAAGGTTTCTAAGTTTTTGGTCATTATAAATAGCATACTACTACTACTACTTTTGCGTCTAATGCAAGCTTTTTAAAAACTAAAGTCAAATCTCTTTTTAATTTGAGTTGCTAACTCAATATAAAATTTGAAAACACTTTTCTGTACAACGGTTAATTCTTTATTATCAATTTGGTTCTTTGCAATGAATTCATTGGCTTCATATAGATCTCATTCAATGCAAATAATTAGCACTATTAAGAAAATCAAGTTCAGTTACTTCAAAGTCAAAAAACTGAATTTTGAAAATTGCTTTCCATAATAGTATATAAACAGTGTATTCTCAAGGTTTGAGACTGAAACTCTGCATTCATTACGTTAACAATTTTTAAAATATAAGAAAGAAAGAAATATATTTTAGTCCCAGGTTTGTAATTGCAGTTTATAAGTGCCAAGGGGAAAGGTTTCGTTAATTAATTATAAAAATTTCTACAAAACGGAACGAAATTTATTTTGGAAATTAGTTTTTAAAGACCTTAAGTAGGAAATTAGTTAGGTATCTGAAAATTTAGACAAATTTAGAAAAAAAGGACCAAGTATCCAAATTAAGTTTGAAGAATAAATTGTATCTATTTGTATCCATTTTGCAACGCTCGCTGGCTGTGCTAGGCTCAGTGTATAATGGTTGGTGCGGAGGCGATGCAAGGTGCCATTTCTATTTGAGATAAAGTATAGTTCACACAAGCGAAGTTACTGTCCCAAGTAGACTCGTTTTCAGTCCCTCACCTCCTCTTGACATACCCATCAGTTTACTTGCGCCAGTACGAAAACGAGTTCTACTCACTTCAACTTTTTAGCGAAGTGGAACCTGAGAAATAGTCAAATTGAGTGTATTTTCTGCAATTGGTACACGTTTTGATGTGTGTAGTTATTTATAATATCATCTGGCGTGAAAATTGTGAAATGTGAAGATATTTATTTTTGAGAGAAAATGGTTTCAAGTGAAAAATTACATATTGAATTAAGGGCAATTTCGGAGGAAAAATTCGAAGATAAAAGAAAGTACGAGTACGTTCCTGCCATATTCATTGGTAAGGAATAATATTTTTGCTTACGTAATTATCTTTAAAATTTACGAAATTTCTTACTGAAAAATAAAAAGCATTCCTTTGTATAAAAGCGCAAACATAAACGTGCTGACATTTTACAAGTTTCACACCACCTGATATTATAAATGACTACCTGAATCAAAACGTGTACCAATTGCAAAAAATACACTCAATTTGACTATTTCTCAGGTTCCACTTCGCTAAAAAGTTGAAGTGAGTGGAACTCGTTTTCGTACTGGCGCAAGTCAAGAGGAGGTGAGGGACTGAAAACGAGGGTAGTTGGGACAGTCATTTCGCTTGTGTGAACTATACTTAAGAGATAAATTTTATCATCGCACACCACACTCAGGGCGATGTGAGTTGAGTTTCGGTACTAGGTGCGGTGCGCTGTTGCGGCCATGCCCTTATCGTTCATCTTTTCCCAAGTAGCACAATAGATCGTATACTAATCGTAGAAATGCATTTATGACATTCTGTTAAGACATATGATTTACAATTACGACATCATGAATGCAATATGATCCTTTTCAGATGTCTTTATAACGTATATATCTGCAAAGTGGGGAATCTATTCAACGTCGTCACAACGTCATCTAAAGTTATTACAATTATTATGCGATACAATATACGATGCTATAATAATATTCCTATGCCATATACACTACTATATCACCGATATATAACATCATAAAAGCATTGTTATAATGCAAGTATAACAAAGTTTATGATTTAGGAATTACTGTAGGTACATATACATACAAATTTCTAAAGATTGTGTGAGTTTATTCTTTAAAAAAATATATGTAATATCAGAGTATATATAATTCCAATTTGCAAGTATTTAATGGACTTGTTAAAATGAAAAAGATGTGATGGTGTTGAATTATTTTGTATTACTTCAAAGAATGGCATGTCTGTGATATTATAAGAATTGAAATGTTTATGAATTATGTTTTCAGTTTGCTAACTCTCGAAAGTTCATGCAAAAGAGAATTTATCGTAAATATTGGTATTATACTTCGAAAAATTTTAACGCGCCCTCTTTTCAAGCATTTTCTAAAAACTAGTTTTTTTATATAATTTTCTTTTCAAAAACACATTTTTGTTAGGTTTCTCTTTTATCGCAAAATTCACTTTATTCCGATTTGTATATGATACCAATGACATATTTTGTTAACATAAAAATCATGGCTTCTATATTTTATTTCACTATCCATGGAAACTTTTATTTTAAATTGCACAGCAATTTTTATTACTATAGAACCCATTTACAACGTCTCAATCGTATATCATGTAGTATTCCCTTCTTTTATGACCCAGTTATTTTATCTGACTGCCATTCATCGTAAAGGTGTTGCAAAACCGTTATATGCGATAGCATATATAACTTTAAAAAAATACCAACACATATCACACTTTAACAACACACATTTAGCCTAATCGTATTATTGTCGTATAGTTCGTTCTTATAAGTGCAATACATCATTATATTTTGAATCAATCATATATATGTCATAATGAGATCCTTATGATGGTAATACGAGTCTGGCAATCGTATATTGATCGCATATAATTGTTTTAAGACGTCTTGCTTTTTAATGACAGCTCATTTTGGAGCATGAAAATAATGCGGTGTCTTTTAAGATTGTAAAGACCGTAGAAAGCGGAAAAGTGTGTATAACTGCCGTGCCAGAATTGTGGGAATCATCAGGCATTTTATTTTTGCCAAGAACAACCAAAATCGATAATCTTCGCTGCAATAAAAACAGTGCGTCGGAATCAAGTTGGATGCGTATAGAAAGTTGTGTGGTGAAGCGCAGTGACATCGGAAGTTTTCGCGAAGCTTTGGCATTGCAAAATGACTTCGCAGATTTAACTGACACGGATTGAAAGCAAATGTAATTTAATGTGCTGAATTTATTTTATGTATTAAATAAAATGTACGTTTCACAGATTTCTTACACGACAACCCAACAGGAAAAAAAGATTGGATGGAGACCTCCAAAATTACAATTGCCATTTTACCGAACTGGAAGATACTAATATATTTGCATCTTCAGGGTCATCAGCATCGATGGCATAAACTAATGAGCAAAATACTTAGAACTTAGAGGTACGGGTACCAATACCGAATGAATCCGTTTCGATTATTGCTATGCCGTATCTAGATGACATGTTTAAAGATTCGTGCCGTTCTCAAAAACGATCTGCTGTCTTTTGGAAGTTCAACTATTCCATAATTTCTCAATATTTCCAATAAATTATTAGTAGCTACAGGTGTAACTTTATGTTTTAATATCCAATCTCTAATTTCGTCCATTAAAACACAATTTCCACTAACACCTTTATCAGATTGTTCCTGTTCATCGTCGGTGTTGTTACCTTCGTAGAGTGTGTCGTCAAAAAATACGTTATATGGGACTGCGTTAACTATTTGTGATGAAGGTGAGGTAGCTTCGGATAGAGTTTCACACTCTGTAATTGAAGAGATACTTGTCAAAGTAGTACTGAAGTTAGAAGAACCTATCGACATTTTCCAAATTTTTAAATAACTCCTAACTTTTTTATATAATAGCCTGTGGTGTGCTTATATTTTTTACAAAATTTTTTACCACTCCTCCTCACTCTATCTTCCATATTTAGTTCCTCTTCGCCAATATGCAGTCACACTTTTGACACTTCTGCACTGATGCAGTTATTATGGCTGAAATGCGACACAATTGCGATTTGTAGAAAATAGTATCGTAAATCAGTCATAATAACTGGAATAATGACAGCTACCCGCCGTATATAACTTAAGTCGTAATACTTGTCGTAAATCCATTTTAACAACTGGAATTATGATTTCTAAATTATAAGTTAAAAGAGTTGTATATTCATCGTATTTCATGTACATTATAATGTTGTTATGATTTGAATTAGGACTTCAAATGTGTAAATGTGAAGAGTAGTATATGCAAGCATTAACACGGCATAGAAATGTTATATAAACTTTTCACGATCGTATTAAATATTACAACTTTAGGATCGTAAATAGAGCTTTTCCAACGTTGTAAGAACAGAACTTTTCATCGTAAAGACTTTAAAGTTATAAGGTGCTACTTGGGTTGTTGTAAGAAGATATGATTCATATGCATCTGCGCAGAAGAATTTTTATTTTTGAGTACCTGTGTGGTTTTGTTTAAATGTATTAACAAATTTCTGATTTTTTTTTTTTTTTTTAACAACATACCCTTACAATTCGTACAGATTTAAATTAAACGGAGTGCATTCAGAACACAGAAAAACTGAAATCTTCAATAAATCTTCGCTTTCTCTTCTCTATAAGCGCTCCAAGAGTGCTCCCGTCGAATCGCTAAGTGAGTTCGCTTACCTCTGCGGACCTGCTCATCTTAAAAAAATATAAACGAGGTTACGATGGGGAAGCGCACAAGCTTCTTTGATTGCTTCTATTTCCTTCTGCGTTCCTTGAATGCGAACACAATTATCTTTAAATCGTGTTAATGGAAAGGGCTTACTTTTAACCTGGCTTAAACCTAAGAACATATAACTTCAGGGGCGGCGGATGACTTTTATCCGGGTGGGTAGTAATATATGTATATATAATATATATGCGAGGACGAGTGTGTGTCTGTAGGTTTGGTGGGTGGGGGTGGGGGGGGGGGGGAGAGGTACAATCATACAATCATATACAATCGTATACATATTTATTAATCAATAATATTGAATAGAGTAACTGATCTATTTGCGCAATGCAAAAGCTGCACTACGCTTTGCATTTTTTATAAATTGATTCAACGAAACTTCTAAATCAAGTGTATCAGTAAAATTAGAATATACATGCAAAAGTGCGATAGAGTTGAGACGATCCGGCAACATTGTTGATCTCAAGTAACTTTTTAATCAACTTAGAAGAGAAAAACTTCGTTCGTTCGAGCACGATGATCCTGGAATTGTGATGAGCATTGTAATGAAGCGAGTAAATTCTGTTATAAGTCCTCTTATCCAATCAAATTTCTTCAGCTTCCCGAAATTTTTTACCTGCTCATTCTGTCTCTTTGCAAGTTCCAAGAACATGTCTATCGCCTACTAACCGGTCTTTGTTAAAGTTAGTGTTGTAAAAATTTATGATTGCATCTACATCTGTTGGGTGCCCTAGAGCAAAGCCTTATAAATTCTTTAAAAAACTTCGCTGAATCATTATCGAACCGGCTTTTTAGCTATACAAGAAGTTGATCGTATATTTCATAGATTTTCTGAAGTAATCTTCGGGTGATTTAAAAACAGGATTTTTGCTTTTATTTATATCTAGCCGTTTTGGAACTCTGCGCTGACGTGGGACTCGAGGTTCATCAATATTTAACTTCTCAAAAGCTTGGATACTTGTACTCCAAATCTTTTCAAATTTCTAATCACACATACGTTGCAGCTTCTATCTTCTCATAAGATTCATTGACGCACAGTTCAGACTTTTGCAGTTCTGTATTCTCTATTCGATGAAACAACGCAATCATCGTGGTCAAATAAAAAATACAGTCAAAGGTTGCCATGAATTTATAAAATTCTGATGTTTTTGCCGATATTGCGTTATCTATTTCTGTATCAATAGACCGATCATGTAAAACCATTATTTGTGTATAATTTTCCTTTACACGTCTCAGGGATTTTTTTCTGAGTACCCATCTGCAAAATAATCTGAATGTATAGGATGCATGTATAGCATAAATAAATAAAATAAAGCATAATATGTATGAAATATTCATTTTTCTATTCCTTGTCGGACAATAAGTTGCGAGAGAAGGAAGGCTGTTATCGCAATTCTTTTCACTCTCCATCTGCAATTCTTTAAACTGTGCTATACGTTTAGGTGAGTCGCATATAAAGTTTATTATATCTTTAATCATTCCAATAAAATTTCTTGAACATAAATTTTTTTCGATCCCATCTTGAACAACAAAGTTAAGGTTGTGGGCTTTGCAGTGTACAAAAAAAGCTCGTGGCTCTTCTTCCCGTATTCGTGATTGCAATCCAGAATTTTTTCCGGAAGCATTTGATGCCCCATCATAATACCCTCTCATTTTTGAGATCGGCAACTTATGTTCCGTGAATACTTTTTGAGCAAGATCGAAAAATGTTTCTGCTAAGGTGTTCTTCGTCGAAAAAAATCCAATAAATATTCGTTTGCAATCAGTTCTAGATACATCGGACGTTCCATCTAAGGAGATGGAAAAAAAATCGGCTGCTCTAATTTTATCCATTATTTTTCCCAAAGTTGTATTGGCCATCAATTGAAGAATTTCATTTTGAATATCGTGATGAAGCCATTTGTTACCTTCCCTCAGTAACCAAGACTGCAATTCTACCACGTCTACTGTTCGAGTCTTCAAAACATCATAAAATTCGAGTTTTCACCTTTGCAGGCTCCTCGTATTGGTAGACCTTGTCTTGCCAGCGCTTTCAATGTGCTGAATATTTTAAGTAACGCTGTGCGATTATCCATCATGATTTTTAATTGACCTGTTGATATTGATTGTACAACGTTTACATCTTTAAGATTTCTCAAAGCTTTAGCGCAGTTTATATGAAAAGAAATTGTTTCGTAGTTTTTTAATTTGTTTAGCCCGTGCTTCCAATTTGAAAAACCGATATAAACCCAACTCGATTTGGATGAAGCAGCGCGTGAGTCAAAAATATGATCAGCTTTTGCTCACACACTTCAGAACCGATGATATAGATACCTTTATTATCTTTGTTCAGTTTCAGCCATGGATGTTGTTTTACCCAATTTGCAAAAATTAACGGCACCTGTGAAGTCTTCGCAACTGGAGCAAAAAATATATATTCGAAAAAACCTGTATTCGAGTAGATTAAAAAAGTACAAAATATTTAAATTTACGTATCTTTAAAATTGAATTGAATTGCCGTAAGCAATTTAAAGCACACCGCGATATTTACTTCCATGATATATATGAGTATACACTTTCTTATACTTAGGCTGCGTATACATTAAGTCTTGAACTTTCCGGACCTGCCCATGTGAGCGCGAGTGAGAAGCAAGAATGTATGTTCCCTCTCTCGCACTCCCACGGTCTAATAGCGAGTCTGACAAGTTTAAGAGTCCATCTAAACGCACCTAAGTCGAACGTGTATACGATGTATACAGTGCATACATATACAAGTTCGACTCACTGTACTAATAGTTACTGTTACTAGCATATAAATATTTTGATTCGAGAATTCAAATTTTACGGCTGAAAAAATAATAGCGTTTTCATTTAGCGAGTTACATTACAATATAAATTAGTATTTCTGCATTTGTGTATTGTTTTTTTTTTGTTCTTAAAATTCTTTAAATATTTTCTGAAAAGTATTATCAGGGTACTTACAATTTTAATTGCGAGTTAGCATGCGCGTAGCGAGGTAGGGGCACGGGTGGGCAGTGCCCCCCTCAGAGAAGCCCGTGTAGGCTAGGTGCCCCCCCCCCCCACAGAAATACGAAGCAATTATTACTAATAATTTGCAATTTTTTCTTTCATTCATTCTTCTTTCATGTAGTAAGATATACATACAAGCATAATTGATTTTATTCAATTATTTGCAAAATTTTGAATAACTTCAAAATCCTTTCAAATTATTCATAATAATGAATTTTTCATATATCTACTCTACCTCAATTTCTTAAGAAAAAGACAAATGTCGTTTTGCCCAATATGCTGAAAGGAGATTTTAAATGTCTATCAGTCAAATAAAATTCTCATTTTTCCCAAGCCCATCAGAGAATGAGTTACATTAGCGTTGGGAGATTGTTGCGGGTAAAATTCTCTCGAAAATGGGAATTAATGGCGACTTTTCCCACCAATTATTATATTATGCGACAATTTTTATCCTAGGTACCAAAAGCTATTTCCAAAAGGAATAGTTCAGTTCACGTAACTTTCGAAAACTAATTAATTTTTATTGATATAGGAGAGATATCTATAAAAGTACATTAACAACTAGGCGCAAAGCAATCAGTGCTACTACATATTAATTTCCTACTTTTCAATATCTTAATGGCAGAAATTGCCAGAATATGGAATTCCCACGATCTCCCAATACTGATAGCACCCACCCTCTTTAGAGCAAAGCGTGTAAACAGAAGCACGTTCTGTTCAAATAAGATAGGATTATACAGCAACAACTTTGGAACAAACTTTGGTGACCTCTTTCAATATGCTTTCACAAAAGCGTGGTATTACATGAGAGTGAATCTGAAAATTCTGCCACTTGTCATTATAATTTAACCCCTGTTCACGAGCGCGATACGATACGTGCGATATTTTGGTGACGTCCTGCTCTTTCTATAGATCTATCTCTATTTGCGACTGGTTTTTATCGCGCGATACGTTCATAAGGTTGACAGAGGATTTTAAAATTGACAGCTACAATTTAATTTGTTTTGGTTTTGTGGATTAAAGTAAATATTATTGTGAAATAAGTTTTTATAATGGATAGACAGATGGAATTAAAGCAGATCTATTAGTACTACTTTAAAAAAAAAAAATTCTCCTGGAGCTTTCCACATTAAACTTCGACATTCTTGTGGAGCTCTATCACCCGATTGCAAATGTAAACAAACAAAAACCTTGAGGTTAAGGTGAAAATAATAAATGTAAACACACACAACTGTTGAGGTTAAGGTGAAAATCGCACCAAACTAAGAGCATTGCTGCGATTAATTTTTGTATCGCACGAAACGTAGAAAGAGTAAGCATGTACCGCGACAACTATATTGCTGCAGCCAATCAGCGCTCCGTCGCATGCGATAAATAGCGCTCGTGAACAAGCCCTTATTTATGAAAATTAATCAATTTGCCGCTCTGTTTCGTTGCATGTAAATCTGCGATATCACATTTTTTGTCTTTATTCGTCATACCAGAAGGCGACATCATGAAAACTGGAAATTAAAAGGCCTTAACGGGCCGGCTACAGCCGTGCAGTAATAGCTCACTCCTTAGAATATATAGCAAACAGGAATGGTGATAAGCCAGATCTTAGAATATAGAGCAAACAGGAATGGTTGAATCATGTAAAATTCGTATACATGAGCGTAATTTGTCAAGAGCAGGAGATTATACATAAGAATAAGTGAGATGCTGCAGGAAAGATTTGTCAAAGCTGGGTGCAGAATTGTCAAATGTGATTTTGTTTTGTGAGCAGATTTAGTCAACTTAAAATTCTTTTGCGAAATTTAACAAAAGTACCGAATCAATTCTTTTCAAAACTATTTATCTTTGAACTTTATTTAGTGCAAAGTTTTACAGTGCCACTAGTGCCTGTTAAAATCTTTGTATTAATTAAAAAAACAGAAATGAAGTGTTCGGTCAGTACTTGCAAATATAAATTGGATTATAAACTAGGGAAATCCTGTTTGAGACAACTGCACTATCTAAATTATCTTTTTTGTTAATAGAAGCAGAGAAAGAACATTTCTTACCACAGATTCTCCGCACAAAACCTTTGTTTACTTTTTGCAAATTGACAATTTGCTTAGAATAGGGATGGCGGGTAAATACATGTAAAAATGGACTACCAACACAACCAGAAATTAATTACGCAAAATCTGGTTCTTAAATATGACAAAATTTTACCAGCAATTTGAATGTGAAATATGTATTTGGAGACCGTGTAAAATTTTATTTTGCCAGAACTCGATTGTAGACTTAACCGATATTATAATATAATAATTCAATTCTCATTATATGCTACGAGTTTGTGATACAATTATTATTTATAGCAATAACTGTAACTTGATCAAAATTTTTATGATGACATACGCCTGAGCACAAGTATAGCAGAATGATCGTGATTAATATGTGTAGGTTGGCCCATGACACAGAGATAACAAGCTATGGTCGATTCGAAAGGAATTTTTTGTGTTGCTACGTCATGTGGTGAGAATGTCATTTCCAGCGAATTTGTTTTGAGCTTTTCGTATTTTATTGACTGAAATACGTTTTGAATATATTATAATATTTATCTAACCATTAGTTTCTTCGTTTAATTCACTTCGGGAAAAGTAATTAATTATGTGCTAGTGAGAAAGCAAAGAAATTTTTAGATTGAAATTGAGACGAACAAATTTGTGACAATTGTTGCCAAAGCAGGCAAGCAACCAATTGACAGCTAATTCGGTCATAACTAGTTAATCTTTGTATCATCGGTTGACCCATAAAATGGTATTAGGTTCATTAATGGATGGATATATATGAATTTTATGCGATCCTTTTTTTTCTGAATATAAATCATTCTATTTCTATAGTACAGTAACTATAATTTGCAAAGCCTTTAAATTTTTCCGCAAATTGGTACGTAGAAAAATAACGTAGAATTATACAAAAATGTATTTTTAATGTAACGGAATATCTTTATAAGCGATTTGATCCCACAAGAATAAAAGAAGTCAATCCATTGTATGCAGACATTTTAAGATTACCTGAGGTTAATCAGCGTGGTTCCTTTATCTATAGAACATTTTAACATTGTCCGACAATTGGTGATTTAACCCTACGTAAACTTATATATCTTATGAGAGTTTTAGATATTGCTCAAATTTTGTTTTGCTCGAAGTCAAATTTATATACGCAATTAAATTTAGATAATTAAGAAAATAATTGCTTAAAAAAAAAGCAAAATGAAAATTTACAAGTGGTCATTAAAATTTGCTCTCTATAAAGTTTGAGTATCATTGGTACTAATTTTTTTCAACATTCAATTCCCATCATTGTACTGAAAATTTTTTCAGACTATAAAATCCTATGAAATTGGTTACAATAAGTTTTACTGTCCGACGAACCGTTTTAGAAATATATGCGAAAAATTGCTTCAAAAATCAAATTTGCACAGATGTATACGAGCATTCAGGGTATCATAAGAATTGGTCTTAGACCAATTCCAGCTTTATTGAACAAATAATTTTCTAATTTCTGGGCTATTATTGGGATACATTCACAATTTATTAGAACCATGAATTTGAAATAACTGTTTTTTTTTAGAAAACCATATAATTATATGTTAGTAAATTATTCTTATTTTATTCTTGTTGTTAGGAAATATTCTTATTGTTGTTTAATTTAAGCATACATTGGTTGAAAAAAACAACGGTAATAAATGAAATAGTTTGCTTAATATAAGGAAACTTGGATTTAACACTGATTAACGTTTTAGAAAGTTATACACATTTTGGAAAAACAATACTTGCTTGAAGAATATTCTTCTTCAATATTGTGTCAGTCTGCCCCCTACTGCCACCCCCACAACAAAACGTTGGCGACGCCAATGCGAGTTAGCTGAGTTGTTGCGAGAGTTGATGTTACTGATGCTCCAGCAGTAGTGAATTCAGCTTCTGTAGATGGAGATGCTACCGCTTCGCTGTTTTGCTGCATTATGGCTGCATCTACACTTTCTTCGTTTTTTCATTACAAACTTACTACGAACCTATCCATCTCTTTCTTTCGTAAAATTAAGCATCATATACGATTAGGAAATAATAATATGTACTCTTCGATTTAAATAATATATAATATAAAATTTGAAATACAGTTGAAATTCCGGGTGGGTAATTTAACCACCCGTAAAAATCCGGTTGGGTGGTACTACCCACACTACCCATATTATCCGCCGCCCCTAATGTTCTTTGCTTAAACTTAACTGTTAGGTCGAATGTATGTCTGCCTTCCCTTCTCCTTCAGGGTAAAACTCGTCTCAATCTGTTTGGACTTATTAAGAATTTATAAGGGGTTTTGTGATGGATTCTAAACTTAAGTGGCACTCCTCAGATTAATTGCAATGCTCCAGGCTCTGATAATTGCTTTGACCAATATGCATTATCTTAACATTATCTTAACATCGCCAGCAATTTATATTCAGGCCAAATCGGCTAAGGCACTTAATAACCCCTCACTTCTTTTATGCGAGTATTGTTAAGTAAAAATGTATAAATATAAGAAAGTATACAGGAACTATATAATTTAAATCTATGTAGGTCCATAAGTCGTATTCATAAAATCTTTCTTAATTCAAAATGTTCTATTAGCCTACAGCACATGCAATGGCTAAACGGGAGGAGCAGAAAAAGAAAACCGATAAACAGCTGGCAACTGAAGAACTCAATAAAAAATACTTAAAATGCTGGCAAATACTAGAAAGGATGATAAATCAAAATATCTATGATGAAATATCTCAAGATTATCGATATTGGGAAGATCCGGCAGATGAATTCCGCGACGGAGACGGAACTTTACTTCCACTATGGAAATTTTCTTACGAAAAGACTAAGAAAATGAATGTCACTGAATTAGTCTTCAATCCTCATTACTTTGACCTTTATGCGGCATGTTTTGGATCATGTAATTTGATTTTGGAATTTCTGGGAACATTTTTTCAAACTAATGAAATGTTTTATTTTTTAGTTGAATTCATGAAGCAAGCGTCAGAAGGTGCTGTTTGCTTGTTTACTATTAAAAATCCATCTTATCCCGATTATAAAAGTAAGAGTCTAAGCATTTTTTGAATTTATTAGATATTTTAAAATTGCTTTTTATAATTTAGTAATGACTGAAAGTGGTGTCATGTGCTGCGATATTCATCCAAAATATCCATTTCTACTTGCTATTGGTAAACAGTTTTGATAAAATAGGAAATATGAAGATAGTTATGTTTACTAACATCCGAATTTTTAACTCTAGGTATGTACGATGGTAATGTAGCCGTATATAATCTGAAAGAAAATTATAAGGAACCACTTTATATGTCTCAGGGAGTAAATACAAAGCATGCAGAAAGCGTATGTCAGGTAAGTAGGTATATTACCATTATTAAATTGGTCGCTTTTTTTCATTAAATTTGGTAGTACTTAATTATGATAATGCAATCTTCTCTCGGAAGTTATGATGTTAAACTGATATTCTCTCGAATTTACTATTGCGAATCCAACATTAAACTATAAATTTAGGGATCTCATATTCAATTAAGATTTTAATGTTATTTGCCATATTAAACACACATTAATGTTTTTAATTCAATATATTGAGGTATACAGGTACCATAAAAAAAATGTTTGCTCTTTGTTTGAATCCCGATATTTATTTTCATATTTCACAACTAGGCACGCAGAGAAGCCGAAACCTCTGAGAGTTCCTACAATTATTCGTTCTTTGGCTGTACTTAAATACATTTGCACCGTTCTTTGCATTTCATGAACTTTATTGGGGTTAGTTTAAATTTCGCTGTGCACATTTTATTGTCGATTTGCATTAACTTCCTACTAATCTTCCTACTGGTATACCGTAGATTTTCTCTATATGTAATTTTAATGCAATTTCAGTGAAATTTTAACCTCTTTTGTTAAAAATTGCAATTTTCTTAAGAGGAGTCAGTAACAATATTTGCAAGTTTCATACATTTTTCAATGCGAATTTCTGGCAAACTATTTGTAGCAGAGTAAGGATTTATATCTTAAATTAAAGGTAATGAAAAAGTCTAGAAAATAACGTCTGCAAGAATTGAAAAAGTGTATTGGAGTGGAGATATTAGCTCGGAAACTTGTAAAATATGGTAGAAATTGAAGTCTTTTAAATCAAATTCCTGTGGGTAGGTATTCTCATTTCTTTAAAATGTGACTGTTTTAGAAAGTTAAGGCCTAGATCTAGCAAGTAATACCCTAGGCAGACGGACAAAATCAATGATCATTCATTCATAATTGATTTTTTCAAAAATCCAGTTACCCAAAGTTTTGTTGATTAAAACAAAAGTCCTGTAAATTTTTGTATGTAATTGGCAGCACATTTTTAATAATTAAAATTAAAATTCAATGGTAAACCGATTTTTGAAAAATTCAATTACGAACGAATGATCATTGATTTTGCCCGTCTGTCAAGGGTATAACGTCGAGTTTTTTCATTTTTAGTGGCGCTTTTTATAATTATTTGACTCTAATAATACTTGTTTTTTCTCGCGACATTTCACCGACGAGAAATTGCAATATTTATTTGAAAGTTATTTAAATATAAAGAAAAATAGCACATTTAACAATTATGGGCAAAAAACATTTAGGAGAGTTAATTGTCGTCAAAAAATTTCATTTTTCGTCTTAAATTGTATGGTTTTGTCGGATGTTGGGTTTCTGTCTTTTGCGGTAGATGTCTCTAATATGCTCTGTGGTTTAGGTCTAGGCTAATTTTATATGAATTTTCTCACTTTCAGGACGCAAACCTACGTATAGTAAATATCATTACCTACAGGTCGCTGGTATCTAAATTGAAACTTTTGCTGCTCTTAAATACAGAGACCAAAAAATGCAAAATGTATTTGGTTGTGGCGATTAGTGTAGGCGTTATTTCCATAAATGTGTGATTTGGTTACATGCTAATAAATTTCGGTAAAATTTGTAATTTTGTATGCTTATCCAACTATTAGAAGAAGGAAATATTGCATTAATGCTTATCCTTCCCCCCCCCCCCCCTACCATAGCCACAACCAAACAAATAAATAATCCCGCAAAGCGCCAGCCAATTATTGAAAACAATTTATTTTACATATTCCGGCCTGAGAAAAAAATCCGCGCTGATGTACATAGGTACCTAGACCTAGGCTTATAAAAATTTGTAGCTAACAAGCCCGGGCAATCAATTCAATCCAACTTCCACGAAGCCGAGATTTTCCAGACATAACTTAATCGTCTTCAACCACCAATAACCCATACGAATTCTAAAGAAATATGGTCGATTAGAAAACACTGAATTTTTGCCTATAGCCAATGATTACAAAGTATATTATATATATACTATATATACAGGGTGTTCCGTAAATGTCTTTAATCCTTTTAAGGGGATGAAAGTAGAGGTCATTTGGATCAAAAAAGTCTAGATACTTTTATATCGAACTCCGCTTGGTTTTCGAGTAAATCGATAATATCGATTTTCGAGATTTTGCATACCTCTTCAGAGTAATTTCGTTATAAGTTCTATTGTAATTAATGGATTGTGACGTTCAAACTTTTATTTAAAAGAACACATATTGGCCTTTCTAAAAATGTATAATAAGTTATAATTGTGCCTTCAGTTATTTAAAAAAAAGAACAGTTTTCTCTAGAATTTTTTATTTCACCAAAAATTTTGTCGCGCTTCAGAGTACATTTATTCGAAATATCACCATTACACCCAAATGACCTCTACTTTCATCCCCTTAAAGGATTAAAGACATTTACGGAACACCCTGTATATATACAGGGTATGCCGGAGGTCGACGTCAAGCCGGAATCGGGTGATAGGCACTGACTTATAACAATGGACTGAGCGATTTGCTATTTCATGTGGCACAAAAAATATTGTGTTTCTGTATATCACCGATAGAGCACTCTTTAAAACGTTTACTACATAAAAATATGTAAAACTCAACCAATCAGATGAAATTTTACACCCGTAAATCGAATTAAATTAAAAAAAATTATTTACTTTTGTCCAAGTGATATTTTAATCCCTTATAAGCACTCTTATAAGAAATTAAACTAATTCCGACTTAATTTTCAAGAGTTATTCTTAACTGAATCCTGCGTATGGGCAAGAGAGACAGCGCATGGTAAACACTATCTTTACCTTATTCTTTCTGCGGTGATTGCATCTGCAGCCAACATAAAAACATCAAATGGCATAACTAAACGTTCAGTAAGCAATATTTTGTGTTGGTAGCTCCAACTCTGCCATAGGGCGAAAGAGAGAACTGTAAAACTTGTGCCATTCTTTCCTATAGGAAAATGGCAATACGCTCAGTCCATTGTTATAAGTCAGTGGGTGATAGGCCAAATCTTTAATTTATAGGCATTTTTTTTTTCGAAAAAATTCGAGAAAATGTACACCCTGTGATGGTTTTTTAGCTCCTGTTGCTACAAATTTTTACTTTTTTCAATTTTATTTTTCTTATCTAATCTCGAATGCTTATGTAACCTGTTGCTTTAAATTCGAAGCCAACTGCTACAGCTTGAAAGAAAATGTCATATTTTGCCGAACCAAGAATAGAAAATTAATACTTCGCCCAACTTTAACTGACTGTACTGAGAAAAAAAAATGTACTACGCCAGTTTGGCAAGTAACTTTTTAAAGGTTCACGCATTTAATAAGGATTCTAAAATGGTATATAGATTACGGGAAAAAAAAAAATTTCTTCAAGAAATCCAGTTTCGAAATTTCATTTTACCTACTAAAAATGATTCTAGTGTACCTACCCAAGGCATGGATTTTAACGTATTTTATTCTTTTATAAATGGAGAGTAAATTTCATTTTTATATAAAAAAAAACAAATATCCAAAATGGCGGCTCCAGCTCCAATAAAACCAAAGCGTGCATGGCGTGAAACAAATATGATTGAAAATGATTAAACTAGGTAAAATTTGGGGGGCCTTACCGATTGTCGTTAAAAAAAAACGGCACAATAACAAAATGTCAGCCGTTTAAAAAAAAAACATATTTTTGCCCGGTTTTTTGTTTCAACCTAAAAAAAACTATTTCTAAATCAATTTTTGACAAAAATCGCTTCCTGATGGGCCCGCAAATGAATTTCCTTTTAATTGCGCAGAAATTCATGTGAATCGATTCAGCCGTTTAAGCTGTAGAGTGCCCCGTACGTTAAAAATGTTGTTCCCAGAAAAACTCATAAAGTAACATTAAAAAAAATCGTTGACAACTTACTTCAGCTATTCCAGCACCATACAGAGGCCGTTCTGCTTCCTCCAAGAACTGGTTGTGCTGAATCTGAAGGTTAATAGTTTCCCGAAATGTATACGGGTACCTCAGGTAGTAGCGAGAAAAGACTTCCCCAGAAAGCGCACTCCGTGCGCCCTCAAGTACCTGTTTTCTAGCCGGTGGACAGTCTGCTCTCAACAGGCTGTGAATTCTAAAATACTTTAGATATGAAAATATGCTTTTACCCACCCACGCGTTCTAAGCACTTCAAGGATGATAACTATGAATAATAACTATGAAAAAAAATCGAATTTTTCATCGTCATGAACGGTAACCTCCTCTTAAGACCGTAACTTTAAGATTCTAGTTTGAGTGAGACGGAGAGTCATTCCATGAAGTATGAGGGAGACAGATAGTGATGAAATTGTATATCGAGCAGTCCATATTATAAATGCCAGTGTGTAAAACTGAAAAAAGTTTGGTTTGAATGACTCCTGCAGCTTGCACCTTGCACCCTTGCACTATTAAAAAATGACCTTTTGTAAATATAATGCGGAAACCTTCCTCTAGTCGCTATAATACTGTGGTGGGTAGGCTAACTAAACGACTTACGGCGCTGGATGTTTTTTGTGTTTTTATTTTTATATTTTTTTGTTTGTTTGCTTTTTTTTCTCAATTTAATTTGTAAGATGCCCCCCCCCCCCGCCCGCCACCCCGAACGATGCTGGCTATATTTTCGGGCGTCACCGATTTTAAGCCGATGACAACACGTATTTTTGTTGTTGACGAGATTTAAGTACTAGTAGACCACCGACAAGTCCACTATTCTCTTTTTATAACTGTTATGGGCTACAATCTAATGCAATATTGTCTTCATTTAGTAATCTTCTCTTCACATAGCCATAATTGAGTCCACAAATGAGTATAACTCTATAAGCTTACCTCGTAATATACCAAATGAACAATTTAAACTTTAAAACGGTGCTGTACTCTTCAATGAATTCGTTCGGCCCCTGGTTGATCCTGAGAAATTTATACCGTTCCATATTGATTTTTGGCACGAAGTATATTTCAAATTTATTGATCAATTGAACTGTCAAGGTCACAATCAAAGGAGTTAAAACTTTCTAAATTTCCTAAATGATACAAAAGTAACACCACTTTACAACCATTACTAGTATTTTTCAGATCTGTTGCTCGCATTTAAATCGTAAACTGTTTATACCAAATTTGCATGTCAGCGAAAAATTTGAGTCTTTTAAATTATTTGCTTGTATGAAACATACCGAGTTACCCGAAATGTTTGCTCCTGTGCAGCAACATTTCCAGCAAATTAAGTTGGGCTGATTGTATCTTTTTTTATTTCCAATGGACTGTCAGATATCCCAGATTTCTAAACATTTGTAAGAAATATATTAGTTATTCCTCTACAAGTTCTACATCGGACCTAGAATAGAAAACAGTTCCCACACTTTGACATGATAGTATATAAACTTATTGGCGGTGAGAACACAACTTCAATTAATCAATGCCAATCATCTGATTAATTTTATCTAGACTTTCTCTTGTAAAATAATTCCTGCAGACTATAAGTATTCGCACAATCAACCACTTCCATTCCTTTGCTCTTCAAAATACTTACGGATACGAGATTCCGAGCTGCTTCCTATTCCAAATTTTGCAAATTAGTCCAGGATCTGACTTACAAAAGGTTAAGATGGAGTGTTCAAATTCGGTAGATTTGTACAGTTTGGTGTCCTAATTACTATTCCGAATGCGTGACCTTGAGCGATCACCGCTCACGCCGCCAAATTGGAAAAATGGTACCGAAAGCCTTTTCAAGACTGTCTTCTCTGCAGCACCACCCAGTTTAAAAAATAGCTATTACAAAAATTATAGAGAATTTTTTAATAAGATAAATAGCTCACTATTTACAGCGGAGTCAAGCTCAGAAAATTTCTGCAATTCGCAAAATCGCTAGATTTTTTCTCAAGATTTCAGTAAATACGGACGACTTAATACGTACTACCGTATTCACTCATTTCCGCACCATCATGAGGTAGAGTGAGGGGTTTGTTCTATTTTTGCATGTAGTATCCCCAGTAAGCCTAATCTACGATGCTTCCATCAAGGGGCCTCTCCATTTTGAGGTGAATAGTTCTGCTATAGTAGAACTATCCAGGGCTCCTCGACCCCGTGGTATCAAGTTAGCAATGTCAATGTCGGCTACCCAATTGGTATGGCTTCATAGCCCATTACCATAAGGCCATGGGTACTTCCAATGAGTTTTTATGCAAATTCTTAAACGAAACTAGTTACTCCATTCGGGCTTAATCATATTGTGACAATGTGACGACAATGGACCACGCGAAGGTTATGATCCGCCCTTCAAGTTAGGAGAGCCTTGAGACTATAGCGAGTGATCTTATAGCATACCATTAGCTCCAAGAAAAGACTACTAGGCTATATACGTGCTGGCTTCAATCTAAACATGAACAATTATCAGTAATCACACAAGAAAATATATTTTTTAATTTAAATCGACTTTTAGGTGTAAAACTTCATCTGATTCGTAGAGTTTTACATGTTTTTATATTCTAGATGTAATTTATAGGGTATACTAAGTTTGAAACACTAGACATAATGATGGTAGATCAAAATAATTATACACCCATGCATTAAAATTAAACGTTATTTTGATATTTGCATGTCCGTCTGTTTTGCACATGGGCTTTTAAAAAAAAAGTAAAATTAAGTTCGAAAATGATGATGATGAGATCTCTCTGAACGCTCGGTCGAAAAGTTTGATATTTTTTCTGCATCTCTATGAATTTTGTAAATTATTTGAAAATAATTTTTCAATGAATTTCAGTCTAATAAAGACAAAAAATTACCAAATCGGATAACTACTTCGTAGGGTTTTCATAATTTCATTTTTCACTACATATTTGGACACTACCAGAGAACGTGTCAATGTAGAGAGATGAAATTTTGTACATAGTGTTTTCATAAACATAGTAAATAAAATTTGAAAAATCGACTAAATCATGCAACTCCTACTTGGTGTTGCCATATAAAAGTTTATGATCTTTACGTATACTGTGAAAACGGTCAGTCCTATACGGTTTTATTGTACTGAAAAGTTCTTCAGAATATGAAATCCTATAAAATCGTATAAAATTTTTTCGGTTTGACGAACCGTTATAGCAATATATGTGAAAAACCGCTTCAAAAATCAAACCTGCACAGATGGGTTACCATACGATATGATACACGAGTATTCATCTAAGAATTGGTCTTGTACCAATTCTAGCTTTTTTACTTGTTTTATGTAGTAAACATTTTAAAGGGTACTCAAACTCAGCAACATAAAATTTGTGCCACATGAAATAGCAATTCCCTTAGTCCATTTGTATAAGTCAGTGCTTTAAACTAACAGAAAGCTGTCGGGGTTTTACGTGAGCACCAAGCTATTAAGTTTTAATCTCACGGCAGTCTTAATGCATGGATTTGTATACAAACGATAATCAACGTCCTAAAAGGGCAGGATATACTATATTCTGTTTCAAGAGCTCCAGTTTATGTCAGTATATGCTTGACATTAGACTTACTGATCGAGGCGAGACCTACCTTAAATCTCTCCAGATCTTTGGGTCATGGAACCCGGTTGATTTAGCGCTACTCTACGTCGAAAGGCAATCCTCTAACCATACATTAATAAGCGACCATCCTTCAGATCCTCGGACGCAGTATGCAGTTATGCAAAAGATATACTCTTCTGTGCAAAGAAGAATGGCTGCCTAAGTCATGCAGACTCAGAAAATCTCTCTCTGCCCGCATATGGGCCACCACTACGAAGCTCACACAGGGGGCATTCTCCACGTTGAGGCGAATAGTACTACTAATTGCAGCACTATCCGGGGCATTTCAACACCGTAGTACCTAATCAGCAGTGTTGGCTTCCCAATTAGTATGGCTTTGTATAACACGACCATGAGGTCATGAGTACTCCCAGTGGTATCTTCGCATGTAGATATTTTTGTAGTAATGGGACTGGTTACTGCATTTGGTCCTAAGATCTTATAAGTAATGTCTGAAAAGATCCGTACTTATCATATACAGGCAAACACAAATCTTAATGGGCGCTGTCAGCGGGATCCACGCGAAGGTTAAGCTATGCCCGATTCAAGAATGTAGAGGCTAGAGATTAACACCAGTAATCTTATAGCATACTATACCTGTTTCCGCCCCGTGCCATTGGAACCATATCTGAGATTTTGTTATTCTGACTATCATGAGCACTTTACTTCTTTGTATAATGATTTCTTTGCCATTTATACCCTATTAGAGTACACACAGAGTCAAAAATCTCAATTTTTATGTAATTAAGGTATAGTTATCTCGCCGTGGAAGGTACCAATTTATTCATTATTTATACTACCTTACTTATGTACATTAGATGCCAAAGCGATATTCAATACTTCAAAACTCCAATACTCCGATTCAACAAATTTCTTCCATCAAGTATGCATGCTTTCCTCTTATATGCTTTTTACCTTGGCAGCCCTGCGCTTCACAGTCTTAATACAGTTGTGGTTTTTGACGGGCAGCTACCAAAAGTAGAAAGAGTGCAGAAAGTCTTCGTCGTTCAAATGAACAAACTTCCGCTGGCGTACATCTCGACGAGTAGATGGTTCCAATTGTTTGGCGAGAAAGATTTTACTTAAACGAAACAAATTAAATTCGCTTGATTTCAATGCTTAAGAAAAACTTTGAAAATTCTAATTTCACAGCAAAGCAGGCTATAGAATTTGCTGGTACATTGATCGTTAACACGGCGATGTCAGCATCGTTTCATTCTCATAGTAGGAGAAGAAATGGATCTACTCATCAGATATGGATGCCCAAACTTTTCTTGTGTACATCACTGAGAAATAAAAAATTATATGAATTGAGACTGGAAACAACTTGCACATCAACTTAATAGTCCAGTCAAATAAGCCGAAAAAATGCTAAAGATCGCATTTAATTTGTTTGAGGCTGCAATTTTGAGGGTTGGTGTAGGGTGGTCCTGGGAGTATTGTCGCAAAAATGCAGACTCTCAGGACAAAAAAAAAGGGGTGAAAGACAATAAAAACACCCCCGAATGCATGACAATCTATTTGCCGTGCGTGCGGTTTGGAAGAGGTAAAATTTTTGAAAAAATTAAAAATGCTATATTATTCAGAATATGATTCTAAATAAAAAAGTCTATGGTGGCCAACCCCTATCTCGTAAGGGCGCGACAGGAAAACCGAAAGAAGCTAAGGGTGGACACTTCGCTATATCCACTAACATGTGTCCGATTACTTCAATTCTGCAACATTTTCGTTCAAGAGCTAGCAACCAAAAGAAGCGTGAATTTTTCGATGATTGAATGGAAAAACGAGGGGAGTGAAGAAAGTTATCGGACTATATGTTGAGCAATATTTGCGCTCATGTTTTGTTGTGGTGACGTACTTGGAACATTTTTGAATTTTTCTTAGAATTTTGGCTGGTTGTGCAAAGCGAGCCGAGATATGATGATTTTTGCTTTGAATTTTTTCTTTTTAGTTCAATATGGCTGCAGCTATGCGCATTCGATGGTTTTTAGGGTTTTAGGTAACTGCGATTGCGTAGGCGTGGAAGAAAATAATGTTATGTGATTGTGTGCATTTGTTGTTTGTTTTTAATTGTTGTAAAGGGTAGGATATGGGATTGCAGGCTACACAGGAAGAATGAGATATAATAAATTAATGGTATAGACTAGATGGGTGGGATCTGGGTTGGTTAGGTGGTTAAAAATAGAAGCGTTACCTTATTTAAAAATTTATTACTGACAAATCATAGTTATATAAAATTTGCAGGTGCTTTCTTTTTTAAATTTAATTATAAAAGGGTTTACTAATTCCCAATATGATATAGTGCAATAATTGTCTCTTGCAATTTTCAAATCAAAAAATCAAATCAAATTAAAAAGGATTTGTTTAATCATATTGATTCTACTTTGTGTGGGCACTTGGTGGAGCATGCTACACATTATGTAAGCTGCGATAAATTTTAAGCGATTTAAATAATTTAAAAAAACACTTGGCAATTTATGTTCAACTTTATAAATGTATTTGTCATTTTATTAAAAAAACAAACAACAAAAAATTAAAGCCGACGCGTTTCGTTCGATCAGAACATTATCAAGGCTAAACGACTACTAATTATCAATTTTGATTGTGCTGGCTAGATGCTCTGAGAGCTAATTTTAACAATAACAGGGTCTAGCAGATGGCTTCTGTTACTGAAATCAATTTGGTCATTAACTAGAAAAGTACCATTCTTCTTTCTGATTTCATAGATTTCGTACTTGTCTAATATTTTTCCACCTTTTAAGCAATGCACCAGTTCCATGTCGTTTAAATTAGCTGAATGTTTATTATCGCGTAGATGTTTTGCAAAGCCAGAATTCGGGTTATTGGATTTACTAGATTTTATGTGTTCAAAAAATCTTGTCTTAAGAGATCTTTTTGTCTTCCCTATATAAACAGCTTGGCAATCGTTGCAGTTAAGCTAATAGACTCCACTTTTATCCACTGTTTCAATTTTAGGTTTTATCTTATTATTGGATAGCAAATTTTTAAGAGTACATCTATTGGAAAAGGCTGGTACTATATTAGCGTTTTTTAAAGTAGTCTTGAATTTATTAGATAAACCTTCTATATGTGGAATTTTCTTATATATGGCATCTAGACTATTACCCTGCACTAAATAGTAAATGGAATCGACAACTTGATTGAAACATTTTTTCTTTAGAATACAGATAATTGTACTCTCTTTATATCCATTATTTATTGCTATAATCAAGATGGTGGACAATTCTTTATTAAAATCAGTTACACTAAGACGAACTTTTAATAGTCTGTCAATCATACAGTGAAAAGATGCCATTTTTGTATTCCAAGGATGACAAGATTTACTTGCAATTACAGTGTCAGAAAATGTTGGTTTTCTAAAAATATTGTAACATAATTTGTTATTGTTAATTTTAAGCGTCAGATCTAAGAAATTGATTTTATTATTGCCTACTTCTACAGTAAATAAAATATTTTGGTCTAATTTATTTAGAGTTTTACTCACAAAATTTTCAAGTTGTCGTTCGGTTCCAGTCCAGATGCATAGAATATCGTCTACATATCTATGTATTTATTTATTTATTTATTCAGTCTACCGATTTTAACAATCTTACAGACAGGAAATATTACATATTTACATATAAGCTATGTATAATATATTTAGGCAAGCATTAGAAACAATCATAGATCATAAATCATTATTAACATAATCATAGACATCATTATACGAGGAATCAATAATTATAGAAATTATTATAGATGCATTAGCTAACATTTTTCCCTTATAAATATAACATAGACACATGTCAATTACAAAGTTATATCGAATATATCATTAGAAAACATAATTAAATGTCGTTTTGAAGAATTAATTAATAGCAAGTTTACACATTAAAAATTCTGATAGAAAAGGTGAAAGAGCGGAACCTATAGCCAAACCATCACTCTGAATGTAAAATTTCCCTTTAAATTGGAAATGATTTTGGTCAATGCACAGATCTGTTAAACTAATCAATTGTAATGTTTTATTTTTGTCTAAGATTTCGGTTTCAATTTTTTTGTATAAAACATTTTTTTAATTTAGTTAGAGGAATCAACGGAAACAAATTGCTAACATCAAATGAAATTACTTTAGCGTTATTAGGTATATATAAATCATTAGTTTTTTTAACCAATTCTAGCGAATTTTTGATTGAAAATTTGGGTTCAAAGTGGATAAAAAAGCTTAACTGCAACGATTGCCAAGCTGTTTATATAGGGAAGACAAAAAGATCTCTTAAGACAAGATTTTCTGAACACATAAAATCTAGTAAATCCAATAACCCGAATTCTGGCTTTGCAAAACATCTGCGCGATAATAAACATTCAGCTAATTTAAACGACATGGAACTGGTGCATTGCTTAAAAGGTGGAAAAATATTAGACAAGTACGAAATCTATGAAATCAGAAAGAAGAATGGTACTTTTCTAGTTAATGACCAAATTGGTTTCAGTAACAGAAGCCATCTGCTAGACCCTTTTATTGTTAAAATTAGCTCTCAGAGCATCTAGCCAGCACAATCAAAATTGATAATTAGTAGTCGTTTAGCCTTGATAATGTTCTGATCGAACGAAACGCGTCGGCTTTAATTTTTTGTTGTTTGTTTTTTTAATAAAATGACAAATACATTTATAAAGTTGAACATAAATTGCCAAGTGTTTTTTTAAATTATTTAAATCGCTTAAAATTTATCGCAGCTTACATAATGTGTAGCATGCTCCACCAAGTGCCCACACAAAGTAGAATCAATATGATTAAACAAATCCTTTTTAATTTGATTTGATTTTTTGATTTGAAAATTGCAAGAGACAATTATTGCACTATATCATATTGGGAATTAGTAAACCCTTTTATAATTAAATTTAAAAAAGAAAGCACCTGCAAATTTTATATAACTATGATTTGTCAGTAATAAATTTTTAAATAAGGTAACGCTTCTATTTTTAACCACCTAACCAACCCAGATCCCACCCATCTAGTCTATACCATTAATTTATTATATCTCATTCTTCCTGTGTAGCCTGCAATCCCATATCCTACCCTTTACAACAATTAAAAACAAACAACAAATGCACACAATCACATAACATTATTTTCTTCCACGCCTACGCAATCGCAGTTACCTAAAACCCTAAAAACCATCGAATGCGCATAGCTGCAGCCATATTGAACTAAAAAGAAAAAATTCAAAGCAAAAATCATCATATCTCGGCTCGCTTTGCACAACCAGCCAAAATTCTAAGAAAAATTCAAAAATGTTCCAAGTACGTCACCACAACAAAACATGAGCGCAAATATTGCTCAACATATAGTCCGATAACTTTCTTCACTCCCCTCGTTTTTCCATTCAATCATCGAAAAATTCACGCTTCTTTTGGTTGCTAGCTCTTGAACGAAAATGTTGCAGAATTGAAGTAATCGGACACATGTTAGTGGATATAGCGAAGTGTCCACCCTTAGCTTCTTTCGGTTTTCCTGTCGCGCCCTTACGAGATAGGGGTTGGCCACCATAGACTTTTTTATTTAGAATCATATTCTGAATAATATAGCATTTTTAATTTTTTCAAAAATTTTACCTCTTCCAAACCGCACGCACGGCAAATAGATTGTCATGCATTCGGGGGTGTTTTTATTGTCTTTCACCCCTTTTTTTTTGTCCTGAGAGTCTGCATTTTTGCGACAATACTCCCAGGACCACCCTACACCAACCCTCAAAATTGCAGCCTCAAACAAATTAAATGCGATCTTTAGCATTTTTTCGGCTTATTTGACTGGACTATAATATTCCTCAGTCAACAGCATATCGTTGGATGTCAGAGGGTGAAACTTCAGACAAACGAGGAGGGAAAAGATTTGAAAAAATTACGAAAATTCATTTAGATTATTTCGTAGAAATGATTGAAAGAAATTGTCGCATTACATTGGCGGAACGTTTCTATTTCAAAAACAACCTTTTCAAAACACCTGGATTCTCTCTGCTACACGCTGAAATACCTAAGGCATGAGCTCGAAAAGGGAAACTGCGCTGGGAATAAACAAAAATGAAGGCAAGAAGGCCTAGTGGCTATTTTGCGTCAGTTCAACTTTTCTGACATTTCATAATTTTGAAAAGAAGTTCTCGGATTTGAATTCGCGATATTGTAATAAATAAATAATAATTTTTTCTTAATAATAGTGTGAAATAAGTGTGAAATATTCTTTTGTGAACGATATTTTATGTAATCGAGACTGCGGAGTCTTAAATAACCGGAATGAAGTGCGCTGTGCTGTGCTGCAGGAACGAACGGAGTCATTGTCGTGGGAAAGCATTCTTCAAGTAACTTTAATAGTTTTACTAATTAATTATAGTGTTTCTAGCAAAATAAAAGTGAAATAATTATAAAAATAAACAGCCATGGCAAAAAATTTAACATTTTACCAATGCCAGTTTGTTTGCTTATAATTGAATTGTCATTTGTGGCTAAATTATGCCAGTCATACAAAAGCAACACCAAGAAATATCATTTGAAACTAAGGGGGCTCTAAAAATTTGTTTATTTTACATAGCAACTTGGATTATAAAAAATGTTCCCCTTCAGAATGTCAGAATTTCATTACTGCCATGACGAAACGAATACAAACACAGCATACTAATCCATTTCGCCGAGTGGCTTAGGTTTTCACCCGATAGGCCGTTTCCTTATTAGTTATTTATTCAATGGCATTAACTGTAGTTCCTGTATTAAATTTTCTGAGGCGACAACCACTTAACCGGTCTATCTGCACTCTTTTATTTGCTGAAGTTAACGATGATTTTTATTTTCCGCGCCAAATGTTATCTTCTATATTTATATACAAAACTTTATAAAAATATATGTTTACTAAATTCACTAGTACTGTTTTGAATGAACAGAATACGAGAATTTAACAAACAAGTTTGCACACTGTCAGTGGAATGTTTTTTCTTTATTAGAGGAGTAGTGAAAGCATTACATAATTACATTTTCAAAAGGGAAAATTTTTTCACACTTTGAAAATTTTTCCGTGAATTTTTGTTTTGTTTTTTTTGTTTTGCAAATATCGTTTGAATTTATAATTTTAGGAATTTAATTCTTCAAAAATCAAAAAAATATAAAAGATGATTGTTGTTGACTTACTTTATGCAATGTATTATTCTATGATTAGAAAATTAAATATGTTTGAGGATAGAGGTAATGAAGGTTTCATACACCATTAATATACATTAATTGCTGAATGAATGGTTGCTATATATAGAAATGAAAATATTCTCTTAACTTGTATTTGTACCTCTTATATTTTGCAGATTAAATGGGGACCGGATATGCCTGATGGGGAAATTAATTTCTACTCAGTATCGATAGATGGGAAAGTGTTCAATTGGGTTTTAATGCAGAATAAACTGTCGATTACAAAAATTATAACTTTGTTTTTGGAAGAAGGAATCATCGAAGGACCAGACGGTACTGAAATAAAATTAAAAGGATGTGGAACATGTATGACGTTTCATCCAACACAACCAGAAATATTTCTGGTAGGCACTGAAGAAGGGATGTTGTATAAATGCAGCACTGCTTATAGTTCAAAATACCTAATGACGTACGATGCTCATTATCTTTCCGTGTATAGAATTGACTTTAACAAATTCAATTCGGACATATTCGCATCCTGTGGTGGTGACTGGCGAGTAAAAATTTGGGAAGATATGAGGCCTGATCCTCTTTTTATTTTCGATTTGGGATCCAGTGTTGGTGATGTTAAATGGGCTCCATATTCCAGTACGGTACTTGCAGCTGTTACTACCGAGGGAAAAGTGTTTGTTTTTGATTTAAATGTTAATAAATACAAAGCTATTTGTATTCAAGCAGTTGTACCAAGGAGAAAAAACAAACTATTTCGATTAGCCTTCAATTCCAAGCTACCATTTATTATCGTAGGGGACGACAAGTAATAGATTTTATTTAAATTGCATATTTAATAGGGTATAAAATTTTAATTATTTATTTTCAGAGGGACAATTACTTCACTTAAACTTTCTCCGAATTTGAGACTCATGGTGAAACCACCCAAGAAGCAACCAAATCTTGATCAGCATACGCTACAGGTTCAAAAGTTGGAGAAATTATTATCGTTAGTTCGAGAGCTTCCAGAAGGTGACGAGGAAGAAAATTCCGCAAGTACACTTGCTTCATAAAGTTCTTCTATATATTTTTATATTATTTTTTACTAATGTACTTTGTATATATATATTCAGCATGAATAACGAAATTAAAGTATGTATGTACATTGCTTGAGTTAGTCAATATTTATATGATAATTATTATACATATCTACGCCCTTCAAACAGTGAGGTAAATAATAAAAATTTTAGATGCTGTCCCTTTCGATAATTTCAATCCTTACGCAACAATATTAAATGGCCCTTAAATAATTTGAACAACTATAACAGTTGTTGTAATCAACGGTATTTGTGATTATTCAAATATTACAAATGTATACTACTAGGAGTTAGATGATATAAGTCCTGTATATTTTATAAAGCAGAGAGATATTTTTGTAGAAAGGCAAATAGTGTCATTAGATTAAAAGGAGGCAGTACCAAAATTTGCAAATTACATACATTTTTCAATTCGAATTTCTGGCAAACTAATTGTAGCAGAATAATAATTTATACCTTAAATAAAAGATAATGAAGAAGTCTAGTGAATAACGTCGGTAAAAAAAATGTATTCGAATGGACATATTACCTCGCAAATTTCTAAAAAATGGTAAAAATTGAAGTTTTTTAAATCAAATTCCTGTTAGTAGGTATTCTCAATTCTTTAGATTGTGACTATTTTAGAAAGATAAAGCCTAGATCTAGTGAATAACGTCAATTTTAGTTGGATTTTTTGTTTTAATTATTTGGCTCTAATAGTAGTTGTTTTTCTCCTGAAATTTCACCGACGATAAATTGTAATATTTCATTGAAAGTTATTGGAATACAAAGTAAAATGGTATGTTTAACTATTATGTGAAAAAATGTAGGATAGTTACTTCTCGTTCAAAATTTTCAGTTTACGCTAGATGTCTCTAATATGATTTGTGATCTAGGTCTAGGTTAATTTTATATGAATTTTCTCACTTTCAGGACACAAACCAACCTACGTGTAGTAAATTTTGTTGCCAACAGGCTCGCTGATATCTAAATTGAACCTTTTGCTGAGTACTGACCATAAGCAGATACACGATCCGTTTTGCCGTGGTTTTACAGTAAAACCACGACAAAACGGAACGTGTGTGGCGAACGCCACGTTTTGAGTTTCGAATGCTGCCTACTAAAACCAGAATTGTGATCATGCCAGAAATCTTTCTCAAAACTTGGGTAAAACGTGGGCAAAGCGTTACGTGTGTGGTGATTGCCGCTAAAACGTAGTTTTCCTCTTTCATAATCAAAGTTACTTAATAATAAGTTAAGAAGCAGGCAAGATTTCCGAGTGTTTAAAATGTGTTTTAAAATGTACGCGGCAAGAAAAGGAAGAAAGAAAGAAAAAATCAAACTGTCTTTACAGCTTTTATGAATAAAGATAAAAAATGTGAAAGCGCGAATTACATGCAACGAAAGAGAATGGCAAATGTTTCATTTTCGTAAATAAATGAGAAGGGGCGGAGTTCTCACGTTTACTCCCATAAAATGTTCACGCTTTTGTTAAAACCGGTTTTCATGAAATATTGACAATATTTGGTCACTTGTTGTTGTTGTTGTGATGGACACATGTTGTTGCTGTAATCCTATGATATTTGAACAGCACGTGCTTTTGTTTACATTCGTTTCGCCCTGAAGAGATTAAGTGGGAGAACTCATGTTGGATTCTCTGATATTTTCGGGAAAATGAGATTTTTATTTGAGAGGAACTTTACATCTCCTTTCAGCACCTTGGCCAAAGCGAAATTTATCTTTTTCTTAAAAATGGGAGATAGTGTGCTCCAGTTGTGACTAAAAGATGACGGCAAAACGTGGAGAAGCTATTACGTGTGTGGGGCTATTTCTTTACCACATTTTAGGTTCTTATATCGACTAAAATGTGGTTTTAAAACGACGGCAAAACAGATCGTGTATGGCACCCATTAAGGCTGACTGACAGAAAATAAAATTCTCGATTCCGAGCTTCCATTTAACTATGAAGCTATGAAGTAGTAGCGTGAGCTTTCGTACAAAGCTTTCGATTTAGTGCTACACGCAAAAGCAGTATGTACTCGCTGTATATAACATATTCTATTAGCAGTACATATTAATGATGTACATATGTAGTGAGATGGCAAACAAATTTTCTTTTATTTTTCCCCTAGAAAACAATTCTGCTATATTGAAGCCGAAGAAGAATTGAATCGGCCGTATAAAAATATGAACCAAAAGCTTCGTTTTAAAGCGAGCTGATGGTCCCCTGATAGAAAGCTCCTCAGAATTTTGTTGCTAGCAACTCGGCGTCATTATTTCAGTATCATTTGTAGCGAATAAATTATTTGGGCCAACTTGTGGTTATGCTCTTCAAGTTATTGTTTTTACGCTAGGTTCATTTATTCAATATAGACATAGATTTAATTTATTGTTGTACTTACAAAGCTATAAAATTAGGTTCATTAAAAACATATATCGAAATTTCAACGTTTGTGCGTATCGATTCTGGTTAACACCAGCTGAAAAGATTGGAAAATTACAAAATATAAAAGGGAAAAACATTTGCTTTATCTGCTTCATTAATTCCATACTTTTTATACCCTTGAATATTATGAAGACACCATTCAGTTGTAGCGCATAGAATATTGCTGGTAAAGCAAAATGGATTCCACATCCTAGAATAATATTAACTGTTATTTTGATTTTTGCACATCCGTCCGTCTGCACGATAACTCAAGAGCGCATTTACTTAAACTGCTGAAACTTTCTACATGGACCTTTTAAAGGTGTAGGTCTTAGTTAAAAAATAGGATAAATCAGATAAGGTATTTGTAAGGCTGCCTTCAAAATTACATTCACTATATTTGGACACCTACAAAATCACACTCACTATATTTGGACACTGATTGAAAATGAGTTGACGCCAAGTTCTAAAATTTTATACGCGAATATCTTAAAAGTATTTTGTATACATATAATTCGACAAACGGCCTAAAACGGGTAACTCCTTCGTGAAGTTGTCATACAATAATTAAAAACATTTATATATACTGGGAAAACGGTCAGTCCCACTCACAATTTTTTTAATCCACTGAAAAGTTCTTCAGAATGCCAAAACCTATGAAATTGGTTATAACCCTTTTTACTGTCCGATGAACATTTTTAAAAATAAATGAAAAAATCATCTTTAATGAGTTAACTTTCCCAGAAGGGTCGCATATACAAATGCAGCAATTCCATACGAAAATGATCAAAATTATCCATTTTCAGACCCGACCTCCCCTCCGATTTCGATAAAACTTTCAGAATGAATTAAGTATTACTCGTAAAATATACTCGATCCATATTTTTTTGTTTAGCCTAACGACCTGAGGTTTTGGATATAGGGTAACTCAAAATTTATGGTTTTCACTGTAGTCATGTTTTTTAGTATGCTGATTACTTGAGACTTATAGATGGTCCATTATAGTATCAAAATTAAATTACTCACGGATGACAGCCTGATCTAAGAAAGTAAGCTAGCTACATCCATCTGTTGTTTATTATCAAACAAATCCCTTAATCCATAAGGTCATGAGCTATTCTTAGTGATCCCACCAAGTGGGGCAAAAGGAATAGTAGGATCGAAAAAAAATAGTAGTAAATTTTAAAACAAGGAGTAGAATCTCAATTGTTTAAATTATATTATAATGTTTATTATATTAGTACATTTAATAATTTTGCACGTATTGTAATAAAATAAGTACTTTTTTATAGTTTTATTCTTAACTCAACATAGTTAAATTAATTTTGATCAAGCAACCTGCATGAAAAGTAAAACCAATAGCATAATTTATTAGCTTATTACAAGGTTTCCAATCGTTATCATTTTCTATAATAAGGTGTTTAGCTAGCACAATATATTTAATAGTGTTAATGTTCAAACGATTTGTTTGCTTCACTTGACTGACAGCTAGCAGCAGTGCTCACATTGTGCCCTTAGACCTTAGATCATATAACGAAAAGGATGGGCTATGCTGTGTAAAATTCGTGTACATGTGATAAGCATTTTTTCTTGAGACACGGAGGGGAAATGACAAAAGGGGTATCGCCTTGTGCTAATTTATTTCATGAAATTATGCATCATAAAAACGGGAATATCTCAAAAACGGTAGCATTTAGGTAGGTACATGCCCATAGTCAAATTAAAGGTAACATTCCGGGGTCTTGTCATAAAACTGTATAGTTATTATGCATTTTGGCGGGAAAATCGTTAAAATTGAGAAAGAAATTGCAAAATTATCCAATTTTTTGATTTTGACATCCTATAACTGCCGATGGAAAGGGAGTAGAGAGGTGGTTGGGCATTTGTTGGAAACCGTAGAGGTTTACCTGAGATACAAATCACCTTCATGGGGTGTATAACAAGAAAGTTACATGGTATTAGGATAAAAAGCACCCAAAATAAAAAAAAAAACAAACTCTACCGCCCACACCGTGCATTTTCCGGCTCACCACCCATACAATTTATTTCTCGAAATTGAATGAGGAATCCGTGGTATAAAGGAAATGCGGTACGTACGGGACACACTGTATATATTAATTATATAAATTTTAATATAAATACTTATACAATTTAAAATTTCTAACCTCACTTCCAGGAATAAATCAAAGAAAATAACTTCAACAAAGCAGTGTTCTATCATCGTTGAGTATATACAGAAAGCATTCCCACAAGGGATGAAGACAGCTAGAAGAAAATAATATATTTGTTTTTGACTATATTAAGTTAAATTTCTTAACTTTATAGAACAAAATTTAAAAAAAATATGGAAACTGCACACAGAAAGGAGCAAAACCGGTACAACAAACCATAACGAGGAGCTGCCTGCGCTTGAATACTCTCCTGGGGCTACTAGTACGAAGCAGGCTGCTCAAGAACTGCACATATAAAAAGTTCGATCAGCAAAAAGAAATGTCGGCCAACAACCCAATTGTTAGTGCTAAGAGAACTTCAGGAGCAAAGGAGGAAGAAATTCTTCGTTTGATGAAGGAAGCAAACCATATAAGTGTAAAGCGTTGGGGTGGGGCTGGTCGCACAGCCTTAGTTTTATTGGATATTGTCCAAAAGAGATGTCAAAAGAGATGTCATATCGACTCACTCGAGCAACGCCGCAATGTTGGATGCATTTCGCTCCTTAATCGCTACATTCATGGTCAATGTTCTGATGAAATATCTAGTCTAATCCCTTATAGAATGATTCCTGCACCCAATACTCGTGCTGCAAACTGCATACATGATTTTACCCTTCAAATTACTTTCGGCCGCACAGTAAAATTCCGTGATCCTCTTTTATTCTGAACAGTGCAAATGTGGATCAGTTTACCATCTTCTGATTTCCTCCCACGTACAGTCTGCGGAAGTTCAAGGATGACATACATCGACACCTCCGCCACTCTCTAGTTTGATAGTTTTCAAAATAGCTCATCACAGTTCTCTGAGTCTGAGTCCAAATCATCTTCAACTCTGTACATTTCTTCCTGTGTGTATAGCTCAATGGTAGATGAGCAGACCGTTTTGGATAGGTATTAGGTATAGGTATTACTTGCGCTTACCACTGGTGGGGGCGCGAGATAATAACTTGGATAGGATAGGCTTCGGTTGGGACGTAGAATGAATTTTATAGTGACTGTAAGAAAACTTTATTATCATTGAGGAAATTTTTACAATATATCGATTTATATATATTTTGAGAACTACATACTAAGCAATAATTACATTTATTAATGGGCAGCGAGCAATGAACTGTGAATTATGCCTATATCGATAATTTGCTTTTTCAACAATCAATTGCTCAATACAATTGATTAATTTAAATAACTATATACTAAGCGGAAATTGTTAAGATATTTTGCAATGGGAATTATTGCTTTTAGGTCAACATATGCTGGTTGAGACATGTTTCCTCGTCTGGTTCTTGGTCCAGTATTTCTCAATTTTTAGAAATGCAAATATTGAATAATGCACAGCAAATATTTACAATTCGGACAGCTTTTAGAGGTTCGTACCTCAACTTTCTTTCACCAAGTAGACAGCGAAAAGTTCCCTTCAAAACTGCTTTCAATTGCATATCTTCCTGGACATGGACATGGTTGAATTATATCTCTTCCTAAGTTGAAGGATTTTTGAAAGGTGTTATTAAGCGTTTCTGCAACGGATATCTAGAGTCTAGTATTTCTTTCATTGAAAATGAGAAGTTATAACATGTCGCCACCAATCTCCGAAGTTTGTTCATTTGTCGTCTCCAGGTCTTGTGTGTTCTCGGGCAAGATGTTGCTATATCACTTTCGATACGAAATGCTGTTGTAGCATTTTCGTTCGTTAAGCGTTTTCGAATATGTAAATGACATTTTCGGAAATATTGACAGTCACAAGTGGCAGCATAAATTAAAAATTAATTCAACAAAGCTGCCGAAGGTAATAAATAAAATGGATATATTTTATTTTTATATATTATCTACAGTCATATCACAAATACTATCGCCAATATAATCGGTAAGGTGATCACTTGTGATAAGTTCTTCAACACCAAAATCGTTCCCTGGAAGACCAACAAAACAACTAAAGTGACTATACTCGCCAAGCTATGACTCGCTCAAACGCACTGAATTCCACTACTCTTCCCATATTTGCTGTCTTGTTGCGCTCCAACTTATGAGTCGCATCTTCTTTTTTATTTTATTTTTTTGTTGGCCCACACCTCCGAATAATCAAGAACATGTTAATAAGGTAAAGAAAAATTGAATAAAAAAATACACCTTTTTCCATCCATCTTACTTGCATTTATTAGCTTCTGACGGAAATTCTTTTGCCAAAATACAAAGTGATAGTCAATGACAGTCAATTTATGACAAAACATACTGCCGTGTCGAAATTTTCGACAAATTATCGAATATTGAAATTTTCGACAGATAGAACATTTTGCCCCACGTCAGTTAAGTGTAGATCGACTTGGAAAGGAAGAGGAATAAAGTGGATTGAGTTTGACAAATTGTTACAAAGAATTTAATGAAAAAATTAATAATTAATATAATGGATTTAGGGTAAAAATTTGTTCTGGTTATTTTTGGAAAGAAAAAAGAATCACAAATTTACTGTGTTTATCCTGTATAATTTGTACGCCAAGGATGTACTTTTTTAAAGTTTTGACTTTTTAAGATAAGTCTTTCTAGTAATGTCTTGCTTGACAATTAACGAAGAAATCTAGAGACCAAACTTCAAATTTCGTATATACACTTCGGAGTCTTATCTCTAGCGAATTTTTTATTATAGTCTCCGGAGGCCTAAACTTTTGATTTCCGGAGACAAAAGTCTCTTGACGCGTAAACATTTTGTAGAGAGAGAAATGTTAGGTGATCGCCGTGGCGTATCATAATTTATTTTCTTTTAGAATATTTATATATCAGCATACCAATTATGGCTCAACAAAGTTAACATTTCGGAATTTTCACTCGTTTTTTTTTATTTAACTACTAATTTTATCAAAAAACACTTCAGCAATAGCAATTTTCATATTAGATTTAAGAAACCCAAAGCCTTACTTTTAAATGATCTATCACACTCTCTACCGAAAACGTAACCCTTTTTGTGTGTTTTGCACTTTTTCTTAAGCATATCCAGCGAAAATGGCTGAAAAAGTTTTTAGCCATTTTCGCTGGATATGCTTAAGGAAAAGTGCAAAAAACGAGTTTTTTAAAGCTAGGGTTTTAGGCTTCTTAAATCCAATATGAAATATTGGTATTGATGACGTACTTCGCATATTACACCACTTATGGGACACCCTGTATAATGTGGACTTATATTACCACGTTTTTTGCTTCTAGATTTTTTAAACATTAATATGCGCATTTTGAAACTAGTACTCTTCCCTGAATCAATCAATTTGTATTAGGTAATTTAGAAGTTTTGTTATTTATTGCTTTCGGTTTAAAATTAAAAACTCTCCCAGAGGGTGTACAAGATGTCGCAGTATTTCTTTGCATAAACATATGTTAATTTATTAGAAATTTCGTTTCTGGTGATATTGTTGGTGATGGGAAATTTAGGTGCTTTAATATCATACTGTTTACAAAATGCATCAAATAGATATGAATTGAATGGGAAACCCTTGTCTGTTACTATTTTATTGCATAACCAAATACCGAAAAAAATTTCTCATCGCTCAGTTACCGCATTGACATTCGTTTTCCTGATTTCATCAAAATCTAGGAATTTGCTAAAACTATCTAATAAAATAAGAAATGTTTTCCGAAAAAGGAAAATCTAAAATCCATTGATTTGAGTCTCTTGCAGGCTCACGACAATAATTTTGTATATGTTGACAAATAATCTTGCAGGGATTTCTAAACGATTTCTGTAATAGATACAATCATCTTCATAATTCTTTCTAATCCATTTGAACTTCAACATGTGAATAATTTCATTCAAGATTTAGTCTTACCGTTAAGTGTTTTTAACTAAATTTTTGTCCATGGAAAGTATTAAAAAATTTATGATTTTGCGATTTTTCAGAGTGGCGATAATTGGCAAGTGTAGTATTGAAAGACCATCCACATGAATCACTCTTATAGCTTTAATACAATATGCTTTAACATATTGAGCTTTACTGCGTAACGTTACAGTCTAGATGCAGCAATAGCCGTTGTGGAATTCTGGGATTAAATATTTTTGTTAAAGTTTGGTTGTCAGTGTATAGTGACCGTATATATATTTGTAGAAATACTCAATTGCGAGTATTATAGCATTAGCTTTACGATGCAATTGGTTGCAACTTTTATGTGCTGGAGTTTGAGAGACAAATCTAACTGGCTTCCCCACTCCATTAATAACATGGCAGAGATAGAAATGGAAATAGTTAGGGTAAAATTCATCATTTCTTAGAGGGAGGGGACGGGGGTAATCTTTGTACTGAATACCCTGCAATGTTTTCACTATGCATGCACCCTATGAACATGGGAGAAGCTAGGGTTTAATGGGGGGGGGGGGGGGGGCGGGCTAGAGAGGCCAGTCTGACCCAGAATTTAAGAAGTATATTCTTCAAGCAAGTATTGTTTTTCAAAAATGTGTAAAAGTTTCTAAAACGTTAATCAGTGTAAAGCCTAGTTTGCTTACATCAAGCAAACTATGTTATTGATTACTGTTGTTTGATTTCGAGCAAGGGTTGATTCTTTAAAAAATATCGCCTATTCATTTGACTGGTTTCATTCCGATCCAATGCAAAATACATGTGATTTTTTTTTTTAATCTACTAGCATTATGTTTTCTACTGGACTGAGATGACTTTCACAGATAAAAGAAAAGTTCTTCTAACGGCAATAAAACCGGAGATTTAATAGAAGCCAAATTTAATTATTATGCAGAAACGCTACTGGTATTGAGAAAAATTTTATTTTTTAAAGATTAGAAAATTATCGCTTATACCTACAACGAAACTGACTTGCTAAAAATAACCCTGATAGCACGACTTCAGGAGTTACCACTACAATCATAATTCTTTTATTCTATCGGTGAAATTGCATGTACATCAGCCCGTAAAAATGCACTGAATCACTACGGAAAGTTCTGTGCATGTAATGAAACAAAAAGAAAATCGAGATATATTCCTTCTCGCTCATTATTTTAGCAGCTTTTCGGGGTTGATTCAGTACTCACAGCAGCGTTTTAGTTCAGTATTCATAGAGAGATGAAAAATGTTGATAGATTTGTCTCATTCTAATTGGTTTACATCTCTTCAGGGCGTGTAAAGTAGTTTTAAAGTACATTGCATGAAGAAATTCAGAACTAGTTTCCAGTTCAATCCATTGGAAGTGCGTCCGATTGACACACATTTCACATATCAGTAATAGATTAGTAAGAATTGAGAAACAGATTTTTAATTATAATAAAAAAACTTTTATGATTACAGACAATCTATCGTTTTAAATGTTCACCAATATATATTTTATAGCCATTGACTCATTGAAAATACTATAACTGGAGAGGTACTGTTGTGAAAAGGGTCCTTTACTTACTGCATTTAATTAGTAAAGTATTATATATATTAAATATATTAAAAGAAAAGAGATTTTTTTATTTTGAAAAAAATATATCTCCTGAATTACGCCTGAATGGTGTGATGCTCTTCATTAGTTCAAAACTACTGAAATATGCTCGAATATTGTGCTTCTCTTCATTGGTTTACAAGTACCGAATACATCCCCCAAACACTACAGCATGAAAGTAATGAAAAACTGATCTTCCCCCCACCTGAATGTGCGGGTTTTTCAGTTTTGGTAGCGATACCTCTCCTGCCCTTACATACGCAAATAAATCATTTAAAAACGCGTCAGTAGCTATATGTGTTAGTGTTTGTTTACCCCTGAATTTTTTCCCGACTGCCTATCCTTTTTTCACTGGAGCTAGAAGGCTTCCGTTTAGGTCTCCCGAAGTACATTTTCAGTACTTTTGTGCTATCGAATATTTTATACCTACTAAAAATTATCCAAATTGAAACATTTGAAATAGAACCTTTTCTAGAATAACGAAAAGTAAACTACATTTAAGAAATTCTATTCTTAGAATATATAACTTTTCTCATTTTCTGCGTGAAAATTAACTGCTATTATAATAATCGGAGATAATTTAGAAAATAAATTTACTACTATTAATCTAATTTTTCTATATTCACAGTTTGAATAGGACGAAGTAATTTTTTTCTTACATGCAGGAAATGTCCGTTAAGTTCGAAATCGCACCTAAATTTACTTCGTACACATGGTACACAGCTTATTCTCAGTAAAGATTTCATTGCATTATTTTTTAATTTGAATTCGTCACCATCGATTCTAAACGATATTACAAAATAAAAACTAGCTTTCTATTATTGATGAAGACATATTTATTGATAAAAAATACCTTAAAAAAACTAAAATTTTATCTAACATTCTTCAGGAAAATGTCCATATTCGCCCTCTGACGAATGACTAGCATCATTAGGCTTCGCAGGCATACGTAGAGCAATTGTTTCTGGCAAAAAACAATTCAATCGTCTTTTTTTTATGCTCCTGATGCTCCTATTGTCCTCATGCTAGAGAGGCTCTGATTTCTTTGGGAAATTTTTGCGAGAAGTCTTGGCGGTATGATCGGAAATGTTTATTTTGGGCTTCCGCGGCCACTTTTGAAAGCAGTCCAATAGGCAATAATGTATTTTTTATAATAGCTGCACCATGGATAAGAATTTTATGCATTCCTTGAGTCATTGGGTACCAAGGGTACAGATGGACATATAAGTGAACAGTATCTATTGCGTATTAATCGTATTTTTCCGAATCAATTATATGTCCGCTCGAAATACACTCTAGAATGATTTTTAATCTGTATATTAGATCATAACTGATGCCCCTTATTTCCGAATTTCAATAAATCTCCTGCTAGTGTTGCCATCATTGGATTTCCAGTTTCCTATCTTTTTGGTATTTTTTTCCATTTCGGTTTTCATCTTTGTATTTTTTTACTGGCACCTTATAAGCCAAGTAGAGAATGCTTTCTAAAAGACGAATTTTGGCATGTAAAACTGAAAACCTAAATTCGGTAGCCTTAGAATTAATCTCTTTTCCAAAATACCACATATGTAGCATTGGCTTATAGATTTTGTGCCAGTGACAGCATTCCAGACCATTGTCATGATGAAGACATGTTTAACTAAAAACTTCTTAGCATTTAAATGAACCTCTAGTTGTGCTCTTTTGGTTTCGTGCAGTGAACTGCAGAATACAGGAGATTGCGAATTGAATTGACTTGTAGGATACATAAAAGTAGAAAAGGTTTTGAAAGTATACAGAAAATAATCAATTGCCATGACTTGAATCCTTGCAAAATGTCAAACTAGAACTTGATAAAGTTTGGGGCAAAATTTGACAGATTTAATGTTTTGTAAGAATTAAAGTCATGGCACCTAGATTATTCTCTCTAGGCTTGCACGGAACCAAAAGAACACGACTTTTGTTGCGTTAAGTGACCTCGCAGAATTTTTTACATAATTAATTTCTTCTTCCGTCATATCAGTACTCTCTTTAACAAAACGGGATCTTATAGGTCAACAATACCGCCGAGAAGAAGGTGTTGGGTTTTCCCATAGTACCTCTTCATCTTCTTTACCAGCCACTAATCGTAGAGGGACCAAACAGCTCTGAAATATGTTCGCATCTAAGTCGACATCATTTTCGAATTTCTGTTTAAACTGGGTTTTTAAGATCCGTCACAACTCCATTTACAAATAATCTTCAAGGTATCTCGTTCTTGCTCTTTTAATGTTATCAGGTACAGACTGAACCTTCTAGCCATGAATGATTGTATTTGAGAAATACGTCTTCCTTCTTATGGGTTTTTCACCATCTTTGATTAATTTGCGATTTGAAGTATGAAAAATTGCGTTTTAAGCTTTCAATTTGGTCTTACGTGTATCCTTCGCTCGACAAAAGTTGCTCCTTCAACAAATTTAATTTTTCTTCCAAATTAGACAAATTAAGATTCTGCATGCGGTCGAATAATTATTTACACAATTTTTACTCACAAGGTACCTTGTAATCCTAAAACAAAAGGACATTTTTTGAAAATTCTTTTAACTTCAATCATCATTTTTAGACATTTTAGTCCAAAAAAGTTTAAAGTACCGAAATTGTACTTATGAAAGCTTTAAACCTTCAACATTATTTAGAACTATAGCAGGATCTAACTTGGAAGTATAAGAAATACATAAATAAACAAAAATAATAGCTTAAAAATTCTCCATAATACGTGTGACTTTCAAAACACTAAATCTAAACTTTAAAATGAAAAAATAATGTTAATATTAATATAGCTAGTGAGTTATTATCGGCTGTATCAGAATCCATCACTTTTACTTCCGAAATGAAGGTAGAATAATAAATATTCACTGTTAAAATTTATTTTCACACGAACACCGAGAACAGACACATACACCAAGTGGGACGATCGTATTTCGACTGAACGTAAACACGCGGCGATTGCACAGAGAAAAGGTTGTAGGGGGCTGGGTATTGTTCTTAGACTAATCCACTGGCTCAGTAGTCGGTTTTTTTCACTTTTGGGCGCGTAATTGTTCAAATACCCGTATATGCGCCGTATACAAAATTTCAACTCTCTACATCGACGCGGACTCAGGCAGTGTCTAAATATATAATGAAAACGAAATTTTTTTACGGCAACACTACGAATAAGTTACATGGTTTGTCCCATTTTGGAACTTGAATCTACAATTTTTATTTAAAACGACCGTATGCAAATTTCAGCTCTCTAAATAAACGCGCCTTCGAGTTATCGTGAGGACAGACAGACAGAAGGACAGACAGATATACAGTCGGACGAACAAAGAGGTAGACCGACAGTTGAACATGCAAAATCATATTTTACGTGGGTTTTCAATTCATTTTGCTCTACCAGCATTATTTCTATTCGTTACAAATGGAATGACATATTAAAGTACCTACCTTATGAGAGTTTATCTGCGGTATCAATATGTTTTATAATGCAGAGCGACATTTTCTGAAATTATTACAAGGAAGGTTAAAAGATTACTTCTAAATATGTAAGAACGGAGATTACTGCTATAAACGTAAATAATTTCAGTAAATCTTTAGCCACCAGCAATATCTAAAATAGACATGAAACCCCTTACAGAATCATTCAACTTCCCCATAAAATTTTTAACGCAAACGTTGGTAGTATTGATTTTTCCGTATCCTACTCGCAGCCGTATACACATGTATGTATATGTATGTCAGTGATGTTACCCCAATTTCAGGACTTTCATTTGTTAGGGGTGACTTTTTGCGCTCAGTTCCTATAGTGTCAAAGTGAAGGAAAAATATATTTATTATCCAAAATGTAAATTCATATTAATTTAGAGCCTGGTGAAAAGTAAAACGTTTAACAAACAAATAATATAATAATTGTGAGCGAGTATTTATACGAAGATTATATATTTAGTCCTGGTGTTACTTTTAGTTTCCATATCCGTGCACAAAAATGGATTTTTCCCAGTGCGAATTGACATTACAAAAAGAAAAATGCGTTTAAAACACGCTAAACTAGTTATAATTACAATAGTTTTTGCAAATATAATTCTTTTTTATTATTCGTGGAAATCACTTTTGTGGAAAACCGTCCTCGACTCCCAGCATGACAGCATTAATCCAATCACCGAAAAATCTAAAAATCCAAAAGATAAAATCAAAACCACCAATAAACATATTCGAAAGTCCATAACAATAGTCTTTAGAAACTTTTACCATTTCGAAAATGACTTAAAAGGATCCTTAGACAGCATTCTTGAAGTAATACCAAACATGCAAATTTTGGTTGTGCAGGATACTGTGTCGTATCCTCCTCTAGTTTACAATAACAATGCAACATCTGAGAGCAGTGTAAAATTTATGAGCCTTGGATTTGATATTAGTAAAACTGCAAAGGATTTGTCACCGTTATTAGCTATTAAAACGAAATTTGTATTATTTATGCCGGACAGTGTACGTTTAAGTAACAAAAATTTGCTACAAAAAATATTAAAAGAAATCAGTAATGGTTTTTCCGATGAAAAAACTTATAGTCCGGGTAAAAGTGAGAAAATTTTGATAGTCCCCTTTGCTGGCAATATGAAATCCTTTAGTAGCTGTTGCCAAATAAATCTTGATCTTCCCAACTGGACAATTGAGTATGATGCGGTTAATACTAGTGATAAATGTGACCTGGTAGGTAGTTTCTTATTTTAATTCTTAATTTAATATTAACATATTTTTTTTTATCCATTTTTTCAAGTATCTACAAAAACATGCAATATTGACGGACATCAACATCCTTCGTGATATGCCAGACGCTTTATCGGCTCCATTCCCTGAAATGTTTTACGTTCAAGCAAAAATTGCTGAACTAAAGGTAATTTCAATTTTTCGATAATATTAAAGTAGAATAATATTGTAATTTTTCAGAAAAAGATATTCTCCTATTCTTTTCAAGATGGTAAACGGCTGTTTACTTCATACCACACTAAGCAGCGTCGAATGGAAATCCGACGAAAACAATTCAAGGAAATGTATAAAAAATTACAAATCAAACGGATTATAAAAAAATCGCACAAAATAATTTCCAAGATTGAGGGAAAAGATCTCACAAGTCCTCAACATAATCTAGTTTTAGACACTCAGTTTTCTTCTTCGAATTTCTCATTACCACTAATTACTGAAATCGATCTGATCGGTTGCGAAAGAACAACTAAATCCTGCATCGGTCCTGTCTATAATATGAAGCCCTTCTACATATATTTAAATAAACATACACCACCATGTTGTTTGGAAAAATTGAAAGCCGTATTTTTTCATATCCTGGAAGAGTTTGAAAATGTTGGAATCCGATATTGGTTGGATAATTTAGCTCTTAAAACCGCTATCGAATCAAATCAACTGGCACCAGATGCATTCGAAATTGACATAAGTTTCAACTCATTTGACCTTGAACGTTCGTCTCCTTTAAAAAAAACCATGTCCAGACCATTTACAGATTCTGAAGGATTCTACTGGATTAAAGCTACCGATGGGCAATACTTTCGTGTTCAATTTTCGAAAATTAATCAAATTGGAATCAATCTACTTCCCTTCGAAATTGATGGTAACCGTGTCAAACCGAATGGATTTTTCGGATGGAAAGCTAAAGAATTTTCATCAGAATTTTTGCATCCTATGTCAACTGTTTTGTTCCTTGGTAAAAATATTATGTGCCCAAATAATGTTCGGGAATTTTTGGATTTTAAGAATATCAAGTGAATTGCAGAAGCTTTTTTCTTCCATGTTTCCATGTATGCATAATGAATACCATCAAGTAAGTATTTAGATAGATTCTTTATTGTAAGCACGAGCAAATACATTATGTGATACTATTGAAGTCTCAAGTGTTAACTTGAATATTTGTTTTTTTTTTAAGTTTTTGTTTACAGTTTAAAGAGCCACAAGTCTTCACAAATTTGTATGTACCTATTATTACATTTCCTCTAATTTTTATTGATGTAGAATTTTATTATTGTAAGTAAATATTATATTGCATCGACGAAACTTTCCATGGATATAAATGTATTACGTATAATGCAAATCATTATTGTGTTGAATAATAAACGATTCTTAAATATTTAAAACTTTGATTAGTTCCAATCATGTGACGCCCTTAATTTACACGTTCAACTGTAATGCAAGGAGAACTATTTTACAGAGCCTAGTTTTTTTTCCCTTTATATCTTTATCTGCCCTAATTCAATGTACGTAAATGTATTTTTTTTTTATGGACAGCAAAATAAATAAAAATAAATTGCAATTATCATCATCACTCTCCTATAATGACACTGTTTCCAATTGCTCAGTTTTTCAGTTTTCACCCGGAAATGCTTAGTTTTTCAAATTCTAACCTGAAGTAATAGTACATTCATTTGGTATACAAAAAGGGAGCTATCTGGAAAGTTTTTCCGGAAGTTTTGAAAATTGGTGTTTTTATATATTTCGATGGGCTGATTTCAACTTTTCATAGGGCATAGGTACATTATCTACAATCTAGGTGGATCACCGCTGCACCCAAACCAGCATGCTTACCAAGCAGGGAAGTCTACTACAACTGCCCTACATAGTCTTGTTCTAAGACTAGAACAGGCGGTAGAGGATAAAGAGACAGCCCTATGTGCATTCCTAGACATCGAAGGAGCATTTGATAATACCTCCTTTGAAGCCATTGAGAACGCAGCTACCAATAAAGGAATAGAACCTTCCTTGATAAAATGGATAAAAGCTATGCTTGAAAGCCGGAGAATCACAGATAACCTGGGGGAGGACTCTATAACAGTAGTGGCTGCTAAGGGATGTCCCCAAGGTGGGGTTCTGTCCCCTCTACTATGGTCACTGGTTATAGATGCTCTTCTACAGAAGCTAACCAACTCCGGCTTTGAAAATCATATATATATGATATGATATGCAGATGACCTGGTTATTACAATTAGGGGCAAATATGATCAGATAATCTCTGAACTATTGCAGAATGCCCTAAACATAGTCTGCAACTGGTGCCAAACAATGGAACTTCGAGCCAACCCTGGCAAGACAATAGTTGTTCCATTCACAAGAAAAAGGAAGCTTTGTTTGAAAGCACCATCTCTTGAGGGAACAACAGTGGAATTCTCAAAGGAGGTCAAATATCTGGGTATTACCTTAGATAATAGACTAACCTGGAACTCTCACTTAAAAAGAATACTAGATAAAGTTACAGTGGCGACATGGACATGCCGCAGGCTTTTTGGCAAAACTTGGGGTCTAAAACCAAAAATGACTCTGTGGTCATATACATCTATTATAAGACCCATGGTCACATACGCTTCACTCGTTTGGTGGCCAAAAACAGAGCAAAAGACGGCTCAAGCTAGTTTGCAAAAACTACAACGGCTTGCATGTCTAGGAGTAACAGGTGCCATGCGTACCTGCCCAACCACAGCCTTAGAGGCTATGTTGGACCTGCTACCCTTGCATTTGCATGTGAGAGGGCAGGCCATACTTAGTGCAATAACACTGCAAAGGGCAAACCTCCAAACCACAAACAATTTGGTTGGCCACCTGAGAGTCCTCCAGGAATTCGTAGAGGACCCGATGACTAACCCAATTTCAGATGTTATGCAAAAACGCCATAACTTTGAAACGCCATTTAAGGTGATCTTGGGGGACCATCAACAGTGGCATCTCTTAAATGGTACACGGATGGGTCCAAAATGGAAGGTAAAGCAGGCGTGGGCATATATGTGCCAAGGTGCCATATCGCAAAGGCACTGGGGGCCTCACCAACCATTTTTCAGGCAGAAATACACGCAATAGAACTCTGCGCTCGCGAGATAATCCATAACAATATGCGTGGAGCAAAAATATACATAATATCAGATAGCCAAGCCGCACTTAAAGCGTTAAACTCGTTTACGTTTGAGTCTAAGCTGGTTTGGGACTGTCTTACTGTCTTGAAGCAACTGGCTGAGACAAATAGGGTGACACTAATATGGGTACCAGGATATGAAGGCATTAAGGGGAACGAGATTGCGGACCGCCGTGCAAAGGAATGAGCCAAATCTCCGTTTATTGGCCCGGAGCCTGTCTTTGGACAACCAAAGAGTCACTTCTTGGCTCAGATCAGGCTTTGGGAGGACAGAACTAAAAAGGAATACTGGGAAAACACCCCGGGGCTGAGACAAGCGAAAAAATTTATAAAGTATTCGCAACAGAGGACAAAAGAACTCTTCACACTCAGCAGAAAGGAACTAAGGCTCATAACGGGCCTACTTACTGGGCATTGCCCACTTAGTACCATCTCAAGAAGATGGGTAAGGTCGATGATGAGACCTGTCGATTCTGTATGGAAGACGATGAAACTGCTGAGGATATCCTGTGTGATTGTGAAGCCCTATGGCGCATAAGGCTAAGACATCTAGGAAAGGCATTTCCACTGCCAGAGGATGTTGTTAAAATGACCCCCAAGGACATTATAGGTTTCATTAAAGACCTTAAGTTCGAATGGGCGCCCTAGGGCGTTTAGGGGTAATGTCACAAAACATCTCCTAGGTCGCGGTGGCAGGATGAGAGACGAAAGTCCTGTCTGCATCCCCCGGAAAAAAAATAATAATAATAATAATAATCTAAGTGGAACAGCTTATATGATCCACTTCAGCAAATAAACAATTTCTCTTCTAAGTGTACTCAATTATTTAAGGCTCTGAACATCAATGGATCCTTAAATAAAAGAGATATCAAATATATTGAGGAACATTATTTTAAAAACATTTGTTTCTCTTCCATAAAACTTGTTTTTATTAGTTTGTTAAACAAACAATTCTGACGAGTTTCAAGAGTGGTTTGCACATAGTTTAGTTTAGTTTGTACCTCTAAGTATGCAGTAAGAAGGCGAAACGCGTCAGCATTATTTTTTTTATTTATCGAACTAATAATTAATAAAAAGTTTTGTGGAAGTAGAAACAGGTGTTTTTGAAAAAATGTTATCGAGGCAATTCCACTAAGTACTAGCAAAAAAATCAATCAACTTGGAATGCGCTGAACTAGTTGCAAAAGCATTGGATTTTGCTGCAAGGAGAAAATAACACTATTTACGAAATAGGTCTACCTTGCCTACTATTCTTAAGAAGAAAGCATCTTACGAACAAACCGTGCTTGTATTGAAAACACGTTCAAAAGCATTTGCGAATGCTATTGACAAGCGCTTCTCATATTCTTTTTTGAGTTCTCCACTTCTGCAGCAGAAAGAGCGACGATAGCACCTTTATCTTATCCTCGCTTTAAAATAAAAGTGGTTACCATGCATACCTTAACATCACCAAGAACTATTCATATTCAAATTCAAATTCAAAATCATTTAATGGTTAAAAGTATCCAAGATATTACAATCTTTTGGTGATACAAAACTTAGTTAGTAAATTGCAAGGGCAAATACTAAATTCATATTAATATTAAACTAACAGGAAGAAAAAAAGACTAAAGCTACAAATCATAAGCGCAAAATAAAAAATCTTAAGAAATAATCAAGCCAAAAGTAGAAAATTATAATAAGGAATAAAATAGAAATTAAAACTAACAAAAATTTAAAATTAAAATAGGCATAGCGTCAACTGGTAGCAGTGCAGGGAGGGAAAGACCATACAAGAGCGAAACACATAAGTGATGCCAGAGAAAAGTAATAGTAATAATAAAAACAAAAATAAAAGCGCAGTATATAGTTATTTCGGAGTGTAAACAAAATGTCAGTCCGCCTGACCATCATCCGAGGCCAGATGACGAGTCAGCCGTACTCTGAATAAACTAGCCGAGCTCTTGCGCTGCACAGCCGCCGGAAGACTGTTCCAAAGACGAGCAACGTGAACAAGGTGAGAGCGTTCCAAAATTTCCATGGTGATAATGGGGAAAATAAATAGCTGTTAACCCTAGTGTAGATGATTTTATGAAGAAAAAGTAAAATTATCAGTATTAGATAAGCATCTAGAGACATACCCAGCAGAGAATTACGGAAGAGAGAAACGTGATCGTATTTCCTCAATCCATGAATAAAACGGATGCAGTCATTGAAAGCGACATTCAGCTTCCTCCTACAGATCGAATCCAAGTGAGGGAAGACAATACTTCTACTTGTGAAATAAGGCAAGAGAAGAGTTTTTACTAGCTTGGAATGAAGAGCAGGAGAGAGAATCGCGGATGAGGAAAATCTGAACTTGTCTAAAAAGACGGTAAGAAGCTTGGAATGATTGACGCTGTCGAAGACTTTAGAAAAAGTGTGTTAGCACTGTCAGGTGATTCTTATCGAGAGTTCTACGAATGTCGGAAGTTACCTTCAACAAAGCAGCATTGCAGCTGTGACCAACTCAGAATCCTGACTGCCACGGGGTGTGCAGTCGTTTGATTCCAAGTAAAGTAAGATCTGTTCGTGCATGAGCTTCTCAAGCGCTTTGGACAAAAAACACAGAATAATGATAGGTCGATAATCGCATGATCCATCAGGACAAGGGCGGATCCAGAAATTTGCTCTAGGGGGGGGCGATCGCCCCCCTCGCCTCCCTATAACCACAATTGCCTTCAGTTGTGGACCGCTCTGTATAACTTTCTCTTTTCGTTTCAGCATGAAAATTGCATTAGCATTCAGATATCGCCGGAGTTCTTTTATTTATATAATATAAGTTTCTGATCGCATAAGCATAGTAAAGTTTGGTGCCGAATAAAATAGAAAATCTATCAGTCGTAACCCCTGGAATATACAAGCCATAAAGTATGACTTGAATGCGAGGATAGTGCACCAGTAGCGGCTGACATTAAACACTTCTTCTTTGTCTTACTGATGGTGTTTTTCATATAAAGATCGCTTGCATTTCGTTCAAACACCATAATTTCCTGGGCTGGACAGCAATTTCTTGCAAATTAAATAGTTAAAGAAATATTCGTGGAATATTAATTAGGTAGGTACTATATGTATTAAATTAAATTAAATATTTGCAGAAAAACTGAATCTTAGATTAATTACCCCGGCTATGATAATTTTCGCAACATACTACTTTTCATCAAAATACCCGGCTTTTGTGAGCTTTCGACCACAAAAAAGTGTAAAAATTTTGCTTGTACTGAAAATTCCTTAGTGGTATAATTTTAACTTTTTTGAGAATAACATATGACTAAAAAAAAAAAAATAATAAATATAACTAATAACTTTAAAAAAAACTATCTAAAATTTTCCATTCAATTAAATATTAAAATTATATTACGTTTGTGTATAAATTTTAAAACTTTCATGGTATGCAAAGAAAGCAAAGTCAAAGCAAGGTAATTTAATTAAGTATTTTGATAAACATTAGGAGTTCCAAATTTCATTGTTATTGACTGTAGTGTTAAAACTAAAACTGCCCAGGGGCTAGATTCCGCAATTGTGAACAATTTTCCAGTGCACACGATTTAAAAAACTCACCGTGAGATAAAGTGTACACTTAAAAGCTGAATGAAAATATTTCTTTGCTGAATGTTGTTTGAGTGAGAAAATAGTATTTTTGAAGAAGTTAAGTTCAGTTACACGGAAAAAAAAGATTCGCTGGTTTACACTAATGAATTGGTCACATTAACAAATAAAATTACTTGTTTTTCAGCTTACGAATGGAATTCGTTGCGGGAACTAATTGATATTAGCTAATTTGCTTATATTCTAACTTCGAAAATATTTACAATTTCAACGAAATCGCTAGTCAATTTAACTAATCCTTCGAAACAAGTTTTTCGAAAATATTCAGCTTTTGGACCAATTATACTGTTGAATTAACTTATGTTTAATACTAGTTTTCGAAGATAAATCGACTAAAATATTCGTTGGAATTTTGAATGCCATGTACACAAAAAAAGTAAAAACAACTAAAGAATGCAGTTAATTTGTTTGTTGAATCTACAAATCTTTTAGTTGAATCGTCTAATTGGAATTTACTGTGTTAGCAAATTAATTGGTAGAAACTTACTCCAGCATTAATCATATAAACAAATATCATTGGCAGGTCTTATCAATTTATTATAGGAATTTCGAAGATAAATCGACTAAAACATTAGTTGGAATTTCGAATGCCAAGTACATAACAAATAGCAAAATCAACTAAAGAAAGCAGTAAATTTGTTCTTTGAATATACAAATCTTTTAATTGAATCGTCTAATTGGAATTTACTGTGTTAGCAAATTAATTGGTAGAAACTTACTCCAGCATTAATCACAGAAATAAATATTATTGGTAGATCTTGCCAATTTATTAAGGTATCTGAAAATGATAATTTTTATTATAACTAAAGAAGTTGTTTGATTCTGCTTATTATATTGAACAATTCATCAAATGTACAATTTATTAAAAAAATTTTATTAGTTTGAATTTGCTAAGAGAATTTTTTTAAATTTCTGATGTACATAAAGAGAAAGTCGAAGAATGTTTTTAGTTGGTATTAAATTACTAAACTTCAAATAAATTCCAAACATTTTATTTGTAGTTACAGAAATTAAATCAACTCAATTAGAAGGAAGGGGAAAAAATAATACTTTTTTATACAGTTATAATTACAGTTTATTTAAATAAATGTACTACACAATAATAAATCTAATTCAAAAAAAATTATAAACACCATTCCATTTATTCGTGTGGCGACTTGACTCTTACTATTTGAATTACATTTGGTAATAGTAAAATAAAAGTTGGAGGATAAAGTTGGTTTCAATACAACATAATTGTCATTCTGCTCATTAACTGAAAAATTAACAAATATCATTTTGTTGCAATAATATAAAGCACATCGTATAAAATAAATAATTATCTGTATTTGCTCATTAAATCTCAAATGACATCACAAAAATTAATATTTTATCCAATAAAGAGGTGGATTTACATGAGAATATATGTATGTGTAAAGATAATGTGCTTGAATTTATCAAGATTAAAATTTTTCAAAAATATTTCATCTTTAGTTAAATCTAGTTAGAAGGAAGGGGAGAATGAAGACTTTGTTATTCTTTAGTAAATAGTTACAGTTCATTGAAATAAATCTACTATTCAGTAATAACACAATTTAAAAAAGTTATAAACACCATTTATTCATGTGGCGCCCTGACTCTTACTATTTTCATTCCATTTGGTAATAGTAAAATAAAAGTTGGAGGATACTTAAAAGTGGGTTTCAATACAACATAATTATCACTCTCTTCATTAACTTTATAAGAATTGAAATGGTCCATGAAACCTTCATTATTTACTTCTTGACAAATTAACAAAAATTCATTTTGTTGCAATAATATAAAGTATATCTTGAAAAATAAATAATTATCTGTATTTTCACATAAATCCGGAATGACATCACAAACTTTTAATTTTTTATCCAATAAAGAAATAGATTTACATGAAAATATATGTGTAAAGTTAATGTGCTTGAATTTATCAATATTAGAAATTTTCAAATATATTTCATCTTGAGTTAAATCTAAAATAGTTTTGAATCCTACTTGATAGCTTGCACTTAAATCATATAGTTTACGCTGCAGATATATGAACTGATACTGCAACTTTAATGATAAGCTAACTAAAATATTTTTTCTCGTTGTTATAGCGTTACAATATGTCTTCAGCTCTTTATGCTTTGCCTCAAAACGTAAAGTCCAGAGTTTTTTAAGAGGTCCAAGTTTATAAATTACTGTGGGGTAATGCACCAAAAAGTGATGCTTTGGTTTGAGATTATCTTTGAAAATATTCACGTAAAGATTGTTGTGTTCCTTAATTAAATGTTTCAAATAGACAAGAGCGTTATCGTCAAAAGCAGGCAGTAAAACCATGTCCACTAATTTTACGAGTACTAAAAGGAAACACCAAACGGGTTCCACTTCCGGAACCATATCACCAATTAAGAGCGGGAGAATAGACACAAATAATTGCATTTCTGATGCTGACATTTTGAATTTACATTTATCTATATGCTCTTGCTTAATTTCAACTGATATATTGTTTTTTTCAGAATGATGGTATTGATAATATTTTTTTCTATAATTTAGCGAATTTAAAGAAAAGAAGTTCTTGGAATTTATTAAGTACTGTAGTACCCGAGCTATATCATAGTGACAAACACCTTCGAAGAGGTCATGGGCAATGTCAACAGTGATATTATTGATGACATGAAACGATGGAATCTCATTAAAAATGCACATCTCTTTAATGCGGGTTTTTGAAAAATTGTTTTCCTCAAGGTATTTATGATAACTATCTTTATGTCTAAGAAGCACTGAGTCTTCCTCTGCCTGAATAGCCATCTGATCTTTATGACAATTACATATTCTGCAAAAATAGTTGGCCGAAAAGGATCTTACAAAGCCCATAATGGTGTTCAAACCTAAATTGTCACCTGTTATATTAGCCAACATAAAATGAATTCTGAATTTTTCACCATCACTTACAATTTCTAGCCCTTCAATTTCCAGATATTTCAACTCCTGCACTAATACTTTAAAGTTTTTAGCTGTACCAACGCATAGATCTTCCGATTTAAGCAAGGCAGCGACAAAAATATTGTCTAACTTGGATATTTCTTCTGAGTTTAAAAACGGAAATTGTATGTAAAATGTAGATAACTTATGAACACCACTATGGGATCCAAGTGGATTGTTAATTTCTACGTCATCATAGTAGAGTACTATAGGAAAAACTATTTTATTAGTGAAATGTCTTATTTTTTCTTTCCAGACGGAACCGTTGACAATATTGCATATTATATCAGACTTATATAATGACTTCAATCTCGTCATGTAGTTTGATAAAACCCCAGGTTTTTCCAGGAAAATAGTTAAATTTTGACGTAGTGGCATCACAACCCCTTTTCTCGCCCGACCTTCGGTATTTTCATCTATTATAAATTCTTGGGGATCTATCAACTCTCCTATTGAAGATAAATATTTTTTGAACATATACTCGTTTGAAATATGTTCGAATAAATCTTGGCATTCAGAAAAACAGCAACTTAATACAATTTTGTTATTACATTCACTACATTCTAAATTTTCTAACATTTTATTACATTTTTGTTCTGCGAAAGGAATGAAAGCTTCTAAAAATATGTGTTTGATATCAGTGATAATATTGTTAGCTTGTTTTCTTGATAAAGAGAGGTTTCCATAAAGTTTCAACGCAAAACTATCAAAAGCTATTTTTATCGAGGAGTATGTTATTTCATTTTCATTGTTAACTCTGGCAGATTGTTTTTCATTATTTTGTTGAATAGGTGTACTATCATCAATACATTTATTACATTCAGAGTAATTATTTTCAACGGTTAGATTTTCCTTAATTTCTTGTTTTTCTTTCGAATCATTTGTTAAAGCATGTTTATTAAGAAGGTGCCTCTTAAAAGAATAGATAGATTGAAAGGATTGAAAACAATTAGCAATATTGCAAGCAAATTTTGAATATGTTCCAAGTTTATGATGGAATTTTAAATGTCCTATATAAGTGGGAATATTCACAAAAGCAAGTTCGCATAAAAAGCAATGAAACATTATATACAGCGAGAAAAAACGTATAGTTTAAATTTACGAACTACAAATAACACTCCTCTGAGTATAAAACTTATACGCTAGGAATGTCTGAGTTTTTTAATTCAGATATAAGAGCAGTTAATGCTGGACTACGCCTTGAGCTTGCCTTGATACCATATATGTACTCTTCAAAAAAGTTCCATACCTGGTTGCATTCTTTAGCGTAATGTATGTTGAGAACTTGATGAATTTTATAAGTCACTGATAATGTCTTCAAAAAGCTGGAGAAAGCATACTTTACCCCATTGAAACAACAACGAAACTCTTGCAGCTTGGTCTTGTCCTCACCGATAACTACAATGCATGGTTGTAAAGCTATATGAAGGTCAGCATACTTCTTCTGTTGGGCCTCAAGTAAAACATTTATATCGTTAATTGTCTGTAAATTAAAATAAGTGATCAGTACTATTATCTATTTTGTTTTTATCATCTTACAATTGCATGTAAGGCAAAACTACGCTGCGCATCCAAAATAGAAGGTTTCCATGTAATCTTCTGACTGTCGTGTTTAAAAGTCAACACTTTCGGAATGAGAATACTGCTAAGAAGAATACATATAATGTAGTTCTTCCCATCTATAGAAAGCAATAGAAATGGTTTAATATTAGTTAACCATGAAAACTAATTTATTAATAATATTTGCTAATTAATCTACATTCCAACTTCCGACTTGAATTGAAACCAGCTAATTTTGACTTGGCACTGTTTTTGCCTTTTGAGCTAACCTCTAGAAGAATGCTGCGTACATCACTAATTCAGAGTTAAGCCATTCGTGCTATCAAGCAAAATATCGCTGGTTCGTATCTAATACAAAGCAAAGTGCATTTACTCGTTTGTATTAAAAGTTTTAATTAAATTCCTTTTGATTCTAATAATTTTTTACAAAAAAAAAACATAATTCTTTTGTTAGCATGCATTTATCGAAATATTATCAAAAATAAATTAATTAAAAATATAAGTCTCAAATATATAAATTAAATCATGTTATATTATGATGCATAAAATATCACAATTGACATATTTACCTTCATTTATACTCTCATTTAGCAATGCAAGTAATTCCTTACTAGAAGGATCTTTTATATTCTTCTCAAAAATAGGAAGAATTTTCTGTATAAAAGTTGGCCACTTGGAAAAAAGCAATACGTCTCTCTCGGGAAAAAGCCTTTCAAAATCAAGCTCGATCTAGTAATACAAATAATCATTACTATACAACTTTTAGTAAAAGAAAAAAACTACTTACATATATATAACCAGATGGAATTTTATAGATCGGCCATTCCTCTAAAATATTTAGTTTTGCATTTAGAACGTCCGACCTTCTAAGAGGAAATGATAGTTGCCACTTCTCGTTGACAATACTTTCAGGTTGAGCATTTGTTTTCGTCATCAACTGTATGTAAAAATTTGCTTATATAATATGTATTAAGAAAAATTTAAACTTTTTACCTTCATCGAATATTTCATCAAGTTGTTTTGAAGAACATGGCGTAATACTTCTTTCTCTATATCGACTTTTAATAAAACCAAGCTTTTGGTACTTTTTTGATCTTGAATAATATTTATCAATCAACTTGCCTCTCGGAGCAATATTGCCACAACGGGGAACGTAATATGTTTCCTAGGGAAAAAGCAGTAGTTTGGAGTGATAAAAACATTGTTATTGATATAGCGAACCTTGCTTTCGTTAGGAAAAGTTCTACTTATTTCCTCAGCAGCATTAATAAATGTTGAGCGTATAACAGGTGATTTTTCTGACAACCAATTATCAATAATAATATTTGTTAAAGTTGTTCGAGATGTTTGGCAGAATTGTTTGGTATTTGCGTACTCGTTAGTAATCGCTTTTCCTGCCACACTTTTCTGAAGTAAACTTTTTAAATTCTGAAACAAAAATTCGAATTGGGTAAATGCAAGTGATGTTGCTGATATGAATCTACCAGAGGAGCTATATCGCTTTGAGGTGAGTTTGGACAACTTTCTAGCAACCACGACTGAATACTGTTAGAAATAGTAGATTCCTGGCATTCTTCGGCAAAATTTGATAATTTGGAGGTGAATCCCTTAAAAGTAATATGAAAAGTTTCTTACTTATGAAATTTGAAAATATTGTGTAAAATGACGGTCATATTAGATGTTTGTTTAATATAAGGAGGTGCGGAGCAAAAACGGATTAATCCAGACAACTTTTTAGAAAAAAAAATTCTTGGAACTTGTGGTTCTTGAACTAACCTTATGATTTCAAACATTATTTTCCAAGGGATTTTTGGGGATTCTGATAGACTTTCTTTGCGGTATTCTATTTGTGGTAACAACACCTGCTAAATTAAAAAAAAAACCACCCAAAATAGTGAATAAAGTGGATTTGTCGGTTTTGTTCCGTATCTCCTCCCATAATGTTATATATTAGCTTACATTTCGAATACGCCAGTCGTTCAGACGCTTTTTAAATTTAACCCTCAGACCTAGTTTTTCCTTTGGTATTAAATCCCTTATATCGTCGTCTTGGATTACTTTTAGAACTTCCAGGTCAATTCCGGCTCCTTCGTGAAAGTTTTTGTATATAAATATATGAAGTAGATATATAATCGATTCGTTATAAAGTAGATAACAAATTTACGAACTTTTGAAATCATTTTCTAAGTCTTGAAGATCCCATTCACTGAGTAGTTTGTGGATTATTTCATCTTCAGTTATGACTTCTAAATTATCATTCACAATGTTTTCCATTTTAATATGCAGTTAATGCGTATTGCAAAATTATTGCAACTTCTGTAAAAAACAGACAAATACAGTACACTGTTATTGTAGTATGTAAAGTTAATAAAAGTGCCCTGCTGATACGCTTCGCACTTATACATGGCGCCCGGGTTAACCATGGATATTGGAATGGGAGGATAGAGGATGCCGTGATAAACAAAAAGTTATATAGGTGGGAAGGGAAAATGAATACTTCCAGACTTCGGGGGATTTGAGATTTTAAGAACTTTCTCCTTTGAGGGAGACAAATCTCATATGATAGTAAACTGTTAACCGTCTAGGCTTTTCACTTAACGCCTAATCAACTTTTCATTCCAGTGTCGTCTGCAGTTATAGGATGAATAAGTCTAAAATTTTGAAACATTTTAATTTTTTTTTAATTATAGTACTTCCTTGCAAGATTTAGAAATTTCAGAATGTATTTTTTCATTTGTTGCTGAACATGTACTAATCTATATGCAGCGGTTCTAAGACAAACCTGGTTTTCTACAATTAACTCATACAATTATCTCAAGAAATTCCTGGAATGAAGGGAAATGCCTACTTACAGTTCCAGAGAATTCTTGTAGAAAAGATGGCGTATATGTAGAAAAACAGGATAATCTTAAAAATAGTTGCATGTAAGATAGGTCCTAGCAATGGATTAAATGAAGGTAACATTCGAAGGTTTCTTAATCTTGCAAGAAAGTGCTATACTTTTACAGGGCTCTTTTATTAATAACTTGGACAGAAAAATCGTTAAAATTTAAAAGAGTTAAAAGAATATTTCCAATTTTTGACTTTTTCGTCCTATACCTACCGATAACAAGGGAGTGAAGAGGGAAAATCCTACACGGTTTATTATCATCTCAGATATGTCACCTTTAGCATGTATATATCGAGTAAGCAACATGGTGCTAAGGGAAAAATTTTCAAAAATCAAAAATCCCCATAAACATCGAAAGAACTCATACACATACCTCCGGAATGACTCATCCACCCCCTTCAAACAAAGTATTGTATATTTCGAGCTTCTATATGTATAATCTGATGCAATATGCCCACGGGTAAACCGGACATCATGTTTCTTCTGGGGTAAAACACCAGAAAATTCTATTTATGCTATAATTTTTGGGCTTCTAAAAGCAAAAGCAACGTACTTTATTAGTTTTCTTTAAGGTGGCTAAAAACTGTACAGTAATTGAATGTATAGGAATTACAATATAATAGTTAAAAAAGTATTTAACACAATGGCCCCCTTCTGATATTCTTGTTACTTAATTGATAAAACTATGTAAAAAATATAGAAGCACATGACCAAAGAAAAATCTACAGGAGTAACAATAGAAGCAAGAAATATGTGCTCAGGTCCCAACATTTCCTGTTGATTTAACCCCTCGACAATTCTTATATAATTCACTGAAATTTTGCAGTCTATATCTGCCGACTTTTCTTCCGTTATGAGTTCCTATACAATTTACACACTTTAAATATGAGAATAGAGGAAATATAATAATTCACAAATGTGTTAAATAATTTCTTCAAAATATTTCCATACCTCATAAATAATATATATATTATAACTTCTTAGTAGTAAAACTCACTTCTAAACTTCACTTTCTTGCATAAAGCACACACAACTTTCCTCTACTAAAGATTCCTCTATATTGCAATACAGCTGCGTGTAGTACTTGGTTTGCGGTAAAAACACTACAAGCCCATTTTCATAGCATGTACTACGTCCTTTGGAAATCAGCAAAATGAATTGTTGAACCATCGAATATATTTGTAGAATGTACCAATTTCAAATACACTTACGCACACTATAGATAGTTTTTTAATGCACGTGAATATACTTAAATGAATAAAATTAGTCGTATTGTAAAATGATATTAGTTAAATTAGCAAATATATTTGTTGAAAATGGCTTTTGTCAACACTATTGTTGCAGAGTTTAGAAAATATAAGCAATGAACTTTCTTACTTATTGCGAAGGTAGCTAATAACTGCAAAATACATAGAGATACATAGAAATTACACTATAATATTTATCACAATAGCCCTGATATTCATGTCACTTAAGAGACAGTACCATGTAAAATCTTAGAACCATTGAACAACTAAAGAAAAAATCCACTGGAGCAACAACAAAAACAAGAAGTGTGTGCTGAAGTTCCCCACATTTTATGGTACTTTTTTCTCATCGAAAATTCTCCGAATTTTTGCAGCCAAAATTTGCCGAATTTTCTACGGTTATGTATTTCTACGAATTTTGCACGATTGAAGTGGCTATCAGAATATAGGCTAACATAAATAATGCACAAATATGCAAAATAATTTTGTTCAAAATATTTCCATAGGTACCTCATAAATAATATGTATAATAAAAACTTCTTAGTTGTAAAAAGCACTTCCAAACTTCACTTTTTTGCATAAGGCACACAGAACTTTTCTCAACTAAAGATCACACTAGACTGCGATACAACTGCATGTAGTACGGTTTGCGATAAAATCCGCACACCACAAGCCCAGTTTCATAGCCCGTACTCTGGAAAATCAACAATAAAATTTTTTGATCCATCGAATATATTTGCAGAATGTTCTAATTTCTAATACACTTACGCACACAGCAGATAGTTTTTAATACGCATATTGTTATTATTATATGAATAATTAGTCGTATTGTAAAATGACATTTGTTGATTTAGCAAATATATTTGTTGAAAATTGCTAATCAATACTAAAGTAAGGTTCGTCTATGTACCTCTGTATGCAACAGCGTTACCAGGCTTATAAAAACTGCCGTATGTTTAATTAAATTTTAGACTGAAAATGAAGCGGAAAAGTTTTAGCTCTCTGTGTGAACATTTTCTAGTTTAGAGCAAAAATATGTCATACCTTCTTAAATCTTGACTAGAAGTGAACACCGCATCATTTCTTTCTGTATTTTTTGCAAATTTATATAGGATATTTTCAGTTGTTGCACTCTACAATGTAAATTATGTAACTTACCGTATTTTATACTTGTATGAAAATGTATTTAATAGAATGTGAGCAGCGAAATATTATTGACTGATATTCTTTGGTTTATGCCGCTTTTTTGATTTTTTTTACGTCGTTGTAATTACAGTTTTTTCGGATCTTTTAAAGATTATTATTCGAAAGTAAAGAACTATACTAAAACACTAGCATAGATGCAAAAACTGCTATTGAAGTTTTACTGAAAAATCAGTCCCATGAAACAAGTTTAGTGCAATAATTGAGTTCCATGGAATTCGACATTAGAAATATGCGTTTCTAAGCTCTTTTTAATTTAAAATTTTTATATTTAGCATATGGTATATGATTTAATGATTAAAAAATGTTCCTATATTTTCACCGAAATGCATTTAAAAAACAAACATTTCGATTACTCCTATCCGGAAAGTCCATTTACAAATTCTGGCAACGCTTGAATTTTTAGTTGAATTCCATTAGCAGAGTTTTTCATCCAACCAATATATTTGTTGAATGAGTTAATTTCTTATGAATACGTAAATTAGTGGAATCAAGTAATCAGGTTCGTTGTATTAACAAATGTATTTGTTGAAGTTCTCAATAAGCATACAAATTATTATGGAGTGAAAGTACATCATATATATGCATTGGAAAACTACATATTATGCTTGAAATTTATCAGGAAAAATGTTGTTTCCTTGTCTTCTATTCTTGTAAAGAATATATGAAATTCTTTACTTTCTTTTATCATCTCTAATTACAAAAAGCATTTTGCAAACTTCAAGATTATGACAGGTTTCAAATAAACATATAATATGTATAAAGTTAGATAAACAAATTAAATTCATTTCATATTTTTCGAGTAATACATACAATCCTGGATAATATTATATAAATTTTAATTAGACCTGGAAATGATAGACCAGTAGATAAAAGAAAATTGGTGAAATAACTAAAATGGCATAAGAGCAGAGCATTGAGTACAAAAAGTGCAAAATAACAATTTTTTCTAATAAATTGGTTAAAACAATCGATCTTGTAAAATAATGGTTTTGACAAATTGTGTTGGAATAACCAAATAATTTATTTGGCAAATTTTGAGAAAAATAATTGTAATTATTATCTAAATTAATAGTCAAATTAACTAGTTGGACATTTCAAAGATGATTAGTTGTTATCCTATCAAATATTCATTAATTCAACCAACTCAATTAGAAGGTATATGTAAAATATTTGCTGAAATTACAAACAGCTAACCAACTTATTCTAATTTGTAGCGACAACTAATCAACATTTTACATATTTCTAATTTATTTTTTAATTTGACGAATAAATTGATGAAAACTATTAATGCTCAACCAACTAACTGCGATTCGTGATTTTAATTAATAAATTATTTTCAGTGTATAAGAAATGAGTTACATAAATTCACTAGTATTAAGACGACTACGGCTTAGAAAAAGGGTAATATAAATAATATAACAAATAATTTTGAAAATAATGCTTGACAAAAACTCAGAGGTACCTCTTCAAAATTCGCACGCGTAAACTAATAGTTGCGGAATCCGGCCCCAGATCTTGCTTTCTTTGTTTACCTTGAAAATTTTACAATTTATACACAAATGAAATATAATTTTTATATTTAATTAAAATGCAAAATGAAAGGAAACTTTTGAGAACTTTTGTGATGTATTCATTAAGTGAAGGGAGAAATTATTTTCTATTTTTTCAATGCGGATTTAGATGGTTTTAAAATATGTTATTTTGTATTTTCCATTTCATTTGATTAGAGTATAAATTTTGATTTATTGGAGCTCTAGGGGGGGGGGGCGATCGCCCCGATCGCTCCCCACTGTATCCGCCCTTGCATCAGGAGATGTGAAGTTAGCAAGGGGCAGCACAATCACGCTTTTCCAAATTTTAGGAAATCGCGAGGATGTCAAACTCACATTAAAAATATGTAGGTTGAGATAAACGGGCCAAGGCAAAATAATTTTAATGAAACGTGGCGATATTTGATCGGGTCCGACTGCCTCAGACTTAATGGCATTAATGGCGTTAACAACTTGGACAGCATCAACACAGCTAAAGCTGAAATCATCTTCATATACCCGAAAATCTTCGACCCCAGAAGTGGTAGGAGTAACGTCAGAATTAGCATAGGATGAGATGTTCTGAGAAGTGAAGTACTTATTAAGGGAATCAGGATCGATATCGCACTCTGGGGCACCTTTCCCGAATACGCCCGCAGTTCTGAGGTTTTTCCACATTTTGCTTTGGGGTTGATTAGAATAGAATTTCGATTCCAAATACCGACACTTAGCGGCTCGAATGTTAGTATTGGTAAAATTTCTAATATATTTGTAAGCATCAGGATTAACTTCGGTCCTGATACGCAAAAATCTTCTGTGTTAAAAATCGCGTTCAACAATTAATCCCTTAATTTCCACAGAAAACCATGGACAGCCTTTCTAATTCAGAGTACATGATCTAAGGGGAGCAGCATATTTATCAAAAAGGTAGGATATATTTGAGTTTAAGTAAGTAATTTGATCATATACGGAGTGATAATAGCTAACGGACATCCAACCAATACATGTACATTCTGTAACCAATGCATGCATATTAATGCTATTAAAATCTCTGAGCGTGACGGTATTTTATGTTACTATATGTTAAAAAGAGAAAGTCATGGTCGAAAGTCGATGGAGAGCTTTTGTAATTGATTCTGAAGCAGCACTGCATCCGTGTGGATTGCCTGTATTAAAGTACGTGGGGAGTTCATTTATAATCTTGAGATACAGTGATTGTAGGAGAAATATAGAGCCATCAGACCTGGTATTCCTGCAAAGCAAATTATGACCTTGTAATACTTATGAGTAAGGCCACTGAATATATTCGCGAATTCCTCAGAATTTCGAACACTAATAACTTCCAGTAAAATTACGCGCATTTCTCAAAACCATTGTCAATTTCAACACAAACAATTTCGATATTTCGTAAGCTTGAATGAATAATTAATTAGCTTGGCCTTCAGACAATCTCTCACAAAAACAGCAGCCCATTAGATTTATTCTGTCATTTCGAAAACATATCTAAAAGTTCATACATTTTTGATCTCAGACTGCGAGCATTCAGGCAGCAGATATTTAAACCTACGGCAAAAAAATGTTAAAAGTAGTCTCACCCTGATATGAGCCTCATTGGAACCAACAACGACCGTTTCTTAGAGCGTGCCCAGTTATAAAGATCATTATAAGTAAAGCATATTTGTTCACACTTATAGCGCTTAGATTAGAAGACAAATTATGTAACTTCCTGTGTGCGGCATGTCTTCCCAACCCTGCGACTGTTACAAAAGAGATTGAATCAGGAAAATAAGATAGATTAAATGAACTATTGCTAAAAGCCTTCAATAAGACTGAAAACATGAATTGTTGAGTGATCTTGGAGAGGACCACCAAATGTTGTGAACCAGATGCCTCTGACTCGAATCACAACCATATTAAAAGCATATCGATATACCGCCCTGTGCAATATATCGACGTGATACCAATTTGACCCTGAAAAGTACAATTTATTTAACTTAAAAATTCATTCAAATTTCATTTGAATTTAAAAATGAATTTACGTACTGCAACAAAATGCAATTTAGCATAAATTGCATTTCGTTATCAGTCATATATTCTGTTCACACGGCATGTATACTTACCTGCATGTAGGGGCGGATTTGATCACTTGGCCGCCCTAGGCCTATGGAAGATTGCCGCCCCCCTACTCCCTGTAAAACACGAAAAATTGAATGATCTATATCCAGTGAAGGGACCCCAGGCTAGAATTAGCGGAGTAGGCTGCCTCATAAATCGGAGTAGATTTGAAAAACATGGAGTAGAATTAAAAATAACACTTTCCAACGAATTAATTTATTTAAAAAAACGAAAAAGTATGATGATTTTTTTTGCTGGGTGCTATGGACACATTTTTGAATTTTTAAACGTTGACGTGTGGGTTCACAGAGAGCGCGTCTACTTAAAAAAAAAAATATTCCTACCAAGTTTTGCCGCCTCCTAAATCTGCCGCCCTAGGCCCGGGCCTACTCGGCCTATAGGGAAATCCGCCCCTGCCTGCATGCAGTAGGTACTAAGTACATACATACACAGGATTATTTTCATCGCCTTAAAATATTATTTTTTTTTCCGAGACACAAGTGCATATCAGATTTCTTGCATATGCACTGTGTCTAAACTTTTTGTATCCTCCCACGTACGATTTTTCACGTCGTGGGAAAGTAATAAAAAGGATAAAGAGGCTTTTTGAAGTTTATGAGAATACCTGGGTGCAATATCGCCGATCTTCGGAGAGTACGTTTTTGAACCGCCGAGTAGGATAGTTCGGGAGTTAATAAATTTGATTATCAGAAATTGTTGATAAATTTAATTGCCGAAACGATCTATAAATCTAACTTTCAAAACGATTGAATTGTTGATAAATTTAATTGCCGAAACGATCTATAAATCTAATTTTCAAAACCATTGGTGAACTCAATTGTGAAGTTAACTATAGATTTATAAGTTCTAGTGTCGAAAATAATTTGCATATCTTGCCGAAATAATTATTAAACTATAGTGCTGAAATAATTAATTAATTTAGTCATCGCAATAGTTGATAAATTTAATTGTCAGAATTGTTGATAAATTTAATTGCCGAAATGATCAATAAATTTATTTGTGGAAACTATGGATAAGTCGAAATGCGAAGTTATCAAGCGAAAAAGGTGCGTTTCATTTTTACATATCTAGAACATGCTCTCTCAACAAGAGCACGGAGCAAGCAACCCATAACACAAACAGTTTTATCAAATTCACAACATCTTCGATTTTAGGTCACCTCCAACTATATCTTCTGCTTTAAATCAACAATCGACGACAGAATTGAAAATTTTGCATTTTTGTGCTAAACAATAAGGATGAATCTGATATCATATTCAAAACATATTTAATATACACACAGGTTATCTGATACCCTATTTGAAGAAAGGGTGATTTTAAAATAATTTATATTTTATTAATCTTAGTTTTGGCTATTTCGTTATTCACTCTCATACTAAGATAGTTTCTGCCGAAATGAGCCTGTTCATTACTCTTTTGTTAGTTTTCTAATCAATTTTATATTTAATGTGCAGTAATGATATTGACGAATCTTTTCTAACAAATTGCTTTTTAAGTATCTGTACTTCAAGTCTCTATTCTCTATTTTGTAATTCGAAATCTCAAATGTTTAATTTCATAATTTTGGTTTTGATTTCTAATACTGTTTTCATGGTTATCTCATGGTTTTTATTTCATTTCATTTTATGTGTCACTAATAACTAATGAATTTATATTAAATTAGCAATACCTCGTTTAATTTTTCAAATTAACAAAACAATCGGAAAAATATGATTAACGATTAGAAACTAAGCGGTAAATAACGACTACCTAATATCTGTTGATTGAACTTCATTATACTCGATTGACGATTAATCGATTAAATTAATTACAAAATTTTTTAATCATAATTTTCTATCGATATTTTAATTGAAAAATTTAATCGTGCCCAAACTGCGATAGTACAAACTGACGAACTTGTGCTTGTCTTCGGAATTCTAATTAACATGAACCTTAGAACTGGATGATTCACTAAGATACCATGCATTGTTTATGGCAATAATTACCATGAAAAAAATAATTATGTATCTTTTTTTCATGGATTCCAAGTAGATTGTATATCAGATCATCTTACATCCTTTACGGAAAACCTATAGAAGCTTTTTGAGGATGTTACTACAAATTTGTAGGATAGAAGTCAGTGGCATGTCTGTTAGAAGGGGGAGAGTCTCAAAATTCGCAGGAATTATATTTTTTGGAAGGATGTTCATTCGTATTTTAACAGAAAAGATACCAAAAACATTTCCTTATATACCATTATTATTATTTACCTATTTTTTTTTGTTATACAATTCCTCCATTTTTTAAGCAAATTTTTAAAATATGAATTTCTTCTATAATTGGAAGTCTATAAATTCTTGTTTATACAAAGTTTTGATGAAAAGATAAATAAGGATTCTACATTTTTACTACTAGCAAATTTGAATACATTTTTAATGCAATTCTTATCTTAATAATACATTATTAGATTTAGAATATTTCTGATGTGGGAAATACCATCTTTATGCATGGGTCAGTTCGGCCCAGGCCCATCAGGAAACCGCGATCAATAGGGAACCCAGTCTCTGCGATAGTAGACCCGCCCATGACCAATTCTTCAACCAGTAAGACAACCTATTACAAGCTGTAAGAGTTTGGATATTGAAAATAGACCGTCCGGTTTATTCGAACTTCTATACATGCCAACAAATTTTCATACAAAATAATGTATAGTGATTGTGCCTCCAGCCTGAGTATTTTATAAACTAATTGCTATCAGCGAATAACTGTCATTCTAAAAATTCATGTTTTTTATCACCATTCACTCAACTTTCACCCCAAAAATTCATGTTTTATATCACCATTCATCAATATAGCTTTTGAGGAGGCAGCTGTGACATGTGTATTTTTCATAAGGATATAGAAAATATTAACTCATTTAGGTTCTTCCAATTTGGAACGAAAGGCTGTTTAAAGTAAAATTTCACTTAATGTTTGCTGAAATGTGATCCTATCATGAAAAATTCTCTGGATATTTGCGTATGAGTGTTGAAAGCTTTAATAGTTTACTACAGATTTTGAGACCTGCTATAATAAGTACCAACATGCGCGATAATTAATTGTACCCGAAGAGAGAATGCTTATATGTAAACATTTTCATGGATATTTCTCCCCACATTTTTATACCCGAAATCATAAGTTTGTCATTCCACTTGTAACGCATAGAAATAATGATGGTAGAACAAAATGGATTGGACACCCATGCATAATATTAAAAGTTATTTTGATTTTTGCATGTCCGTCTGTCGGTCCGTCTGTCCATCCATCTGTCCCTCCCCGCACGATAACTCGAGAACGCGTGTAATTAGAAAGCTGAAATTTTGCACATGGGCTATTAAATAAAAGCAAAAATTAAGTTCGAAACTGGGACCAATCGGGTAACTCCTTCGTAGGATTGCTATATAAATATTTCGTTTTTCACTACATATTTCGACACTGCCCGAAAACGGATCAATGTAGAGAGCTGAAATTTTGTACACAGTGTTTTCATAAAAATAGTAAATATAATCAGTTTTAATGTATTGAAAAGTTCTTCAGAATATGAAATCGTACAAAACTGGTTATAATAATTTTTTCTGTCAGACGAACCGTTTTGGTAATTCATACGAAACACCAATTCAAAAATCAAACCAATACAGATGGGTTCCATACGAAATTTCATACGGGTATTCATTTAAGGTATCATAAAAATTGGTTTTAGACCAATTGTAGCTTTATTACTTGTTATTTATATCCTCCTCTCACACTATCGTTGCAGGAGCCATTTTTCAAAAAAATATGTGCGAGTTTCTTCCTTGCATCTCCCAAAGCAATTACAATCAAGTGACGACAAAAATATTACCAGTGCGTGCACATTCAGACAAACGTGAAGGCACGGTGATAGTTACGTCATAAAAAGTTGCTACCCGGTGGAATCAAAAAGTCACCTGGCTGTCATTTAGAGACTATGAAAATGACAGTGGTAGCAAAACAGTTACGTGACAAAAAGTTTCCAGTGCGCGATAGGCCTTAACATACTTTATGTTATTATTTCTGTTGATAACCCAAAGTATTTTAAAAAATAATTTGCCTGGAGGCCCCCATATTCTATAGTGCCCAGGGCCTCCACTTGTCTAAAGACGGTCATGTGTGGGAAGCAATAGATAAATACACATGACAGCATGAAACGGGCTCGTATGTATTTATAAGAGATCAGTTATATCTTCTCAGACATTATTTCCCTCGATGTGTAATTTATGCCATATGTTACTAGATTTCAACAACTTCCTAAACTTCGCCTGAGCTGATATTTACGAGAAATGGCTTATAAATCTGGAGGCTGAATAATGTGCAGAACGATAGTTTGGTCAAAGAACGTGGTACATACACTCAAATATGTCAGATACTATTTGTATTTTTTTCAAATATATCTGCTTATACATTGGCAGAACAGGATTTCAGAGACGGTCACAGACATCCTTTACTTTAGTGTTCGTCTCAAAAGCTAGCAAGGTCAAGTATATATACTGCATACAGTATATACTACCAAATATTAGGTACCCATATAGCCACTAACTTCGAGCACCGATTTCTACCCAGAAGTGAAGATTCATATCATGCAATGAAAAATCCCGATTAAACATAAAACATCCTGGATGACTATACAGGGTGTTTCCTCCATGGTAATCCATAGAGCGGGAGGTGATAGTACTCACCTAGACAAAAAAAAAATTGTACGGCGGGGGGGGGGGCATATCAACCCTTTCAGAGTTACAGGGTGATTGAGAAATTATGCTAGGTTTTCACAAAATGTCCTGTATCTTAAAAGTACAGTACAAACGGTCACCGTATAAAGCTGAATGATATGAAAAACTTTACGGTCTTTCCAACGACTGCTCAACCAGGGGCCGGATTCTGTAGCACGGAGAATTTGGGAATTTGGGAGATGAGAATTGCGTTTTCTTAGAATTCTTAAATCCCTAATTCTCCATTCCCAATTCACTAACATGGTTGGAGAATTAGGGAAAACGTAAGAAATGTGAGAAAGTGCGAATCGCCTGGGACGATTAAGTGTATCAATTTTTGTTCTAGAGGGTTGGACTTTTTTTCATATGTGAGGTACATCTGCCTATTACCTTCCACTGTCGAAATAAATTTAAATTTCTTTTTTGTTGGGGTAGTTTTTGAGGGATGTAGGAAGAACTGGTAAGTCCTGGAAATTTACTTCCCATGACAAAAATGTTCGCAACGGAGTACTAATGGATGTGAAACAAAGAACGGAAGAAATATATGCAAAATATGGAAACTGGGGTGTATATGACCGCAGTGTAAAAAAATCGTTTTTCGGCTGTCAAAAGTCAGCTATCACGTTAAAACGATCAAAGACAAACTACACCACTCGATTACCCTCTCCTCCCTCTTTAATTTGGTACTAAACATGATTTAGTTTGAGCAACCCCCTATGAGGGGTGGTACGACCCCCAACCCCCAAAACACCCTGCCCCAAAAATTATTCTCCTATATTTTTGTACTCTAAACCCTTAATCTATCAAAAAAATTCCAATACTCTACAGCCCTCCCACATAGAGTTAGGTGCCCGTGAATATTGCGCTAGCAAAATTTACCGCCGAGGCTGCTCAAATCTGCAAATTACCGTTAATCGAAATAAAATATAGCCTATAATACCCATGCATGGCTAATTACCAAAGAGAATTCTTGCTTTTTTTTTATTGGGCTTAGGATCCTGAGCTTACCCCTGCGAATTATTGCAGCTCCTGATATTGTCTTAATTTTTTTTTAATTTCCCTTAATTAGCTCCCATTTCTACCCCCCACTCTCCCCGCCCCTTTTCATAAGCCTATCTTGTTCGCGCTGAGCTCCCATTTTTTTTGATACCACATACATTCTCCTTCTACTCTCCATTCTCTCGTTATCCCGGAAAAACTCGAGAAAACCTACCCTCCTACATCCCTCAAAAACTACCCCAACAAAAAAGAAATTTAAATTTATTTCGACAGTGGAAGGTAATAGGCAGATATACCTCACATATGAAAAAAAGTCCAACCCTCTAGAACAAAAATTGATACACTTAATCGTCCCAGGCGATTCGCACTTTTTCACATTTCTTACGTTTTCCCTAATTCTCCAACCATGTTAGTGAATTGGGAATGGAGGATTAGGGATTTAAGAATTCTAAGAAAACGCAATTCTCATCTCCCAAATTCCCAAATTCTCCGTGCTACAGAATCCGGCCCCAGGCCCGTATTCCTCTCCCGTCAGGAGTTATTTTAGTCTAAACAAAAAATTTCGAATTTTCTACCATTTTTTTTAAATTCGACCTCTATTTTTGTTTTTTGCAAAAAGGTCGTTAACGTAACTTTTTTATAAAAACTATAAACTGTAGACTCTACTCTTGGACCTACTATCTGTAGCCGTTAAAGGCTTATTACCTCTTTGTTAATAATTTGTTCCCAGTGACTGCAAGCGCATCATTTAAAAAAAATATCGGTGTGACCTGAATAGGTTCTGAGCTAATAACTCTTTAACGCATACAGATAGCTCATAAGGTGTAATAAGTCAAATTAAAGAGGATATCTACAGTTTATAGCTTTTATAAAAAATAGTTATGTTAATGACCTGTTTGCAAAAAATAAAAACAGGTGTCATATTAAAAAAAAAAAGGTAAAAAATCCGAAATTTTTAGTTTAGACCACAATAACTCCTGAGAGGAGAGGAAAACAGGGCTGGCTGCGTTTAAAGGCCATAAAGCTCTATCAATCAGCTTTAGGTGGTGATTGTGCACCCTGCACTTTTTAAGATACAGGGTGTTTTGTGAAAAACTAGCATAACTTATTAATCACTCTGTAACTCCGAAACGGTTGATATGCCCCCCCCCCCTACGTGAGTACTATCACCTCCCGCTCTATGAAACACCATGGAGGAAACACCATGTTTGTAGATCTACAGAAAAAAAATTTTTGTCTTTCTAAAGCATGATTCGAGAAACAAGGCAAGATGTTTTAAAAATTATGCTTTTTATTGAATAGAAAATAATTTTCGTAATTAATTTGAGTAATAATCGATAAAATGAGAACAAGTGAACACATAAATAAATATGAGTAGAGTAGAGTAAAGAGTAAATACATATATGTTTGCATATCTAAATGTTATCATTCTTACGATCAAAATAAATAGAAGTAAATTTGTTGGAAACTCAATAAAATTCTCTGTTAAATTAAGGGTTTGAAATGCCACTACACCACAATAGTGATGGACTGAACTCTGCTTCCAGCCGAAAATGAAAAACAAAAGTATTTTGCCTCAGTTAAAGGTACAACTCTAGAGCAGAGCTTTTCCGAAGAGCGAAATATTTTTTAGTCACTAAGATGCTGTAGCCTAGACTGCCTGTCAAATGTATTGTTTTTCACAATCCTATGCAATATATCGATGTACTACAAATTCGACCCTGAAAGGTATAATTTATTTAATTTAAAAATTAAATTTAAATTTCGAAAATGCATTTAAAAATGCATATCAATATTGTAACAAAATGCAATTTAAGGACTGTCGCAGAAAAAAACTGACCACAAACAATTGCAGAAAATAAATAAAGGATACACATATTTAAAAAAAAAATTATTGTTTTGAGTTTATATTTAACATAATTTCATTGTTATTATGGTGCAGCTACACATTTTTGTAGAATTTTCCAACCTTAGAGTTAAGCCCTGACATTAGCTTTTGTACGTGATCATTTGTGATAATATCAGAAGCTGTAAATCAGAAGTTCTTTTACTCTGATGCAATGTAGATGAGCTCACGATACCTGTATCGTGAACGAATTTGTTGGAGCTGTGTCCGGTTCTTGTACCGACACAGCAAGTAATTTATTGTTCGTCGCAATGTAGATGGTGATAACAACGATGACACTTACGATGCTTGTATCGTAAGTTACTTATTGATTGTTTTCGGTTCTTGTACCAAGACAATCTTAATCGCGACTCACAAAAGCGATAGATACTGGTAAAAACAACACCTTGAATATGATAATGAAAACTGATATATTTAATTTATTTGCACGATATTTATACAAGATTACAAACAACTACAGTTACTTAAAGCTAGGGTCAATAATCATTACAGCACGAAATTATTGAGGTAAACGTATTGCTGACATACACAAATTAGCGCATTTACAAATTATTAAAGCGAATGACCTGTGCTGGTTGCGCGTTTTTATTTTCGTGTTACAAGCCAATTTATGTATTGTCAGCGAATGCCTTTATGCTTTCTAAGAGAAGGTCAATGATTTGTGAAATGCATGCAAATGAATTGTCTTTGTTGATTTAATGAATATTAAGATTCAAAAAATGACTTAAGATTAAACATCCTCCACCGCCTTGAACATTGAGTTCAATATTATATATATATACTATTCTAATGTTAGGCATCGAAGGTTACGCTAAACTCAGGATGACTTGTTTTAGGCTCGGTCTCGAATCGTCTGATTGATTTTCTTGGTGATGGCTTTGGTGGGCTTTTGATTCGTTGACAGATAGTCGCTCTGAATTTCCAAACGATGACGGTGCTTAAAGCAGCCACGAGCAGCAGAGCAGCATATGCTATAGTGTATTGATGAACATCATGTGCTTGAAGATGGGTCTTAGGTGGTAATTCATTGTATAGTTGTTTAATCTGTTCCTTTATGGCATCTAGTCCTGCCCAATGTCTATGATAGTGATATGTCTCGTTGTCTTCTGATAGCCAATGTTGCGTGGCTATAACATCCGATAAATTTCCAGAGGGCGTATAGGAGAGTCGTGAAATTGATGGATAAATGCTATGTCCCTGTATTGTTATCAGCATGCAATCGCCTTGAATTTTCAAAATTCCTGTTTTCTCCAGAATTGTATGCGTGATGTTGTTTCCACAAACTACGTTAAGTGTGGTTTTGGACTTAAGAGCATAGATCCATTCATTTGGATGATTCAACTGTATCCAGTGGGGTCCGTCTCCAACCCTTGAGACTTGACAGGAGGGTGATTGCGGCAGGTGGTTAATTAGATCTACTTCACAGGAACTGATATTTGACCCTCTTCGATATATTGGGTGTTTTTGTTTGCAGAGGTGCTGACCTTCAGCTATGATGGGGCAAGATTGAAGTTCGTATTCCGTTATCGGATAATATTGATCCCGATGCATATTTATTACCAAATATGGGGTTGATGGATGAATGGTGAAGAAGGTGTTGTTGACCAATACTGGTACAGAGACAAGTTTGAATAATTCAAAGTCTTCAAGGGTCAGTAATGGTATTCTGAGGCGGAATATCAAGTGCCTTGTTGCTATTCTTGCTTCGATTGTCATCAAGTTGTAGAATTTTAATACTTCATCCTGGGTTACTGGCAGCCGTAACGACGATGACATGTGTTCCTTAATAGTTGTCAGCTCTCGTCTTAATTGAGGTGGTGAGATGAGCTGTGGACTGATTTTTCCATTTTGGGTGTCGACGAGTACATCTACAATCGAGGCTTGAATTTGCTGGAAGCGTATGGCGGATAAGGTAGCCTGCATTGTCAAAGATATGAATGCTTGTGACAGCCTTTCTTCTTTAAGTTCCTTTGTTAGACCGTTGACCTTTCTTGCGAGACTAGTGATATGCCCCTCTAAGTTTTGAAAATGCTTATCTATTATGTCCTGGTTTTTTTCATCACATTTAATGTGGTATCTATCAGCGATGTTTGGTTCCTTATCAAAGCTGTCAGGTGCCCTTCATTTTGCTCTATGCCTTCAATGGTATCGGACATTTTATCTGCGTAGTTCGAATCCAATACTCCGAAAAGTGCACTTGCGATGTTGCCCACAAAATTCAAGGCTCCTCTTTTTACTCTGGTGGTGGCATTACCTTTGGGCTGAAGTAGCTCATTGGTCTTTGAGATATCTTCGATGAGGTTTCGAAAGTGGTCGACTGTACGTAAACAGCTGTCCCTGTCTGTCATCAAATGACAGATGTAATTTAATGTCTGTGTTGCATTTGCAAGTATCTCGAACTCATTCCAATAGTGCTGGGTGTCGTAGTAAGCAATTACATTCCACTCACTTGAGATAATGTTTGTAACACCCAAATTTTCAAAGTATATTCCCGGCTGTGAGTGGAATGGACTCAATTCAACGGGACTGCCATGTGTCAGTGGTAATAAAAGGCACGTTAGTAGTAATGTGGTTACCGCTGAGCCTAGTGATCGGCGAGCCTTTTTCTTCGGGGACGAGTCTGTGTCTGGTGACTGATAATTGCCATCGGTATGCTTCGAAGTAGATATAGTTTGTTGTTGTCGTTTATGGGTACTTGTCAATTTGTAGTGATCTAGATTCTTCAATTTAGTACTGTGCTTGTTTTTGACGTTGGACAACAGTTCTGTGGCCTTGTCTAAATCGTAGTCCTTTTCGATAGGTAATGGCGCAAGCTTATGTATGGGCCAGCGTAACACTCCACTGGAGGTTCTAATATCAGCTACTCGAACCAGGCCATCATTTCCATGGTGGATTTTAATTATTCGACCTAACGGCCATTTTAATGCCGGTATATTGTCTTCTTTTATAAGTGCCATAGTGCCAGGTTGAACATTTTGGCAGCGTTCCTTCCATTTATATCTGTGTTGCAACTGATTCAAATATTCGCCAGACCACCTTCTCCAGAACTCATTTTTGATATGTGTAACGAGTTTCCATCGTGTAATAAGGTTTATATTAAGTGGTTTGGTGTCGGCATCTATCATACCAACAAGGGGTTCTCCGATGAGGAAGTGTCCTGGAGTCAAGGCGTTGAGATCGTTAGGGTCAGAGGACATTGGTGTGATTGGTCTGGAGTTTAAGACTGCCTCAATTTCGACAATAGCTGTTTCGAGTTCTTCATATGTTAGTGAAGCGGCTGCTAACGTGCGTTGGAGAAGATGTTTAGCTGACTTTACCGCAGCTTCCCAGAGCCCTCCAAAATGCGGTGCTCGAGGTGGAATGAAGTGAAAATCGATGTTCTTTGTACTACATATTCTTGTTATCTTTTCTATTGCAGTTTGAGATCCAATCATGTCCTTTACTTCTTCTAACTGGTTTTTGGCACCCACAAAGTTTGTCGCATTATCACAGTAAATGTTTGCGCAGTGACCTCGTCTACCCATAAAGCGTTTAAGTGCCCCAAGAAAGCCTTGTGTTGTTAAATCGGTGACTAGTTCAAGGTGCGTTGCCTTGGTAGCAAAACAACAGAATACTGCTATGTAAGACTTCTGTGGCCTTTTCCCTCTGATCTTGTAGTGGGTCCATACTGGCCCGCAAAAATCTACTCCCGAATTGACGAACGGTCTTGCTGGCTGAACTCTATCTGCAGGCAAATTGCCCATTAACTGTGAAAGTAGTTTGGGCTCTGCCTTTACACATCGTACACAATTCTTTACTATGGATCGCACCAGAGTTTTGCCTTTTATTGGCCAAAATTTTTGTCTCGCGATTGACAACAGCGCCTGAGGTCCCACATGGTAGTTATCTTTATGTAGCTCGTCTAGCAGTAATTTTGTGAAAGGATGTGTTGTATGGCAACAATATTTGATGTTTGGCGTCATATGAAAGATTTGAGGCTTCAAGTCGGCCTCCAACTCTGATGAGTCCTCGAGTGTCTATGAATGGGGTGAGACTGCTAAGAGAGCTGTTTTTGTTAACTTCTGCAAAGCGTTTTAGATGGTCGAGATCATCTTTGAACTCTTGCTCTTGCATGTGCCTTATTATAGCTACTTGAGCTTCATTGATTTCGTGTATGGAGAGTGATTTACCCGTATTACTTGCTTGTTGTTGATTGCGATGTCTCATGATATTTATAAAGCGTGCAATATAAGCGAGCGTATTACGTAACTTCCTGAACGAATTTCCATGATCGATTTTATCGATTATGGATGTTGAATCTTCGGCTGCTGAGGCTGATAACGTGAACCCCTTTTTCTCTAACTTGCATTCTTGTGTTTTCAGGTATGGTGGTGGCCAAAGGTCTTCAGTGCCATGTAGAAAGGTGGGTCCGTAAAACCAAAGTGTGGAACCTTCGAGTTTTTCTGGCTCGATTCCTCGCGAAAGAATGTCAGCAGGGTTGTCCTTAGAACCCACGTGGCGCCATTGCGTGGGAACGCTTACGTCCTGTATACTTGAGACTCTATTTGCAACGAAAGTATGAAAGTGTGAAGATGAAGAATTTAGCCATGCTAGGACCATTTTGGAATCAGACCATAGGAATACAAGCTCTTTCCTCATTCGTAAGTCCCTTTGGATGCGATTAGCCAGTTCCGCTGCCAATTTAGCTGCACAAAGCTCTAGTCGAGGTAATGTGGTTTGTTTCATTGGAGCTATCCTAGATTTAGCGCATAATAGGCGTACTACAATAATGTTGTCCTTATCTATGGATCTTATATATGCAGCTGCACCGTATGCTTTCTCTGAAGCATCTGCGAAGACATGAATTTGCACTACTTTGGGGATTCTATGAGAAAATACATGCCTTGGAAAATTTATGTTGCTCAGTAACTTTAGACCTGATCGAAATTTAATCCATGATGTATGTAATTCTTGGGGTAACGCTGCATCCCAATCAACTTTGAGTGTCCACAGCCTTTGAAGAAATAATTTAGCATTCACCACAACTGGAGCCATAATACCTAATGGGTCGTATAGGTGAGCAATATCCGAATACGTTGTTCGCTTTGTCACCTTACATGATTCAATTTGTGCAGTCTTTACACGGAAAGAGTCAGTCTTAGGAAGCCAGATCAGACCGACCGTTTTAATGTGCTCGTCCAATTTATTGTTGAAATCTAGTTGGAGCTCTTGATATGTTGGAGGTATGCTCTGCAGCAAGCGCTGGTGATTTGCACACCATTTTCTTAATTTAAAGCCAGATGTGCTGAGTATTGATTGGAGCTGAGTTTGGATGTCAAGAGCTGCTGATAAGGTGTCTGCACCGGTGAGAACATCATCCATGTAGAAGTCACGTTTGAGTATTTCCGACCCCACAAGATAAGTGTGAGCTTGATCCTCTGCCAATCTTTGAAGACATTTAGTGGCTAGGTATGGCGCACACGTCGTTCCGTATGTTACTGTTGACAGTTGATAGACTTTAAGCGATTCACTTGGATCAGGCCTCCACCAAATTAGCTGATATTTACTATCGGATTCTTCAACTTCTATTTGCCGATACATTTTCTCGATATCAGCAGTAAATACGAATCGTGGTAATCGAAAACGTAAAAGAATGGAAAAGACGTCATCCTGTATAGTTGGACCCGTGCATAGTATGTCATTTAAGGATATGTTCTTCGATGTTTTTGCTGAAGCGTCGAATACCACTCTAAGTTTTGTGGTGCTGCTATCCGGCTTCATGACACAATGATGAGGCAAGAAGTAGTATGGTGCCTTGATGATGTTGATGTTGACTTCCCGCATATGACCCAAGCGAAGATACTCCTCCATAAATTCCACATATTGTGTTTTAACCTTCTCGTTATTGGCTAACTTTCGTTCCAATGATCTAAATCTTTGCAAGGCAATGTCTTTTGATTCCCCTAATCTAGTAGGCTGAACTAGAAATGGGAGACTTACGATAAAACGTCCACTTAAACTTCTTCTTGTGTTTTGATTGAAGTGTATCTCACACCGTTTCTCTGCCGTGGTAAAATTCGTGGAAGACCCTTCAGTCTCTTCCAACTTCCAAAAACGCTCAATTTGCTGATCTAATCTTTCATCTTCGCTGCAAATTCCACAGATTGCGTCAGATTGAGACATATTATTGATCTTCCCTGCCACAGTCCAACCAAAAACAGTGTTTTGAAGTGTTGGTAACATTTCCCCCAACTTTATCTGGCCAATTGACAAGAGTGAATAGTAAATCTCTGCACCAATTAACAGATCAATAGATCCAGGTCGATCGAAGGTTGGATCAGCTAACGCGATGTTTTGAGGTAGCGGCCAAGCTGAAGTATCTATTGACTTAGTGGGTTGAACTGAAATGATTTTTGATAGCACATGGGCTTCCAGTCTTGTAGTGAAATTATTTATTCTAGATTGCAGCAGTACGTTCACTCGACTATGGGATTGTTGTCTCCGCAGACCAATGCCCTCAATGTGTAATTGCTCTGGAATCTCTGTTAATTCTAATTGTTTCGCCATCTTCTCGGCCATGAAGTTCAACTGAGAGCCTGAGTCTAAGATGGCTCTACATTCCACTTTTTTACCTCTGTTGTTAATTAGATTAACGACTGCTGTGCTGAGGAGAACATAGCCCTTCAATGACTGAGCTGTTTTTGTTGTTAAGGATATTGATTGCTCGTGTGCCTGATTGAAATGTGTTGATGATAATTTGTTGCTTGCTGGGTGTGCAGCAGTAACTTGACTCTGAAGATTTTTGCTTTGCGTATATGATGATCCGGATTTGGAAAAGGCGTTATCAGTATGCAATAAAGTGTTATGTCTTTTTGAACACTTGGTGCATGCTCGGGCTGTACAAGTATCGACCCGGTGACCTGCATTGAGACAGTTGAAGCACACATTGACTCCTTTCACATGAGCAATGCGCTTGAGTGGAGTTAATTCTTGAAATCTCCGACATGCAAACAGCTGATGATTACCTTTGCACATTGTGCAAACTGATCCGTTTGTCACTGTTGAGGTAAAAGCCCTTGAGACACCTATTCTACGGTTATAATCTTCAGTGGGTTTACCTTTGTTTCCTAGGGTCTCTAATGACTGGAAGCGCGTTTCTAAAAACACTAAGAAGCTCTTCATAGATTGCAGTGCTCTGGGCTGGGCCAAAGATTGCTCGTAAAGCGTGTGTGTAGTACGGTCCAGTCTCTTTATTAATAGATGATGTAAAAGTGGATCCCAATGGGTGATGTTTATTCCCAAGTTCTCTAAGCCGAGTAGGCATTCCTGGGTTGTGTCATGCAGGGCCTTTATGGCAGAAGAGCTTTCGTTGGTTATACTGGTCTGCGACAGCAGTCTATTTAGTAGTGCAGTTACCAATAACCTAGGGTTCTCGTACCTTTCGGTGATAATCTTCCACGCAGCAGAGTAATTTGTATCAGAAATAGTAAGATGTCGCACTAATTTCTCGGCTTCGCCTGATAAGCTGCTTTTGAGATACCACATCTTTTGGCACTCCGACATTGTCTGCTTGTGCACTACTTCAGTGAAAAGATCATGAAATTGACGCCATTTCAAGTAATCGCCATCGAAACGTTGCAGAACAATTTTAGGCAGCTTCATCACAGAATTTGTACTCACATCTGCTTTGTGGTCATTGCTCTTACTACCCACATAATTGTATAGTTGTGCCAAAGCATTTTGAGCTTCTTCCACTAAACTGAAGTATTCCTCTGCATCATAACTTATTATTGTGGGGTCATCGACACTATCCCAAATTTTGTAGTGGAGCCTTTGAACATCATGTAAGTATTGTTCTATTGTTTTGATCTTAAGCTGGCAGAATTGCTCTGTATAATTTTCCTTAATTGTAGCTAATCCTGCTACTGTTTTACGCAATACAGCTAAAACAGATCGTTGTTTATTTAAAGTTCCGGGGATGCTTGCACCAAAATTTTCATTCTTATTTTCTGTATGGGTGGATTGCGTTGTTGCTAGATTATCTTCTCTATTAATGTCTTTCAATGCCTTATCCGCTTTATCGATTGGCTCACGCTTCTCTTCTAAGGGTTGGGTGAACTGTTTAATTGCCTCAATCTTTTCATTCATATCATGGATTATCTGCTCATAGACCTTCTTTATCGCTTCATAATAACCAGTTGAGAGGTATGGATGATCTGATATGTCTCCCGATTGCTTCATAATGACTGCGTTCGTTGAAGAAAATTCATTCCAGCAAGCATTTAGGGCATTCGATCTTGACTTTAAATAATCTAAAGTTTTCTTGTCCTCGGGATCCGTCTTATAGCTGGCGATTATTCTTTGAATTTCGCCTCCAATCTTCTTCTGCGAAGTTATACGGTCCTCTACACTCATGATCAAATCAAATTATCACGTCGGGGTCACCAAATGTAAATCAGAAGTTCTTTTACTCTGATGCAATGTAGATGAGCTCACGATACCTGTATCGTGAACGAATTTGTTGGAGCTGTGTCCGGTTCTTGTACCGACACAGCAAGTAATTTATTGTTCGTCGCAATGTAGATGGTGATAACAACGATGACACTTACGATGCTTGTATCGTAAGTTACTTATTGATTGTTTTCGGTTCTTGTACCAAGACAATCTTAATCGCGACTCACAAAAGCGATAGATACTGGTAAAAACAACACCTTGAATATGATAATGAAAACTGATATATTTAATTTATTTGCACGATATTTATACAAGATTACAAACAACTACAGTTACTTAAAGCTAGGGTCAATAATCATTACAGCACGAAATTATTGAGGTAAACGTATTGCTGACATACACAAATTAGCGCATTTACAAATTATTAAAGCGAATGACCTGTGCTGGTTGCGCGTTTTTATTTTCGTGTTACAAGCCAATTTATGTATTGTCAGCGAATGCCTTTATGCTTTCTAAGAGAAGGTCAATGATTTGTGAAATGCATGCAAATGAATTGTCTTTGTTGATTTAATGAATATTAAGATTCAAAAAATGACTTAAGATTAAACATCCTCCACCGCCTTGAACATTGAGTTCAATATTATATATATATACTATTCTAATGTTAGGCATCGAAGGTTACGCTAAACTCAGGATGACTTGTTTTAGGCTCGGTCTCGAATCGTCTGATTGATTTTCTTGGTGATGGCTTTGGTGGGCTTTTGATTCGTTGACAGATAGTCGCTCTGAATTTCCAAACGATGACGGTGCTTAAAGCAGCCACGAGCAGCAGAGCAGCATATGCTATAGTGTATTGATGAACATCATGTGCTTGAAGATGGGTCTTAGGTGGTAATTCATTGTATAGTTGTTTAATCTGTTCCTTTATGGCATCTAGTCCTGCCCAATGTCTATGATAGTGATATGTCTCGTTGTCTTCTGATAGCCAATGTTGCGTGGCTATAACATCCGATAAATTTCCAGAGGGCGTATAGGAGAGTCGTGAAATTGATGGATAAATGCTATGTCCCTGTATTGTTATCAGCATGCAATCGCCTTGAATTTTCAAAATTCCTGTTTTCTCCAGAATTGTTTGCGTGATGTTGTTTCCACAAACTACGTTAAGTGTGGTTTTGGACTTAAGAGCATAGATCCATTCATTTGGATGATTCAACTGTATCCAGTGGGGTCCGTCTCCAACCCTTGAGACTTGACAGGAGGGTGATTGCGGCAGGTGGTTAATTAGATCTACTTCACAGGAACTGATATTTGACCCTCTTCGATATATTGGGTGTTTTTGTTTGCAGAGGTGCTGACCTTCAGCTATGATGGGGCAAGATTGAAGTTCGTATTCCGTTATCGGATAATATTGATCCCGATGCATATTTATTACCAAATATGGGGTTGATGGATGAATGGTGAAGAAGGTGTTGTTGACCAATACTGGTACAGAGACAAGTTTGAATAATTCAAAGTCTTCAAGGGTCAGTAATGGTATTCTGAGGCGGAATATCAAGTGCCTTGTTGCTATTCTTGCTTCGATTGTCATCAAGTTGTAGAATTTTAATACTTCATCCTGGGTTACTGGCAGCCGTAACGACGATGACATGTGTTCCTTAATAGTTGTCAGCTCTCGTCTTAATTGAGGTGGTGAGATGAGCTGTGGACTGATTTTTCCATGGTGGGTGTCGACGAGTACATCTACAATCGAGGCTTGAATTTGCTGGAAGCGTATGGCGGATAAGGTAGCCTGCATTGTCAAAGATATGAATGCTTGTGACAGCCTTTCTTCTTTAAGTTCCTTTGTTAGACCGTTGACCTTTCTTGCGAGACTAGTGATATGCCCCTCTAAGTTTTGAAAATGCTTATCTATTATGTCCTGGTTTTTTTCATCACATTTAATGTGGTATCTATCAGCGATGTTTGGTTCCTTATCAAAGCTGTCAGGTGCCCTTCATTTTGCTCTATGCCTTCAATGGTATCGGACATTTTATCTGCGTAGTTCGAATCCAATACTCCGAAAAGTGCACTTGCGATGTTGCCCACAAAATTCAAGGCTCCTCTTTTTACTCTGGTGGTGGCATTACCTTTGGGCTGAAGTAGCTCATTGGTCTTTGAGATATCTTCGATGAGGTTTCGAAAGTGGTCGACTGTACGTAAACAGCTGTCCCTGTCTGTCATCAAATGACAGATGTAATTTAATGTCTGTGTTGCATTTGCAAGTATCTCGAACTCATTCCAATAGTGCTGGGTGTCGTAGTAAGCAATTACATTCCACTCACTTGAGATAATGTTTGTAACACCCAAATTTTCAAAGTATATTCCCGGCTGTGAGTGGAATGGACTCAATTCAACGGGACTGCCATGTGTCAGTGGTAATAAAAGGCACGTTAGTAGTAATGTGGTTACCGCTGAGCCTAGTGATCGGCGAGCCTTTTTCTTCGGGGACGAGTCTGTGTCTGGTGACTGATAATTGCCATCGGTATGCTTCGAAGTAGATATAGTTTGTTGTTGTCGTTTATGGGTACTTGTCAATTTGTAGTGATCTAGATTCTTCAATTTAGTACTGTGCTTGTTTTTGACGTTGGACAACAGTTCTGTGGCCTTGTCTAAATCGTAGTCCTTTTCGATAGGTAATGGCGCAAGCTTATGTATGGGCCGGCGTAACACTCCACTGGAGGTTCTAATATCAGCTACTCGAACCAGGCCATCATTTCCATGGTGGATTTTAATTATTCGACCTAACGGCCATTTTAATGCCGGTATATTGTCTTCTTTTATAAGTGCCATAGTGCCAGGTTGAACATTTTGGCAGCGTTCCTTCCATTTATATCTGTGTTGCAACTGATTCAAATATTCGCCAGACCACCTTCTCCAGAACTCATTTTTGATATGTGTAACGAGTTTCCATCGTGTAATAAGGTTTATATTAAGTGGTTTGGTGTCGGCATCTATCATACCAACAAGGGGTTCTCCGATGAGGAAGTGTCCTGGAGTCAAGGCGTTGAGATCGTTAGGGTCAGAGGACATTGGTGTGATTGGTCTGGAGTTTAAGACTGCCTCAATTTCGACAATAGCTGTTTCGAGTTCTTCATATGTTAGTGAAGCGGCTGCTAACGTGCGTTGGAGAAGATGTTTAGCTGACTTTACCGCAGCTTCCCAGAGCCCTCCAAAATGCGGTGCTCGAGGTGGAATGAAGTGAAAATCGATGTTCTTTGTACTACATATTCTTGTTATCTTTTCTATTGCAGTTTGAGATCCAATCATGTCCTTTACTTCTTCTAACTGGTTTTTGGCACCCACAAAGTTTGTCGCATTATCACAGTAAATGTTTGCGCAGTGACCTCGTCTACCCATAAAGCGTTTAAGTGCCCCAAGAAAGCCTTGTGTTGTTAAATCGGTGACTAGTTCAAGGTGCGTTGCCTTGGTAGCAAAACAACAGAATACTGCTATGTAAGACTTCTGTGGCCTTTTTCCTCTGATCTTGTAGTGGGTCCATACTGGCCCGCAAAAATCTACTCCCGAATTGACGAACGGTCTTGCTGGCTGAACTCTATCTGCAGGCAAATTGCCCATTAACTGTGAAAGTAGTTTGGGCTCTGCCTTTACACATCGTACACAATTCTTTACTATGGATCGCACCAGAGTTTTGCCTTTTATTGGCCAAAATTTTTGTCTCGCGATTGACAACAGCGCCTGAGGTCCCACATGGTAGTTATCTTTATGTAGCTCGTCTAGCAGTAATTTTGTGAAAGGATGTGTGTATGGCAACAATATTTGATGTTTGGCGTCATATGAAAGATTTGAGGCTTCAAGTCGGCCTCCAACTCTGATGAGTCCTCGAGTGTCTATGAATGGGGTGAGACTGCTAAGAGAGCTGTTTTTGTTAACTTCTGCAAAGCGTTTTAGATGGTCGAGATCATCTTTGAACTCTTGCTCTTGCATGTGCCTTATTATAGCTACTTGAGCTTCATTGATTTCGTGTATGGAGAGTGATTTACCCGTATTACTTGCTTGTTGTTGATTGCGATGTCTCATGATATTTATAAAGCGTGCAATATAAGCGAGCGTATTACGTAACTTCCTGAACGAATTTCCATGATCGATTTTATCGATTATGGATGTTGAATCTTCGGCTGCTGAGGCTGATAACGTGAACCCCTTTTTCTCTAACTTGCATTCTTGTGTTTTCAGGTATGGTGGTGGCCAAAGGTCTTCAGTGCCATGTAGAAAGGTGGGTCCGTAAAACCAAAGTGTGGAACCTTCGAGTTTTTCTGGCTCGATTCCTCGCGAAAGAATGTCAGCAGGGTTGTCCTTAGAACCCACGTGGCGCCATTGCGTGGGAACGCTTACGTCCTGTATACTTGAGACTCTATTTGCAACGAAAGTATGAAAGTGTGAAGATGAAGAATTTAGCCATGCTAGGACTATTTCGGAATCAGACCATAGGAATACAAGCTCTTTCCTCATTCGTAAGTCCCTTTGGATGCGATTAGCCAGTTCCGCTGCCAATTTAGCTGCACAAAGCTCTAGTCGAGGTAATGTGGTTTGTTTCATTGGAGCTATCCTAGATTTAGCGCATAATAGGCATACTACAATAATGTTGTCCTTATCTATGGATCTTATATATGCAGCTGCACCGTATGCTTTCTCTGAAGCATCTGCGAAGACATGAATTTGCACTACTTTGGGGATTCTATGAGAAAATACATGCCTTGGAAAATTTATGTTGCTCAGTAACTTTAGACCTGATCGAAATTTAATCCATGATGTATGTAATTCTTGGGGTAACGCTGCATCCCAATCAACTTTGAGTGTCCACAGCCTTTGAAGAAATAATTTAGCATTCACCACAACTGGAGCCATAATACCTAATGGGTCGTATAGGTGAGCAATATCCGAATACGTTGTTCGCTTTGTCACCTTACATGATTCAATTTGTGCAGTCTTTACACGGAAAGAGTCAGTCTTAGGAAGCCAGATCAGACCGACCGTTTTAATGTGCTCGTCCAATTTATTGTTGAAATCTAGTTGGAGCTCTTGATCTGTTGGAGGTATGCTCTGCAGCAAGCGCTGGTGATTTGCACACCATTTTCTTAATTTAAAGCCAGATGTGCTAAGTATTGATTGGAGCTGAGTTTGGATGTCAAGAGCTGCTGATAAGGTGTCTGCACCGGTGAGAACATCATCCATGTAGAAGTCACGTTTGAGTATTTCCGACCCCACAAGATAAGTGTGAGCTTGATCCTCTGCCAATCTTTGAAGACATTTAGTGGCTAGGTATGGCGCACACGTCGTTCCGTATGTTACTGTTGACAGTTGATAGACTTTAAGCGATTCACTTGGATCAGGCCTCCACCAAATTAGCTGATATTTACTATCGGATTCTTCAACTTCTATTTGCCGATACATTTTCTCGATATCAGCAGTAAATACGAATCGTGGTAATCGAAAACGTAAAAGAATGGAAAAGACGTCATCCTGTATAGTTGGACCCGTGCATAGTATGTCATTTAAGGATATGTTCTTCGATGTTTTTGCTGAAGCGTCGAATACCACTCTAAGTTTTGTGGTGCTGCTATCCGGCTTCATGACACAATGATGAGGCAAGAAGTAGTATGGTGCCTTGATGATGTTGATGTTGACTTCCCGCATATGACCCAAGCGAAGAAACTCCTCCATAAATTCCACATATTGTGTTTTAACCTTCTCGTTATTGGCTAACTTTCGTTCCAATGATCTAAATCTTTGCAAGGCAATGTCTTTTGATTCCCCTAATCTAGTAGGCTGATGTAGAAATGGGAGACTTACGATAAAACGTCCACTTAAACTTCTTCTTGTGTTTTGATTGAAGTGTATCTCACACCGTTTCTCTGCCGTGGTAAAATTCGTGGAAGACCCTTCAGTCTCTTCCAACTTCCAAAAACGCTCAATTTGCTGATCTAATCTTTCATCTTCGCTGCAAATTCCACAGATTGCGTCAGATTGAGACATATTATTGATCTTCCCTGTCACAGTCCAACAAAAAACAGTGTTTTGAAGTGTTGGTAACATTTCCCCCAACTTTATCTGGCCAATTGACAAGAGTGAATAGTAAATCTCTGCACCAATTAACAGATCAATAGATCCAGGTCGATCGAAGGTTGGATCAGCTAACGCGATGTTTTGAGGTAGCGGCCAAGCTGAAGTATCTATTGACTTAGTGGGTTGAACTGAAATGATTTTTGATAGCACATGGGCTTCCAGTCTTGTAGTGAAATTATTTATTCTAGATTGCAGCAGTACGTTCACTCGACTATGGGATTGTTGTCTCCGCAGACCAATGCCCTCAATGTGTAATTGCTCTGGAATCTCTGTTAATTCTAATTGTTTCGCCATCTTCTCGGTCATGAAGTTCAACTGAGAGCCTGAGTCTAAGATGGCTCTACATTCCACTTTTTTACCTCTGTTGTTAATTAGATTAACGACTGCTGTGCTGAGGAGAACATAGCCCTTCAATGACTGAGCTGTTTTTGTTGTTAAGGATATTGATTGCTCGTGTGCCTGATTGAAATGTGTTGATGATAATTTGTTGCTTGCTGGGTGTGCAGCAGTAACTTGACTCTGAAGATTTTTGCTTTGCGTATATGATGATCCGGATTTGGAAAAGGCGTTATCAGTATGCAATAAAGTGTTATGTCTTTTTGAACACTTGGTGCATGCTCGGGCTGTACAAGTATCGACCCGGTGACCTGCATTGAGACAGTTGAAGCACACATTGACTCCTTTCACATGAGCAATGCGCTTGAGTGGAGTTAATTCTTGAAATCTCCGACATGCAAACAGCTGATGATTACCTTTGCACATTGTGCAAACTGATCCGTTTGTCACTGTTGAGGTAAAAGCCCTTGAGACACCTATTCTACGGTTATAATCTTCAGTGGGTTTACCTTTGTTTCCTAGGGTCTCTAATGACTGGAAGCGCGTTTCTAAAAACACTAAGAAGCTCTTCATAGATTGCAGTGCTCTCGGCTTGGCCAAAGATTGCTCGTATGCGTGTGTGTAGTACGGTCCAGTCTCTTTATTAATAGATGATGTAAAAGTGGATCCCAATGGGTGATGTTTATTCCCAAGTTCTCTAAGCCGAGTAGGCATTCCTGGGTTGTGTCATGCAGAGCCTTTATGGCAGAAGAGCTTTCGTTGGTTATACTGGTCTGCGACAGCAGTCTATTTAGTAGTGCAGTTACCAATAACCTAGGGTTCTCGTACCTTTCGGTGATAATCTTCCACGCAGCAGAGTAATTTGTATCAGAAATAGTAAGATGTCGCACTAATTTCTCGGCTTCGCCTGATAAGCTGCTTTTGAGATACCACATCTTTTGGCACTCCGACATTGTCTGCTTGTGCACTACTTCAGTGAAAAGATCATGAAATTGACGCCATTTCAAGTAATCGCCATCGAAACGTTGCAGAACAATTTTAGGCAGCTTCATCACAGAATTTGTACTCACATCTGCTTTGTGGTCATTGCTCTTACTACCCACATAATTGTATAGTTGTGCCAAAGCATTTTGAGCTTCTTCCACTAAACTGAAGTATTCCTCTGCATCATAACTTATTATTGTGGGGTCATCGACACTATCCCAAATTTTGTAGTGGAGCCTTTGAACATCATGTAAGTATTGTTCTATTGTTTTGATCTTAAGCTGGCAGAATTGCTCTGTATAATTTTCCTTAATTGTAGCTAATCCTGCTACTGTTTTACGCAATACAGCTAAAACAGATCGTTGTTTATTTAAAGTTCCGGGGATGCTTGCACCAAAATTTTCATTCTTATTTTCTGTATGGGTGGATTGCGTTGTTGCTAGATTATCTTCTCTATTAATGTCTTTCAATGCCTTATCCGCTTTATCGATTGGCTCACGCTTCTCTTCTAAGGGTTGGGTGAACTGTTTAATTGCCTCAATCTTTTCATTCATATCATGGATTATCTGCTCATAGACCTTCTTTATCGCTTCATAATAACCAGTTGAGAGGTATGGATGATCTGATATGTCTCCCGATTGCTTCATAATGACTGCGTTCGTTGAAGAAAATTCATTCCAGCAAGCATTTAGGGCATTCGATCTTGACTTTAAATAATCTAAAGTTTTCTTGTCCTCGGGATCCGTCTTATAGCTGGCGATTATTCTTTGAATTTCGCCTCCAATCTTCTTCTGCGAAGTTATACGGTCCTCTACACTCATGATCAAATCAAATTATCACGTCGGGGTCACCAAATGTAAATCAGAAGTTCTTTTACTCTGATGCAATGTAGATGAGCTCACGATACCTGTATCGTGAACGAATTTGTTGGAGCTGTGTCCGGTTCTTGTACCGACACAGCAAGTAATTTATTGTTCGTCGCAATGTAGATGGTGATAACAACGATGACACTTACGATGCTTGTATCGTAAGTTACTTATTGATTGTTTTCGGTTCTTGTACCAAGACAATCTTAATCGCGACTCACAAAAGCGATAGATACTGGTAAAAACAACACCTTGAATATGATAATGAAAACTGATATATTTAATTTATTTGCACGATATTTATACAAGATTACAAACAACTACAGTTACTTAAAGCTAGGGTCAATAATCATTACAGCACGAAATTATTGAGGTAAACGTATTGCTGACATACACAAATTAGCGCATTTACAAATTATTAAAGCGAATGACCTGTGCTGGTTGCGCGTTTTTATTTTCGTGTTACAAGCCAATATATGTATTGTCAGCGAATGCCTTTATGCTTTCTAAGAGAAGGTCAATGATTTGTGAAATGCATGCAAATGAATTGTCTTTGTTGATTTAATGAATATTAAGATTCAAAAAATGACTTAAGATTAAACAGAAGCCTTTTTATATTTCTTTTTGAAGTCAGCGGGTTGCTTTTTCGTCTTCTTAAGTTTTTGTTTGATATGGGCCCAATATTTTTCGATAGGTGGAAGCTCCGGACAGTTTGCTGGATTTGCTTCCTTCGGTACGACATTGGTAGAGCTTTCCGTATAAAATTCTACAAGCCGTTTGCTGTAATGGCAAGTAGCTAAATCAGGCCAAAATAACACGGGATTATCGTCTGCTCTAATAAAGCAATCTTTTTTTCACACACTCACTCAGGTAAATTTCCGTATTTATAGTTCCTGTTGCTACAAAGGCCTTAGACTTCAAACTACACGATTTTGTACACTGGCAAGTTTTAAACTTCGGGTCTACATTACCCCGATCCCAGAACATAAAATTCTTGACCTGGTAGTTGACAAAAATCGGCCTTTGAAAGTAGCGGTGACTTTGTCCTGAATGTCCTTGTTTTCTGATCCACGTTTTCTTTCTGAACCAAGTTTTCTCTGAACACTAAAAGATCCCGAAAATTTATACGAAAAAATTTTGAATAGTTGTTTTTGGAATATCGATGATTTTTCTTTGTGACATCTTCGGATTTTCCACGTGCTTGGAAATAATTAATTTTCTCCTTTTCTCTTGTTTTGACGCCATGACTGACTGCGTTGGTGACTGAATACCGAATGAGAACTTGCAATACCGAAGGACGTGAAAACGGTAAAATACGCAATTTATTGTGCTAAATAAGTATTGTGAAACTGCTGAAGTAGTGATTCAATAGTTAATAAATAAAAAGACGTAGACTTTTAAAGTTGAGGATTTCATGTTAATAAACAAATATTGTCAAGCGGCTTTAACTGTTGTCTTTAAAGGTGAATTTTTAGAAGAAAATTCCTTAAGCATTTCTTCCGATCGCTTCTTTCTGGCCGTGACAGGAAGCACGCACGGGCGATTGGCCTACAATACAGGCAGAGCTCGCAGTGATTTACCAGGCGGAAATATTGGTATCTATATGTGCAGAGAGTGCGCACGGCACGACCGCATATATCGCCCCTGACCAAATTATTAGATGCACCCAGATATTTTTTTAAATTGTTTCTTTATGGAGTTAAATTAAAATTTTCTATAGAAGGACTCTACTAAAATGACTATTTTTGCATTTTACATGCCATTAGGTAAATAAAACTCATAGCTGTGATAAAATGTTTAAGGACACGTATTTTTAAAAAAATGTAATAAGAGCAGGTAAAAAAGCTAACATTAGTCTACGACCAATTCTTACGATATCCTAGATGAATGTCCGTATAAAATTTCGTATGATCACTGATCTATGCAAGTTTGATTTTTGAAGTGGTTTTTCGCATATATTTCTAGAACGATTCGTCCGACAGAAAAAATGATTATTATCAATTTTATAGGATTTCGTATTCTGAAGAAGTTTTTAGTACAATCAAAATATCTAGGCCTGATCGTTCTCACAGTATATGTAAAAAACCTGAATTTTTATATGGCAGCACCAAGAAGGGGTTGCCCGATTTAATTACTTTTTAAAATTTTACTTGCTATTATTATGAAAACACCATGTACCAAATTTTTGTATGGCAACCCCACGAAGGAGTTGCCAGATTTATCTCATTTTCGAACTTAATTTTACTTTTTTTTCTTAAGTCCGTGTACAAAATTTCAACTCTCTAAGTATACGCGTTCTCGAGTTATCGTGCGCAAGGACGGACGGACAGACGGACGGACATGCAAAAATTAAAATAAGTTTTAATATTATGCGTGGGTGTCCAATCCATTTTACTCTACGATCATTATTTCGAGGTGTTACAAACGGAATGACAAACTTAGTATACCCTATAGATTTCATCTAGGGTATAAAAATGGGAAAAAAACTCGCAGATATTTTAAGAGCTTAATATTTTGTGCTTCCTTCTTTGGCAGCAATTAACGCCTGTATTCTTATCGGCATACTGTTTATGCATGACTGCACAGTTTCCTGAAGGTCCGGACTCTGGTTCCAAACGTCAATGATTCTTTCTATCAGCCGGGTTTTTGTGGTAATGACCTCCTTTGCTACCTCTCTTTTGATGAATGTCCACACATTTTCAATTGGATTCATGTTCGGAGAATTGCCTGGCCAATCCAAAAGAGGTACATTTTCTTCGAGGAGAAAAATTTTTACAGGTTTTTCCGTGTGGCAGGGAGCACTATCCTACATGAAAATAAAGTCTTCTCCACTCGGAAACCACTCCTTCAACTGAGGAAGCAAATCTTCATTGTACCCTTTATTATGTGCAGACTGTTGCAGAGATGGCTGACCAAATCATCACTTTTGTAGGGTGCTTCACAGTCGGTATCACGCAATCTGCATGAAATCTATCACCTGGACGCCTTGATGTATTGCGCTTTATTAGCAAGAATTTCGAAAGTGTTTTATCACTAAAACACACCTAAAATAATATTCATATCTACGAAAATTTACTTAATTTTAATTAAGTTACAAACAAATGCCATTAATAAAGTATAAAACTATAAGCATAGGGTATATTTACCGATTTCCAGAAATCTAAATCTCTGTTCTGATGTTTCCTTGCCCATAGTAAATGTTTTGCTTTCATCGCGTGGGTCAGTTTAAGCTTGTGAACGGCTCTACAGGCTTTCATATTCAACTGAATAAGCTTTCGGCGAACAGCTCTATGACTGACTGGTATATTGCTCTGAGTTTTAATTTCATTCGTTTAAGCAAACCGATTTTTTACGCATATTTTCTTGAGGAGTCGTTCAGCCCATGGTGAAAATATTGATTTGTGGCCACACTCGCTCTTTCTTTGAGGACCCAAATCCTCATCACTTTCAATTTTTCCTTTAATCCTTCTTACAGAAGCCTCAGAAATATGCAATTTCCTAGAAATTTCTCGATTAACATTTTCACATCGATCAAGACCTTCACTTTGTGGATTTCTTCTTTCGTCAGATCACCGCTTTTACCCATTTTATTAAATTTTATTTAAGTTTGATACAAAACTTAAATGTCTTTAAAATAATAAAAACACTTCTAAATTTTAGCACAGTCCATAAACATACAAAAATACTGCAATAATAAATTGAAAACCAAAGTAAGTCTCTCTGATTCAAAACCGGCGCGCAGAATGAGCCAGGTAGAGGGCTTAACGTATGCCAAATATCAAATACAGCGACTTAAAAGGATCTGAATAAATTGCTTCGTTAAAATTTTAAGTACGTCTAATAAATTTGACCGGGACTGTACACCAAAATTGGTGCAGTTATGTAAGACTATCTTTGATGAATTGACCCTGGCTGCGAGGATGTCCCAGGCAACGAGATGGTTGACGACTTGCTCTGAAAGTGATAGCTCCGCAGCGATAGCTTATGTGAGGATTCCCATCGGAGCTTTAAAAGAGTAGATAATCAGGGGAGCCTATCAAAAAGCAAGTTTCCGATGGATCAGCAGCGAAACCTGTCTTATTTCAAGGTAATTGTGTCCTGCATATGATAAGTAGATGACAAGAGAGCTCCTTAATGACAGCAGAACAAATACCAGGAATCTAGTAGGAGTAATTACGGATCACTTGGCCGTAGGAGACCATGCACCATACTAGAAAACAAAAAAAAACAAAAAACGTAAAAACAAAAAAACAAAAAGGCTATTCAGATGTATTATATTATGTTACGAAAAAATAATACTAGTGTGATATAAAATTACTTGTGCTTTTCATTAAAACACTCCAGACACATTGTTGGTTGATCATCACAATTGTTGCAGAAAGTCTGTACTCTTTTCGTTTTACCGCGTGCTTCTTTTGCTCCATGTTCTTGAGAGATTTGCTCATAGCACGATAAGCATCTTTTCCTTGCTGTTCTTGCGCTGCCTTTTCGTTTGAAAAATTGGTGTACAGAAGGCTTCCTTTGGTTTAGGGGAGCAGTGCTATTTGAGACTGTCGTTTCCTCGAAATTCTTCAAGAGGCCTTCGATAATTTTTTCTCGAAAATTTATTATTGATACTTTGTTTGTTGATTGGATGTACTTGTTAAAGATAACCCACGAATTGACGATACTAACACCAAGGAGAAGATCAAATCCAACTTTTTTATACCACTTAATAGTCTTGCGTAATGGCGAATAATAATTTGTCATTTGGTCCGAATAGTCTACACCTTTCTTTTCTTTATTATAAGCTATAATTGCTGGAGGCTTCATTATATCTTCTCCGAATCTACTCTTTTTTCCGGTTGGAACTAAGATAATAGTGTGATCTGGGTTGCTAGAAATCATAAGTACTGACCTTTTGTCACTCCATTTTAAAACACGTATTCCGTTTCTATTTTCTTTACCAAATACTTCTCCTTTTTTAACTTTTTTCATGCAGATTTCTTTGGGATTGCCACGTCGAGAGTACCGCAATATATGTCTTCCTTTTCAATAATTCTTCGCTCAGTTGTACACTAGTGTAAAAGCTGTCGGCGTATAATGTTCTGCCTTGGTCCAAAAGGCCTTGAAGCAATTCCATTGTTACATCATATGAATGCCCATAACCGGAAGTACTGCTGGCTTTTCCAGCATAAATTTTCACGTGGTACGTGTAGCCGTCGGTGTTGCATAGCTTATGCAATTTCACTCCGTATTTATGGGACTTACCTGGAATATATTGCTTGAAAAAAAGTCTGTCTCTCTACGGGATCATCGACTCATCTATGATGACTGCTTCCCCGGGAGTTAGAGATGATTTGAAGTTTTGTGCGATAATGTCAAGCAGTGGATTTATTTTCGCTAATCTTGTTTCTCCCACGGGAGTTTCATTGTCAGCGAAATGTACACATTTTAATAATACTTCAAATCGAATACGTGACATTGCTTTTACAATAACAGGATTTCTGTAAGTAGGGTTTTTCGACCAATATAATCTCATACTGGGAACAGGGCAAATACCCATTATTAAAACAACAGCAAGTAGTTTCTTGATTTCCTCTTCATTCGTCTCCTTCCATTTTGCCATAATTGAACGACGACTGATGATGTGCGATTGAATGAATTGCGCCGCATATCTGTTTGTTTCTGTCACAATAAGTTTCAGCACTGCACCACTTAAAAATAATTTATAAATACTGAAAGGATCAGTAGAAGCTAAGTTACATCGCAAGCCAGCGTTTTCTTCGGCAAAGTTGAATTCTCGCACTAGACTTCTAGTTTCTTCCCATTCATCTGATAGAGAAGGAACAGTACTAGCTGCATGCTCCTGACAAATATCGTTCAATTCCTCAGCTTCACTGCTCCCAAGGTCAGTTGCGATATCACTATTACTGTCTGTATCATCACATTGTGAGGGTATGTAAGAAGATTCCTAGCCAGAAAAGTCCGAAATTGATTCCTCTTGTAATAAAGAGTCTTCAATTTCTTCATTTTCCATTTCAATTTGTTTATAGCAAAACTAATTAATTGTGGTGTATTTACACACAATTTCTAACAGAAAAAACAAAAAGATTGAAAAAGTCTTGACTGTTGGTGATTTATAGGTAACAAGATTGTAAGCATAGCATGCTGAGTTCGACTTTTGCTTTTGGTTACCAAACACAATTAGAACTAAAGAATTGTAAAAAATGTAAATGAATTATGTATTTGAAATCCATGTACCACTCGTAGTACACGACGACCATTATGCAGATCGTTTTCTATACGACGTCGTGCGCCACCCATGGTACACTCTTTAAATGTTATTAAAAGTATGTAAAATATTCATACTAATTTAAAAAAAAACATATCTGTGTTACTTAAAATAATAAATAATTCACAAACAACCACGAAAACGCGAACGTGTATTTATTTGATCTTGGGTTAAACTTATTTGCTAAAATGATAATAAAAATAATATAAAAATGACATAGACTTGAAAAGAACTGAAAACGATGACAATATACAGCAAAATGGCAATGATCAGTGCAAAGCTAAACATCCAGAGCTAGCGACACAGACAGCTTTCCAACCAGCAACAATCAGAAATTCTAGTAATGTTGCGGTTTGGGTTAAACTTATTTGTGCTTGGTTTAAATTTATTTGCTATTGGGTTCAACTTATTTTCTCTTGGGTTTAACTTATTTGTGCTTGGTCTAAACATATTTGCTCTTGGGTTAAACTTATTTGTGCTTGGGTTAATGTTATTTTCTCTGGTGTTAAACTTAATTGCTCTTGCTTTAAATAAATCTGCGAATGCTATAAATAACAGATTATGTATGCAGGCTCGAAGTTTAGCTGCAGTGTAGCTAGAGTATAGTTCTATTGTAAGGATAATTAACAACGGCGACAGCATTTTAATGCATAGCTAAGGATATATAAGGTATCGAGAGGTAGAAGCAGTTCAGTCATTTTGGAAGTATAGGTACTGGTGTTATCGGGTTGGATAACTAAAATTCTAAATTCTTACGAAGTGGAATTTTGTTCCTGAAGGAGCAATCATTAAGGAGTTTTTAAAATATAAGCTTTTAGAACGGGGTTATTTTTAGAGTAGGAACGATATTTAAAGCCCTAATAAAAAGTATAAATACATAATAACTTAAATTTATAAAAGTTATAATTAAAAAAACTAATTTAAATTAAAAATTTAGATAGTCAAAGACGATGGTGCGATACTATTATTGAGAATAACTTTTTTTGCATAATTTCTACAATGTTACGACATTATTATGTATACAGATTTTTGGATTCCCTGAAAAAAAAATATAAATTCATATATTTAAACTTTTATATTTTAAGAGCTATAGAACTCGTTTCTTGTCCACTTGTGTTGTACGTAAAATAAAGGGATGTTCATTGCCGTCTTCCAAGATAGTAAGATGTATTTTAAGACAAATCTAAATTAAAGCTTCGGCAAAATAATTCAAAACTCATATTTTCTGCTAATTACATGGATCAACAATTATGTATCGGAGTTATTCCTATTGAATATTTTACATTACCCCTGTAATAGCCACAAATTAGACTTTAAACTTAAACATATCAACATGATAATAACAAATTTTAAATTTAGTGGAAAACATAAGTGTATCACTTTGTGCTCCATATTTAGCTCTTTAAGTCATGTTAAAGTGCAGTTTGTACCCAATAATCTATATACCGACGAAATAAAATCTCAGGGAAATTTTAAATTAAAAAACACAAAGCCATTATCTTTATATGTATATCACACAAATTCAATATATTTGAATAGTTTTTGTACATGCAAATTAGACAAATATTTTAAAGCAGTATAATCTTAAGCTGTTCATCCTTGAAGGTGTTCATTTCATATCACAAGACAGACATTTCATGGTACCTTGGAATCTCCTACTTCCCAATAGCTGGAAATAAAATTGGAAAAGGAGACTCATTCTCAGTATGGTGGGCTTTTAATGGTGTAGGTGGTCTGGGATCTGGTTCAGTACATCCCAGTAACCAATGGGTGGTAACAACTCCTTTCCCTTTAAGTTCCACATCACCTCTTAATTCCAGTCGAAATGTGCCGAATTTATCGAAAATATCTTTTGCTGCATTGGATACATGAATTTTAAGGGCTGTCGAAATATAAAGGATGTACTATACTATAAGCATTTAATTTTCAACAAATAAAATTTCTTACGAATTCCACTAGACTCCATTCTGGATGCAGTGTTTACAGTATCACCAAATAAACAGTAGTGTGGCATCTTTTGTCCAACAACTCCAGCACAAACCGGTCCGGAATGAATACCTATGCGTATTTTTAGTTGATATTCAGGTTTGTGTTTAATTGTAAACGATTTAACGGCATCTAGAATTGCTAAAGCCATAAGTCCAATTTCTCGAGCATGATCGTGTCCATTTCTTTCAGGTAGACCTGAAACTACCATATACGCATCTCCAATGGTTTCCACCTGCGAGTAATAAATATGAAAAAAAACGCACACAAATTTTGTTTTGCTTTCCACAACTATACAACTACCTTGTAAACATCATAGAATCCTATTATCCTGTCAAAAGTACTGTAAAGATCATTTAAAAAATCAACCACCTCCATCGGTCTACTTTGAGCACACAGAGCAGTAAATCCAACGATATCGCTAAAGTATATTGTCACAGACTCGAATTGTTCTGGTTGTACCATCTCTCCAGCTAGCAACTGAGTGGCTACAGGACGTGGTAGAACTTGATAGAGTAATTCCTCTGTTCTACGCTTTTCCATGCTTAATTGTTCCGTTTTTTCTTCCACTAGGCTCTCTAAATTGTTTGCGTATTGTTCCATACGCCTCAATAAATCGTCCATTAAATTTTCACAGAAACCTCTGAAAAGAAATAAATTTCAGGTTAAAGCTTATCATAAAGTTAAGATACAATTAGATAACTGTAGGAAAACTTTAGAAATATTGATTGGTAAAAAGGTCATAAATTATTGAAATCATTGAAAACTATACGCAGATTAAAATTTTGGGGTATATTTTATACAAATTTTGAGTACAGTACACACACTAAGGCTACAATAAATTTCCTAGCAGTGTGTTACTTTTAAATTGAACTCTGAGGAAGTTTTTCAAATTCAAATTCAAATTGTTTATTGGGATAAAATATCTCAGATGTTGAAATCTTTAATGATACAAACTTAGTTGGTATGTTTAAGGAAAATGCTAAATTAATATTAAACTAACAATAAATGAAAAAAGAAAAGATAGAATAAATGAAAAGAAAAGATTAAAGCTATAAATAACATAATAAAGAATAATGAGAAATTGAAATATAAGCAATGGAACATAAAACTGATAATAAAAAAAAAAACAAAAAAAAAAACTTGAAACTTGAAAGTAAGCAATAGCAGTGCAGGGAATGAGAAAGCATACAAAACAACACAGGAAGCCATAGGTAATGGAACAGAAAACTGAAAATAGAAATTAAAATAATCAGGAAATAATAATAAAAACAAGAATAAAAGCGCATAGTTATTTTGGAGTGTGAGGACAATGTCAGCCCACATGACTCTCATCTGAAGCCAGATGACGAGTTAGCAGTACCCTAAATGAACTGGCCGAGCTAGTAAGCTGCAAAGCCGCCGGTAGACTGTTCCAAAGGCGAGCAACATGCACAAGGTGAGAGCGTTCTAAAATTCTATGTTGATAGCGGGAAACACGCAGCATTAAGTGCCTATCAGAGTTTAAAAAGCTGAGGTCGGAAAATAGATATCCAGGACGCTTGGTGTAGATGACCTTATGAAGAAAAATCAAATTTATCAATATCAGATATGCATCTAATGACATACCCAATAGAGAGTTACGAAAGAGGGAAATGTGATCATATCTTCTCAATCCATGAATAAAACGAATGCAGTCATTGAAAGCAACATCGAGCTTTCTCGTACATATCGAATCCAAGTGAGGGAAGACAATGCATCCACTTGTGAAATGGGGCAAGAGAAGTGTCTTCACCAGCCTAGAGCGAAGAGCAGGAGACAGAATCCTTGCATACAACCACAACCTTCGAAGTATGCCATAAATTTTACCCAATGTATTTTTAATATGGTCGCAGCAATTCATAGAAGAATTGAGGATAATTCCCAAATTTCGAACAGAGGTAACGTAAGGTAAAGCTGTGCCATTCATAGTAACAGTTGGAAATTGTGATACATCAAGCCTCTCACGATTCAAAATTATGTAATTTGATTTAATAGGATTTAAAAGTAAGTCGTGCCTCTTGGACCACTCAAAAATTCTGTTCAGATCTGTGTTAATTCTCTCGACACAATCCTCTATCAGGCCAACCGGCCTATCCAGGTATATCTGGACGTCATCAGCATACAAGTGTATTTTGGAGTCTCTTATTACGTTGGGCAGATCATTTATGTACATACTGAACAATAAAGGGCCTAAGGTTGAACCCTGAGGTACCCCATACGTGAGAGGCAAGCTTCTCGAAAGTAAATCATGGACTTTGACTTGCTGAGATCGTCCAATAAGAAAGCTACCGATAAGTGATGCCGCAGATGAAGAAAATCCAAATTGTTTAATAAGATGGTAAGGAGCTTGGAATGGTTGACGCTGTCGAAGGCTTTTGAAAAATCTAGGAGTGCCAGGATAGTCAGGTGATTCTTATCAAGAGCTCTACGAATGTCGGACGTTACCTTTAATAAGGCAGCATCACAGCTGTGCCCAGCTCGAAATCCTGACTGCCACGGGGTGAGCAATCGATTTGATTCCAAGTAAAGTAAGATCTGTTCATGCATAAGCTTCTCCAGCGCCTTAGACAAAAAACACAATATACTAATTGGACGAAAATCGCTTGGGCCATTAGGAGATGCAACTTTAGCAAGGGGCAACACAATCGCACTTTTCCAAAGTCTAGGAAATTGCGAGGATGTCAAGCACGTATTAAAAATGTGGAGGATAGGATAGACGATCCAGGGTAAAATTAATTTTATAAAACGAGGCGAAATTTGATCGGATCCCACTGCCTCAGACTTGACAGCATTAATGGCGGTAACTACTTGGACAACATCAACACAGTTAAAGCTGAAATCGCCTTCATATGCCAGATAATCAGGGACCCCCGAAGAAGTGGTAGGAGTAACATCTGAATTAGATGAGGAAGGGATGTTATGAGAGGTAAAGTACCTATTAAGGCAATCAGGATCAGCATCACATTTTGAGACACCTTTGCCAAACACGCCAGCATTTCTGAGATTTTTCCACATTTTTCTTTGCGGTAGGTTGGAATCGAATTTTGATTCAAAGTACCGACGCTTAGCCGCTCGAATTTTAGTATTAGTAAAATTTCTAATGTGTTTGTAAGCATCACGATTAACTTCGGTCCTCATACGCAGAAATCTACGGTGTAAAAAATCGCGTTCAACAATCAATCCTTTAATTTCCGCGGAAAACCATGGACAGCCTTTCTGATTCAGTGTACATGATCTAAAGGGAACATATTTATTAAAAAGGTAGGACAGATTTGAGTTTAAGAAGGCAATTTGAGCATCAACGGAGGGATAATAATTAACGGACATCCAAGGGATAGTTGCACATTCTGCAACCAGAGCAGACATATTAATACTATTAAAATCTCTGAATGTAAAGGAATTCCTTAACTGAATTGGATTGATAGAAAAGTTATAAGTTAAAAACAGAAAGTCATGGTCGAAAGTCGATGGAGGGCTTAATTGATTCTGAAACAGCACCGCATCCGTATCGGAAGTAGCAAATATGTCCAGCAGGGATGGATTGCTTGTATTGAAGTATGTTGGGAGTTCATTTATGACATTGAGGTGCATGGACTGCAGAAGAAATATAAACTCATCAGACCTGGTGGTCTTACAAAGTAAGTTTACATTGAAATCACCGCCTATTATGACGTTGGAATATCTGTGAGTAAGGTCAGTGAATATGTTTGCAAATTCCTCGGAATTTCCAACATTAAAAACTTTAGGTGGACAGTAAACTGAAGATAACATACACTTGTCAGAACCATTGTCAACTTCAACACAGACAAATTCAATATTTTGTAAGCTCGAATAATTTATAAGTTTGGCCTTCAGGCAATCTTTAACAAAAACAGCAACCCCTCCACCCATTCGATGTAATCTATCATTTCGAAAAAGTTTATAACCGGGAATAGCTACAAGAGTTGAGGGGATATTAGAGTTCAGCCAAGATTCACTGATCAAAATAGCATGGACATCAGAACCTGCAAACATGTCTAACATTTCATCCATTTTAGATCTCAGACTGCGAGCATTCAAGCAGCAGATATTTAGACCATTCGACCTACGGCAAAAAATATTAAGAAGCACCCTCACCCTGTTTTGAATCTCATTGGAACTCATAAAGGCTACATAGCAGAGAGCAGCCAGTTACAAGGCTCATTTTAAATAAAACGTATGTCTTCACACTCACAGCGCTAACATTAAAAGGCAAATTATGTACATTCCTGTACGCAGTATGCTTTCCTAACCCTGCAACCGGCACAGCAAAAATTGAAATGAAAAAATAAGAAAGGTTAAATGAACAAACTGGAAAAGAGAAAACTACTATATAAGAAGCGAAAAGTAAAACTAAGAATAGTAAAAAATTATCTAGGGAAATAAACAAAAGAAGAATGAAGCAAGCATTAAATAACCAAGTAGTAAACAAATCCATTAATTGAAAAAATATGCCTGTACTATGCGCCCGAACGGCTGGTAGATGTGCACATGGAGAACAGCTGGTCCCGATTTTTTACCATCAAAGTACGATCCTCTTTCTTCAATCTGATGTGTACAATGCCATCTTTAGTAAACGTGGAGAAAATCTTCTGTTCAGATCGAAGTTTTATAGCGTCTCGCAGGAGAGCATTGGTAGCAGAGGAGACGCTTTCACTGAAAAGTATTTTGCTGTTTGCAGTGAATCCCTCCAAATCACTCAATATAATACCACGACGACTCCAAACTGATGAGAAAAACGCTTTTCTTTCAGCAGGGCAAGAGAACTTCACAATTATGGGACCATCAAGCTTACGATGACGTCCCTCCTGAACTGATCTGGGCCTCAAGCGGAAAGCCGACGTATACGGTGAAAGCTGATGATCGATCACTGAACAAATGTTTTGGACCAACTTGTTCACATTCTCGTCACTTTTTTCAGGGATGTCTCTTATCAGAATATCTGAAGAGCGCTGTAAACACTGTAAACTCTCTTTAATTTCGATGTTCTCGTTGCGAGTCGATTCAAGATTCCTCTGCAAAGAGTTTACAATACCTTCCAAGGCAGATATGCGGCTGCTGACTGTGCTGAACATTTTATCCATTTTAGACAGAATACGGTCCTCAAGCTCCACCAGTTTTGCTATAATTTCATCGGCACAAAAATCACTAGGGAATACCGCGCCACTGTGTGTAGCTGCCCCTTTATTTGCTTGTTTTGAAGAGCGTAAGAGAGGAGCATTGGAAGAGTCCTCGCTGTTGTGGCGACTCTTGCTCTCTTTTTGCTTAGCAACGTTGTTGGCTGAAGACATTTTACAGCAGATAAGAAGAATATTACAGAACAATAGCGTATAAAGTAAAACACCGCTAGGAAAGAATACTTTGAAAATTTTGCACAATATGTAGTTTAATCACACATTAAATATGTTAAATATGTAGGCACTGAGATTAATAAATTCGCAAAAATGGAAATATTAAATTGAAAATCGGAGAACACGGGAGCAAAACTAGACACGTCTATTCGGCAGTACTCATTGGGCCCTATTCTGTCGGTAAAATTTTATCATTTTAACATATGTTATGTTATGCCTTGAAATAAAATATTTCCCTAAAATCCTATTCTGTACCAGAAATTTTATTTTATTTTATGCATCGTAACATAAAATATTTCCTGTTATGGAGCATAACATAAAAGAACCTAAGCAGCACATTTTAAAGGTATTTTGACACATTTTATGAAAATGACATGCGTCAATGAACATTCGTTGTGCGAAAATTGTTTTAATTACAAACTAAAATGTCCACCGCCATACATAAAAATTACAATTTTTTTTAGAAATTGTAGAAATTCGCACCAGTGCAGTGTATGATAAAATATAAAAAGTTAATTATATTTGCCTAGGTTTTAATTTTATGCAGAAGAGATAATACGATACGATATCTTCGCGATTCCTACGATCCATGTGAGTTGCCCAGCCTTAGGCTTCAAAAGTTCTTCCGGCTGGATAATTAATAAACTTCTTATATTGAGATTTGTAAAGTTATTTTGCAAATGTTTCGTTTTAAGAAAACAAATTCAAATACTTATAGAGTAACTATAGCCTCATACCGGAAAGACATCTATTCCGTTCACTTTAGTTAGGAATCTAAAATTGAACGGAAAGGACGTCTTTCTGCTGCTTTGCATTTCTACGGACATGGTTCGCATCAAACTCCAGTCAGAAGTTGTCATATTTTAGAACTTTTACACCCAAAGTATCTCAAGAGCTATTAAGAAAGCAGCAGCTTTCATAAATGATTATTTAGTGGGTGATTTGATAGAGTATCACACAAATGTCAATTGACCAGCTGTTCAAAAAGTAATAGAAAACATAGCGGAATGTACTAAATATTTTATGTTACGTGTTCATAAAAGAATTCATAAAATAATTTTATGCAACCACGACAGAATACGAATTTTTAAAATATTTTATTTTCATTTTATGAAGAAGGGATTTTTTCCCCATAAAATAACATAAAATATTATTTTATGAAAAATTACAGAATAGGGCCCATTATTTACTATTCTTACTACTATTCATGGAGTACCTACTCTATCCGGTTTAACCTTTAGATATATTTAATTCAGAAAGATACACATTTTTAGAGTTAAATTGACACTACCAATATTTAATTAATATTTAATAATGGGGAATAAACTTAACACTCTCAATAATGTTGTCTCAAATATTTAGGTGTAGGGATGTAAACTAGAAGGATACATAATTTATACAGAAGAATGCAATATTTTAGCCATAGTTTTTATTCAATAAGGCTTTGAAAAGAATTTAATTTTCCTATTACATTGATGAATAAAATATTTTGTTTTTATCTTTAGTCCATCTTCAAAAATTATTGTTTTATCGCCAAAAGTAGCTGTCAAAAGTTTTCCTCCTTTAAGCCTAGTACGTTGTTCAAGCGAAAATTTCGTTTCCTATACAAAATCTATGTAAAAAAATGTTGACGAAAAGTGCCATGATAATTTCGGTTTGAGATTTCGTAAAGTAGTATGCTGTTCGAAAGAAAAAATCAATGTTTAGATCATGGAATGCAGATGGCGCTAATATGAAGTGGAGAAAGCTTTTCGCACTGAAAAGTTGACAGATATACCCTTTGATGTTTGGCACTTCGGCATATACATGGTGTTTCCCCTTAGGAGGTCCATAGAGCGGGAGGTGATAGTACTCACCTAGACGGGCAATATCAACCGTTTAGGAGTTACAGGGTGATTCATAAAAAAAGCTAGGTTTTCACAAAACACCCTGTATCTTAAAACCTACAGGGCGTGTGGTCACAGTTAAGGGCTCACTGCATGCAGAACTTTATGGCCTTTTCAACCAGCCCCGTACCCCTCTCCCTTCAGAATTTATGAAGGTCTAAACTAAAAATTTCGGATTTTCTTTCCTTTTTTTTTACTTTGACCTCAATTATTTTTGCAAAAAGATCGTTAACATAACTTTTTTTTATAAAAACTATAAACTGTGGAGCCGCCTGTTTAATTTGACCTATTATACCCTATGTGCTATCTGTATTCGTTAAAGAGTTTTTAGCTCAAAACCTATATTGAAAGCTATTCTCAAACCCAAATTTGTTCCCTTACTGACTGCAAACACGTAATTTTACACAAATATCGGCTAATTTCGGTTAACATGAATAGGTTAAGAGCTAATAACTCTTTAACGGATACAGATAGCACATAGGGTATAATAGGTCAAATTAAAGAGGAGGCTCCACAGTTTACAGTTTTTATAAAAAAAAGTTATGTTAACGACCTTTTTGCAAAAATAATAGAGGTCAAATTAAAAAAAAAGGAAAGAAAATCCGAAATTTTTAGTTTAGACCTTCATAACTTCTGGGGGGAGAGGGGTACGGGGCTGGTTGAAAAGGCCATGAAGTTCTGCATGAGCCCTTAACTGTGCCCATACGCCCTCTAGTTTTTAAGATACAGGGTGTTTTGTGAAAACCTAGCTTTTTTTATGAATCACCCTGTAACTCCTAAACGGTTGATATTGCCCCCCCCCCCCCCCCTGCCATAAAATTTTTGGTTCGTCTAGGTGAGTACTATCACCTCCCGCTCTATATGGACCTCCTACGGGGAAACATCCTGTATATGTAAGTAAATTGTGATTTTATGTGTTTTACTCCAGTCAGTTTAATGTTATTTAATTTGTAATTTTACATTTTCTCCAAACTTTTTTCCGTGTAGAATGATATGCCCATAATGCAGGCGAAATTTTAGCTTGCATTCTCCTGGATTGAATTTAAAAAAAACGTGCTTTTTTTATTGTTTAAATCGATAGATAAACTATGTAAGAATATGTGTATAAAGTTACATAGGGCAATTCTATATATTTCCAAGAATATAAAGACAGGAGCAGACGAGCGTCAACTTGCTCGACGTGTGCGAGCGCTCGCCACTCCGATTTTCTATTCAAAATTCTATTCCTGGAAAAGGTTGAGGTTGAGGGGTCGTTCACTGATATATATAAAATGGACTGCTGATACTACTGAAATTGCTTACATTCTTTGACATTATTATGGGATCACTTTTCTAGAATTGTCCCTTTTTGGTTACCTACTTTATGCCGCTGAACTTCAAATAATAAATTCTATCCAAAATCCACCATAGTCCAGTTTCAGTTCAGTGGTTTTCCAAATGAATATACAGAATAGAAAAAGATGGCAATACAATATTTGTAATCCTTTCTCTGTCCCCATACAAAAATTGCTTAATTTCATTTCTTTAAAAATCAAGTTCAAAAAATATTTGATGTAGTATGAGATAAAATTCCAAGAATAGAAATAATTTCGAATTCATCTATAATTTTAATTACACGATTTTTCCAAATTGGCGGGCGTGATAGCTAAAAAACTAAACAACTTATTTATTGAACTAAAGTTTTTTTTTATTTAGTATTAATATTCAATTGAACTAAAAATACTCGTCAAAAAGTTTATTTAAATAATTGTTATAGCACCTTAAAGTTGATTTTTTTTTAAAAGACACATTTCTTTTAAACCCGGCCATTTTTTTTATTTCACATTTTTTCTGCCTGTTTTTAGTTCACACAGTAGAAAAATTTATAATAAACTTAATATTGTTTTGGTTTTTTGTTTCAGTAAAAAAATAAGAGATGAATCTTTCTCGACAGTTGAAGAGTATAGCGACATGACACCCATGAAATCGGCTTAGAAATCAGTTTCATTAATTTTTTTTTTGTAAAGAAAAAATAAATTTTTTTTTTTATTTATATATTTAATGTAGAAAACCATACCTCAAAATTCAATAACCTCATTTCTTTCTTTCTCTTCTAAAAAAAAATCACAAAAAAAACGAGAGTTTAGAGCACGGGTCTCCAAACTTTCTAGCCTAAGGGCCAGAATGATAGCTTCAATAAGTTCCATGGGCCAAGACCTAGCTAGCTAGCCCATCATACCAACATATTGTAGTTTTGAATTACACGCAAACTTTCGTTTTTGGACCGGCTGGCCACTCGAGTATTCTCGAGCATCGAGGAAGACAACCGAGAGTTGGACAGTTTCAAAGTTTGAATTTGGAGCGACAAGTGCTATCTGAAAAGCAAACTAGTGTGTTTTGTGGTTTTAGTTTTTGAGGCTTAGTGAAAATATATTTTGATTTGAAGTTTCGTGCTCTTTTTGTGGATTTATATAAATATGCAAAAGAAACGAAACATAGATAAGTGCAGAATAATAATCAATATTTCGTGATTGAGTCAAGCAATAAAGAAAATGTGTATAATTTGCCCTCAAGAATACAATATAAAACGTCATTATGAGACTAAACATTCTCAGAATTATTTCAAATTTACAGGACAACGCTGGTTGAAATCTCAGCAAATGTTGTTTAAGAAAGTAAATGCTGAACAAGCTGCAGAAACTCGTGCTAGTTTCTGCATGGCTCATTTAATAGCGAAACATTGAAAACCATTTACTGATGGCGAATTCATCAAGGATTGCATGATTGCAACAGCAAAAGAAATGGGTCCAGAAAAAGCTAATTTTTTTCAAAACCTTAGTTTCTCAGCAAATATTGTGGGTCGAGATGATATTGCTGAAAATATATTCATTCAATTGACTGACAAAAATTGACACTGATTCGAGGGATAGATTAAAATAAGGAACTGTGTGAAGAGCTTTGACGTTCATAACATTCGCGGCATGACCACTGAAGGAGATATTTTAAAAGGAGTTGAAAATGTTGTTCAAAAAAACAATCTTCAATAGAAAAGCTTGTGTGCGGTGGCAAGAACATGTGTGGAAATAATTTAATTAATTCAACCTGCTTTGTTTTCAACGTATTGATACCGAGCGCTATCTGGTCAATTACTTTGATAAGAGTTGAGACAGATGTATTCCCTCCGATTCGGAATCAGAATTATTAACAGGTGCGCCAAGTACACAGGCTGAACACTTAAAAAATACCCGTCCGTTCATAATATATTTCAACAGATGAGTAGATACTTTAGCACAGGTTGCGTGATAGTTAGAATTGCAGGTTACACATATCACACCAGAATTAGTACAGTTGTTTTTTGCTGAGCATACTTTACATGTGCCGGTCATTTTCAGGATTATTTTTGCAAAATCAGGCAGGTTAATAACTTGACGGAAAGTGACTCCGAAAATTTGTACTAGTAGGTATACGCAGCAAGTGATCAATATTGTAGATAGCACCCGGCAGTAACAATAATGCAATTGGCGTATAGATAGCAGTAGATGATGGCAAGAAAATAGTAGTATATACCGCATATGTGTTAAAAAATAGAGAACTAAATACCTATATATGTATTGGAGAAGTTTTGGAATTCGGTGGAAATCGACTTATCAGATGAAAGTAAAGATTTAACAGTGTCTGCGCAAGAATATGTAAAACATGTTAAGCAGAACAACAAAAGGACAATAGAAGAAAGATTTAGAGTGAAATTTTAAGAGTCAAGTGATATTACATTAACCAGATATCTGTCACTAGAACAAAAATTCAGGAAATATACTACCATGAAACTGCAACAGGAGGATTCCACTAAAGAATATTGTAGGCTAGGACATACATATGAAGGGTACAGAGAAAGAACAAAGCAAGTCACATTTACTTGAAAATAAGATATTTTATATTTAAAGTTTCAAGACCTATTATTCAGTGGAAAAAGACAATTTAAAAGATTTTTTTTTAAAAATTGGAAGAAAAGAAAAATGTAATCAAGTATCTTTAAAAAATTATCAAAATAGTTTGTTCGCACTTAATATATTTTAAGTGTTTCAACAAAAGTACATTTCATAAAAGGAAAAATCAATATAAGTTCAATAAAACAGTAGAAAACAATTCCAGTCCTATAATATTGAAAGCAATTTAAACTTAAGTAATTTTCAGGTGATACCTCAATAGTTAAATTAGACCTTTTTATTCATAATCTCGAGTGTTGTCAGAATGAGGTAGTCTTTCGAAAAATGTCTTCCAGAGTATTTTTTAAAAGCTTGCTGAAAATATTGGCATGATTCTCTCGTATAAGTTTAACGGTGTACTATGATAATTTCTGTTAAAAAATATTTTTTTTGTTTCTTACGATAGTAGTCTCCCATGAACCATTATAAGATTTTCTTAGCTCTATCGCACTAGGATAATCCTTAGAAATTAATAACTTAAAGATTGGCCTAGATGCGAAATTGTTTTTTTTTTTATAAATATGACTAAGGTGCTTTGTCCAGGCCTTAAAATTGTTTCTTTTACATTCGATTACAGGAAATGCTGATGAGCTATGGCGTGAAGTTCTAACATGATTGCCCCATTGTTTGGAAACTCAAGGCGAACAATTTGTTTTAATTATTTACATATTTTTTTGTCGCATTCCATGTAGCTATGGCCACGAACAAGAAAAGAAACGAAACAATTCATTACATGAACCAAATAATGCCAAAATCTCATGGACTTACTATACATTATTTTTTTTTTCATACGAAATTTGGATTTCGCTTGCTCTTAGATTTTATTTATTTTTGAAGTTTCTTGTTGCTTGTACTTAAAGTTCTTTCCCCACTTTTTCAATTGTATCATTATCTTAATTTACAGTACCTTGCCATATTATTAGACCCATTAGCATTTTCAGTTTAAGTTATAATAACTTGAAATGTTTGCAATATTTGGCCGTCTTTTTTTTTAGTAATCACTTTCCCTCTCCCTTAGGAAATAAAATACAACAACAAACTTATTTAATAAGTATTTATTAGATAAAAAATAAATACAGACACACGACGACGCATACTGACGCAATTTCTTCTTTTTTTAGGAAGATGAGTTAATCATGTTTTAAGCATTATTAGCTTATATGAAAAATTTATTGATCACATTTTTATGGTTTTTAGGTTCAAAACAGTTATAACACGCGATTATTCAAAATAAACGCACCGGGTATATTATTCCACTTAACAGGAAATTTTTTGCCGTTATTCGAGTTGCTAGACAAAAATGTTAGCATTAAATTATTGCCAACACAACAAAGAATTAAAAACAACAATAAATAATCCATAAAAGCAGTTGTAAAATATCAAATTCCAGGTAAAACGAATGATTTGTTGACAATGGGTCTAATAATTTGGCAAGGTACTGTAGACAAAAACGATACTTACGTTGTACTTTCTCTGTACCCTTCATATGTATGAAGGAAAGAGTACCACCAAAATCAAGAAAACAAACATTTTCCTAACACATCACCCGTGTTACGAAACCTGATAGCAGCTAAATGAAGCTTAGAATCGAATTTCATGCATCAGCAAAGACATCATCTAAGTATCTGGGCAGCACAACCCAGCGCGAAACGGAAACATTTCAGCTGCATTCCGAAAACATTCTGTGAAAGGTATGGAAGTAATACCATAGACAAATTAATAACATAGACTGGACACGTAGAACAAAAATATGCAACGCTTTTCTAGAATATAAAAATTAACGATGCCTCGACTTGGCACTTGATGACGTGCACAAAGGGTAAGCCACTAATGCCTCGCTCCATACAAAATCACAGTTGCCTCGATCCGATGAAGAGAAGGCCACAAGTTTTTCTTAGAAATTTGCTGGAAATTTCTTCCTTCGAATTTTTATGCATTGGCCAGGCCGAGAGCAGTGCCTCGCTCGAATATAAAATCTAACAACGATGTACATACTGTATCTGAAAATAAGTCTAGTCGGCCACCAAAATGAATAAAAATTCTACCGAAACACTTTGTGTAAATTTCTAAAATAAAAAACAATGCGTCTACGCCACTGACATGTATATAAATGGACTGCTTGTTGAACCAAAAATGCATGAAAGCAAATGGCACCACTTTCATATTCCTGTCTCTTTCCGTGAGAGCATACTTTCCCACTGAACTGTAACGATTAGGAACGAGAAATTACTTGTAAAAATCCTTGTAAAAAACACTTCCTTCGACTAATTATTAAAATTTAACGATACTAATAGTCCCAAATACTTTTGTGGTAAATTCGGTAAATCCCACTGACATGCATATACGTAAATTCCCAAAATATTTAAATATAGCGGCAGTTTACAACAGTTGGTAGCATTGACAGTGAGAGCATACTTTTTGAAATCAAAACTGGTGCCACATGAAACAGGAGATCAAGCAGTCCATTTATATATATGTCAGTGGTCTACGCTCATAAAAATTGTTGTCGCCATCCAAAAGTGCGTATGAATTCTAAGGAAAAAATTTTCAGTAAATTACTAAGAAAAAATTGCGGTCTTCCCTAAATCAGGTCGAGGCATCGTTGTTAGATTTTATATTCGAGCAAGACACAGGCACGGCTCTCGGCCCGGCCAATGCATAAAAAATCCAAGGAAGAAATTTCCAGTAAATTTCTAAGAAAAACTTGTGGCCTTCTCTTCATCGGATCGATGCAACTGTGATTTTGTATGGAGCGAGGCATTGGTGGCTTACCCTTTGTGCACGTCATCAAGTGCCAAGTCGAGGCATCGTCGAGGCATCGTTAATTTTTATATTCTAGAAAAGCGTTGCATATTTTTGTTCTACGTGTCCAGTCTTTGTATGTTATTAATCTGTCTATGGTAATACGCTCTAATACCCAATTCATTCTTTTAATGCATTGATGTCCTACGAATGGAAGATATATAAGTTGACTTGCACATCTTACCTCTGCATGACCTGTAAGCTGGAAGCCTTCCTTATTAATTCTTTGGAAGGTGAAAGGAAGATGTTTTTTAGAAGGGGAAAAGAAACATTACTTTTACGTTCTTTGGAAGGTGAAAAAAGTAATCCTTTTAAATTCAGTGGAAGCATTCATTCTGCCATTTCTGAATAGTGAACGGGGAACCATTAAGCATGAATATTTCGGAAAATTGGAAAGAACCATTCAATTTATACTTTTAGAAAGGTGGAGGGAAGCATTCTTCCTGTTTTTACTGAGAGGCTGAGCAAAGAAAAAGTACTTAAGTACAAGTACAAGTGCCGAAGGCCTGAGTACTTCGGCGTAAGAACAAGTATCGCATTTATGAAAAGTACTTGTAACTAAGTACTAAGTCTATAAAAAGTACTGAGTACTTTTTGAAGTACTTTTCAAAGTACTTTTTTAAAATCTTTTTACATTGGCAGTAATATAATGAAGTTTATCGAGTTCAATTAACAGATATTAATAAATAAATACCTTTCGCAAACTATAATATGTATAGTACCAGTGGATACTATTTATATTTTTTTATAGTTCTCGACGCTGTAAGTAAAGTAAAACTATTAGAGGTCCGCCCAAGCACCCATTATCGCCTCCAATAATGCATAATAATTCTAAGGAAAAAATTTCTAAGAAAAATTTGAGGCCTTCCCTACATCATGTCGAGGCATCGTTGATTTTATATTGAAGCGAGGCATTGCTTGCTTACCCTTGGTTATGTCAACTGACGTATGTAATATAGACTGTTTACTTTTCTATTTCACGTAGGCATAAACATTGAAAAAATCAATTTTATCAGTAATAACCCTAAATGATTAATTTAAAATCATGTATTTCGACGAATCCACTAATTTGTTTGTTGTTTTCAGTTCTCTCTAAGTTGGTACTTGATGCTTAGACCGAAAGAGTCAGCAGTATAGAAGTGAGCCCACTTTCTGAAGTGTATTTCTATGAACGTAGTCAGTCTATATTATACATGCCAGTGGTTATGTCATCAAGTCGAGGCAACGTCGATTCTATATTCGAGCGAGACGTTACTGGATTTTGTTCTACTTGCGTAGTCTTGTTTGTATGTTATTAGTTTGTCTAAGGTTCTGCCTTAACGCGTGAGTGCGGCACATGCTTTGCAATTTCTTTGCGTGCTTTAAAGCAATTTCTTTGCGTGCTCTAGAGATTGTGTTTGCTTTTCTACGAAGAATTAGATATTTGTAGGTATTTAATAGACTCAGAAATGCCTAAGTAAAAATCTTGGTACTTAAGTACAAAACTAAGTCTTAAGTACAAGTAAATAGACGCTAGTACTTATGTTCAAGTACTAAGTACGAGCATTTCAAAAGTATTGAGTAATAAGTCTTAAGTAATGAAAATGTGCTTTAAGTAGTACTTAAGTCTTTTTTACTTAAGTATTGCCCAGCTCTGCTGAGAGGTAAAGGGAAGAACTATTCCTGCTTGATGTAGAAAATAAATACGGTACTTAAATGAAAATAATCCATTTCTTCTAAAATAATGCACAAATCAGATTATTCTTCATTTGCACGCACATCTCCCTCCTTCATTGTTGTTAGAAAAACAATGAAACTACAGGACTAATTTTTGACATGCACGCACTCCCTCAAACTAGCCTCTGCAAATATAGCCGCACAAATTTTTTCTCTCTTTTCGATAACAACACGAATGAATATATGTATTCATTACCTCTGTCTTCTCTAAGTATTCGCTGTAAGGTACATAGCATGCTCACAAATAGGACGCATCAATATATTACGCCTGCCTTCCTGAACCTGGTCAATGTAAGTTATGTTCATGAACTCATTACTAATGCCTTCCACGTAATATTAACATTAAGCCTTATCGAAGTCAGGCATTCCCTTTTTTCCCGTTAGGAATGCCAACATTCACATGTACGCCGATGACGTGCAAATTTATTTAAGTCGCCCTATAGGTTTGATCGAAGATTGTGCTGCTCGACTGAACTTGCATAATATTTTCATCTGGTCCTTAGAAAACAAGCTCAAGCTGAATCCCAGTAAGTCGCAGTGCACTGCTTTTCATTATGGATCTATTGATCCTACAACGCTTCCTAATATATCATTGGGCGGTTGTCCCTTGTCTTATGAGGATCGAGTTCGTAATCTTGGCGTGTTTTTAAATTCTAACATGAGATGTTGTGACCTCATCAACTCAAACATAGCAAAAATATATGGCATTCTCCGCCGTCTCTGGCTGTCTGCTAGTTTACTATCACCTAAACTCCGTTGTCACCTTGTTAGGTCTCTCTTTCTGCAACATTTCATTCATGCCTCTCTTGTCTTTCCCAAGCTCGACTCGCAAGGAAACTGAATGTCGCTTTCAACGACTTTACTAGATTTATCTTTGGTCTGAGGAGGTTTGATCATGTATCTCACCTCAATTTCACCTTGCTGGGCTGTTCGCTTGATATATATTTGAAGCAGAGAGCTTTAGTGTTCCTGTTTAACTTGCTTCGTTCTTCCCAACTGGCCTATTTGAGTACCTTCTTTCAGCCCTTAAACTCCACGAGGGTGGTCAAACTGCTACTTCCTCGGTTCTAAACCTCCATATTCGACGGATCCTGCATTGTTCAACTGACTAGAGTCTGGAACTCGCTGCCTCATCATATCCAGACAACTAACTCGCTCGGCAACTTCAAACGACTCCTAAGGTCCCATCTTGGCAGAGTTGACATTGGCTTGCGGTGACCTGTACGCGCAGCACTTTTCTTTTTTCTTTTTCTCTGTTTTTTAATCTTTAATTTTTTATTCCTGTAGATATCTTTTTAAAATCTCTTTAATATTATGTTTAATTAAATAAGTATTTTCGATATTTTAATATTAGCTTAATTTAAGTTAGGTTTAGTTCTCTTGCCAGTTTGTTCGATGTTTGAAAAAAGATTGTAAATCTTGTAGCATCAGTACCCAGGAAATAAATGAATTAAATTGAATGAATTGAATGAATGCCTGCAATCATAATCACGCACTAACAATATAATATATCCACTACATTAGAAAGTGCTAAAAACGCGCTTTTTTGTTAACAACGTTCAACGTTAACCTAGCCAAAACCAAAGAAATGCGATATTAATTAAAGCACAACAGCATTCAACAGGAACATATCACAACTTTTGGCATAGTATGATTGCTGAAAATAGACGTTTTTGACATAAAAACTACATTGTAAGATAGCAAAAAAACGCTAAGTGAACAATGTTGTTTGATATCGCGCATATACATACTTTATTCTCTAGACCAGTGCTGTCGTTTGTACTCCGATCGGAGTATTTGTACTCCGAAAACTAGTGGTGTACTCCGGTACTACTCCTTTTATCAAAGTACATACTCCGCCTATCATTTCTTCATACTTAAAATTTCTATATTACTACATGTCATTATGATTCGTTCATTAAACGCTTTGATTGATGATTATGAAATGAATAAAGAACTCAGAACGGCAGAACTCCAGAAAATTCTATTCTTGTCCAGAAAATATTTTATTTGAATCGCTCCTCCCGTTTTTCTTTTCTTTGGATTTCCTATTTTCTTCTTCTTTCCTTCTCACAATAACTAAGACCACATAGCTCTTAAATTTAATTAACAGTAAATTTTTCATTGAAGGTTGTGTTTTTGTTAATTATTAAGTGGACGTATTTAGTGATTGAATTTAACTATATCATTTGTTTACTTTAATTTAAGTGTTGTAAAAGCATTGAATGTTTGTAATAAAACAATATAAAAAAAAATCAATTTGGAAAATACGAAATTCAAGGAACTTACACAATCTCTTTTAAATTATTGCTCATCATGTTGTTAGTAAATAGTTAAATTTTCAAGTTGAGATCTCAATAGGTTTGGAGACTTGATCCTGTAATACTTTTTCACCAAGGACATCATTTTTTCTCTTCTCAAATGTGACCTATTAACAGTCCTTTAAAACAAAGAAGAAAAAAAAAATCTCGACAAACATATCCGAAAACCAAAGGCAATCTAGAACAATTCCTGAAAATTCAACAAATATTTACAGGGTGTCCCGTACGTACCGCATTTCCTTTATACCACGGATTCCTCACTCAATTTCGAGAAATAAATTGTATGGGAGGAGAGCCGGAAAATGCACGGTGTGGGCGGTAGGGGGTTTTGTGATTTTGGGTGCTTTTTATCCTAATACCATGTAACTTTCTTGTGATACACCCTATGAAGGTGATCTCAGGTGATAGTAAACCCTCTACCGTTTCCAACAAATGCCCAACCACCTCTCTACTCCCTTTCCGTCGGCAGTTATAGGATATCAAAATCAAAAAATTGGATAATTTTGAAATTTCTTTTTCAATTTCAACGATTTTCCCGCCAAAATGCATGATAACTATACAGTTTTATGACAAGATTTAAAGACCCCGGAATTGATTGACTATACGCATGTACCTACCTAAATGCTACCGTTTTTTAGTTATTCCCGTTTTTATGATGCATAATATCATGATTACTCCATTAGATGAGAAAAGCTCACAATTTCGAGATTTGAAAGTGTTATTATTTCTAAGAAATTGGTCAGCGATCATAGATTTTTTTTACCTATCTGATTTTCCGACAATAAAATCGATGATAGGACAACTTGGTGGGGAGCTCGCAACAGAAGCATACAAACTGACTTAACAAATTTTGATTTAGGGTTCTTCTAGTAGAATCTTTGTTGCATGCATCTTATAAATTAAATTGAGCAAAAAAAAAAAGACAAAAAACAAAAAAAAAACATCCGGCGCCGTAAATCGCTTATTTTAGCCACCGCAGAACTGTAGTACTAAGAAGGTTTCCGCAATAAGCGGTCTGGATGATGTGTCATATTTTAGTATACTTTTTACTTTTTTACAAAAACTAATTTTTTTTATAGAATAGTAGTTTAGGTTGCAAACTGCAGGAGTCATTTAAACCAAACTTTTCTCACTTTTGCACTCTGGCACCTATATATGAACTGCGCGATATGCTATTTCATGCGGGTACAAGTTTTTGTGTCAAAAATAGTTCTTACATCGGTGGCAACATTGAAAAAACCATTGGCGGGAAGTTGAAGCGGTTTTAATAAAACCTTTCGAATTTCTGTTGAGTATCTATGAATATATTGCCTTTGGTAAAACACTTTTTATCATTAATTAACACAAATAATTAATTTAAAGACATTTATTTCGAGAAACCCACTTATTTATCTGTTGTTTATAGTTCTCTTTCAGTTGGTACTTGGTGCTTAGACCGAAAGAGAACGCTACATTGAAATGAGAAGGGTTGCCAGATTGGGCGATTTCTTGCCAATTGGGTTACTTCGAGCTCAACGTTGGCGACAGTAAATTTGGGCGAGTCCCCAACATTTTTTTGATCGATTGCATTACTTTTGTCTCATGGCCAACCCACACGTAGTAAGTACGGTAGTTCCTTATATGATTACCGATTTTTTGTGGAGTACGTGTTCAATCAAGTTACAATTTTTGATATAAATAATACCATTCAATCAGAAATTTCAAAATCGCTGAAACTATTCCAATACTACTGGTATGCTGCCCGTCCTGCAGCATAGAAAAGTGTAGCATGAAAATTTTCAATCCCATCCACGGAAAGTGTAGCAGCGTATGGACTCTAGCTTATTATTGCTTCTGCCGCATTCTTACCACTGAACTGATTCACATATGGATCGTGCTATCTCTTGCTGAAAAAGGAGAAGTGAATGTCGAGTGTAGGCGGTTTTTTCATGAAAATGAAACAATATATTATAGAGTGCCACATAAATGGCATTTGCGATAAATTGTGCTACTTTTAATTGAAATTGCGCGACCTTGGGCTACCTTTTTAGAGAAATATGGCGATATGATTAAAAATTTTCTAGAAACCCTGGAAGTGAGCACACTTTCTATGGACGTAGTCAGTGGATATTATACATGTCAGTCGTTTTACATAACAATGCTGAAAATATTTTAGAATTTTAGGAGTTAGGACTAAGTTAGGGCTCTGATGTGGTAGTGAGGGAGTCTGTTTCGCGGCTTGGGAAGTGTTTCTCGAGAGTTTCGGATCACCAAAAGTTAGGGTCACAAACTCAAATTCTGAGAAAAACCTATACAAACACATCACATGCATACAATAATATTAATAGAATTAAATTTTGATTGTTTTAAGTTTTGGAATAAAACAATTTTTTTGAAGATGAATTATATAAATAAAAAAAATATAGAATAATACATGTATTTTTTCAAATAACTCAATTAATTAAATATTTTTTCTTTAAATTTAGGAGTTCCGTTCCTGACCACCCCCCCCCCCCCCCACTGGAATATTGAAAACATTTGTAATTTTGACAAACTACAAGCTAAGTCTAAAATTAGTGCCATACTGTCTCCGAATTAAGGAATGAAAATTATTGTCCACAATAATACTTAATAGAAATGAAATAAGCAATTTTAAAAGTATCTAAATCTAAAATCAAAATTAAAACGTATTAGAACTTACTTCATAATAGAGCGTAGAGTTGACCGTATAGCAACAAATGCTGGCCTATCATCACAATTATCTGCCCAACATTTTTCCATCAAATCCAAAACGTCCGGAGGGCAATCTCTTTGTCCAACAAAAGGTCGAAATGGAGGAGATTCATGTGCTTCGACTCTGTTCAATATTGCTTGAACATCTAGAAATTGACGAGCGGTTTCATAAGGTCCACCACGGACTACAATTTCTTCCAAGATAATTGCAAATGAATAGACATCTCCTTTTTGTGTAGCTGGTGTTCCTGGAATGATTGTAAGTGGAAGAAGCTCAGGAGCAATCCAAAGAAATTCTGAAAAATTGAAAATTTTTGTCAATTTACAGTTTGAAATTATTCGAAAAATATTTTCTATTACTATTAAAGTAGTTTTGATCCTTTACGAACTCAGATGGTGATGTTAATGTACGTAAGCCAAAATCAGAAATTTTCAACACAAATCGGCCATCAATTAAACAATTGCAAGATCTTAACTTTCCATGTACTGAAACATCACTGTTGTGAAGATAAGCCATACCCTGTAGAAAAGTATATAAAGTGCAGTAATAACAATATGTAGTTGGATGATTACAAAAAATTGAAAATATGAGTTTATTATGAGTTATTAATGTTTGCAAAAGGTCTGACAGTTTTCTATGACGGAATTACTATGAAAAATAGACAATAGATAAAGCTATGAAAGAGATCAACCTCTATATCTCGAAGAACTCGCAGGATAGAATATGAGATTTTCATTATTTTGGCGCATGATGTATTATGAAGGAATTAAAGGATTGCTTAACTGGGAGAATTCACGAAATTGAAGAAAACTTCAAATATAACCACCAAATTTTGGATAATCGTAAGCACCTTATATTATACCGTGAGCATGACCAGGGCCGCATTTATACTTTTAGAGGCCTATAGGCTCAAAATGATTATGGGGCCGCAAAAAAATAAGTTTATTTCAGTTAATAAAATGTATAATGGTTGGTACATATGCATTTTTTTTAGTTTATTGGAAAACTCAACATTTCCATAAAAACGTTTAATAACATAAAAATAACACAACGTTGGTATTTAGAAAGATATACATATATAAAAAATAAAATAATAACTAAACATTTTTTCTGGCTTTTGTCTTAACATTAATCGAGTCCATTATATCTGATTCAGTGCATAATAGCGGTAGATCACTTGTTTTATTTTGACGTAAGTCGTAAAGCCTAGTACTAAGGTCCGCGCTAAGCTAAATTTTAGCGGGTCTCCAATATCGGGCCGTTCTTTAGCAGCTAAATTATGACAGCGGAGACTCAGATAAAAGATATATTAAAAACAAGAAGAAGAAGAAGAATTTTGCAATTTTTTTACGGAAATACAACACGCGGTCATAATATTTCTAAAAACAGATAGTTAAAATTATTTGGAAATATTAAAAATTTAAAAATAATATGCATAATGTACACAATAAAAGAAAAAAAAATTAACAATGCTATTGAAAATACGCCCGCGAGAAGAAATCCAATTAATCCTTACTTACAGCAAAGACGTACAAAACTACATTAACTATAAAAATCCGGTCAATAAATTTATCACATATCAGAACTCTGACAATAAATATTTTTACCGTGCTAAAGAACGGCCCGGGCGGATAAATTCAAGCTAAATTTTTTGGAGACTTACTGGTGGTGCCATTTCAAATCAAAATCCAAAGGGAAATTTAGCGCGTTGATCTTAGTACCACTCTCGCTAAAATTCAGGATAAATTTTCATCAATATCTTTTAGCTTGCTAAATGTTCATACAAAATTTAGATTAGCGCGTACCTTAGTACTAGACTTAAGTCGTAAATAATTTTTTATTCAGTTCAACACCGAAAATGAGCGTTCAGCACTTTCATTAGAGATAGGCATCGCCAAAGAAAATTTTAAATTTTTTCTACGTTCAGAAAAGAGATCTTTGTTTATAAATTTACACATATTTTTGATTAAAACACTTTCTTCCTTATTCATTATTAAAAATTTCTTAGCTTAATCCATACATTTTTCTGAGTCAATATCAGTACCATAAGTTTGTAAATTTTCTTAATACTAGCTGTACGATAGTCAATAGTGTGTTGACTAAGGTATACTGATGTGCTGACTTAGTGAAACGCCTTGTTGCCTGTTAAAAAATCACTGACTATTTATTTGGAACTCTAGAATATTTATATACAAGTTTCACTTATTTTAATATCAAAGAAAAGTTATTCTAAGTAGTGCATTTCCTCATAGAAATTTCATTCAATTATATTAAATGAAATTGCTAGGCAAGCGACCTACAAATAGAACTTTTATTGTTTGTTTACAATCGTCTTATAGGGAAATGCACTTGAAATATTTTAATTATTGCATTAAAATTAGAACTTGATAATTTGATCATTGCATCAGAATTGGGTTACGATGATTCGGTTGGTAATGTCTGTTCACAGGTGAACACTATCGTTGTACTTATCTTGATTTATATGTTTATATTATATTCAAACATATGTAATATGTCTGACTAGGGTCATTCCATTTCAAATAGGCAACAGGTGTGACATGATCATCACCAATTTTTTTGAAATTAAAATAAAAATATGAATTAAAAATTTTTCTTCTACAATGCGTATTTCGCGGGTTAAGCATTTTCAAATTTCGCAAAAATGCTGTTCTGGTTTTCTTTAAATATTCGTATATATTTTTCTATCTATTTTTCTTAGATAGCTTGAAATCCTTTGTTTCAAATAAGCCATATTTCACCGTCCTAGCATAAATAGAAAAATATATACGAATTTTTAAAGAAGACCAGAACAGCATTTATGCGAAATTTTGAAAATGCCAAAACTCGCGAAATGTGCATTGGAGAAGAAAAATTTTTAATTCATATTTTTATTTTCACAAGTCCTCCAAGCATGGAAAATTTCAAAAAAATTGGTGATGGTCATGTCACACTTTTCGTGATTTTTGTTCGATGTGCTGTGGACTATTCTACTGTCGTTTAAAGTATATAGATGGAGGGAGCGGATTTGCTGATACCCCAATAGTTTTATGCCTCGTTTATGGCTTGCTCAGATACATACATCTTATGCAATCCAGTAATTCCTGTTGGTTTTATATTCTAAGGAAAGGACCGTAGAATTTATAGCAAACGGTAATGCTGATAAGCTACATGAAGTGAAAACGGGCGATATTTCTGTTGGGTGGAAGTTTTTCAGTGTGGGAGCACAGGACAATTATGCAAGGCTAGCAGAACCCATGAAGGCGCAGTGCCACAGTTAATTACTTCTAATAGGAGTGTAAATTTCATGACATTTCTACACGCTGTAACTCGCTTATCTCTCGTAATAGCGTCCAGTGATTCTTTTTTTGGTTTTTGATTTTGTTCTTATACTGCATCTCATTTTCTTCTGTATTTTCTGTCCTTTGTTATGAAGTACCTCTTCAAGATAAGTATTATTAGCGTTTCTCACCCAGTGTCGGATACAAGGGGGTGGGGCGATCGGGGCGATCACAAAATTTATAATTTATACTCTGATCAAATAAAATCAGAAAATAAAGGGTTTTCCAATAAGAGGTGTTATTTTAATTAGCCCTTTCATGAAAAGGATATGGTCTTGTAGGCGCGGTCGTGGTGGTCATTTGGCTGATGTTATTTTCCATTATTAACGGCATACCTTTCTCTTTATAATGAAATAAAGATCCGATCATTTATATCAAAAAATGGCATTTTTCTTTGAATATCAAAATAACACCTCTTATTGGAAGACCCTTTATATAAAAAAAACGTTTTAAAAAAGACTGTTTCTAAATCCACACTAAAAAATAGAAAATAATTTCTTCCTTCATTTTATATTTTAATTAAATATTGAAATTATATTAACATTTATTTGTGTATAAAATTTACAAATTTCAAGATACAAAAAGAAAGCAAGGTCTGAGCAATCTGATGTTTTCAAAAAATTTGTAAATTTGTATTTAATGGAATATATCATCTGTATATTGGAAAGTCGTAAGTGCATATTTTATGATTTTTATGATGTTCCAATTAAATGATAAAAAATTCAAAATACTAGGTATTGTATAATAATTATCGTTAACTGATATAAACCTGAAGGAAAAACGTATATGCCAAAATAAATGTTGTTAAAATTAATTACTAGCACGTACGATTTTCTAAAGGAGATCCAATAAATAAATATTGATGTTATTTTATGGTATCAGATAACTCAATGTATTCGAATAAGCTATAGAAATTCTTAATAGAATCATACTGCATATACTACTACTCTGCCTCAATCAATTATAACAATTTTTTCAAAAATTTATTAATTTATTTTAGTCTAAATATAGCCTGAAAATATGTTTTAACCTGAAGAAAACCTTTTTCTGGTCTCATTAAGAAGTTCGCTTTAACGTTACGATCAATCTCCCAGCTAAAGTCTTATATTTCAGTTTAAAGAGATCGCCTGTTCCATAAAGTAAAATCGTCAGTTTTGAAAACGGAACGTTCTGAAAATTAAGCTTTGTTGTTCTTTTAGCAAGACATTTGAAACCAGTTGAGTTTATTTCGATTAGTCGTAAAATCACATTTCAATATTTCATGTTGTTTAAAATCCTGAGCAATGATAGTGGGCTGTGATTTCTGTATGCTTCATATATTTGTCTAAAACTATAACATTGTGAACGCTATTCACTTTCCTAGATTTGCGAATGGCTCGGTTCTGAAAACTTTTGAGTAACAGAATTGTTTTGTTTGTTGTCATTTAAAAGTTGCAATATAGCTGTCGAAGTTATTCTGTTTTGGTTTTGAAGGAATCATTCCACAGAAATATATGTTCGCAACGTGAGCCATTCAGTATAATTTTGGTCAATAACTTTTTAAGAACTGATACTAAATCATTCCCTGAACGGCCGCTAAGTACTTCTGTCCACACCGCGCAATATGTTATGTTTTTTGAATTTGGTGAAATAATGTAGCAGTTATATTATACGTTCAATTTTCGTTTATAATAAAAAATCGAAGCAAATACCTTTGGTAAATTGAAGACACTTTGCAAATCGTATCATATAACAATAGTATTGGGCTCAACGTTCGTTCCATCAACTTTTCTTTCACTTTTGAGAAAAATCTTAACGAAGTATATTCACTACAAATATATAATTGTTCAAGTACATACTCAATAGACAAAACAATGCGAAGATGGGTTCAATTCTTTATTTTTAACCCTTTTGTTTAACGCTAAGGGTTGTTGACAATGTGCTATTTGCACAAGAATAATTATCAATTTCTGCGAGGTTATCTTAAATTTAAAAAAATATTCTCAATAGATTTCAAAATTTTAAAAAATTGCTGAGTAGGTAATCAGTTATATTAGCCTACTCCAATTCCCGTAATTTCTGTTTGAATTTAATTCGAGTCCCAACTTGCTTAATAGCATGAAATAACAAATCTAAATGATTTGCATTCATTGACATTAAAATATCGATGTCTATTTTACATTGTATATGTTATGAAAAATTCTTTTATATGCACTCACGTTGTTTTTTATTATAGATACCTATATGCCTTTATAATATTGGTAATATCCCTCAAAATTCTATTAATCAAATTAAATCCATTAAGTCGAACAAATCATTTGTAACTAACTGATTACTTCCCCTGCTTCCTTTATTATACCTAAATTAAAATTAACACTTTCCACACTCATCTTTCACCTTGCACGTATTCTTAACTATGAAGTTATTCGCAAGATCTGTGCATCGAAGATAATTTGTTAGCGCTATAAGTACTTTACCAGTTTACGTCATTACGCCCGACTTACAAATTGAAGTTTCGTCGATCAAGTTTTACTTTGAAATGCACCCAATTTGTAGCAAACTGATTGATACAAATAGTAGCTGTACTTCATTGCTCGGGTATGCAAGAATTTTTATTAATTATACGATATTTTCCTTAACTTTACGAAAGTGTAATACTACACAATCTCTCTCTAAAAATATGTACGAAATATTTGCAATTTTTACATTTTATATTATCAAAAGAAATTCCACATTTCTTAAATACTATGAAGCAAGCTTCAACAATCGTAAACGTACGTGCGTTCCTTTTTTACGAAAGTCTTTATAAATTTTTAAAATATGTTTGTTAAAATGGGTTATAAGTCCTACAAAAATCTTAGAGATTTTAAGTAATTTTGTCCAATACTACGAATATCTTTCATATCGAGAATTTACGACATCTTTTTTAAATACTTTGTTATATTATTGTTTAAAATTTAGTACAACTTTTGTATTGTTTCAAATTCACTCAGTCATATCACCACTCTATGTACCTATGATATAACAATACTAACAATGAGCTCATGTAACCTGTAGCCAAGTAATATACACACGAAAACGTTCAAAAACTTGCAAAATGGATTCGTTCAAACAGGCGATTGAGTAGAACTGAATATCTCGCCTGAGTCCGTGATAAGCCAGAGAAATGGTTCAATGGCTTCGTGCCACACCTAGCTCTCGATACGCGAGTTTTTTGATAAAAAATAAATAAATTCTGTCTGTCCACATCCATCGTAACTCTCCGAATTTTGGCTACTTTTGGCTCTCACCAAAAATAAAAACTGCACTAGAAGAAAAACGTTTGACACCTTTTTCGACATTTAGATGGTCACGACAGAGCAGCTGAAAGCCGTTCCGAAAGAACCCTTCCAGAAATGCTTCCAATTATGGAATCAACGTTGGGATAAGTGCATCGCTAGACAAGGAGAGTAATTACTTTGAAAGAGAATAATTCGAATTTGATGACTGATTACATTTTTTGTAATCAAACCATTCACCGTCTTTTTTTAATCACACTTCGTAATATAAGTAATTAGTTTCTTTCTTATTTCCACTTCTAATTTTAAAATTTTTTAACCCCCCCTAGAGTAAATGTCTGGATCCGCCCTTGTTCTCGGCTTCACTCATGTACACGAATTTTGTACGATACCTGCATTTCTGTTTATTATAATATGTTCTAAGAAAAGGACAATAAACAAATATATACAGCGTCTAGGTGGTCTATAGAGCAGGAGGTGATAGTAGGTACTCACCTAGACGAACAAAAAATTGTATGAGGGGAAGAGGCTCCACATCAACCGTTTGGAAGATACAGGGTGACAGCTCGTGGCTTCGAGGTCCTTCCAACGACTGTTCAACCAGCCCCGCTCTTCCTCTCAGGAATTCTGGTAGAAATTCGGATTTCGTACTATTTTTTGGCCTTTGACATTTTTTTACAAAAAGTTGGTTAACATAACTTTTTTTCTTTATAAAAACTGTTGTAGGCACTCATCTTTAATTTGACCTTTACACACTATGTGCTATTTGTAGTGGGTAAAAAGTTATTAGATCATAATCAATTTTCAAAGCTTGTCTCAAACCTTTTTCAAAGATAATTTTTGTTCCCTTAGTGACTGAGAATCGTAATTTAAAAATAAAAAATCATCTAATTTCGGTTATGACCTGAATACGTTATGAGCTAATAACTCTTTAACGGGTGTAAAGGTCAAATTAAAGATAAGAGTCCACAGTTTACAGTTTCTATAAAAAAAAAGTTATGTTAACCAACTTTTTGTAAAAAAAAAAAATGGTACGAAATCCGAAATTCTTACTTAGACCTCCAGAACTTCTGAGATAAGAAGAGTATGGCGCTGGATGAACAGGCGGCATACCCTCTACTTTTCATACTTTTCAATATACAGGGTGTTTTGTGAAAGACTAGCATAATTTCTCAAACACCCTGTATCTCCCAAACGGTTGATGTTCTTCTTTTGTTCTTCTAAGTGAGTGAGTACTATCATCTCTTGCTCTATGGACCACATAAATGGAAACACCTTGTATATGTATTTCAAATGGATGCAAATTTTTCAGCCGGGCTCTAGTTTTTATGTTATGATCTTAACATTTAAAAGCATTTTTTTTTCAACAATAACTATACCGATTTTTTATATTGTTCTTTGTGAGGAGTGAAGTTTAAAATGTGGCCCCAGCTTGCGCCTAATGCGCCTTATGGTAAATGCGGCCCTGCATGACAATGCACGATTACATGTGAATAGCTGTAACAACAAAAAGGCCTTGATGAAAATGTTACAATGTCAGTGATAATTTTCAGATCAACAACGATCACCAGCCATCGGACTTAATCTTACATTATCCAGATATCATTCGAGTTCTTTTTTATGAATATAAATAGAAACATAAGCTTTGGGGTGAAATATTTTTCTCCACTCAGCAATTAGGAAGAGATCAGTGATGGCCTCCGTGCAAGCCTGGAACTGTTGGAGAGCGACATCAGTAACCAAGAAGCAATTTTTCTGTAAACTCGGAATGTGAATTCTTTATAGTTAACTATTTTTTCGCAAATCGTCAATCATAAAACATAACTGCACAAAAATATATACAATACGACTACTAAATTTAATAAGCCAAGGAATTTAAGAATATATTCCCAAATACACAGAAACCCTCAATTAATAACATACCTTTACTATGTCATGAATTAAGGACATCCGAAAATTCCAGTCTAATTGAATTGCATCATTTTCTAGAACATCTTTTAGGCTACCTTTTGGACAATATTCGGTAAGTATAAGCACAGTGGGACGTGGTAGATCTATACATGCTCCTACAAATCTGACTGTATTCTCATGACTAACATCTCTTGCTTGCTTAATTTCCCATAAAAGTGTCGAGGTTATATCAACTTTCTTCTTAGCAATTTTCTTAATTGCAACTCTTTCCCCTTTATAAATTCCTATTGTCGTAAAGACTTGAGTTGGTGGGAGTGATGTACAGCTGGCAATCGAAGCTCGACCAGAATTTACGCCGTACTGTTGCAAAGAGAAATTCTAAAAGAAATCAAGTTTTAAAAACTTAATTATTTGATTTGAATAATTACAAAATTACCTCAATGTTTAGCTTTTGCAAACCAACTTTACTCCCAAAAAGACGACCCACTTCAAGTAAAACCTCATCTGGACGGACCCTCCACGACATGTTATTCAATTCGTTATTCAAGCGCATTTGCCTGAAAGAAATACGTTCTTAATTAAAATTAGCGACATCCATTGTGATACTGTAGCTCATACTTGCACATTAAGTAAACCACTAAAAATGTAAATGCCGCAAAAATTCCAAAGGCGAATGTTGCGTAAAAGATTATCACTTCTTAAAAATATAAAAAAAAAACTTCGAGTATATCCTTGTTGTCTATGTACAAAATTTTACTTTACCATTTCCATGGCATTCAGGAGAGTTTCCAAGAAAACCACATTTCGGTACATCAGGTGGTGGACCCTCACGACCACCAGGCCAATGAATTTTTTTACCATGAACAGATGAATAATTTCTGAAAAGCTTCCTATTAGCAAAATGATTTTTTAGTCGTGCAAAAGTAACTACCTGTGTAGGCCATAATAATGTGCAACAACTTCAAATCTGCCCGTTATTGGATCAAGATCGAGGATAGAGTAATCTGCATCGCGATCACCATTATCATCTATTCGTACATGTCCTGTTATGCCTGTTCAAAAAATCAAACCAAGAGGAATGAGTCAAATAGTTCTTAGTTACTCAAAGCAATTATTTAAATATTATTGGTCTAACACCATTTTTGTCTTTAACCTAAATAAATAATCGTAAATATGGTCACCGCTTTGCTCTGTATGGAAAAGGTACTCGTTAGATTGTTAAATTTGTTTTGTTTTTTTATTAATTTTATAACGGTGTATCATACGAAAAGATCTGATCAACTTCATTACAAATATAAATATAAATATCGGACTGACCGTTCACTCAATATAGTGCACATATACGCAAATTTGAATGTTTGTAAGGCGGATTCGTAGTAAACTTCCAGAAGGCTTTTCAATAAGATCAGGAGGACTGGTTCGGGGGAGGACTGGCAAATCTATCGCTAGACTCAGAGTAACTACAAAGGTCTTGTCAGAAAATCAAAAAGACAGGCTCTTGTAGATTTCTGTGAGGAGCTCGACGACTATTGCGAACCGGCTAGAGTGCTCAAGGCTCTTAAAAGTGACCCAATGGCCAGACTAACTGTTCTGAGAATGCCAGGTGGCTCCTTTACGGCATCAAAGGAAGGAAGAGGCTTGCACGCTTCTTCTCTCGATGCATTTCCCAAACTGTAGGCATAAAAAGAACCTACAGTTGCATGGCAAATATCACCTAACTCATTCCTTTTGAAATGTATGGAAAGGTTCGTGGATGAATATAGGCAGTGATCCTAAAAGCCTCTCCCTTAAACACCTCACAGCACTCTAACCGAAGAGGTAGATCAACTGAGACGGATCTCCATTCAATGGTTACATACGGTCATTGAACGACGACTGGATCGTGGACTATTTACCTTGGCAGCTTTCCTGGACATTGAAGGAGCCTTTGACAGGGCCACCTCCGAATCGCTGTATGAGACTTGTTGGCATGGAGTTGACCGCAGGATCGTGCGATAGATCGACCAAATGCTGAGACGATGAAACTGAATCATGAGTTAGGTGCTCGAATCTCTCTCAGTATGCTGGTGGAGAGAGGTTGCGCGCAGTGTGATATGCTCTCCCTGGTACTCTGGTGTATGCTGCTGGACTCACTCATCAAAGCCTACAGAGGCTTGCTTACCTGGTAAACACAGGCTCCATATGATCGACGGCTACTGCTGCTCTAGAGGTCTTACTCAATCTGCAATTTATGGATCTTGTCATTCAGGCAGCTGCCAAAAGCGCTGTTTGTAGATTTTGTTCATAGGGATGTTGGGACGATGGCTGGACTCTGGCTCTTCCCATTGCTCTTTGACATAGCGTCTAAACTGGAACATGAAAACCCTCTGGCCCGTGTACAATTTAATGCGATGTTTCCTAAGCTTCATTTTGGACGTCGCTACTCTATGGGCTGAGGGTAGTGTCTTATCGGGCCACCCCCGGTCCCCTCTAAAAATTTTCACCGACAGCTCTCTCACTAATGAGGGAACCAATGCTGGTGTTAACTCTCTTGAGCCTGATATTAGGTTCAAGTACTCACTTGGAAGGCACACTACTGTCTTCCAGTCTGAAGTCTTTACCACCGCTATGGAAGCAAAGATAACCCTTGCCATCCTCTCGGTTCAGCCTGTCTTGATGACTCTGAGTGGCCTTCGTATAACATCTAAGTTACTGGTGAACTGCAGAAAGTCTATGGATAACCTATGTATCCACAACAAGGTGTCCCTTCAGTGGGCTCCTGGGCACAGGGGGATCATACGGAATGAAAGAACTGACATCCTACCCAGGTCTGACCAACCTGAGCACTTGCAGGTGTACAAAAGTTTTTGTTGATGGACCTTATAGGAATTTCTATATCTTCCGAAGGAAATAATGCAGAACTGTGATTGGAATTATAACTGGCCACAGTTTACTCATCTAATAAGGATGGGAGCTGTGGACAGCCCTGAATGTCTTTCCAGCCATGTGCTTGTCCGGCCGTTGCCTGGAGTAGGCTGGATACGCTTGGGTCAGCCCTCCTGCCTATGGATTGGTATTGTTATTAAAAGTACATATTGTTAAGTGATGAATTATTAAATATCAATTAAATTTTTTGAAATGGGCTGTAAACGCCATGTTTTTGTACACAAATATTAGTGGGCAAGCCGAATGCAGGTCATGTGAGAAGAAAATTTGTTCAGGGAGTACAACAAATTTGAAAAGGCATTTGCAAAAAGATCATAAAGAACTCCTCATAAATGAATATGAAAAACGACTAAAGCTCTAGATACTGAAACTGACCAAAGCAATGAAAAAATGAAGTTTAAAATTGAAATTGACATGATCACTAACAAATCGCAGCCCTTATCATTTCTTTGACACGGCTTCTTAATGGCTTGAACATTTCTGGTATAATTTCCAGGAATATAATGGATCATGTTGTGTGCATATTTTCTTCACCTGGCTGTTAAGAACTTTTTTTTATAATTTAGTTCAACTATTATTTCAAAGGCTCGTCAAGTTGTTAAGATCTTGAAAACCCCAGCATATACAATACAATACAAAAATGTTTTATTGAAAGACCCTGGACAAAGCCACGTCCTTAAGCGGTGGGTACATAGCTAGGTACATAATAGGTAATTTAAATTTTAATTGTATTTTTGAGAATTTTATCCCCATTTTCCTAGATATAAAACCAAAAGCCTAAACAAAACAAAACCACAAATGAATGTTGGAACACGTTTAAGCTCTACTTATGATATGCTGAAATGGCTATTAGAATTAAAGAAGCTTTGCGTTCAGCATTTGCAAACATCTGAAAAAAATAGAGGTTCACGAATCGGTTGAAATCGAAAAAATTGTTTCAGTTTTAGCACCCTTATATGTATTAGCTTTGCAATTTCAAAGAAAACAAATCGTAGCTACTATATGATTTCTATAAGTTTTGGCAGGACATGATTTTTCAGTTGAAAATCAGCAATAGCGGTATTACTAGTAAAGCTTTGACTCATGTTGAATTAAGGCAAGCTAGGTTGCTAGAAAATGATATTTTGTATGCTGCTGTGTTCTTAGATCCTAGGTGCAGGCTTTTGCTCTTACCAGGAAGAAAGAAAGCTGCTAAAAAGCACATTAACAAAAACCGTTTATCAAATACAGAATGTACAAAAGGTACACTCCAGTAGGAAATGTTGCATGTTTTCACTGAGTTTTTCTACATTACTTTTTGTTTCTATTGAAAATTGAGCAAAACAGCCAACTGCAACTTTTTGTAATAAATTCTGCAAATGGCGAGGAGGAATCATTTCTATTCGATGAAAGTACTTACTCCTTATTGAGAAGTGGAATTAGGGAATTAGAACTTGTCAGAAATTCATCATCCGATGACGAGAAAATCGAAATAAATGATAATATTAGAAAAGCATATTTTGAAATAGATAATCATAAAAAAAAACGTAGTGATGTTGATGCCGATCTAAAGGGTTACCGGAACAACAAAAAACTACGCGTTTCAGTGGCTATATAAGCTAGATTGTATTGTATTATATTCCATACCTGCAACGGAAGTTAGCGTGAAAAGATCTTTTTCAGCTCTGAGGTTAATTTTGGAAGACTTGCGATACAATTTATTAGAGAAAAATTTAGCAGCGATCATGATTGTTAAACTGAACTCTGATGTAGTTGCATAAAAAAGAAATATTCCAGCACATTTCATTGGAACTATAATGAACCCAGCACAAACTGTTTGATTCACTTTCTTTGTTCATACATATATTGATATATGTTATTTAATTTGGTATTATAAATCGCATATATGTATAGTCATATCAGGTATCTACGATTGGCAAGCAATTCTCTTCTGACTTAAAATTAATAAATTAATAAATTAAAAATTTGAGTTTTATATTTCCAATTAAGCATTTAATTATTAAAATCCCTTTTTCTTTTTCATAATTTTAAAAATTAACAGAAAATTGGGATTTGTAATTTTTCATACCGGGTTTTAAAACGCATGACTACCCCATTATTTTGAAACGACTAAAATATCAATTTAATAAATGTAAAGCCTAATACCTCGAGATAGGAAACTACAAGAGTGCTTCAAGAGTCTTTGGAACGGGCAAAGGGTCCTCTATCACATGATATGACCCCCATTTATCGTACAATATTTTGCATATTTCGACCCATATTTAATATCATACACCAAACTTTTTTCCACCCGCATTGCTATGAAAACACTATGTCCAAATTTTAGCACTCTACGTCGGCGCGTTCCCAGGAAGTGCCCATATATATAGTAAAAAACGAAATTTTTGTAAGGCAACCCTAGGAAGGTGTTGCCCGATTGGTCCCATTTTTGATTTTAAATTTACATTTTTTTCAAAAAAGGTCGTGTACAAAATTTCAGATATCTACGTCGACGCGTGAGGCAGTACCCAAAGTACCCCAAAGTTTTTATGGCACCACCAAAAAGTGTCGCCCGATTTGGTCCATTTTTGAACTTGTATTTACTATTACGTCGTCCCGACGCATTCTCAGGCAGTGCCCAAGTATATAGGTATACCGAAATTTTTATATGACAAACCTACGAAGGAGTTACCCGATTGGTCTCATTTTGAACATTAATTTACAATTTTTTTAAAAACGCTGTGTACAAAATTTAAGCTCTGCACTCATTCTCAGGCAGGTTCCAAATATATAGCGAAAACCCAAACTTCTGTACGGCATGGCAACACTAATAAGGGGTTGCCACTTCCAATTTTTCTTTCATTGCAAACCTTGTGCTAGCAGTTAAGCCTGATTCAGATTGCTCGACAGCGACAGGAACAGCGGCAGCAGCAGTAACGCAAAAAACAGTTTTGCTGTCGAGTGTATCAGATTGCATTACAGCAGCACAAGTCAGCGAGCAGAATATTATGACATTTCTCAGCAACATTACCACTTTTTTATTAATTCATTGGAAATTTTTTGTAAGATTTTGATTTTGATTTTTCATATAAAAATTGTTTGTTTTTTACTAAGTATATAAGTTTTTCCTCCATTTTCCCTACATGAAAAATAAACTTGACAGTTTGGGATGACAGCAATCGCTGCCTATGAAGACAGCAACAGCAAATTTAGAATTTGAGATGACTCGACAGCACGACGTTTTTACTGCTGTCACTCAATCAGCTGATCGCTCTCAACCAATGAAAACGATTTGCTGTTGCTGCCGCTGTCGTGCCAATCTAATTCAGGCTTTACGAACACAACAGCAACAAAAATGAGCCAAATCAGTCGAACCGTTCTCAATTGATGGTGTAACATACATGCGACAATTGATTTTTATTTATATACATAGATATAGACTGGTACCAATGCTTTTTTGAAAAGAAATAAATAATAACAGGCAAGGACCAGACGGAAAACTTAGTTAAGGTTATTATTAAGAAAAAAAAAATTGAAATGAAATTGCGAAATGGAGGGGTGTTAAGGCTTTTTCCAATATAACTTCCAATTTTTCGAGAAAATGGCGGAAATCCGATTTTTCAGTTTTTTATTTTTCTCTCTCGTAAAAGTAATTCAAATTACATAAAATTTTGTGAAAGTTTACCATTTTTTGCATTGAATAAGCACAATGTTTTTGCAATCTGGGAAACATGTAGTTTCCGATATTTTCGCAATTTTCAAAAAAAAAAAAACCAAAATCTTCCAGGGAAAACTTTATTGATGTTTTTTTCGATTTAAATATTGTATGTGGCATCATAACCGTTGAAATGTCTACTTTAAAATGGCGTATATATGTTGATGCTTTACTTTTCAGGAAATCGATGGAAATTGAGAAAAACCAAAAAAAAATTACTTTTTGGATCTCGAATTTTTCAATTTTTTTTTATGATTTTCAATTTTTCTTATTATCTATTATTTCAATGACAGAATTTACTTTAATATATTTAACGTTAAACCAATTTAATTGAAGAAAGTGGCGGAAATCATCCTGAAACTTTAGTTTTTCATTGCAATGCACTGTATCGTACTGAAAGTCGTAAGGTAAAGTTAAGACTCACAGGCCCAGTGGCCATTATTAAAATTAATTTTAAATTTTTTGCTAATTTTCACTAAACAAAATAGTAATCTGATTTAGTTATATTTGAATATAATAATTTGAATACATAATTATTAAGTAGAACAATTTATTGATATTTTCCTCAGGCAATCCCCATTTTCTAACAAAAGCAGCTTAAATGTATTTTAATGTTCCCGTGGTTCCTTGGCTATCTATAAACCAAAAAAATGGTCCCCAGCAGCATTTTGTTTATGAAGGGGTCGTCGAGCTTTCAAAATTAGGAAACCACTGAATGACAACACAACAAAAGCAGTTCGTCGATCGGCAAAACAATCATAACCAATTCCATTGGATTTTATATCCTTCAGAATTCTTCATTACATTCAGTTTTAATTTATATACTCAAGTGTAGGTATACTATATTATATATGTATACCTTATATAAATATATACAAGACGGCCGGAGAAGTGACGTTACAAGGTCAAATTTAGGTGCTTCAGATTGAGAGGTATCCGAATTAGCTCTATGTATGTTCTGCGAGTTTGCGCGCTATATTTCGTAAGTTTTCACCAAACTACTAATTCGAACACATTTGTTGTCATAGTGACTTGATAAATAAATTGCTGATATTTTTTTTTAAGTTAGCAAATGTTAGGCACATTTAATGTAGACTGATTTTATTCCGTATGACTATCATTGCACCAAAAGAAATTTTTAAATTCCATGGAGTTCAAAATATTAAAATCTACCAACATTTTTAAGGGCGATTTATAAAAAATAGTCACATAACTTTTTTCATCCAAGCCTATTTTAAAAACTTCCACACTTCATTTGCTATTTACCGTGTAAATTTTATTGAGATATCTCTATGGAATCATAACATTCGGCTCAAAACGCACTTTAATCTATTCGAACTGCTGTACTACACTTTTCGCACTTTAGATCGCCGCTAATTCGGTGGGGTTATGTCCGATCAGAAACCGAGGTTCATTGTTCACCCCAGCTAATTACCCGCTACAATTCGTAGAAGAATGTTTTTTGCTATTGATGCCTTGAGGGTGGAGGTAGGAACCCCCGGGGCGTTGGTTTTAATATGGCATGTTGCATATCAAATTTAAAGTCTCCCCAAGAACTATCGAGTGGTGTACTTTTTTCAAGATTCATGAAACTTTCTTGTGATGTTTTTGTCGCCGGAAAACCCATTTTCATACACTTGGGTCACATACCCTAGTTACCATCCTAAAAGTACAAAAAACAAATCTTCTATAAATTGTAGCTGGTAATGAGCTGAGGTAAACAGTAAGACCTGTTTTTCGATCAAACATAACTCTACTGAGTTAGAGCTGATCTAAGGTGCGAAAAGTGTAGAGCCCCAATTCGAATAGATTGAAGACTTAGTGCGTTTTTAACCGAATTTTAGATATGATTCCATAGAGATATCTCAATAAAATTTGCATGGTAAATAGCCAATGAAATGAAGTGGGTTTTAAAACAGGTTTGGATGACAAAATCTAGGTGACTATTTTTTTTAAATCGCCCTCAAAAATGTTGATACATTTTATGATTTTGAACTTTATTGAACTTAAAAATGTCTTTTTGCACTGGATGAGCCTAACATTCAGCTAAATTAAAAAAAAAAAAAAAACAGCAACATATTTCAATTATTCAAGTCACTATAACCAAAAATGTGTTCGTTTGGTGAAAAATCACGAAAAAAAAATCATAACTCGAAGACTACGCAAAATCGCAGAACATACATTCGGGTGATACGATATCAATCAATCAATCAATCATTTATTTTGAATTTGTAATATGAGGCACATAAATTTTACCTTTGGACGTCAATTTTCAGGCCGCCCTGTATATATATATTTTTTTGTATATATACATATGTATAGCAGATTTGACTTTGTGCGATCAGCAGTCAGTACTTTTAGCTTTGATTAAAAATAAAAACAAACCAACCATGAAAATCTCTATTCCACATTCGTTTAGTTATTCCTAATCCATCACGAATATTCTCATCCTCTGTTAATGTTTCATTGAGTACCATTCCCAATAAGTATACGCCATCATAAAACGCTCCAATGAAAAAGTTCACCTGAAATATAATTATAAGAAAATATTAAATATAAACAAGTTTATACAGTTGCATACTTCTTCGCCATCACTAAAAGTGTAGTTATAATCCTTTAAGGCTCGTTCCCTTACTTGATCAGCAAAATCTTGAAACTTAGGACTTGTTGGTTGCAGTAATGATACTCTTAACAGAGCTTCATAGGCCTTTCTTGCTTTTGAATCATCCTCATCACCCATTTCCCAATCGTGATCCCCCCAATATGAGCTCTAAAAAATTATAATCACAAAATACAATTAGATTTATGTAAATGTAATATGACAAAATATTGAAATTTTTAATTAAACCTGGAAAATTTCTACATCAAGAAATGTCCAATCTCCTTTTGTCATTCCAAGGGCGTGTGCAGCTAACATAAATTTTCGGACCAAAACACCACGAACGGATAATATAACAACTTTAATTTTGATTTAGCAAAACAGTATCGATGTTAAATTATTAATAATAAATTACCTCTGGCGTACATGCTTGCATCTCTTAAGTAATTGTCGTACGCTTCCTCCTCGTTTCCGTTAAGCTCTCGAACAAAACTAAGAAGTCCTTCTTGCTTCAGTCCATATTCCAAATTCTTACCTATCGTAATTAAATAACTATTACTAAGTTGTTTATTGCCAAGGACAAGTTAGGCAGTATTTTACCAACTGTTAAAGAGAATAAATCAGATCTATCCAACAATAAGGCCACATGTTTCCAATTAAATTGACGAAAGATACTGGCAAATACAAGCTTAAGGCGGCATTGACAATAAGACATTCGAGTTAAGGTGGGATACTTCGTTTTATCTTTGAACATTCCCTGAAAATAGAAAAAGCAGAGAAAGCTTAATAGATGCCTTATAGTTTAAACTAAATATAATACAATATTAATGTTGAGTAAATTAATAATGGTAACTAGGAAGCGTCTACTACATTATTAACTCAATGGCTTCATATCTATATACATCGATGGTAGACTAATAACCCACAAAGTCTTGGAATTGGTTTAAGTTTTATGGTTAATATGACATTAGCGAACAATAAGCTTTATAAATCCGAGAAGAAGTCCTTCCAATCAAGTATATCAAATAGATAGCCCTATAATTCCTCCACATTCCTCCAAAAATATTCCTCAATGAATTCTTTTTCCTTTTCGAAAAAGAATGCATTACTTTGAACTGCATTACTCTGGAATGCATTGCATTCATTGAAGTCTGTGTGAATTCACTTGCATTCAGTTGCATTCATTTGCATTCAATTGAATTTAGTGAAATTATTCCATGAAATTATTTTGTTATTGAATGTAAGAACAAATAAAGCACTTTTAAGTATATTTTTGAAAGAATTTTAAATCAAATCAAATTCACATACCCCTGTTTAAGCACGTACAACGTTGGCCATTACGAGAGTAAGGAACATAATTAGATTAACAAATCAGTAAATAAATATTGATAACATTATAGCAATTAAGAAAATAGAAAGGTTTAAGGTTTGTATAATCCTGTGGACAATGTGAGTGGTTGGAAGCCAGCGAGAAAAAAACAAAAATAGTAGTAGGAGTAGTCCAGAAATATACATACTAATTCAATTAATGAAATGGAATAGTTTTAGAATAAAGGTATATCATATACAGGGTGTTCCGTAAATGTCTTTAATCCTTTAAGGGGTTGAAAGTAGAGGTTATTTGGGTCAAAAAAGTCCACATACTTTTATATCGAACTCCGCTTGGTTTTCGAGTAAGTCGATAATATCTATTTTCGAGATTTTGCATACGTCTTCAGAGTAATTTCGTTATAAGTTCTATTGTAATTAATGGATTGTGACGTTCAAACCTTTATTTAAAAGAACACATATTGACCTTTCTAAGAATGTATAATAAGTTATAATTGTGCATTCAGTTATTTAAAAAAAAAAAAAAAAAACAGTTTTCTCTAGAATTTTTTATTTCACCAAAATTTTTGTCGCGCTTCAGTGTGTATTCCCGTCGCAGAATCTATAGATAAAATACATTTCTAAGTACTCTTCATGTAAATACCTGATCACTGACATTTTATTTTCCGAAAAGAATTCGTATGGTGTACTTAACTTGGTTTAATATTTAAGATAACGGATAACATCCCATTTTATACTTTTCGGTAAAAGCGTTCTTCTGTTAAAATAAATGTCACAATTATGAGTGCTTAGAAAAAATAGATTACAGTTGTCATTGTTTCGAGAGAAAAAAACTGGGCACATATTCCAAATGTTTGTTTATAACTTTTGATTGTTATTGTTGATAGCACTTAGGGAGGTCATTTTGGAAAGGGGACATAATGCGCAAATTTTTTCATAGTTTTGCCAAGTTCGTGCAATGGTTATATTTCGAATAAATGTACACTGAAGCGCGACAAAAATTTTGGTAAAAAAAAATTCTAGAGAAAACTGTTTTTTTTTTTTTAATAGCTGAATGCACAATTATAACTTATTATACATTCTTAGAAAGGCCAATATGTGTTCTTTTTAATAAAGGTTTGAACGTCACAATCCATTAATTACAATAGAACTTATAACGAAATTACTCTGAAGAGGTATGCAAAATCTCGAAAATAGATATTATCGATAACACCCTGTATAGATAGACAATTATCAGAAGTTATAATGAAGGGATAAGTATAATACTTATAATTAAAATTTCAAATTCAAATGCAATATACAGGAAAGTGAAACTAATCAATCTTTAATCGTTATCCATTTCTTAGTTTTATTTTTGATGATTATTGATGATTTTAAGAAGAAACACCTATATTTGAGTTTTTCTCTTCGACTAAATGGCGTGAAACTCAGATTTTTTAATTATTAGTGATTTAAAAATTAAAACTCAAAAATAATTATTATTAACTTTTTTTTATTAATTAAATTTTCGAACTCATAATGAAAATAGATGTATTTTGTGCTCATAATTTATCTGCTTCTCCTACTTAAATGATTTTTTCACATAAGACATGAAAAATAATCATTATTTTCGGTGCCTGGAATAAATACTTTTTGATTTGATTTAAAATTCTTTCAAAAAAATACTTAAAAGTTCTTTATTTGTTCTTTCATTCTTAATCACAAAATAATTTCATGGAATAATTTCACTGAATTCAAGTGAATGCAAATGAATGCAAGTGAATACAAGTGAATTCGCACAGACTTCAATGAATGCAATGCATTCCAGAGTATTGCAGTTTAAAGTAATGCATTCTTTTTCGAAAAGGAAAAAGAATGCATTTGTCAATATTTTTTTGAGAAATGGAATTCATTTAATTCCATTCCAATTCTTTAAACATACTTTTACGGCAGCTTCCAATTCGTTCATTTTAATGGAAAAGTGTATAGGAATGCAGCGCAGAAATAATCTTTAACACTAGATTTACGGACCCGTCAATTTGACGGATTTGAAATTTGATATGTTGAAATGAAGAAAATTTAAAGATGTGTTTTTTTAATTATGTTGAATATTATTGATTTATTGATATGAATATCTATTGTAATTCATTTTCCGTTAGACGTCCTAAGTTCAAATATCGGGTATACCACACCATTTTCCCGAAAATTCGTCAAATTGACGGATTAACTGATCTCAGACTAAAAGATATTTTTTATTTGCGCAAAATAAATTTTATAAATTTTTTCATTCATAAAATAATAACATTCTGTATTTAGGGAATTTGAGTTCGGGGAATTTGAATTCGTGGAATTTGCCCTCGTTTAATTTGAGTTCGGGGAATTCCCGTTTTACATGAAGCACTCTACATTTTTGTAATATATTTCTCATTTCTATACCCTAGATGAAATCATACGGGTATACTAAGTTTGTCATTCCGTTTGTAACACCTCGAAATAATGATGGTAGAGCAAAATGGATTGGACACCCATTCATAATATTAAAAGTTATTTCGATTATTGCATGTCCGTCCGTCCGTCCGTCCGTCCGTCCGTCCGTCTGTGCGCACGATAACTCGAGAACGCGTATACTTAAAGAGCTGAAATTTTGTACACGGACTTTTAAAAAAAAAAGTAAAATTAAGTTCGAAAATGAGACAAATCGGGCAACTCCTTCGTGGGGTTGCCATATAAAAATTTCGTTTTCCGCTATATATTTGGACACTGCCTGAGAACGAATCGACGTAGAGAGCTGAAATTTCGTACATGATGTTTTTACTATATTAGCAAATAAATTGTCAAAAATGGACTAAATCGGGAAACTCCTTCTTGGTGTTGCCATATAAAAATTTCGGTTTTTTACGTATACTTTGAAAACGATCAGTCCAAGACATTTTTATTGTATTAAGAACTTCTGCAGAATACGAAATCCTATAAAATTGGTTATTACCATTTTTTCTGTGCGACAAACTGTTCTAGAAATATATGCGAAAAACAACTTCAAAATCAATACTTGAATAGATTGGTGACCATACGAAATTTAATACGGGCATTCAGCTAGGGTATCATAAGAATTGGTCTTAGACCAATTCTAGCTTTTTTACTTGTTTTATTTATGGAATTTGAGTTGGGGGAATTTGAGTTCGAGTAATTTGCGTGCTCGGTTTTGATGAAAATGAGGATGAGCTATGTGAGTATGTGAGTATTCGGATTCGGATGAAAGCATCGAAATCGAACCTTCAGGCAATATAAATATAAATATTTCTAATGTATGTCGCACTCTAAAAAGAATGCGTAGTCTTTCAGAAACGGAAAGCGAGGTGGAAATTTCTGATGAATCCCAAAATCGAGGAAAAGAAATTGATATTTCCGTTAATGGGACCATATGGAGAAAACTACAAGAAGGTGTAAGTAGTGGGAGACCACCAGTTTCCACTCTATTCAAAAATGTGCCAGGACCGACGGCCTACGCCAAGAGAAATGTTATGCTAGGTAATGTAAGTAGCGCATTTGAGCTAATAATTGATGAAACATGGAACATGTAAAAATTTGCTCTGAAATGGAGTCATTTCGAATTTAAAAAAAAAATGGATAATAACAAAGTCGCAGCTACGCGCGTTCCTGGCCATTTTGTATGCACGTGGAGCTTATGAAGCAAAATCTTTGAAAGCTTCATATTTATAGTCTAAGAAATGGGGACCGCGTTTCTTTTCACGGACAATGTCCACAGACAAATTTATGGAAATCCTCCGCTTCATACGGTTTGACAAAAGATCTGAACGTAGTAAACGTTTGCAAACTGAAAAGTTTGCCTTAATTTCTCATATATGGAATAAATTTATTGAAAATAGTCAAGCTTGTTATAAACCTGGCGCTAACATTACAATTGATGAGCAATTGTTACCAACAAAGGCCAGATGTCGTTTTACGCAATACATGCCAAATAAACCCGATAAATTGGGCATAAAATTTTGGTTGGCAGCAGACGTGAACAGCATAAATATCTTATAAATGGCTATCCCTACTTAGGTAAAGACGAAACCCGCGCCACATCTGTAGCCTTGAGCGAGTTCATAGTAGTCAAACTCGCGGAACCGTATTTAGGACGAGGTAGAAAGATAACTACCGATAAATTCTTCACGAGCATGTCACTTGCAAAAACATTACTTGCAAAAAATACAACTTTGGTTGGTACTATACGGACTAACAAAAGACAATTGCCCAAACCAGCAAAAAATAAGAAAGATAACATGCAACGATTTTCTTACACTTCTTTATAAATCCGGGTCTTGTGTTCTAACTATATTCAAAAGCAAACCCAAAAAAAAAAGTTGTGCTACTCAGTTCAAGACATAAATTTGTAACAATTGAAGACAATAATAAACTTCTCCCAGAGACCTGTTAAATTTTATAACCAAACGAAATTTGGAGTTCATGTTGTCGACCAAATGGCACGAAAATACAGTGTCAAACCAAGATCTCGCAGATGGCCTTAAAGCAGGATTTACATTATAATGACATGCAAGTTTTACAGAAATTGTGAGGGAGATAGTGCATCGTATACGGAAATTTATTTATGAGTGACGAGAGAAGCAAACGCGTCCTGAATTTTTTCCGGACGTCGATTTGTCACTGTGTGCATATCCGGAACCATAAAAAGACCTCAAGCATAGGGAGTTTTTATAGTTAGTGAAACTAAAACATATTTATTGGCAACCATAATTTGTCAATTTCGGCTACTCGAGCTGCCATATTGCTGTTTTGTTGTCTGTGAAGTAAAATTATTTGTCGAAATAAACAAAAGTAGGTTTTGTGTTTGTAATTAAATATTGCGAAATTGAAAGTTATTAAATATTTCTTTATAGAAATTATTAAAGTTATTTCTGAGGTAGTTTTCTGTCCACAAGCAGAGAGTAGTGTGTTCACAGATTGACTGCAGTTGTGCTTTTCCTTTATAATTTACTAGAATTATTCCGCCTTTGAGATAATCCGTCATGTGAACACGAACCGGACTGGAATTATCTTCACCGGCGTTAGTTTTGTAGTGGAGTGGGATTATTTTCATGTGAGCACTTGAGTGGATGAAGTGGATTGACGTTTACATATTAGCAAATTAGTTACTGAACTTTTTGTTTACTATATGAAATAATTAGTAAATAAAAATTTCGTTATCGTACAAAATGATGGTTGTAGAACTGAATTACAGTACCACCTGATATTTTGCGACAAATTTTTTCGATATAATCTCATCCTTTGCTTTGAACTCCTGCGTGCTTTCATGCAATATTTTAGAAATTGTAAAATTATACTTCTTTTCATGATTCCTCTTTGAATATCTACGAAAAAACGATTAAAAACTTGACAATTTCCAATTAGACAGTTTGAGAGTTTTGCCATAAAAAGTAGAGGGGACTGTACGTGTGAGATATTGCGATGTTGCTTCCGAAGCATTTAAATTTCAATAAACTATCTCCCTCACAATTTCTGTAAAAATTGGATGTCATTATAATGTAAATCCTGCTTTACAAGTTTTTATTTTTATATTAGATTTGGCGGCAATTAACGCGTGGTACTATACAAGGAAACTACAGGAGTAAATATATCCCGAAAAAAATTTATTTTTCAGTTGGCTGAAGAACTTGCCGATGAGTATCAAAGTGAATCCAGGAACATTTACAATCCGTTATCGTTAAAACGAAAATCGTTAATGCGAAAATCCTGCCAAATCAGATATTATAAGAAAAACAGAAGTACTAATATTTGTGGTAAATGCACGCAAAAAATGATATATATTTGCAAAAAATGTAATGAATAATATGTTGAGAAAATTATGTTTTTTTTTGTAAAAAAAGGGTTATAAAATATATTAATCTATGTTTTTTAAATTATAAATAATTTTTAGAAAATTTATTTTCCGATTAATTTTGCTCAAATAACGCATTTTAACATATCCGTCAACATGACGATAGACCATCTGTGTGTTCTTGCCCTGCTTGATTACTCCAAAGTATTTGCCATGGTCAATCCTTCCAATCTACTTGAAAAGTTGAGCTCAAACTTTCTTTCTCATTCCTCTGCTGTGTCCTTAATCCGCAGCTTTCTCTCCAATAGATTGTGTGCCGATTTTTCCCCCCCCTCTAAAATGTGGTGTCCCTCAAGGCTCTATTCTTGGCGCTTTTCTTCAGCCTGTATATAAATAACCTCCCCAATGTTGTTGTTGACTGTAAAATTCACTTGTATGCCGATGATGTGCAAGTGTTTCTCACTCGGCCAATAGGACTGGTGGAGGGTTGCATTGATAGGCTTGCGTAGTATTGCACACTGGGCTGATAGCAATCTTGCATTACTTAATGCTGGAAAGTCACAGTGCATTGCTTTCTATCGCAGAGCAGTTGAGGTATCTGATCTTCCACCTATATTTTTAAATAACTGGTAGGATTTATGGTGGGCTTCGTCGGCTGTGGTTATCTTCGGGGACCTTGTCTACGAACACACGTTCGATCCTAATCAAATCTTTAATTCTGCCGAACTTTTCCTATGTCAGTCTCCTTTTACCTTACTTGTGTTCATCCTGTTCCGCTAAGCTAAATGTAGCTTTCAACGACTGCACAAGATTCGTCTTCTGCTTAAGGAGATTCGATCATATTTCGTGACATCGTAAACATCTATTTGGTTGCCCCTTATATCTTTTACGTACGCTTCTTGCATCTCTTCATAAGCTCATAGAGTATGCTTCGCCTATTTTTGTAACTAATACTTCATTGCAACCTATGGTTGGTGATGGGTCACTTGGATTCAACACATTACACAAAGTCCAAGATTTGTCCCTCATTCGGGCCAGTCTGTAAAAAATGTGTATGCTTTGTACTTTTTATTGCGTGCGACTTGAGATTTAAAATTGCTCCCACTTAAACTATCCCATGTGTCAGTTGTATCAACCTTCTAACTTGACGCATCTGTGGGGATTGAGTCTTCTTTGAGCCTCTCTTTGCAAGCGACTTTTGAGACCAAATACTGCGGTCAACTCAATTGCGTGCTCAAATTCACACATGAGTTCGTTATATCATAACTTTTTCTGGTTGCATCAGTTGAAGGAACTGTTTGGAACTTTCGGTTTTCGTATACGACATGAGGTTGGAGTTTGTTCCAGACTCATTTTCGTTTAATTTCTACTTATTAGTCAGGCGCTCACCGGCCTACATCCACACACGCCTTATGCGGAGATCTTAAAAATATCTCTGTTGCAGTTGCTCATTAACTGTTTTTCATACATAAGATTTTCCACGACTTTAACATTTAAACGATTCCTTTTTTTGAGGCCAGCCCGTCCCTTTAATTCTTACACGAATTTGTCTGTCTGTATATTTATTTATATATTTCTTTTTTACGTAGACCCACTTTTCGTCATCACAGCGAGCTGAAATTTGGCACACAGGTTCATGTCGCGTGACAATTGAATCTATCAAAATTTGAACCGAAAATTTCCATGGAAAACCCGGAAAATCGGGAAACATCATTTGAAAATTTGGTACAAATTTGATTAGTGATAAATCCGCTTCAGGAAAAATGTAGAGTTTTCCGACTTTTCCGAAATATTTTTCGGAATTTTCCGGACTTTACCGGAAAATTTTGCGGTAAAAAAGTTTTCTAAATTATGCAGGATCAAGTTCCCTATCAACTGGCATCATTACTTTCTCTACGACAATGGTGAAAACTTGCAGAAAAAAACTCTTTTCCGGAGTTTTTCCGACCAAGGAAGCGTTTGAGCGTTTAGCAACCTAAAACAAAGTTGTAGAGCGAAATGAGTTGCATAAAGTTGCTTTTGTGGAAAACTCCATGGAAAACCCGGAAAAGCGGGAAAATCATCGGAAAAATGTTCATCGATTTGATTAGTGATAAATCTGTTCCAGGAAAAACGCAGAATTTTCCAATTTTTCTGGAAAATTTTCCGAAAATTTCCGGAATTTTCCGACTTTTCCGGAAAATTTTCCGACAAAAAAGTTTTATAAGCTACGCGGAATCATTTTTTTGTCCTACTGGCATCAATACTTTCTCTTCAACAATCATGAAAACTTGCATGAAAAATCGAGGAAAATTCATGTAAATTTTTAAAAAAAATTCATAGTAATAGGAAAAGTCTGTGGAAAACATGGAAAATCGGGAAAATTCATGTTATATGGGATCAAGTTGGAATACATCTAAAAAGCGCTGTTTAAAACATTATTTGAATTTCAGAAAACCGTTGCAGTACTTCAACGATTTGATACTCGAAAAATTTTTGTTTTCGGATCGGCACCAAACATGACTTAAAATGTCGGTAATGATAAGCTGAACAAAAACTTCCAGGCAACCACGGTGCCGACTTTCAATCATCTCATCGTAACTGCCTTCAAAATTTCAAATTTTTCGAAACCTCGGTAAACCGTAGTCCGAGTTATCGAAACTTTTCGGAGTCGTATGGACGCAAAAAAATTTCTCTGCGGATATTCAAAAATTGACTCAAAATAAAGAAGAAAGAAAGAAATATAAGGATAAATATAAGAAAAATTAAAGGAAAATGGAAAATTAAAAGGAAAACGGAAAATTAAAAAGAAAGTAAAAAACCAAAATTAAATTAGATTTAAGTAAAAATATAATTAAGTTCGGTTAAATTGATATTAGAACAATTTAGTTAACGTGAAAAAGGCAGAAAATAAAATAAGTAAAAAACGAGTTTTCAAACAAAACTGAGGCCAAGTCGCATGAAAAAGTAGAAAATAAACTTTTCTTCACACACAGAGGTGGACTCAGATTTTTTGATTGGGACATTTCTCTTTATCTTCATGAATCAAAATACTTATTACCTCTGATTGATCATACTGAAATATATCGGTGATTGTCAGCGAATAACATCTGAATCATCTTGTCTGTGATTTAAGTTAAATGGATCATGGTTTTTTCGGATTGAAAACTCCTGTTTAGTTCGTATATAATACTCAAAATATATAATAAAAAATACAATAAACCCGATGAATATGCGTTAACCCTTGAAGAATAAAATCAGCATTTGATCAACTTTTTTTTTCGAAATCTAATAATAAAAATACTACTTGAGCTGCTCAATAGGAAGGCCATCGTGTTTTGGACCAATTAAAAATTTTTTGAGCTTTTATGTTGAAAGTCTCTTGAAATTCACTTAAAATGCTTTGTCGTTTTGAGCTGTGACAAAAGTATGTATAAATATTTAGAACTAATTTTTCAAAACCCACAAGTAAATTTTTTGACGCTTCGCAAGCACATGAATTTAAAAAATGGCATGTACAACTACGATAAAAGAACTTTTTATTCAATTAATTTTTTAAATTTTGTTTTTATGCCATCTCATGACGGACGCATTATCCGTAACCAATCCAATTAAATTCTCTTTCTATTGTTATTGAAAATATGTTTTGCAATAACTTAATAATATTTTTAGCATTACATTCCTCCATTTCTAGCAGTCCAAAAAAATAGTCAACAACTTTAGTAGAATTTTCTTGTAACTAGCGAGAAACGAATCCAAAAAACTTTTGATTACTAGCTTCTGTGCTTTCAGCAATAGTGAGTAAAAACTTAGTTTTCCGCGAGTCGTTACTAATTTCCCTTAAAGTGAACGGAGCATTGAAGTAGCTTTTGTTCCAGCACAATTTATTTGGTGCGAGTCTGGAAAATAGCTCTAAATAAAGTTGGTAAGGTATCCACCACAGAAAGCAATAATGAATGTTGTACAACAACAACACATTTCAGAAATTATTTCACACATTACTTTCTTGTGCGAAGCTAAGATTGCCTCACTATCACTGAAAGTTTATAATCAAGTTTGTTGGTTTGAAGATTCAGATAATCTTAACTTGTGTTTATAACTATTTCCATGTTTAATAATTACAGTTAAGTACATTTAAAAGCATTTAAGGGAATCGGTTTGATACAAATATTTGCAAGATTTAATAGATGGACTTTTGGAGCTCTTTTCGCCACGAACAAGTTTGTCATTTCTTTTTCGGCTGCCAAAACAGCCACATTCGACAATCTTTCTTGACCCATTGTAGATCAGATGTAATTTTTTATTAACTTCAATTTGCTGAAACTTCGTTCACATGAAACTGTCGGTATGCAGGCGCGTATATAGGGGGAGGGCCACGAGGGTCATGACCTCCCCCAAAGTGCCACCTCACCTCAGAGTGAGTTTTAAAAGTTAAACAGGACCATTTTCATATGGTACGGACACAATGTGTAGTTGTCGCCAGCAATTAATGCTGTAACGCACTTTTCCAATCTGCGGCGACAGCTAGCGCTGGGTTGGGCGTTTGCTTGTCTTCATTTGAATAGTAATAGTAGATTCTGGAGTGGGTATAGAACTTATTTGCTCGTAGCTCTTCGTATTTAAAACGTGTACAATTTTTTTAGAATTTTCTTGTATTTTACATAGTGTCGAAAAGTCATCTATCATACCTGTCAAAAAATAGTAAATAATTTTGGAATGTATATTTATTTTAGTATTTGATTGTTTAGAAAAAGGCACGTAATGCTTGGTGGGGAGCTTGCAACAGAAGCATCACAACACAACTGGCTTAACGAATTTTGAATTAGGGTTCCTCGAGTAGAACCTTAGTTGCGTGCAATCAACGTCTAGCCACCCGTTGATTTTCCATGGCGACGTTTTACGTTCGTAGGGAAGCATTAAAATTTTCTTAGAAATATACTTGCAAATTCTTCCTAAGAGCTTTAATGAATATCTGTTCAACGACAACAGTCCAAATGAATTGGTGGATTGATTCAGGTGGTTCACTCTTTCGGACAAGGGCACAAACATTCAGCTTTCGTAGAAAAATTTGAAATTTTTTTCTGCAGATTTTTCATTCACTACTGGGGCCGGATTCTGCAACTGTGGGAGTGTGGAAGTTTGGGAGATGAGAATTTTCATTTTCCTCGATTAAAACTCTCTAACTCTTCATTCGCGATTCTCTAACATACTTTGGTAGTTAGGGAAAACGTGGGACCCATCGCCATATTGAAAAACGGCTAACTCTGTGTGAGAGGGTCGTAGAGCAGTGGGGGTTTTTCGTTCAGATTTCGAATTTCGAATACAAAAATATAGATGACAAATTTTTGAGGACGGGTCGTACAACCCTCATTGGGGGTTGTCCAAAATACGTCATGTTTGGTATCAAATTAAAGATGGAGAAGCGAGTAATATAGTGGTGTAGTTTTTTTTTATCATTTTAACTCCATATCTAACTTTTTACTGCTGAAAGAAGGTTTTTTGTCCTTGGGTCATATACACCCCCGTTCCTATATTTTGCATATATTTCTTCGGTTCTTGTTTTCACATCTATTAGTACTCTGTTGTGCACATTTTTCTTATGGAAAGCGAATTTTCACGACTTACCAGTTCTTTATAATGATGAGTAGAAAATATGTCCATTTTTGTACCAAAAAGCGGCCACATTTCTTCATCTTAAGATTCATTACTTTTACAGTTATCTCCAAAACGATTTACCAGACTGAAAAACTAATTAAATACCGAAATAGGGGACAAAATGTAGATGCGATTTAATCCTACATACGAGTTTTAACGTCAATATCTAAAATTTGTATATAGCATATCTTCTGTACTGGAAGACGACCAAATTAACCATTTCCGCGTGATTTAAAAACAATATTTCTTTATAAGCATTGCAAGGATTTCCATAATTTGCTATTGCAAATATAGCCAGGATATGCAGTGAGTCCACAATTTAATTTAAAAATCCTAGGTACCTAGGAACCTTCACAAAACACAACAAAACCAGCGAATACTCTCAGATGAGATATATTCTTTTTACTTCTCCACAACTAACAAAGCGGAGAGTTTTGTCGATTGGAAAAGACAGTCTGATACTTCTTAATACAAATTCCCCGAGTTACAGAATTCCGAGTGGAGAGTTAAGTGTCAAAAGAACTATCCCCTTCACAACTTCGCAACTCTCCGTGTTAGTGAATTTGGGCCCTGGTGGCCGACCATGGTTCCAAGGAGTTTTATTGATTCAGGTGTCTTGGCTGGTCTTGGTTGCGAAAGCTATTTATGAGCGTTGGCTATCATACATTCTGTTGTTGAAAATTTTCTTGAGAATTTTTCTTTCGAATTTTTATACCGAATTTTTACGGCAAAACTATAAAAATAAAATCTGTTTAAGCCATCTAATTAACTTACCTTGCATTCCATATAAAAGCAAGCCTCTGAATTTCATTTCAACTAGATAACGTCTATGCATCTTATTTTGCTTGCATTCCTTAAGAATGCAAGCTTCTCAAAATTAACTTCAAGTAGAAAATATTGTCTGCCTGTTCCCATGAAAATGTGAGCATTTCTTATCGCGGTCTCAAATATCCGTGCATGTATGAGAGTCTCGTCATAAGAATATTCACAATTTTTCGTGTGAACAGGCACATGAAATTTTAGAATCTTAATGTTTTCTCACTAGATTTAAGGTTGACATTTTGTTAACTTTGCATATTTTGATTATAAATTGCAAATTTTAAATAAATGTTTTAAGTCTTTGACGAACAACTGAGTGGTATTTTCCTCAACCAACGAAATCCATTCGCTTTCCTCTCCGGTAGTTGGCGTTGCTTTGCTTGTACTTTCGTATAAATTGAAGGAGTGTTATTTAATTTAACTTCACGATTACTTTTAATTTGTAGCAGAGGACAAACTTGCTGTATTAGTTAGCGATGGAGGTAGAAATAGTAGTGAAAATGTAAAGCGAAGATTGATAAGATTGATAAGACAATTGACAATTTCAGAAGAAAGGAAGATCAGGTAAGTTCCCATAAGAAGAAATAGTTAGTAACACATAATGCACTCTTACTCTCATTTCTTTAAATGTGACTCAAGCTGCAAGCTCATTTTCAGTCAAATACCTCACCCGTGACAGAATCGCTTGTATCTATTTCTACAATCTCTGCACGAGAAGGCGTATCTCGTTATGAGTCCTTAATGTCCACCCTGAGATCGACATTGATGTGGATAATAATTATGTGTTAAACGGCACAGCTTCGACACATTTACGTCACTGCGACTAAGCTCTTACGTTTTTGTGTAGACATTAAAACTCTCAATGTTACTATATATAGTAACACTTTAGACATTCTGCCCACATAAGTTCCACACTACGTTGCCCCATTTCCGTAACATAGATAACTTCGGAACGTCATTGTTTCGAAACGTGCATTTCTTTATGGGCCCATGCTAGGTAGAAAAACGTAATCACACCCATTGTGGGTAAACGGGTATTAGTTGGGATTCGATCGCAAGCTTCTTTTTGCTGCTCACATAAATTACATCACCTCTAAGTCCTTTCGTCTTATGGGTCTCATTTTTCGTACATGTCAATCATTTAAGTCACCATTCTCCTATATTAATCTCTACAATTCTCTAGTCAGAAGTACACTTGTATATGCTAGTCAAGTTTGGAATCTATTTTACTCTTCGTATAGTTGGCAAATAGAAACTGTTAAATACAGATTTATCTTCACTCAGAAAAGTAAGTAGGTTGAATCTACCACGACAAATAGGTTGAGAAGTTGTCCGTGCAAATTTTAGACAACTTTAAATATTTTAACTAATTTCGTAGTTTGACAACTATGAAAAATAGTCAAAATTAGTTTTGTTCTGTATAGTTACAGTTGATGTCAATAACCAGCGGCATAGTTAACTAACCAATTCACTTGTTTCTTTATTTCAAGAAAAAACGTGCCTTAACAATGGATTTTTACTCACAGAAATAATCGATTCTACTGAAAAATAATTTGGGAAATTTAAATATAATTGTTTATAATGGAAATGGTAAAGGATTGAAAATTTTTTTTGTATATGTATAGTGAAATTTATTCATGTACATATATGAAATATCGCAATATGCTACGCGATTCATATGTACCAACAGATTTCAGCTCTTAGAAATTTGATGTTGTATATCCGTAACAAAGTGTTGGAGTTATAAGTATAAAATCCTAGGAATATAAGCTACCAGATTTCTGATTCTGATAGTTTCCACTATCAGTTGTGTATCTGAATTTGTTCTGAAAACACGTGCCCGAGTGATTTTCAGAATGGCTTTGTTACATTTTTAGGGAATTTTGATTGCATTACACCAGTTAACGACGTTAGTGAAAGTGATAAAGTGATTGCAAATTTAGATGAACCCGATAAAGTTTCAGAAGAGTTCTACGAATTATTGGAAGAATGGGGCTTTGCTAGATCAGACGTTGAAGAAATTCTAAATGACATCACTTCCTCACTGTTTCATACACTTTCAAATGATTCCGAAAACCATTTTCTAATAAACTGTATGGTGAAGATAAGTATATACATATTTGATAAAATTCTTGACTTCGTTCAAAACCCATTTAAAAGAGTTAGAAGTTTTCAAACTTTTGTGAAAGAATTAAAAGAAATGAACGCTTTTTCAGATCCCATAGTATTTGATATAAATAATGAAGTTGGCCCAGTTATTATACATAGCGAGCCAATATTGACAGATAAACGAAGCAAAGGTGTTCTAATGCCACTTAACTTTCTTTTTAAAAAAGTTTTTGAGTTACCCGATATTTTGACGAAAACTTTGCAAAATATGAAGAACTCATAAAGAAACTATAACAAATATAATAAACGCTGAACTATGGAAAAGTTGAATTTATAAATTTCAAGGAAAAGTAGTGACCCCTTACGTATTATGTTTTGATGATTTTGAAATTAATAATGCATTGGGGTCGCACGCTGGTAAGCAGTCTATAGCAGCCATGTATTACACTTTTCCAACTTTGCCTCAGCATTTTCTTTCATCACTCGAAAATATATTTTCAGCTCTATTTTTGAAATCCAAAGACAAAGTTTTCGGTGTAACCCCCCGTTACCCAAAAGGCTTACAATTTAATATACTGATCCATCCTGCTATGGTGGCTGAAAGCCACCTTTAGGAGTGGGCAGAAATGTGGCCAGTACCACCCCACCCGCCCACAAAACACAATTTATATTTCATTAAAAATTGGAACAAAAAAAATTAAATTTTTCCTACACCACTTCACAGATCTTAATATGTATAGAAAAATTCAGACATAACTCCACTATTTTGATCATAACTTTTTTTCCTCTTCATAGATTTTCTCAAATTTTCCTTCCATATGGTAGCCAACACTCACATCAACCCACAGCACATTACCATAAGAGCGGGAAATATTTTGGGGAGGGGGGTTCAACCACACCATTAACTCAAGAGTAATTCTAGAGCATATGTATTGGGAAAAAATATAAATTTTCCGACATACCTCCACTCAATTGGCCATAACTCTTCAACCCATGGACCGAATCTACCCAACTATGAACCCAATGATACCTAACACCCACCATCTGTTCACCAATCTATCACTTTTTCAAATTTACCAACGCATCAACTCAATCGGGGGTGTTAGGTATGAGGGGAAAAAATGGCACAAATCTCAAAATGTCTAGAAATCTTCAGACATACCACCACTATTTTGACCATAACTTTTTATCCTCTTCATAGATTTTCTAAAATTTTCTTTGCATACAGTAGCCAACTCACAGCATACCCCTATAAGGTCGTGCACTTACTCAACCGTGTACACCAACACCATTAACTCACCATATCATTTTGTGGAAAAGAAGGAGGGAAAGGATTTTTTTATACTACACACACACACACTTTAACCAGACGTATCTTCTACTATTATAATTTTTTTTTCAGAAATTTTTTGATTTTCTTTTATTTCGAATTATTTCTGATTATTTGAATGTATCCGCCGCAGCCAAATTGGATGTAATTAAATTTTCGGTGTTTGCACTGCGTATGTATGTACAGTGGAACATAATTAATTTCTTATTTTTCATCCGATCTTAGCAAATGAACATTCATTGGAAAGGTCTTGGCGAGTACATTATAAATATCAAAAAAAATTACCCCCCACCATATAATTTAGTTGAAAATAAAGTGGGAAAAGGAATAATTTTTTTGAAATTTACTTTCGAACTAAACAACCCGGTTTCAACTTTTGACAATTGTGAAATTATTTTCACAAAAAATTGTGAAGTTTTGAAAAAATTCATTAAAAATATTGAATTTTAACCACGATAAAGTGGTATATTGTTTGTAAAAAGTGATTACGTTATTCGTAAAAGTGACACGCTGATTTTGTGCGCAAAAACAATAACCAAAACATAAAAAAAATATTAAAAAATATAATATAAAAATAAAGGCAGATTACGCAAAAAAAAAATTTATAAAAATTATATCTAAAAAAAAAAAAAAATAAAAATCCAACAAGCAAACAATGGCAATATCAGTTTGTCCACTGCTGTTTGGATAAAAGTGTAAAAATTTGTGAAAAGGTAAGTTATTAAAATGTTTATCTTTAGTGAGGGATGGACTTATAATCGACGCAAATGGGGAGGAAAAACGTATTCACTTTTTATTGATGTTAGTTGTAGGTGATAACTTGGGATTGAGTTCACTTTTAGCTTATACTAGAAGCTTCAAAGCAAATCTTCCTTGCAGATTATGTAAAGCTAATAGATTAGATATCATATCGGGAACCGTTGCAGACAACAATAAACTACGTTCTGTAGAATGCTATGAAAATGATGTTAATGAAGAGGACAATCCCATTAAACGACTTAAATTAACTGGCATAAGAGAAGAATCAATTTTTAATACTTTAAATAATTTTCACGGTGTTGAAAATTACACAGGTGACATCATGTACGATTCATTTGAAGGTGTATGTGAATGCGATATATCTCAAATATTTTTTCATCTGATTGAAACTGACAAATTATTTTCTATCGTGACCCTTAATGATAGAAAACAGCTTTTCAATTACGGAGAAACTGAAATAAGTAATATATCACCGCCTTTAAAATTAATTCATTTATCGAACAATAAACTAAATATGTTTGCAAGAGAGACTTGGACATTTCGCCACTTTTTGCCACTTATAATAGGAGATTTAGTCCCAGTGAATAATAAATATTGGAAGTTATTAGTTTCTTTAATAGAAATACTTGTCTTAGTTCTAAGGTATTAATTCGACAAAAGCATTATAGATAGCATTACATTGGCTATTAAACAGCATAATACGCAATACCAAAGGCTATTCGGAAGTACATTGAAACCGAAATTTCATTTCTAAATTCATTACCCCATGATTATAGAAAAAGTAGGCCCTATTCGTAATTTATGGAGCTTTAAATTTGAATCGAAACACAGGGAAATGAAAATATACACAAATTCCATTAATTCTAGAGTCAAGTCTCTTTGTCTGTTGAAATTAAATGTATGCTTAAGTTTGCTCTTCGTTCAATACAAAGTAAAGGACTAATTCATGCAGGACCAAATTTCCAAGGAAACTTATTAGAAGATATAAAAAAAAAGTGTATTTTTTTTTTTCAAATACTTTCAATTATAAATTTTGTGAACGCATTGAATGTAATTTTAGGATCTTCAAGGTTGGATTTTTTCTTTATACAAGCTCTCTGGAATTATTTGAGCTTATTGACATCGCTACATTGGAAGAAAGCGTTTTCGTTATTTGTTCAGAACATAATACAAAGCATTTCCAATCCTTCCCAGTGATGGAAAACACACTGACCTACCTACTGTTTATTTAATATATATTATTTTAAATTTACCTCTATTTTTTTTTCGCTAAAAATGCTAGTTACAATGGTCAAAAAACAATATCCAAGTAAAAGCTATAAAACAGAACAATTTTTAAAAAAAATTCTTAATTGGGATTTATTGATGTGAAAAGTGAAAGTCAATCGAATGAAAATTCAAATTAAAAGTACAGTACATTCTAGTCATTGGCTCAAAGTGTCCATAGTTGGTGCGATGGGAGCATAAGTAAATAAAATCATTCGAACGTAAGTGTCGAGTTCGTGAATTGAATTTAATTATATTAAGCATCAAAGGCATGTCGATGTCACCCTTCATAAGTTGAAAAATAAAGCTTATGTCACATATTTTTCTACGAGTTTCTAGATTAGGAAGGTGTATTAAATTTAATCTTTCGTTATAAGGAGGAAGATGAAGTCTATCCCTCCATTCGAGACCTCTTAGGGCAAAAAGTAAATATCTGCTTTGAACACTCTCAATACGTTCTGTGTGATTTTTGTACGAGGGAGACCAGACAGGACTGCCATATTTCAAAATGGGTCTAACAAGAGTGGTAAAAAGAGCTTTAGTAATGTAGAATTCATCTAGTTCCTTTACCAAGTGCTTTGCAAAACCTAACATTGAGTTCGCTAACAATGTGATCAATTCACTTCAATTCAATTTATTTATTACAGTAAAGTACAAAAGATCTGAGATCTTCACCTAGTACATTATAAGAGAGGGAGAAAAACTACATGAACTAAAACTAACTTATTTAAGCAAAAGATATTTAAAAGAGTAAGTTAAGAATTTGAAAACAAGAAAAAAGAAAAATAAGAGATGAAGAAATAACAGAAAAGCAAAAATTAGAGAAAGAGAACAAAAATAATTAATTATTTAATTAAACTGTCTTGAATTTCCCTGACTTCATTCACATCAATTACTTGATTAAATTCATTTGATTTCATTTATGCATTAGTACAACCTGACACCACCAAGGAGAAGAAAAACTGTAAAAGATTTAAGTCACAGGCGTCTAACTGAAGATAGAAGTAGAGCCGGCTCTCTGGACACGAACTAGAAGGGAGTTCCACATTCGAGCGACCTGGACAAAATAAGAGGTCTCACCAGTCGAGGAATGGAAACGAGGAACTAGTAGATTGGAATGTCGTGAAGATTGCAGGAAATGTATCTGGTCATACAGATATCCAGGTTTACCAGAGTGAATTAGGATATAGAGGAATATTAAGGCTTTGCGCTTTAGGTAAGAGTTGATCGAGCAGCCAACCAATGAGAGTCTGTACGGAGTTATATGCTTCCAACGTTTAATGCCAAACACGAATCTAATGCAAAAGCAACTTCAACTTTCCGCGCGCATACGCTATCAATCTTGGGATATATCAAACTTCCATAGGTAAAATGGGGTAATAGAAGGGCTTTTACGAGTTGCAAGCGGATATTTGTTAACAGTAATCCTGCAGATAGCCACAGTCTGCGTAATCCCCCATAGATCTAAGAGAGCATAAGTTTAACGTGATCACAGCAGCTTAACTGTCCATTTAGCTTGACCCCAAGATTGATGACCGAATTCACAAAACGCAGCGGGGAGTTGTCAAGAAAAATGTGTGGGATATCACGCATGTCATACAAAAAGTTGTAGATAGGAAGACAGTGCGATTTGCTAGGGTTTAATGAAAGCCCGTTGTTGATCGACCACGTGTAGATACGGGAAAGATCATCATTAATGCGAGCAGCATAATCTTCTATAAGACCCTAGGCCTACTCAGGTATATTTGTACATCTTCAGCATAGAGATGAAGCTGAACATCTTGAACCACCTTTGGCAAGTCATTAATAAACAAAGCAAACAACAGCGGGCTCAACACAGATCCTTGGGGTACACCACAGAAAAGGGGGAGTAGAGAGGATGAGGAGTCTCCAATTTGTACCTTTTGAAACCCATCAGTCAGGAAACTATCGATTAAGGAGATCGCAGAGGAAGAGAACTTAAAATTACTGTGAAGTTTATCTAATAGCTCAGAGTGGCTGACGCTATCAAAAGCTTTTCAGAAATCCAGTAAGACAAGTATGCCAAAGTTCTTGGAGTCGAGAATCAGGCGAAGATCATTGGAGACTTTTAAAATAGCAGTTTCACAACTGTGTCCTGGTCGGAAGCCAGATTGAAATTGTGTTAAGAAGTTGTTGGATTGGACAAATTCAGAAATCTGAGACGACAAATTTTTTTTAAATACTTTAGCAAAGTAGCAGAGAATGCTAATTGGCCGGAAATCAACAAGTGATTCAGGGGAAGGTTTCTTGGCTACTGGTATGATGATGGCTATTTTTCAAGCTTTAGGGAATGAAGGGGATGTAAACCGTCAATGTAATCAATACCTCGAAATGCAAAACAGATTTCTTGGTGCTGGAAAGAGGGAGAGTTGAAATGAAGAATACATGAGTTAAAATCACTAACAGAGCTATTGAGCACTCCATTGTCTGGATGGGGAGAGGTAAAGTGAATGTTTAGTTCATCGGGATTGAGATTGCAATGGGGCTCGTTATCCCGATAAATGCCAGCATTTCGAAAGTTGCGCCAAAGTATTTTAGGGGGTAAATTCGGATCAAATTTGGATTTGAAATATAGACGTTTGGCATTTCGAATAGCAGTAGTGACGCAATTGCGCGCAGTTTTAAATAAGTTTCGAGCGAAGTCGCTGCGTAAACGTTTATAATTCTGATATAAATATTCCCGTTCGGCTATAAGAAGATTGATTTGGGGAGTAAACTAAGGACAGGTGGTAGGGGCTACCAGCTTAGTACGAAGAGGCACATATTTATCGAATAGAAATTTATTAGAAAATAAAATTTATCCACCTTGCAATCAACTGATGTATAATTATAGATATCCGTCCAGGGTAAGGATAAGCATTCACGGAATAAGTTATCAAAGTTAATGTTTTTGAAGTTACGGAAGGAGAAGTTGGTGCTAGACGGAATTTCAAGGGGAATATCGTAACACAAAAATATAAGGTCATGGTCAAGTATGCTGGGAGGACTAATCTGGTTATGAAAAAGAATTCTATTAGTGTTAGTAGTTAGAAGAAGATCTAAAAAAGATGGGCTATTGCAATTAAAGTAGGTGGGGAAGGAATTTACAGTATTTAAGTGTAACGATTGCATTAAAAATAAAAAGTTGTCCGCATTATTGGTTTGATTTAAAATATTTACATTGAAGTCACCAGCAACTATAACATTTTCATAACGATGGATAAGGCGAGATATACAGGTGGAAAATTCGTCAGAACTGCTAGTGGAAAACTTACCTAGGGGAAGTACGCAACAGCCAGCAGTCATTTGTCCGCCCCAGTGTCAACCTCCAAACACAAAAATTCAATGCTGTTTGACTTCGAAAAATCTACCCTATAGCCTTTAAGGCCCTGCTTCAAGTAATTAGCAACTCCTCCACCGACACGGTTGAGACGGTCATTCCTATAAAGGCTGTAGCCCGGAATAGATACCAAGCTCAAAGGTATACCCGCATGGAGCCAGCTTTCCGCCATGAGGATAACATGAATATTAGAGCCAACATAAATTTGACGAAGCTCGTCAATTTTGTTGCGTAGGCTTCTGGCATTTATTAAGCAGACATTTAATCCGTTGGCACGTTAACAAAAGATGTTGAATAATATCCCTATCTTGTTCAGATCGCCCGAGCTATTATCAGAGGACACTTGCATACAAAGCTCCACCAACTAATTCAGGCAAGATATCTAGTATGGCTAAATTAGGATAAATGGTGGTATCAGATTGATCAAAGCCAAAATAGTAAAATCTACAGAAACCAAATATGAAATCAAAGAGAAACGGCAAGAAATTGAATTTGAAATTAACAAAGAAACAGCTGTTATTCAAATTAGCAAAATTACGTAAAAGAAATAACTGAAAAATATATATGTTAAATGTAATTAAATTATAAGTGACCATGCAAAAAACTTCAAACAAATGAGAAATACTACCAAAAACAGCAACAAAAGTGTATACTTAATTTTGATCATGTCTAAAGTTCATTGTACTGCAGCAGCTCCGATATTCCCGGTATGAGTAATGAACTCGAGCAGCTGGCTAGTGGAGATAATTTTCGGAGGTCGATCTTCAGTTCTTCTCTTCACAAAAACATAACCATCCATAGTAAAAACAGAAGTAAGGTTATTTACTCTCTGCATACGTAAGGCTTCCCGCAATATGATGTTGTTTGTAGAAGATAGACTCTCGTTAACAAAAATTGGACTCTGAGAGGAAAACCCCTCAATGTGGATGTTAAAAGTGAGTTTAGAGTTAAACAATACCCCCAAGTCAGATATTTTATCAACTTTCGAAAGCAACAAACCATTCATAACATAGACATCATTCGAAGGAACTCGCTTACGAGAGAAAATGTTTAGCTTACATTTATCAATATTCAAAAAGAAGAACTCTTAGTACACTATTCAAAAAGTCTGTCCAGATCCTTCTGCAATTCAAGACAATCAGAATACGAATCGATAGATTTATACAGTTTTAAATCATCTGCGTAAATTAGTACATCAGATTTGTTGACTACATGAGAAACATCATTTATGAATAATATGAAGAGCAGGGTCCCTACAGGGTAGCCATCCTGTGGAACACCAGAGTAAGCCATTATTTCCTTAGAAAGAGCAGAAAGGAACTGTATCCTAAGTTTACGATCCTTAAGACAGGATGATAACCAATTCAACAATCAAATTCGGAAGTCCAAGGATTTCAGTTTAAATAACAGAAGAGAGTGTGGAAGCTTGTCAAAAGCCTGGTTGAAGTCTGTATAAATACAGTGAGATTCGGAACCACGCTCAAACGATTCGATACAAGTAGAAGTAAACTGAAGCAGATTTGTTGTTGTTGATCTTCCCTTCATAAAACCATGTTGATGAGGATTAAGAGCTCTACTACAATAAAAATACAGAAATTCAAACTTCAAACAGTTTGGGAATACAAGACATTTTAACGAAAGGACAATAGTTTGTAACAAGCTCGTTTTTACCGGACTTAAAAATTGGGATAATAAACGACTTTTTCCATAACTCCAGAAATTTACCAAGCCGCAGTGATAGGTTAAACAGCAATGTTAATGGGTAAGACAATAGGTGGTAATCCATCTGGCCCAGCGGAATAACTTGGGTTTAGCTTAGACATGGAATCCTCAACAGATTTCTGATCAATAGTGAAGCATGGGATAACAACTTTAGGAAGTGTCGTTAAGTAATTAAAATAAGCAAAATCAATTTGAGTGTCATTAGTTAAAAATGATTCACTATAGTAATCAGCAAATAAATTAGATATCACAGACGGATCATGACTAGTATTATCCTTAAATACTAACACAGGAGGAAAATTATTAGATTTCTTTGTGGTATTTACAAAACGCCAAAATTGTTTAGGATCCGATCTGATTAGATTTCTCATCTTAAACAAGTACGTGAAACCTGCGCCAAGCCTTATTTCTCAGGTTTCGCAAGCGTTTAAGCTCGGCATCGTACCCAGGAGGACACGAAGAGTCCTTTCTTATACAAGATAAAGGAACACAATCTTTTAAACAATCTAACATAACATTATAAAAATGTGCTCTAACTTCATCTATATTATAATTGTTCAAGAGAAAGGACCAGTTAATGGACGATAAATTAGAATTAAGTTGGTTAAAATCAGCTTTCTTAAAGTTAAAGGTCGGCAAGTTTTCAATCAAGGACATACCAATACTCTGGCAATCAATGCCCAGTATCACATCCAAAGTTGGATGGTATGCATCAATAGGAACCAATGATGTATCACACGGACGAACCATACATTCCGAAGCATTTGAGGTAAAGACCAAGTCCAAGCTCTTATTACGATTATTTTTAACATCATTTACCTGAGAAAGACCAATCGCGGCAATAGCATCCAGGAAGATATGTGCATTGCCAGAAGATGTACTGGGGACCATGGAGACATCATCATCAGAAACCTGCCATTGAATAGCAGGAAGATTAAAATTACCAAACAATACAATCTTATCCGGGTCCCGCGGCAGGTCGAATACCTATTCCACAGCAGCAGCAATAGCACCATATGAAGCTGAAGGGCTACCAGAAATTCAGACAGGGATGGATTGGGAATATCGATCCGGGAACAACTGTATGAAATCTTTACCGCGATCAGAATACATCCTCCGAGCACAGAACCATCATCAAGATTACGATCTCGTCGGATAACTTGAAAGTCATTATCCAATTATTCAGAATTCGAAAAAGAATTGTTAAGCCATGTCTCCGTTAAAATAATAATATCATGAAGAATATTAAAAGAGTTTAAGTAGAGCCGACGTGTTTTAGAACGTAGACCATGAACATTCTGGTAATAAACTACCAAGTCTTTAATCTGCGAAAGTTTCATCGCCCCGTCAAATCCATTAGGTTTTTTCATGCATTCCGAATCAGACGAGGTACGAAACGTTTTACCAGGAAGCCATCAGGGCAGAATTTAGAATCCAACAGCGACATCGCGAGGTCATTGGGAACTAGCAACTTGAAAGACGACACTGTACGATTTGAAAGGCCCTCTGGGGTCAAACTGAAGCATCTAATGCGTGAATCCGTAACACTAATTTTTGAATTCACATAGTTTACGACAGATTGAGAGGAGGTCCCATATTTAAGACGATATAGAAAAACAACTTTTGGGGAAGCAACAGCCACAAGGACAACATCTAAGGTATCAGAATGCTCTGAATTGTGTTGTTGTTGGGGTCGTTGCTCATTCCGCTGCTCTATTCACACATATATAGGCCAAGTTGTAAAATTTATATTAGGCCAAAATATTTTTAATTCAATATATATAACACTATGTAAATATATAAATATGGAAATAAAAATAATACAATACTCATTGTAAATTCTAAAATTTGTTTTCTTTTTCTTTACGAAAATCATTATATAATTTTTGTACACAATTGAGGGACCTATTTACCTGCAAAGAAGTATGGTAACCTACTAACAATAGTTAATTCACAATAGAAAGGGTAAAATTACAAAAACTTAAGTAGTGCAACAACTATTTAAGTTGGCGAACAATTAAATAGTATGCTCAATATGTTAATAGTTAGTTAACTCAAACAAATGTTAACAAACCCTGCTTCATAGTTGGTTTATGAACAACTGCTAATGTTGGTTATTCGCCAAATTTTATGTTTTAATGTTTTTAAAATATTTAACTGTTATTTATGGTTACATTTTACCAATTTTACGTATGAGTGCAGAATATTATTAATTAAATTAGAAAATTCCGCTCTTGAATATAATGACAGAATAGTTAAATTCAACTTGTTATCGCTAGAAAAACGAAGAATTTTTTTCGAAATGAATTTTTTGCATAAAATACTGATTGGTACTATAAATTGCAACTCATGACTTTCTAGTATAGACTTTAACCTTCCTCCTCGCAATTCAAGATATCAATCAATCTTCAGACTTCCAATTTGCAGAACTAATTTGAAAGAAAAATCACCCTGTATTAGAATTCAAAAATCTTAAAACACGAAATGCAATAATATTATATTCTTCTTACTGGTTTACAGGCATTTAGAAAGCTTGTCCGGCTTGAGATCAGTCGCTAATTGCTATAACTTTCGATGATGTACTTTAATTTTTGTCCTTTGTGAGTGAGAACGTACATCGCCAAGTCAATTGATTGTCGAGTCACCGACTGGTCTGTTGATTTGTCACCGACTGATTGATTTTTAATCGTTGCTTATTGACTGTCGTTGCATATGCACATATTGCTTAAATTTCTGACAAATTAGTAATCGAATTTCGAGCAATCAGGGTTCCATACCAGAACTTTATCACCGAACAGTCGATCGATTGAATTTTATTATATATATTTAAATCTAATCCAAATTGACATTTTTAATACGTTTTCCGGATTAGCCGATATATACCGCGTAGTAGAGCTCTTAATCCTCATCAATATGGTTTTATGAAGGGAAGATCAACAACAACAAATCTGCTTCAGTTTACATCTACTTGTATCGAATCGTTTCAGCGTGGTTCCGAAACTCACTGTATTTATACAGACTTCAGGCAGGCTTTTGACAAGCTTCCACACTCTCTTCTGTTATTTAAACTGAAATCCTTGGATTTCCGAATTTGGTTGTTGAATTGGTTATTATCCTATCTTAAGGATCGTAAACTTAGGATACAGTTCCTTTCTGCTCTTTCTAAGGAAATAACGGCTTACTCTGGTGTTCCACAGGGTAGCCATGTAGGGACCCTGCTCATCATATTATTAATAAATGATGTTTCTCATGTAGTCAACAAATTTGATGTACTGCAGATGATTTAAAACTGTATAAATCTATCGATTCGTATTCTGATTGTCTTGAATTGCAGAAGGACCTGGACAGACTTGTTGAATAGTGTCTAAGAGCTCTCTCTTTTTGAAGATTGATAAATTTTCTCTGGTAAACGAGTTCCTTCGAATGATGTCTATGTTATGAATGATCGAAAGTTGATAAAATATCTGACTTGCGGGTATTGTTTGACTCTAAACTCACTTTAAACCTCCACATTGATCACATTGTTAGTAGAGAGAACTCAATGTTAGGTTTTTCAAAGCGCTGGTCAAAGGAACTAGATGAAGTCTACATCACTAAAGCTCGTTTTACCACTCTTGTTAGACCCATTTTAGAATATGCCAGTCCTGTCTGATCTCCCTCGTACAAAAATCACACAGAACGTATTGAGAGCGTTCAAAGGAGATATTTACTTTTTGCCCTAAGAGGTCTCGAATGGAGGGATAGACTTCATCTTCCTTCTTATAAAGAAAGATTAAATTTAATACACTTTCCTAATCTAGAAACTCGTAGGAAAATATGTGACATAAGCTTTATTTTTCAACTTATGAAGGGTGACATCGACATGCCTTTGATGCTTAATAAAATTAAATTCAATTCACGAACCCGACACTTACGATCGAATGATTTTATTTACTTGTGCTCCCATCGCACCAACTATGGACACTTTGAGAATGTGCTGTACTTTTAATTTGAATTTTCATTCGATTGACTTTCACATCAATAAGTCCCAATTAAGAAAATTTTTAAAAATTGTTCTGTTTTATAGCTTTTACTTGGACATTGTTTTTTGACCATTGTAGCTAGCATTTTTAGCGAAAAAAAATAGAGGTAAATTTAAAATAATATATATTAAATAAACAGTAGGTAGGTCAGTGTGTTTTCCATCACTTGGAAGGATTGGAAATGCTTTGAATTATGTTCTGAACAAATAACGAAAACGCTTTCTTCCAATGTAGCGATGTCAATAAGCTCAAATAATTCCAGAGAGCTTGTATAAAGAAAAAATCCAACCTTGAAGATCCTACCATTACATTCAATGCGTTCACAAAATTTATAATTGAAAGTATTTGAAAAAAAAAAATACACTTTTTTTGTATATCTTCTAATAAGTTTCCTTGGAAATTTGGTCCTGCATGAATTAGTCCTTTACTTTGTATTGAACGAAGAGCAAACTTAGGCATACATTTAATTCCAACAAAAAAAAGGGACATTGACTCTAGAATTAATGGAATTTGGGTATATTTTCATTTCCCTGTGTTTTGATTCAAATCTAAAGCTCCATAAATTACGAATAGGGCCTACTTCTTCTATAATCATGGGGTAATGAATTAGGAAATGAAATTTCGGTTTCAATGTACTTCCAAATAGCCTTTGGTATTGCGTATGATGCTGTTTAATAGCCAATGTAATGCTATCTATAATGCTTTTGTCGAATTCATACCTTAGTACTAAGTCAAGTATTTCTATTAAAGAAACTAATAACTTCCAATATTTATTATTCACTGGGACTAAATCTCCTATTAAAAGTGCAAAAAGTGGCGAAATGTCCAAGTCTCTCTTGCAGACATATTTAGTTTATTGTTCGATAAATGAATTAATTTTAAAGGCGGTGATATATTACTTATTTCAGTTTCTCCGTAATTGAAAAGCTGTTTTCTATCATTAAGGGTCTCGATAGAAAATAATTTGTCAATTTCAATCAAATGAAAAAATATTTGAGATATATCGTATTCATATACACCTTCAAATAAATCGTGCATGATGTCACCTGTGTAATTTTCAACACCGTGAAAATTATTTAAAGTATTAAAAATTGATTCTTCTCTGGGATTGTCCTCTTCATTAAGATCATTTTCATAGCTTTCTACAGAACGTAGTTTATTGTTGTCTGCAACGGTTCCCGATATGATATCTAATCTATTAGCTTTACATAATCTGCAAGGAAGATTTGCTTTGAAGCTTCTAGTATAACCTAAAAGAGAATTCAATCGTAAGTTATCACCTACTCCTAACATCAATAAAAAGTGAATACGTTTTTCCTCCCCATTTGCGTCGATTACAATTCCATCCCTCTCTAAAGATTGGATTTATATTATCAATAAACTCAAAAATGCATTGTCACCGAAAACTTTGTCTTTGGATTTAAAAATATATGTAGCTGAAAATATATTTTCGAGTGATGAAAGAAAATGCTGAGGCAAAGTTGGAAAAGTGTAATACATGGCTGCTATAGACTGTTAGAAAGTTAAGTGGCATTAGAACACCTTTGCTTCGTTTTTCTGTCAATATTGGCTCGCTATGTACAATAACTGGGCCGACTTCATTATTTATATCAGAGACTATGGGATCTGAAAAGCGTTCATTTCTTTTAATTCTTTCACAAAAGTTTGAAAACTTCTAACTCTTTTAAATGGATTTTGAACGAAGTCAAGAATTTTATCAAATATGTATATACTTATCTTCACCATACAGTTTATTGGAAAATGCTTTTCGGAAATCATTTGAAAGTGTATGAAACAGTGAGGATGTGATGTCATTTAGAATTTCTTCAACGTCTGATCTAGCAAAGCCCCATTCTTCCAATAATTCGTAGAACTCTTCTGAAACTTTATCGTGTTCATATAAATTTGTAATCACTTTATCACTTTCACTAACGTCGTTAACTGGTGTAATGCAATCAAAATTCCCTACAAATTGTAACAAAGACATTCTGAAAATCACTCGCGCACGTATTTTCAGAACAAATTCAGATACACAACTGATAGTAGAAACTATCAGAATCAGAAATCTAGTAGCTAATGTTCCTAGAATTTTATACTTATAACTCCAACACTTTGTTACGAATATACAACATCAAATTTCTAAGAGCCGAAATCTGTTGGTGCACATGAATCGCGTGGCATATTGCGATATTTCATATATGTACATGAATAAATTTCACTATACATATGCAAAAAAAAATGTTCAATCCCTTTCCATTATTTCCATTATAAACAATTATATATAATTTTCGCAAATTATTTTTCAGTAGAGTCGATTATTTGTGTTAGTAAAAATCCATTGTTAAGGCAAATTTGCCTATGATAACTGAAAAATGATTAATTGCATCACATTGTTCTGGAATATTAGTAAATAAAAATAACGATTATTGTGTTTGCTTTTAGTTAGCTCTATATTTCACATGTTTTAAACAATACTCTGTATTGTCAAATTTCGATATTATCCAAATAGACGGACGCAAAAGTGATCTTATAGCAGTTTCTTTTATTAGTGAGAGTCGCCTTAGAAATTAATACCTAAAAAAAATTGTTTACAGCAACTATAAAACTGACGACAGAAGCTGCACGTTTCTTGTTATCTACGACTTCTATGACTGAATGCCTACTAACCCCAATAATATCAAAATTTTAGCTTTAGAAACCTAGAAGATCAGGGTGAACGGTATTTTTTCGCCCATTTTGGACTATATCTTTATAACCAATTTACCAAAATATTTGAAATTTGTTTTTTGGAGTTCTTGAAAGTAGCCCTTTCATACAATTATGCAAAAGAATATATTTTTTTAGTGCGCTTAACCCACTCGATTAAAAAAATATATATATTTAATAATCTTTGACTGTCGACATATGTGCGCGTCATGAAGATCTAACATTCTGCTAAATTTCGAATTCCTAAGTCAGACCGTTTTCGAGAAAAACGTCTTTGACAGACAGACAAACGCACGAGCAATCTTATAAAGAATCCATATTTTCAATTTGTTGAACAAAGCCCTAAAAGGACACAAACATCATGAAATTAAATTTTCTTTTATTAAAATTAATTCCATACGATCAGCAAAAATCAATTGATTGGTATTAACGTTGCTGATGCAGACTGAGCACAACAGCAAAACGCTTCGATTCAGTCATTTTGGTGTTGTGAACTTCCTTCTGAAATTTTAGTTGATGACTGACGTAAAATAGAGCAATTTGCGGTACCGTAAACTGTTGGGTGTAATGAAAGAAGTCAACTGACTTTTTAGTCACTTACAAGAATCGGTGATTGTGCAGTGTGGGGTCTGCCTAATCTTGTTTTGCTTAGTTACCTTCTTCTTTTTTTATTCTTTTTTTTTTGCCTTTCTTTTCATACACTCCATTATTATAATTTAATTTCTTATTTTTAGTAGTTTAGATTACATTGCTTAAGGTCATTCTTGTTTTTCTTTTTTTGTTTCCAATTACCTACTTGTAATATTATAATTTTGTAAATTCTTTATTCTGAACTTCTTTCTATACATTTATTTGCTTATAATTTTTTTCTGTTACTTTTAATATTCTCTTAGTCTATTAGTTTATATATCTTTTAAGTTTTGTATGCTTTTCCATTATAGTGTCTTAGTTGTAACTCTTAAACATATAATTCTCTCTCCGTCAAACTTTCTTTTGTAGCCTAGTAGTTTAAATTTAAGATCGTACATTATTAGAGTTAATCTCTGTATTAATTCTCTTGTTAATTTTAAATTTAAATTTAAATAAATAAATAAACATAGGTATAATTTTATAACACCTTTAAGTTTAATTTAAAAAGCTTAAAAATATAGAAGACTTTTTAGGAAAGTACTTCCGAGATGGGTAATATGCGAAGAGTACTTTCGCTTATTTTTTTCTCTGGGAGAGTTTTCACGCCAAGGGCCAACAAGATGGGATCTTTCGTTTCTCGCACAGTTCCATTTTGAAATAGTCCTAAAATAAAACATACAAATGTTTTCTTTATATAAGTGCTGACACTTCGGATCTTGTGTGCTGAAATTAAGGCTTGTCACCACAATAGCATCATCTTGATAGCCCCTTTCAAGCAGGCTCGTATCCAGACTTGCTGCCTGGGGGGTACAAGTAAAATGTTCAAGGGGGAGGAAAAAGTCAGAAGCAGTCGCTCTTAATTTTTCTTGTTATCATATTTAAGTTAGATATCACAAAAGCCAATTTTTGGTTTGATTTGTAAAACCTGTCGATAATATTATCCACATAAATGATGATCTCAGAGTGGACAGACATTAAGGACTCTTATCCAGATACTCTTTCTCGTGCAAAGATTGTAGAAATAGATGTGACGCAACCGATTTTGTCACAGGTGAAGTAAATGACTGAGATTGAGAGCTTGTGACTTGATTCACATTCAAAGGAATAGGAGTAGAAGTGCATGATATGTTATTGACTATTTCTTTTGATGGGAACTTAACTGATCTTGCTTTCTTCTGAAAAAAGTTATCAATGGTCTTATCAATCATCTGCTATCCACTTTCGATACTATTTCTACCTCCATCTCTAACTAGTGTAGCTAGTTTATTCTTCTCCTATAAATTAAAAGTAAATGTGAAGTTAAATTTAACAACACTACTTGAATTAATACGAAAGTACAAGCAAAGCAACGGCAACTACTGCAGGCAGAGGAAAGCGAATGGTTTTCTTTTTATAGTCTTGCCGTAAAAATTGTTAAGAAAAAATTTTAGAATCCATTTTAATAGCATCAATCCAACTGATCGTTTTCAGCAACCAATAGTGTATAAAAATTCGAAAGAAAAATATTCAAGTAAATTTCTAAGAACCAAATGTATGCTTGCCAACGCCCACAAATATCTTTAGCGACCGAGAACAACTAAGGCCAACAGTGCATGAAAATTCTAAAGAAACTTTTCAGATCTTTCTAAGAAAACTGAATGCTTGGGCCCCTACCCGAACGAGTGAACCACCAGAATGAGTTCACAAATTCGTTTGGACCGTTATCGTTAAGAATAATTTGCAAGTGTATTTCTAAGAAAAATTTAATGCTTCCCTATGAACGTAAAAATTTTAAACAGCTCAGGCTTGAATCAGTGTCGCTATGAAAAATCAACGAGTGGCTAGACGTTGATTGCATGAAACCAGGGTTCTACTGGAAGAACCGTAAAACTAAATTTTGTTAAGTCAAGGCTTAAATATAATTGCGACGGGCAACGGCAAACGCCCTAATTATGACGGATGATTGTCAGCGGTCAATGAAGTTGCCGTTGGGATTGATACATTTCTAATTTTGCCGTCGTCGTTGCAGTACTACCAACAAAATCAAACGAAGGAAATTGTTGTGGCATTTATTTTTGTCAAGGTTGTAAGACGTCGCGTCAATTTTAAAACAATAAATTTTGATGAAAAATTGATGGAGGAAGTGCGAAATCATATAATAATTTATGATATACAAGACAACCAGTATAGAAGAGTTGACAAAAAAGACATGGTTTGGATGGATATTCCGAGGCGCTTAAATACAAATGGTAAATTTGTGATATTTTTAGCATTTAGTTTGATTTTAATTTATTTAATTTCTGTATTTTAAATTTTTCCTTTCCATACATTTCCATTGCAATTCTTTTAAAAAAATATAAAATTTTCTCGATAAAAACCTGTTTCAAAACGCTCAAAACTAATAACAAATGAAATTTCAGTATCTTCTACTTTCACAGTCCCCGCTCAACAGATAGGTAAAAAAAATTTATGATCGCTGACAATGTTTTAGAAACAATAACACTTTTTGAGCTCGAAATACATATATGAGTAATCGGCACCTGTTTTGACAGCGAATTTCTCGATGCCGTCTACCGTCGGAAAATCAGATAGGTAAAAAAACATTGTGATCGTTGACAAGTTTTTTAGAAACACTAACACTTTTTAACTCAAAATTGTGTACTTTTTAATATATATGAGTAATCGGCGCAACAAAAATATGAAAGAATCTTCATAACTGGGCTGCTAAGCATTGCAAATTACAATTAAAATTACTAAAATAACTATGCATTCCAAAATTACTTACTATCCTGTGATAGGATGATAGATGACCTTTCGACGCTATATAAAAACGCAAGAAAATTCTAAAAAATTTGTACACGTTTAAAAGACGAAGATCTACGAGCAAATGCCTATTATACCCAATCCACTATTATCTACTACTTATAAGAAGACACACGAACCATAAAAACTGAACCGTACCATACTAAACTTATCCTGTTAAACTTTAACAGCTCTCTCTATAGTCCAGCGCCACATTCAATTCACCGCGAAGGTTAGGTGGCACTTGGGGGGGGGGGGGGGGGAGTACAGAATAGATGCTGTAAAATTCTTAAATATACACGGTAAAGCTTGTGCGTAGGATGAAATCGCATCTGCATTTTGTCCCCTAATTAAATATGTAATTCATTTTTGAATCCGATAAAGGATTTTGGTGATAACTGGCCGTTTTTGGTACAAAAATGGACATATGTTCATCTCATCATTGCGAGGAACTGGTAAGTCTTGGAAATACACTTCCTATGAATAAAAGTGTTCAGAACGGAATACTAATGGATGTGAAATAAAGAACGGAAGAAATATATGCAAAATATGGGAACTGAGGTGTATATGACCCAAGTACAAAATAACTGTTTTTCTGCTATAAAAAGTCAGCTATCACGTTAAATCGATCAAAACCAAACTACACTACTCGATTAGTCTCTTCTCCCTCTTTAATTTGATACCAAAAATGATGTAGTGTGTACAACCCCCAAAACACACTCCTCCAAACATTTTTCACCTATATTTTTGTACTATAAACCCTTAATTCATCAGAAAAAAACCCAATACTCCACAGCCCTCCCACACAGAGTTAGGTGCCCGTAAATATTGCGACAAAAAAATTTACCACCAAGGCCCCTGAAATCTACAAATTACCGTTAATCGAAATAAAATATAGCCTATAATACCCATGCATACCTAATTACCAAAATAAATTCTTATTTCTTTTTTATTGGACTTACAGATCCTGAGCTTACCCCTGCAAATAATTGCAGCTCCTGATATTGTCTTTATTTTTTTTTTTAAATTTCCGTTAATCAGCTCCCATTAATATTCCGTAATCTCCACGCCTGATTACCTCCACCTTTCTTTTTCGCCCTGAGTTCCCATTTATTTTGATACCATATACATTCTCCTTCTTCTCTCCATTCTCTCGTTATCCCGGAAAACCTCGAGAAAACCTACCCTCCTACATCCCTCAGAAACTACTCCTACAAAAAATAAATTTCAATTTATTTCAACATTGGAAGATAAAAGACAGATGTACCTCAAATATGAAAAAAAAAATCCAACCCTCTACAACAAAAAGTGATACATCGTCCCAGGCGATTCGCACTTTTTTACATTTCTTACGTTTTCCCTAATTCTCCAACCAAACCATGTTATTGAATTGGGAATGGAGAATTAGGGAATTAGAAATTCTAAAAAAAAACGAAATTCTCATCTCCCAAATTCCCAAATTCTCTGTGTTACAGAATCCGTCCCCTGTTCACACGAAAGACTCCTTCCACGGATATATGAAACTGCGATAAAGAATGCTCACACTTTCATGGGAAAACTCAGAAAATATTTCCTACTTGAAATTAAATTTGAGAAACTTATTTATATTGTAACAAAGTAAGAGGAATAAACAAATTGCCAGCACATCTCATTAACAAGGAAGAACAAATACCATCTGTATTTAATATATATGTACATATGTATACAATATATATAATTGATTGATTGTTTTGATAATACTTGGTGGAATTACCTTGATAACAACTTTTTCAAAAAACACTTACATATTTTACTTCTTCCACAAATTGTAGTCCTTTACCTTCGATTTCAATTGAAAACCTGAGGAATATCTTTAGAATCGTTACCGAAATCTCCAACCCAGTTAAATCCTCACAGCTAATCTAATCGATTTAATAAGAGCTGTGTTCTTTTGTGTCCGCAGAACGGAGCAGAACAAAAAATACACAAAAGAACGCCTCATACATTTTCATAGAAAATTTATAAATGAAGCGAACAGTACAAAAAGTTCGCTTCAATCGACAGAACAATTTGTTCTCTCCAGTATATGGAAGTTCTAGAACAAGGTGCACAAAAGAACCCAGCTAAGTTTATGTTCAAATCAAAATTATTTTTCATTTGATGGTAAATTTTATTAACAGATTTTTTCATGGATTATTTTAAGGGACTAATGTTTTCTTCAAATAATCATCAAATTAAAGACATTTTCCGATGGTATCGTTATGTTGACGATATTTTCTGCATCTGGACTGGTTCTGATAGACAACAAAATTTAAAGCAATATTCAATTTGAAAATTAATAGCAATATTCAATTTGAAAATTAATAGCAATATTCAATTTACTGTGGAAGTTGGCTATGAAATTAAGATAGAATATGACAATAGCTTAAGAAGAGGTTACCGTTCATGACGGTGAAAAATTCGATTTTTTTACATAATTATCATCCTTAAAGTGTTTAGAACACGTGGATAAAAGGATATTTTTATATCTAAAGTATTTTAGAATTCACAGCCTGTTGAGAGCAAAACTGTACACCGGCTGGAGAACAGGTAGCAGAGGCGCTCGCAGTGCACTTTCTGGGGTCCGTGCAAAAATAAAAACTACTTAATTTTTTGGGGTAAATCTTTTTTACTTTTCGACATAGTCTCCTTTTAGGCTTATACACTTCGTCAAACGCTGCTCTAGTTTTGTTGATCCCTTCCGAATAATAGGATTTGTCCAAGTCTGAAAAGTAGCCATTCGTTTCTGCAATCACCTCCTCGTTTGAATAAAATATTTTTCCCGCCAGCCATTTCTTCATATTGGGGAACAAATAGTAGTCCGAGGGAGCCAAGTCTGGAGAATAGGGGGGATGTGAAACGAGTTGGAACCCTATTTCAATTAATTTTGCTACCACAACTGCTGAGGTGTGAGCTGGTGCGTTGTCGTGATGGAAAAGGACTTTTTGTGGGTCAATCGTGGGCGTTTTTCTTGCAGCTCGGTTTTCAAACGGTCCAATAACGATGAATAATATGCAGCTGTAATAGTTTTACCCTTTTCCAGATAGTCGATGAGGATTATTCCTTACGAATTCCAAAAGACAGTCGCCATAATCTTTCCGAGCGAAGCAACGGTCTTCGCCTTTTTGGTGCAGATTCCCCCTTGGAAACCCATTGTTTAGATGGTCTTTGGTCTCAGGAGTGTAGTGATATATCCACGTTTCATGCACAGTGACGAAACGACGCTTAAAGTCCTGCGGATTCTTCTGGAACAGCTGCAAACCGTCCTTGTAACACTTCACACTATTTCGTTTTGGTCAAGCGTGAGCAATCGCGGCACCCATCTTCCGGATAGCTTTGTCATGTCCAAATGTTGATGCAAAATATTATGTACCCATTCATTCGAAATGCCCACAGCACTAGCAATCTCACGCACCTTCACTCTTCTGTCATCCATCACCATAAGATGGATTTTATCAATGATTTCTGGAGTAGTAACCTCATCAGGGCGTCCAGAACGTTCAGCGTCACTTATGCCCATATGGCCACTCCGAAAATTTTGAAACCACTTATAAACTATTCTAATCGACAGTGCAGAGTCACCATAATGGTTATCAAGCTTCTGTTTAGTCTCCTGAGGCGTTTTGCCTTTCATAAAGTAGTGTTTAATCAACACACGAAATTCTTTTTCGTCCATTTTTTGAAAATCACTCGACTTGCTCGATTCAAACGAATGCCAAACACAAAGAAATAGACCGATCTATATGAAACTTGGTGTGTGTTCTTCCAAGAGATGCTACTAACTAAACATAACCTCGATACGTGCCAGTATCTCTAACTTTGCACGGACTTTTCAAACGACCGTAGATGAGTTTTTCTGTGAACAAAATTTTCCAGCGCACTTCAACGGATGAACCGATTCACATGAATTTCTACGCAATTGAAAGGCAATTCATTTCTTTTTCAAACGTCTGGCATTTTGTTATTCAGAGGCTTTTATTGAAAACGAAAACCCGTAAGGCCACTAAATTTTTCCTAGTTTAATCGTTTTCAATCCTATTTGTTTCAGATGAACTGACTAATCTGTGAAGCGCTCCGGGCTGACCAAAACACGCCTTGTACGTTTTTTTTTTTTATGAGAGCTGGAGCCGCAATTTTGGATATTTTTTTTATCAATAAAATTGGAGTTTAGAAGAATAATATACGTTAAAACCCATTTCAAAAAGTATTAATTTTATGTAAAAACAAATTTCCAAAGTTCATGCATTTTTCATGCCTCTAGACGGTAAGCCCCCTTAAGCTTTGGTATTTATAGAAAGAACACATATTCTGACGCGGTTATTCCTAGTCATTCTTGCCATCCAAGGTGTGAGATCTAGTCTCGTTCGTGGGAGTGAGTGCCGGTTAGTAAAGGACAACTCAGTTTTTAAAATGCAAATACAACATAAATTCATTTGCTTAAACTAATATCACAAATTTAATTGAAGGAAAACTTGAAAACTAAAACTATCCTTCAAACTACTATACAATTCAATAAAAACTTCAAGTAAAAAATAAAACAAATTAAAATTAAAATACAACGATGCTTCTTCTAGCTTGCTTTAATTCTTTGGTCAGAATTATCTTCTGTGATGGTACGTGAGGGCACCAGAGTAGTAAAATTATTTGTTAGAAAAATCAGATACTCAGGTTATCCCTGACCAGAATTATCTTCTGTGATGATGCGCGGGGGCACCAAGGTAGCAAAGTGCTATAATTGGTAAAACAAGTCAGATTAGTCTCTGGCAATATTCTGCGCGTGCGCAGAAGTGTAGCAAGCAATATGCTACTATAAAGAAGAAGCGCAGATTAGTCTCTCCATCAGAATTATTCTTCTGTAAATGTGAGCAGAAGATGTAGCAGATTATTCTCTGCAGCAGAATTATTCTTCTGCTTAGATGTGGACAGGAGATATTGCAGGTTAATCTCTGCACAGAATTAAACTTCTGCTTAGGTGTGGGAGTGGGACGGAATATTGCAGATTAATCTCTGCGCAGAATTAAACTTCTGCTTAGCTGTGGGACGGAATATTGGAAATGATAGGATTTTCAGATTAATCTCTGAAATATAGAATTAATCTTCTATAATGAGGTTGGGAATAATATTCTTGTCAATAGGATTAATCTCCGAATCAGATGAGCTCTGAACCAAGAATGATTTTCTGCTGCGGCTCGTTGGCTTTATATAGCCGCCGCATCCAGTTATGAGCTCTCGCCTCTCGGTGTTGCCCTAGCAACGTTTGTTGAATTTGATGACTGAGGCGAAATCAAATGATTTGACGTAATGTCACGATGTGACATTACAAAAAGTAAGCAGAATTAAACTTTGCTTAGGTATGGGAGTGGGACGGAATATTGCAGATTAATCTCTGCGCAGAATTAAACTTCTGCTCAGGTGTGGGACGGAATATTGCAGATTAATCTCTGCGCAGAATTAAACTTCTGCTTAGGTGTGGGACGGAATATTGGAAATGATAGGATTTTCAGATTATTCTCTGAAATATAGAATTAATCTTCTATAATGAGGTTGGGAATAAAATTTTTGTCACTCGGATTAATCTCCGAATCAGATGAGCTCTGAACCAAGAATGATTTTCTGCTGCGGCTCGTTGGCTTTATATAGCCGCCGCATCCAGTTATGAGCTCTCGCCTCTCGGTGTTGCCCTAGCAACGTTTGTTGAATTTGATGACTGAGGCGAAATCAAATGATTTGACGTAATGTCACGATGTTACATTACAAAAAGTAAGTATTCAGGATATTTTTGTACAATTTTGTTGTAAATAATGATAATTTTATATGTTTTAGGTGTCAAAACTATTTATTGGAGTACTTAGACATCCTTGGACCAAAGTGAGGAAGTTCTTGTTTCAGATAAGTGGTTTCTTTTTATTTATTTTAGAATTAAATTCTTTGTGTCTTTTCCCCTTTTGTTTAGGAAGAAAATATTTCGTCGCGGGAATTAAAAACGTCGGTGGACTGAACACATGGAATACAAAAATTTCAGTTTTTCATCCCTTAATAAATAGACTATTGAATGCCCCTTAAAAAATGACACCTTTAAGAAAGAATTAAAATTTATAAAAATAATTGGAAGAAATAACGGGAATGATACTAGAATTATTTATAAATTGATTAATAGAAAACAACGAAGGATGAATTTAAATAAAGTGCTCCCACTATTTGAGCAGATGGATAGGATAGGAAAATATATCATCTAATTTAATACTACCATTAAGAAAAGAAAATACAAAACCAGCATTTTTTAATGTCGGAAATTTAAAAAACTTATTAGTTAATAATAAAATTGGGGCAGAAATAGATATTTTAAAATCAAGTGGAGTTTATAAGATAAGCTGTGAGGACTGATCTGATATATATAGGGAAGACTAAGCGTTCATTGAAACAACGTTTTGGAGAGCACAGCAATTCTGCGAAATTAAATAAACCTACCTCTGGCTTAGCAAAACATTTAATTGACCCAAGACACAAATGCAAGATAGAAAATTCAGAATTTATGTATATGTAGATTACGCAGCGGACGTGTATTAAATAAATATGAAATTTACGAAATCAAAAAAACCCAAAATTGATGGCGAGATCTTGCTGAACGATCAGAAAGATTTTTCTAATAAAAGTCCACTTTTCGAGCCAGGTTAAATGAGATTGTAACTGTGTTTTACTCCTTATTTTTTCATCTATCTATTATTTATTTATTTATTTATTTGTGTACAGTGGGGTGAAACATTTGCATATAGGACTACTTAAGTATTTTTTATTTGGGTGCCCTTGGGCTTTAAAAGGTGCTAAACCGGGAAAAAAAAAATGTCGCAAAAAAAATTAAAAAAAAACATTCCTTAATGCTGTGCAAGTCAGATTACTTCATAAAAAATTTAAGTATAAAAGTATACAATTTTTTAGATATGTTTTATAACTGATTCTTTTGCAGCCCCAGACAATCCAATCGATGAACTTTTTTTCATAAAATTTTTGAATATATTAATTCCAGGTAAACATCATCGAAAATACAAAAGAAGTATACTACTTCGCAAATTTTATATGGTTTCGAAAGACGGCATCAAAGCTTTTGATTTTAGAGTAGCTCGGGCCAAACCGGCACGCGAAACTATAGCTGATGCTTCAGTAATTAATTTGCAGTTCTTTCAACTGCTTGTGTGTGGCAGGTAAAGCTATCAAATTGTAACTTATCAACGCTGAAAGTCATTAGAATATCTTCTATATTTAACATTATATACATACATATATTTTTGATCGGTGCTGAGATTATATTGATCAAAATTCACAGAAAGCTTAAATTCAATTTCAGCAAACACTAAAACAGGAAGTCTCTCACAATTTTCTAACTGCTTTCCAATGGGGCTTGAAAATACGTGGGGTCTTCTTGTTCTACCGTCCAGGTGGTGAAGTAAATGGGGAAATGGTAATTTTTTCGCATGGAACTGACATACGAGCCATTGTAACGGTTTCTCTATATCTTCTTCTAAAAGTCTAAAGACACCGGTTTTCATACCAGTATTTACCGCAGTCCCATCACATACAACCGCAATAATTCTTCATTCATCTATTTTTTAGCGCTGACAATTATCGTAGCAGAACGCTCAGATAAATCCGCGCGATCTCATACTAAAGTCATTGATGGAAATTGACGACTGTAACTACCTTTTGATGTTGAGTGAGGGCGAGGGCGGTGTTGGCCGATGATATTGTAAAATATTACTGGTTCGATCACTAGACGTTTCCGATGAGCTGGAAATCAATGCTTTCAAATTTTGTTCGGTCGCTTTTTTATCAATTAAATAATTACATTTTTCGGGATCTGGAAAAATTCTTGCTTCATAGGTGGAACTTTGAAATTTTTTCACATTTACAATTATTGCTAAAATCGACGAACTTGCAAGCAGCAATATCCAAAAGCCGTTTTGATTCTTCGTTAAATTATTTAACCTTACTAATGTCTGGAAGTTTTTTACGAGCTTCAGATAATTTGAAAAGCGTTCTGTACTTAAGCCCCCGTTACAGACTATCTACAGATCCAAACTGTAGATATATTTGAATTCCGCCACTCATTAACAGTTCAAATCGTACGATTTGATCTACAATCTAGGTAATCTGCATGTGTATGTTGAAAATCTGTACGATTTGAGTGTCAACCAGATCGGCAGCTCATGAACTGCAGACTGTAGATCTGTAGATAAATACACCACACACATACAGTTCATCGTCAGATAATAGGACCGCAAATTTATAAACTGCATACAAAGTGTACAATTTCATCGTCAATCATTATTTTCGGATCAGTTTGATATTTTCGTCAGATAATTGTAGTTTCTCAACATTCCCAACATGGATAGAAGTACAGCATTCAATGAATTCTGAAGTATACTAGAAACATGGAAAGTAAAATATGATTCATATTCGGACAGAAATAAAAAGAAAAGCTTTATCAGGAATAAATAGAACTTTATAAAGCTACTACTGATTCTGAGATGAAAAAAATTAATAACTTCATATGTGGAATGCTTTATGAAGCAACGAATCTTTCAAACAGAAACGTTTTTTACTCTTCACTAGTACTTCTGATAAAATAATTGTTAGTATCAGAGCAGCAATTTTCTTTTTTTACAAAATCATTTTAAAAATTCAACCGAATTGGATGAGAATCGTGAACAGATTAATTACGATATGGACTGAAGACCCAACTGTAGGTGGTGTGTGCTTAATCGTCAGTTTATCTTAAAGGTCCCCATTCACTTACAGATTATCTGCAGATTCAGACTGTAGATGGCATCTGTCAGTCCAAATCTGTTTTCGTCCACCCACTAGTATCAGATCAGATCGTAAAATTGAAATTTGACAGATAGAAAACTTAAGATAAACTGACGATTAACCATACACCTGCAGTTTGGTCGTCAGTCCATATCGTAATTAGTTTGTTCACGATTTTCATGCAATTCGGTTGAATATTTAAAATGATTTTGTCAAAGAAGAAAATTGCTGCTCTGATATTAATAATTCTTTTGTCAGAAGTACCAGTGAAGAGTAAAAAACGTTTCTGGGTGAAAGATTGGTTGCTTCATAGACAAAGCATCTCGCATATGAAATTAATAAAGTTACTAAGAAATTCGGCAACTGAAGACTTGAAAAATTATCTCCGAATGAGTGATGAGTGTTTTCAAAAATTATTGAAATTGTTGAAGCCTTATATAACAAAACGAAACACAAGAATGCGATCATCTATCAGTGCAGAAGAAAGATTGCTAGCTACTCTACGGTACTTAGCTACCGGTAGATCTTTTGAAGATTTGAAATTTACAACAGCTATTTCCCCGCAAGCACTGGGAAATATTATTCCAGAAACGTGCGAGCATATTTACAGGGTGCTAAAAAAGGAATATATGAAGGTTAGTAGGTGCAATATTAAAATATATAATTAAACCATTTTTTACAAAATATAGTACTTTATTTGTGAAATAAATTTACAATGCAGTAGGACTCCGCATAACGTGAACTAAATATTGCGTTAGTGCCTCGTATAATGCAGATACTTTTTTTCTTAAATAATATGCATTTCGGAAATGAATTGCTTTTTTTAATTGACTCGAAAATCACAGTTTTGCATTAACCTTTGTGTGATAAGGACAACTTGTTTAAAGTGCACACAGAATTAATTGTATTATTTCTAAAAAGAAATTATTTCAATATAAAAATGCTATTTAAGAAAGGCAATATTTGTTCACTATTTTTAATGTCAGACATTACAAGTAATATTTTTTACCCATGTCTTCAAAGATATCTACAAAAAATAAGTTGGGTAGACGATTTATACCATTATAAGAAAAATTAGAAATTCATTATCGGTTGAAATCTGATGATGCCTTAACATCTATTTCCAGGGAATTTAAAAGAAATTAATCAACTATTCGCACAATTAAGAAAAGTGAAAGTATATTAAAAGCTATAGCTTCTGCTCTTTTGTTTAGTTTTAATTTTTTCGATCGGGGTCCCGTATAAAGCGCGTAACGCTGAGCGCTTCTTTCGCGTTATAAGGGGTCCTTCTATATTTTTTCCATTGTTATGAGACTTTGAGTATCAACGTGATATTCAGTATATTGGATTGCTGTTGGTGAAGGCGTTGGTAGAGTTATAACTTCTTTCTGTGGCTGTGGAATATATTGCGAACAAAAACTTACACTATTTTCTTGTTGTGACTGGCGCAAGGGCGAATTAACTCGAAACTCTGAATTATCGTTTAATTTTTTCTTCAAACCGTAAAACATGATATCATTTATGAAATGTTCTGCTTGCAATCTTTGATCTTCATCCATTCGACGAAGTTTATGAGCAAGATTTGCACCAATGATATCAAATTCATCCTCCTTTGTAGTAATTACAGAGCAAGCTTGTTCTAGTAATGCTTCTTTATCTTTTATAACCCTTTTAACAGTTTTACTGTTTCGGCTAGTATTAGCAGATGTTGTAGAGAATGATTTTAACACTTCAGAATACTGATCTCCGGTTTCAAGTGACAGGGAAGCATTTCCGGAGTTTTCATGCGGAATTTCTAATTCTTCGAATAAATCCGCTTGCGTGGTCGCCTGCAAATAAATACATATTTAGAAATTATCCACTTGGGTCGTGTGAATTATTTACCGAAATTTTAATTATAAATAATTCAATAAATAAATAAAACACAACCTTTTTTATTACAGTTTCCGAGTAAAGTTGAAGAATGGAAAGAGATATCCAAAAACCTTGAAAATAGATGGAATTTTCCAAATTGCGGAGGCGCCATTGATGAAAAACATGTCAGGATAGCTAAACCAGCTAATAGCGGATCATATTTCTTCAATTATAAAGGATACCATAGTATCGTTTTAATGGCAATCGTTAATGCTGAATATGAATTTATCTATGTAAATGTCGGCTGCAACGGAAGAATGTCTGATGGGGGAGTAATTGAAACAACAAACTTTTCTGATAAACTTTTGGAGAACAAATTAAGTCTTCCCACTAACACTTGTGTGGAAAACATGAATTTTGTGTTCATAGCAGATGAAGCATTTCCCCTTCATGAAAATATATTGAAACCTTTCCCTCAAAGAAATCTTTCAAAGGAAGAAAGCATCTACAACTACCTATTATCAAGGGCAAGACGCGTGGTGGAAAATGCTTTCGGTATATTAGCCAACCGATTCCGAGTTTTCCATACTGCAATAAATATGAAAGCGGAGAAAGTGGATAAAATTATACTAGCATCTTGCGCGTCACACAATTTTCTATGACGACTTTCTTCAAGCGCATATTTGCCAGCAACATCTGTTGATGTGGAAATGATTCATTCGGGTGAAATTGTACTAGGTGATTGGCGAAAAGGAAGAATTCTAGATGGGCTTCAATCAAATATTGCACGAAATTTTACCCGAAATGCAAAAAACAACCGAGAAATTTATAAAAACTATTTTATTAATAAAGGGAAAGTATCATGGCAGGAAAATTTTATATAAATTATATGTAATATTTGACAAATTATAAAAATAAAAATTTACTTACATCATATTCATAGTGTTCTTGCGCATTTTCGTTATTGACTTCCTCACAATTATCTACTGTTTGCCTTCCCTTTTCATGATCTTCAGTAAATAGCAGAAGGTTGAAGTATGTACCAGAGAATCGGCTTATAAATTTCCTCCGCTGATGCTCTCGAATTTATGGACTTTCCTACTTTCCTCAATTCCTTTCGAAAAGCCGTTCTGAGGTTATTAATTTTTTTTTTTACTAAATCAATAGTAGCTTTTTCGTTTACAGTTTTATATAATTCTTGCAATTCCTTATACCCCTTTTCTTTTTGCTTCCTATCAGAATATGAGTCATTTTTCACTTGCCACAGTGCAGGATGTCTCCTGTACACTTCAATAAACTCCGAAATGAAAGTTGTACTTTTATCCATGATGAAAACTATGCACAATTATCGAAAGAAAATATCAAACTGAACTGAAAATAATGTCTGACGATGAGATTGTACACTTTGCATGCAGTTTACCAATCTGCAGTTCCGTTATCTGACGATAAACTGCATGTGTGTGGTGTATTCATCTACAGATCTACAGTTTTCAGTTTATGAACTGCCGATCTGGTTGACAATCAAATTGTACAAATTTTCAACATACACACGCAGATTACCTAGACTGCAGATCAAATCGCACGATTTGAACTGTTAATGGGTGGCGGGATTCAAATTTATCTTCAGTTCGGATCTGTAGATAATCTGTAAGTGAATGGGGGGCTTTAGTTTTCTATCTGTCAAATTTTAAACTTACGATCTGGTCTGATAATAGTGGGTGGACGAAAGCAGATTTGGACTGACAGATGCCATCTATACTCTGAATCTGCAGATAATCGTAAGTGAATGGGGATCTTTATCGTAGTATTCTTCAGATTTGCCCCATCCGTCAACTTTGGTATTTGTAGTTAAATACAATTCTTTAGATTATTACTGAAGTTGAATTAAATGTTTTAATTACAGTTTTTCTAACTTAAATATATTTTGAGATAAATAATGTCATTTTTACGTCATGTAATATGTTTGCTACACAAGCTCTCAACTGATGTATGCTGCCCAACGTGAAGATTTTTTTTTTCGCATTTTTATTTTTTAGAAATTAATATTAACTCAAAATAAATATTTTAGGGCCCAAGGGGTTTTAATATAAAAATATTCCTTAAATTGTTCCACCCTAGTGTACAGTAGCTCGTTACACATTGTCACATAATACATATTGTTAATTTATTCCGATTCGTTACAGTAGTTGCAATATGCAGTTGATATATTTTGAAGTTTGCACATATGTAGATTAGTTTAGGTAGTAGCTCTGAGGATGCCCTAAGAAGGCGAAACACGCCAGCTTTATTTGTTTAAGACTGAATGGCAGAAAATAATGCTCTCGATTCGGAGCTTCCATTTAACTATGTAGTAGTAGCGTGAGCTTTTGTACAAAGCTTTCGATATAGTGCCACACGCAGAAGCAATAGTCGCTGTATATACCCTGTTCAATCAGCAGTACATAATCAATAATGAATTGATATGGCAAACATTTTTTCTTCTATTTATTTGCATAAACTGTTTTTGTAATTTTATTATTGCTTTCCATACAGACTTTGGGATCTTTAGATAACATCCTTTGTCTTTTATTTATAGTACATATGCACATATATACACAACGGTTAAAACAAATTGGATTAAACATTTGCCATTATATATTTTCTTAGAAATATATTCGCAATTTTTTTTTTTTTATTTGTGTATTGATTAAAAGTAGTTTTGATTAAAAAGTAATCTTAATTAGATGGATTGTTTTCAATTTGAAAAAAACCTTTTCTAGTCCAAAAAATTTTAAAACAAATCCATTCGTAATTGCCAGTGCAACGTAGTGTATTTCCTAGAAACAAAAGATTATCCCAAGCTAATAAAATCAGCAATAATACTCATAAACTAAAGTACAATTCAAAAGTATACAGAATGTTCCCAATTTATAACTATAATTATTTTCCGATACAACCGATTACAAAACAAATTCCCAATATGCAATAAAACGCGCCATGACGCGCCTTAAATATACATTATGTACATACGTGTAGGATAGATACTCATTTTTAGAGGCACGTAAGAAAAATATGTTTGAAATTTTGTACTGGAGCCTATCGCCATCTCTGAAAGCTTTTGAGAATTAAAATGAATAAAAACCAATTTTATCATTCACTTTTTATCACGATAGAGGTTTGCCAATTGATTTTTATAAAATAAACTAATTTCGGGATTAATCCAATTTTTGGACCACTAAATAGAATCACCTCAATATTCATTGTCGTGTTAAAATAATCATCTAGTAACAAATTTTATTCAAGTTACAAGAGTTTCAATCTTATTGTTATGAAAGTAACCATAACATGAAAAATATTAACAAATTTGAAAAAACAGCTCCGGTAGCATTTACAAATATGTTTGGAAAACCTTCGTACGAAAAATGATAAAAATTGGTGTGTACATGTAAAAGTTATTTTGGGGGGCGAGGAAAATAACACAGTCTTTTGAGGTTTTTGATTTGAAAAAAATAAAAACCAACAACTTTTTCAAATATCTAGGCCCGGTAGCATTTGAACTGAAGAGTTTCTAATATTTTGTCGATGGTTTCAAATCAATATCATAAAAACTGTGGAAAGTAAAAAGAGGGAACAAAATGCTTACAAATTTATTCAGCCTTAAAAAACTAATAATTAAAAAAAGACAAGTATTTTTTGAAAAAATGTTTTATGTATATAATTATATGTGAAATGGAAATATACTAAAAAATGAAGAAATTGTATTCCGGAATATGCTTTTCTTTGACTTCACTTTATCAGTTATTATTTAGTTATTATATTTATTTAAAATTTATTTATTTTGATAATATAAATTTTATATTATTTATTTCATTAATTTTAACCACACCTATTTATTTATTATAATGCTTTTTTTATATGGGTCCGCCATCTAACGTTTTTTTTTCAACTAGTGCTTATTTCGTGAATGGTAACACTTAGCTCATGTCTGATTTGACAGATAATTAGTTTTATTCTTCCGCTGAACGAATATGGTTGTGTATACGCTTGAACAATGCTGGGAAATATTGCCTGCGATCGACTTACAGAAGATGCCGATTTTGCCAAAAAAATCATCTTTTCGGATGAAGCTCATTTTGATCTTGGCGGGTATTTAAACAAGCAAAATTGTCGCATTTGGGGCACAGAAAACCCGCACGCATACATTGAAAAGCCGATACACCCAAAACGAGTCACTGTTTGGTGCGGATTTTGGTCCAGAGGCATAATTGGGCCATTTTTCTTCGAAAATGAGCAAGGAGTGGCCGTTACAGTCAATGGCAATCGTTATCGGGCCATGTTGAACGAAAATTGAAGAGGAGGATATTGGCAACATTTGGTTTCAACAGGACGGCGCTACGTGCCACACAGCCGAAGCTACACTCGATGTTTTGCGCCCTGTTTAAAAAAAAAAAGTTATTTGGCGGACCCTATATATATCTAGGAGAAATGTGATAACTCAAAGAATTATTAAATATCTATGGTTTATGGTAAAATATACCAAACAGAATTTCAAGCTTGAATTTCGAGGTAATTTAACTTTATGTTTTCTTCGTTTTGAGTATAATACAGATTAGTGGATCGGTCGAGCGAGTTACATATATTAATTCCCATGATTTACCGGAAACTTATAAAATTCCAAAGAAACAATGGCTTTGTAAGGTATCAACTCTCAAAAACAACAAGTTCCCACATTTTACGCTGCACCGACAGCATATCATAACAATAAAAATATCAAATTAATTTCACACAGCTTGTAAAAACGCTGATGATTGCAGAAAGTAGAAAGACCAGAAAATGAACTTTTAATAAAAGTAGATCAGTCTGTGAAAGTTTCAACTGAATGTCGGGACTCTTATAATCAGCACGGCAGTAAAATGAAAAACGAATGTTTAGATGTTTTTTGAATAAAGATTAGAATAAAGTGCAAGTTTTTGTTGTTATTTAAAGATGGATTTCTTTTTCAAATACAAAAATAATTAACTCGCGCGATACGTTTATTTTGATCGAGTCAGTGCCATATCAATCAATTCCCGGCGGAAGTTCTGGCTATTAGCAAAGTAGCAAGGCTACTGGCAACAACTTATATTGTACCCAGTGATCGAGTTATCAGGATTTGTATTAACAGTCTAACTACAATCAAGGCACTGAACTCGAGCACCATTAGATCACGACTTGTGCAACAATGTCGGTGTGAGATCAGGAAACTGGGTGCTAATCACAGGATTATTCTCTGCTGGGTACCTGGTCACAGTGACATACATGGTAATGAGGTAGCTGATAATCTGGCCAGAAAGGACTCTGCTTTGACTATCTGCGGAGGAGCTCAAAATCAAGATCTGTCCCTAGAATCAGTGAAGAGGATTCTGGACGTACAGGCATGTAAGCTGGCAAATCGCAGATGGGGAGAATTGACCACAAGCGCGATTTCAAGACAACTTTGGCCCGAGGTTTGTTCTAGGAGAACCGAATCTCTGCTGAGGACTGAGGAGGAACCGTGATGATGTGCGTAGCTTTATCGCAATTATTACGGGGCACTGTCTCTTTGATAAACATGCAGAGAGCATAAAATCTCCGTACAATGACTTCTGCAGAATCTGTTTGGATGAGAAATAGGTTGAGAGCATTCTCCACATGCTGTGTGAATGCCTTAACCTTGCAAGGCGTAGGAAGAATACTTCTTCGGCGAATTGGGGAAGCTGGCAGACAAGGAGCTGGGGACCTTGTAACGTTCATTAATTCTTGTAGCTGGTTTCAATGCATCCCTGAAATCTGAGGTATCTTTCCCATTTAGGTGATATCATAGTGTACCGCACATGGTGTAAGTGATGCTAATCGCCAGGGCTCGTGCGATAGCCGCCACTCTGCCCTAACTTAACCTAACTCCCTAGCGTGGTGAGGGGCGTAGTAGGGACAAACAAAAATATATGGGTGAGTTTTTTATATTCCATACAAACTCTGAAAGTTTCATCCAAATCGTAACTAGTGGGCTCCAAAAAAAACCTTTTTATACCCTAGATGAAATCTAAAGGGTACACTAAGTTTGTCATTCCGTTTGTAAAACCTCGAAATAATGATGATAGAGCAAAATGGATTGGACACCCACGAATAATATTAAAAGTTATTTTGATTTGTGCATGTCCGTCCATCTGTCCGTCCGTCTGTGCGCACGATAACTCAACAACGCGTATACTTAGAGAGCTGAAATTTTGTACACGGAAATTAAAAAAAAAATAAAATTAAGTTCGAAAATGAGACAAATCGAGCAACTCCTTCGTGGGGTTGCCATATAAAAATTTCGTTTTCCACTATATATTTGGACACTGCCTGAGAACGCGTGGACGTAGATAGCTGAAATTTGGTACATGGTGTTTTCATTGTACTAGCAAATAAAATTTCAAAAATGGACTAAATCGGGCAACCTCTTCTTGTGTGTTGTTATATAAAAATTTAGGTTTTTTACGAATACTGTGAAAACGATCAGTCCAAGACATTTTTATTGTACTAAAAATTTCTTCAGAATACGAAATCCTATAGAATTGGTTACAATCATTTTTTCTGTACGACAAACCGTTCTAGAAATATATGCGAAAAACCACTTCAAAAATCAAACTTGCATAGATCGGTGACCATACGAAATTTAATACGGGCATTCATCTAGCTAGGGTATGGTCTTAGACCAATTCTAGCTTTTTTACTTGTTCTAATATATTTTATTGATCATTTTAGATGGAATGGCTGATATTTCGTAGTGTTCTACCTGCAGTGACCGACTTGATATTTTAAGTTCGCTTTTACATGCACACATATTTAAAGCCAATAATTTGTAGTTGTGTTAGATTTGCAGTTTTCGTTTCCTTAGAAATGTTTACAACCCGAACACAGTTCAGCTGTTGAGCAGTTACATAGGCACAGTTTCTATTGTGATTGCTTAACACTCAATGATAAAACTGACTTAAATGAACGAATCTTTTATATAAGTCACTTATATGTATATACCAAATGACTCGTATGACTTGAGTCACCAAAATGACCGATTTTGCCCATCCATTACTAATATAGATTAAAGTTAATCAAGCTCAAATTTATCAAAACTATTTGTACCTATATATATAAGCCAATTCAAAATCATCCGAAAAGAGATTATCAGGTAACAATTAATGAAAACAGAGGTGACTCCATACCCCAAATCACTTTTTCGTATGTTCAACAGTTTCCAGGTAAAATTAACAAATTCAATTAAAACCGGGTACACCCTGCAAACATTTCTATCAAGTAAAATTTAAATTGAATTTCCAATTTTCATTTAACCACCTCACATTCAGGGTATATAGAATAATTTGTAGTGAGAAGTTCTTGCCTCGAAAACGATTACCGTAATCACTTGCGATAAAGTTCAAATTAAAGGATTACCTCGAACAAATTCCCTATAGCCAGATAGTTCTAGATTGTCCTTGAAATTAATGGAAACTTGGTCATGCAAGCAGAAATCCGATATATGTTTGTACTATACGAGTAAACATTGAATCTAATTATTTTATCCAGTATAGAAGCAATAATCCAATCCAATTATATTCAGGATATCGACATTTCATTACTTCATTAGTTTCATTTGAACGGAAGCATAAAATGTTTTAATGTGCTCAATGCTCAGCGATGCGATGTGATGAATTTTAGACGTCTGCAAGACAAAAATCTTAATAAAGGATTTTAATTAGCTCTACTCTATTTCAATCGATTGCTTGCTAATTACTTATTCCGAATAATTAAATTTTCTATTCTAATTCGACGGAGTGTACATAAAGAAGTAACTAGATAAATTTTGTCTTATCCGGATAGAGTAAAAATGACAAAAATTCCTTTGTTGAGCAACGAAGCCGAAATGGTTATGCATTAAGTCTATCAAGCGAGACGTCCGCTGTTGACATCTTCCCGGATGACTTAGAGTTCAACAACCATCCAATAAGTATCATTGGATACTCCAATATTTAATTTTTCATCCGAGCCACCATACTATATTAAGTAGAAAGACTAAATTTAGTAGAGTTGTTTCAGAAAGACCCTATTAACGAGATCTTACCGACCATATCCGTATCAACGATAAGCAATGCTGTGATATATCCGAAGTACACCTTCAATCAAAGGTAACGAAGAGGTCTAGTGAACAACGTCGGGAAAAATAAAAAAATATTGGAATCTTGGATATTGACTGGAAAGCTTCTAAAAAATGGTAAAAATTGAAGTTTTTTAATCAAACTCCTCTTAGTACTTAGGTATTCTCATTTCTTTAGATTGTGACTATTTTAGAAAAATAGAGCCTAGATCTTGTGAATAACGTCGAGTATTATCAGTTTTAGTTGTTTTTTTTTTTTTTTTTTTTTTTTTATTATTTGGCTCTAATAGGAACTGTTTTTTCTCCCGAAATTTCACCGACGACAAATTGTAATATTTCATTGAAAGTTATTGGAATACAAAGTAAAATGGTATGTTTAACAATTAAGTGAAAAAAACTGTAGGAGGGTCGTTTCTTGTTCAAAATTTTCAGTTTCTTTAAACTGCAAATTTTCATTTTCGGTCTTAAATTGTCGCATGTTGGGTTTCTGCCTTTTACGCTAGATGTCTCTAATGTGATTTGTGGTCTAGGTCTAGGTTAATTTTATATAAATTTTCTTACTTTCAGGACACAAACCTACGTGTAGTAAATTTTATTGCCTACAGGCTCGCTGGTATCTAAATTGAAACTTTTGCTGAGTACTGACTCCTCTTAAGAGGAATCAGTACCAATATTTGCACGTTTCATACATTTTTCAATGCAAATTTCTGACAAACTATTAGTAGCAGAATAACGATTTATATCTTAAATTAAAGGTAATGAAGAAGTCGGCAAAAATTAAAAAAAGTATATGGGAAACTTGTAAAAAATGGTACAAATTGAAGTCTTATAAATCAAATTCCTGTGGGTAGGTAGTCTCATTTCTTTAAATTGTGCCTGCTTTAGAAAGATTAGGCCTAGATCAAGCAAATAACGTCGAGTTTTTGTCATTCTTAGTGGCGCTTTTTATAGTTATCTGACTCTAATAGTACTTGTTTTTTCTCCCGACATTTCACCGACGAGAAATTGCAATATTTATTTGAAAGTTGTTTAAATACAAAGAAAAATAGCATATTTACAATTATGGGCAAAAAAAATTTAGGAGAGTTAATTCTCGTTAAAAATTTTCAATTTATGTGAACTGCAAATTTTCATTTTTCGTGTTAAATTGTATGGTTTTATCGGATGTTGGGTTTCTGTCTTTTGCGGTAGATGTCTCTGATGTGCTCTATGGTCTAGGTCTAGGCTAATTTTATATGAATTTTCTCCCTTTCAGGACACAAACCTACGTATAGTAAATTTTATTACATACAGGTTCGCTGGTATCTAAATTGAAACTTTTGCTGAGTACTGACTCCTCTTAAGGCTGACTGACAGAAAATAATAGCTTCCATTTAACTATGAAGCTATGAAGTAGTAGCGTGAGCTTTTCGTACAAAGCTTTCGATTTAGTGCTACACGCAAAAGCAGTACTCGCTGTATATAACTTATTTTCTATCAGCAATACACATTAATGATGTCTGTATTGACATGACAAAAAAAATGTCCCCTAGAAAATAAATGCTGCCATATTGAAGCCGAAGAAGATTTGAATCGGCCGTATAAAAATATGAACCAAAAGCTTCGTTTTAATGCGAGCTTATGGTCCCCTGATAGAAAGCTCCTCAGAATTTTATTGCTAGCAACTCTTCGTCATTATTTCAGTATCATTTGTAGCGTATAAATTATTTGGGCCAACTTGTGATTATGCGCTTCACGTTATTGTTTTTACGTTAGATTCATTTATTCAGTATAGACATAGATTTAATTTATTGTTGTACTTACAAAGCTATAAAATTAGGTTCATTAAAAACATAAATTGAAATTTCAACGTTTGTGCGTTTTCATCGATTCTGAAAAAGTTGGAAAATTACAAAATATAAAAGGGAAAACATCTGCTTCATCTGCTTCATTAATTCCATACTTTTTATACCCTTGAATATTATGAAGACACCATTCAGTTGTAGCGCATAGAATATTGCTGGTAAAGCAAAATGGATTCCACATCCGCGAATAATATTAAGTGTTATTTTGATTTTTGCATATCCGTCCGTCTGCACGATAACTCAAGAGCGCAAACTGCTGAAACTTTCTATATGGGCCTTTTAAAGGTGTAGGTCTCAGTTCAAAAATAAGATAAATCAGATAAAGTATTTGTAAGGCTGCCTTTAAAATTACACTGACTATATCTGGGCACTGATTGAAAATGAGTTGACGCCAAGCGCTGAAACTTTATACGCAAATATCTAAAAAGTATTTTGTATACTTATAATTTGAAAAACGGCCTAAAACGGGCAACTCCTTCGTGAAGTTGTCATACACTAATTAAAAAATTTACATATACTGGGAAAATGGTCAGTCCCACTCACTATTTTTTTAATCCACTGAAAAATTCTTCTGAATGCCAAAACCTATGAAATTGGTTATAACTGTTTTTACTGTCCGATCAACCTTTCTACAAATAAATGATAAAATCAACTTTGATAAGTTAACTTGCCCAGAAGGGTCGCATATACATACATATGCAGCAATTCCATACGAAAACGATCAAAATTATCAATTTTCAGACCCGACCCCCCTCCGATTTCGATGAAACTTTCAGAATTAATCAAGTATTAAAAAATACTCGATCCATATTTTTTGTTTAGCCTAACGACCTGGGGTTTTGGATATAGGGTAACTCAAAATTTATGGTTTTCACTATAGTCATGTTTTTTAGTATGCTGATTACTTGAGACCGGGCTACCCGATTTTTTCCGGCGATATGTTAAATAATTGGTATTAAATGGGACTTTCCAAAAAATAAAAAAGTAAATTAAAAATTTATAAAGAAAAATATTGAAGAAAATCTAAAATTTTATTAACTTTGGATTTTTGACCTAAAAAATATTAATTTTGATATGCTCTAACATTAATACATATCATATCAAAAATTTGCGGATGTTCACCTCTTACTTTAGAAAATACAATTATTTTTTTATTAACATCTCTCCAAAATTTAATATAAAATTTTTAGAATTTACCCCAAAAAATGATTTCTTTTATTGTTTTTAGATATCTTAATGAACTATGGGTTTAAAAAATATTATAATAATAATAGTTATGTTTTATCATTTCATAAATTTTTTAATTTCATTTTCATTACAAAACGAATATTTTTTAACATAAACGCTATTCTTGAAATCCTTTAACAGCATCCTAAACCACGAAAGAATAATTTTCGGATAATTCGCTGATCATATTGCACTCGTTTCCCTTTAAGTTAACTTTGGAATTCTTTAAGAGAGATTTTTATTTTTCTTTAGCAATAAGATGATGTGGCATTAATTGGCAAACTTTCTCGGAAGAGACATCCATTTTTATAATAATAAGAAAATAAAATAAAATTTACGGAATTCCGTCAAAATATGTGGTTTTTATTTAACTTTTGAAAAAGTATATTTTCCAATATTTAGTGTTACACTAAGGTAAATTAAATATCTAAAGTATAGTTTACACAAGCGAAGTTACTATCCCAAGTAACCTCGTTTTCAGTCCCTCACCTCCTCTTGACATACCAACCAGTTTACTTGCGCCAGTACGAAAACGAGTTCCACTCACTTCAATTTTTAGCGAAGTGGAACCTGGGAAATAATCAAATTGAGTACATTTTCTGCAACTGGTACATTTTTTGATTTAAGTAGTCTGCAATAATTTCAGCTGGTGTGGAACTTGTAAAATGTCAACACATTTGTGTTTGCGCTTTTATACGAAGGGAGTGCTTTTTATTTTTCAGTAAGACATTTCGTAAATTTTAAAGATAATTACGTAAGCAAAAATATCATTCCTTAGCAATCAATATGCCAGAATGTACTCGCACTTTCTTTTTTCTTAAAATTTTTTCTCCGAAATTGCCCTTAATTACATTATTGCACAATTTATGACCTTTTCAATATGTAATTTTTTACTTGAAACCATTTTCTCTCAAAAATAAATATCTTCACATTTCCGCGCCAGATGATATTATAAATGACTACACACATCAAAACGTGTACCAATTGCAGAAAATTTACTCAATTTGACTATTTCTCAGGTAAAACTTCGCTAAAAAGTTGAAGTGAGTGGAACTCGTTTTCGTACTGGCGCAAGTAAACTGGTGGGTATGTCAAGACGAGGTGCAGGACTGAAAACGAGGTTACTTGGGACAGTAACTTCGCTTGTGTAAACTATACTTAAGTGAGTGAGAATTATTCTGGGCAAGGGTAGCATAAAACGTATCCTAGCAGCCGGCGGTCGGTTATTCTTCTAAGCAAGAATAACCAGAGCCACTGCAATAAAAAAAAAGGTAAGAATTATTCTGGAAAATTGATCAAGGGTAGTAAAAGTTGGATTTTAGCAGTTGGCGGGCGTTTTTCAAACGTAGAATAACCAGAGCTGGCCAGATTAAAAAGGTAAGACGAAATGGAATTAGAGAATATTTCTAAGAAGTAGGGAAAGGCCAGTTTGGGAAAACATAAAATAACAAGTAAACAAGTAAAAAAGCTAGAATTGGTCTAAGACCAATTCTTAGGATACCCTAGATGAATGCCCGTATTAAATTTCGTATGGTCACCAATCTATTCAAGTATTGATTTTGAAGTTGTTTTTCGCATATATTTCTAGAACGGTTTGTCGCACAGATAAAATGATTATAACCAATTTTATAGGATTTCGTATTCTGCAGAAGTCTTTAGTACAATAAACATGTATTCGACTGATCGTTTTCAAAATATACGTAAAAAATCGGAATTTTTATATGGCAACACCAAGAAGAACATGTCCGATTTAGTCCATTTATGACATTTTATTTGCTAATGTAGTAAGAACATCATGTACGAAATTTCAGCTCTCTACGGCGACGCGTTCTCAGGCCAAATATATAGCGGAAAACGAAATTTTTATATGGCAACTCCACGATGGAGTTGCCCGATTTGTCTCATTTTCGAACTTAATTTTACTTTTTTTTAAAGTCCGTGTACAAAATTTCAGCTCTCTAAGTATACGCGTTCTCGAGTTATCGTGCGCACGGACGGACGGACGGACGGACGGACATGCAAAAATCAAAATAACTTTTAATATTATGCGTGGGTGTCCAATCCATCTACCATCATTATTTCGAGGTGTTACAAACGGAATGACAAACTTAGTATACCCCATAGATTTCATCTAGGGTATAAAAATGAGTAGCGGTGTCAGTCGAATAGTTTAAGCGCGAACAGTGAAATACAGCGAAGTGAGAGCTCCCGAGTGAATAACTGAATTTTATGGTGGGTGTTTTAGGATGTTTTAGAGTGGTTACATAATAGGTAAAAAGTGAATAAATTAGAGTGTGCCTAAGTAAATGTATAAGGTGTATATGAAAAAGTGAAGAAATGTGTGTGGGGCAAATGTTGCCCAGACCGGCTTATGTCGCCTAGCTTGGTGGACGTATTTCGCCTAGCTTGGAAGGCGTACTTCACCTAGTTTAAAAGTGGGCGTATGTCGCCAAAAAAGGAGTGAGTGTCACCCAGGTGGTGTGTGGGGCGTCTGAATCCAAAACGGACGAATGTCGTCCGGTCCTTGGAGGGAGTATATGCGACCCAAAGTTAAGTCGAATGTCGACTTAACAGAGTGTATGGAAAAGTTAGTAGCATCCATTGGGTATATCGTTATACTCACAAGGCATTCTTTAATCTTTTCAGCTCCGGTTTGACAGCAGCGAAGGCTGGCCAAGACAACCAAGTTTACAGTTAATCGATAATCGTGTATAAAATTCAGATTACACGACATCATTCGTCTTTTAATTAAAAAAAAAATTAAATTCCTTTATTAAACTTTGTTTTAAGAGTTTATGAGTTTATTAGTAGCAAAAACAAAATGAAAAAGTGTAGAACAAGGGAAAGAAATGTATTTTCCCACTTTTTCATATAAAAAATACTATATACGGTGACAGTCATACACGCATAGATGAGACTCACTTCAGTTCACTGAATATGTCCCTTCCCTATGGCATAAGGCTCTCAGTTATTCATATTGAATGGGAGCACAATGAATGTACATAATGTATGAACTATGAATGAATTACGAATAGAAAAATGTTGAGAGACTCTTTAGGAGCGGCGACAGAAAAACTTCAAGCTCTGATTCTCTCAGTTCGTACTTTCTCAACATTTGCAGCTGGTCAGATAATTTATTTATAAAAGTTGGCCACTCAAACTTGAAATGGGAAATTTCATATTATCTACTTGTACATTGCCACTGCCGAAGGGTAAAGTGTTGTCGTTGTTTGTGTTCTGAATTTAATTGTGTGAACAGTTTTTGTAATTTTATTATTGCTTTCCATACAGACTTTGAGATCTTTATGGTAACATCCCTTGGCTACTATGCACATATGTATGTACTATATATACCCAACGGTTCACCCAAATTGGATTAAATATGGGGTATCATATTTCCTTAGAAATTTATTCGAAACTTTTTCTTTAGAATTTGGTATATATTGGTGGTTGACAAACAGTTGATTAGGTTTAATATGAGTACATTTTCTGGACCGCTACCAATTTTTTATGAGCGTAGAAAAGAAGAAATTTGCTTGAAATTTTTCTTTGGAAAATTGACAAGCTATTGGTGGCCAGGCCGACACACGTCAAAAATAGTGAAGCATTCATTTTTTTAGGAATTTATCATTCTTAAAATGTTCTACATTGGTACTTATGGCAAAGTGACTAGGAATTGATTTAATATATGTATGGTAGGTATATAGACTATATAGGAAAACAGTCTGTCAGTAATTTTAAACTTTGATCCTTATCTTTCCAAAGGCAACTGTTTTGGTTTGTTGGGTTGGTGAAAGGATAACACTACTTTCCTCTAAATTACAAAAATTATTTTGACCTTGTTGATACACTGCTGATTTATTGGTGGACTAGTTGACTCAATCAGATTTTCTTTCGGATTGATCATTTTCTCGTTATTAGCAAGAGATTGGGAGGTTGGGATTTTAAGCATGCTCTGCGCCTTGAAACTGCCGAATTTCAATAGGTCTCGGTCCTCTTCCAAATTACTTCAATTAAAGCCTAAGCTCGCTAGCCTTTTGTTAGTCGTCCTTCCAGTAAAATTTTGTTCAAAGTAGCTGACTTCAAGGTTTATTTGTTTTTTTTTCACGTTTGAATATTGCAGTGTATGTAAGGCGATGGAAAAGGAAGGAATAGGGTTGTAATATAGTGATTACAAAAACTTTGCACATTTATAAATAATAATTCACTTCAAAATAAATCTCGACAATTCAGTCGTCTATCAATTCTGTCTTAATTCCAATGATAATAAGAATTTATGGGTAGCAGGCATAATTGCGTTATTGGGCGATTCATTTCGCCATTCTAAATTTTAACACTTACTACACGAACAAGATTGTCATTTTCCGGATAAATTTTTTATATTCTTCCTAATGCCCATTGACCCAAGGAAATCTCGCGTCTTTTAGCAGGACAATAATACCGATTTTCAAATTTTGTGATGCTCTTATCCACTTTGGACGTTGCTGATACCTTGATAAATACTCCTGACTCCAGGACTTCCAGATATCTTGCTTTAAGCGTTGAATGAAATTCCATCGATTGAGTGAATGAATTTTAAAATTGGTGAAAACTTCTTCAGGTGGTGCTAAAAGAGCATCCCGTATTAATAATGTCCGAGAGTTAGAGCTCTGAAATCGTTTGCAGCGTCGTTAAGTGGGCAGAGTGGACGGGAGTTAAGATATGTTTCGATTTGTGTTACTAATGTGTACATTTCCTCAAATGTGAGGGAGACACTTCCGGCAATGCGTTTTAAGTCGTGCTTGACCGATCTTACACTGGCTTCTCATGACCCATCAAAATGAAGGGATGACGGCGGATTATAGTGCCACTGAACTCCTTGAACACTCACCTCATCTGCTGTTTATTGGCTAGCTTGGACATACGCCATGTTAATGTCATGATCAAGTTTTTTCTAGGGGCCTATAAAGTTGGTGCCACAGTCGGAATACACATTTCGACAGAAAGCACGATGTGACACAAAGCGTCTAAATACTGCCAAAAAGGAGTCAGTTGTTGGGTCACTCACCACCTCAATATGCATAGTCTTTGTACTGAGGCAAAAAAAGATGGCAGATAGTCCTTATAAGACCGACAACCTCTGGTACGAGAAACTCTTAACTTAAAGGGTCCTGCGTAATCTACCCACATTGGAAAAAGGGTGAGCCAAATGTACTCGAGGAGATGGAAGTAAAACTTATTCAAAGTATTTTTCTTGATTCAATCAAATCAATCAAATCTCCCAGTTAACGATCGGAAAATGCTTAATTCGCATTTTCGACATTGTGAAAATTATTATATCTGGACGTGTTTAAACCACGGCTCGAAAATAATCGGTATTTTCTAATTTTCAAACAAAAAAGTCACATACAAAATAGGCAATACAACAAAAAATATTTTAATGGTGTGTACATTTTTGAAAGCTCTTTCAACTCGGGACATGAGCACGAAAAATTTGATTTTTTTTATAAAAGTAAAAATAAACTTTTACAATAAAAGTTTTTAATAACCGGTAATTTTTAACGTATATTTTTCAGTCAAAAAATAAAGGTCAAAAGTTGACTTTTATTTTTCAGTCAAATAATAAAAGTAAAAAGATGACTTTTATTTTTCAGTCAAACAATAAAAGTCAGAAGATGACTTTTAGTTTTTGATCAAATAATAAAAGTCAAAAACAGACTCTTATTTTTCGGTCAAATACATTTAATAAATAACTAATCAGGAAGCGGGGTATCGTGCGAATACAGTGTACGTGTTTAAGCATTTCAATGACAGTGTCACCTATGATCGGGGGGGGGGGGATAAATGACAAGAGGGCGTCGTTGCTATTTGGTGTCAGTTCAACATTCTGTCATTTCATTATTTTGAAAAGAAGTTATCGGATTTGAATTCGCGATATTCTAATAAATAAATAATTTAACAGGATATTTTCTTAAAGTGTAAAATTAGTATAAAATATACTTTTGTGAGCGATTATTTATGTAATAGAGACTCCGGAGTCTTAAAAAACCGTAATGAAGTGCGCTGTGCTGTGCTGCAGGAACGAACCGAGTTATTGTCGTAGGAAATCATTCTTCAAGTAACTTTAGTAGCTTTACTTATTAATTATAATGTTTCTAACAAAATAAAAGTGAAATATTTATAAAAATAAACAGCCATCGCAAAAAAATTAACATTTTACCAATGCCGGTTCGTTTGTTTACAATTGAATTGTCATTGGTTGCTATATTATCTGAAAATAAGGGGGAGCTAAAAATTTGTTTATTTTACATAGGAATTTGGATTATAAAAAATGTTCCCCTTCAGAATGTCAGAAATTCATTACTGCCATAACGAAACGAATACAAACAGAGCTCACTTACACATTTCACCGAGTGGCTTACGTTTTCACCCGATATGCCGTTTCCTTATTAGTTATTTATTCAATGGTCAAATAATAAGTCATTCCTTTACTTTTATTTTTCAATCAAACAAAAATGTCATTCCTTTACTTTTATTTTACAACCAAACAATAAAAGCATTTTTTGACTTTTATTTTCTTCAGTCAGATATTTAAGTCACTTGTTAAAGAATTTTTCACAGTAAAATTTATGCGGAATGTGAAAGAAATATTGTTCAAAACATGTTGTGTCTGGAAAATAAGTGCGTATTGCTTCATGCTGAAAATATTTTATAAACAAACACTAAAAATCAAGACAATTTTACATTAAAAGAACTTTTCAATTTATAGAATTTTTTTTCATTACGTCTACTCTGCAGATGAAGAAGTATAATTTTCTTCGCTGAAATTTTCATTATTTACATATATGGAATTTTCTTTCTCTGCTAATATACATGTTATTAGTATATTAGTTGCATTACATTACACATTCGTTAATAAATTGTTTTTTTTTTTAATAATGTACATATTACTAAACAAACACAATGTAATCTTAAATGTTTTCTATTTGTGTTCGATCACATTCTGTTGCAAAAGCAAACGATTGTACCTTGATAATATTTTCGAAGATCTACTATGTATAGTTGCAGTATAAGTAAATTTTATATTTCAATTAATGTAAAATTGTCTTGAATTTTAGTGTTTGTTTATTGAATATTTTCAGCATGAAGCAATACGCATTTATTTTCCAGACACAACATGTTTTGAACAATATTTCTTTCACATTCCGCATAAATTTTACTGTGAGTTTCTTTAACAAGTGACTTAAGTATCTGACTAAAGAAAATAAAAGTCGAAGAAAATGCTTTTATTGTTTGATTGAAAAAAAAAGTAAAGGAATTTGATTGAAAAATAAAAGTCGGGTTTTGACTTTTATTATTTGACTGAAAAATAAAAGTCATTTTTTGAATATTTTTTTTTTTGACTGAAAAATAAACGTTAAAAATTACCGGTTATTAAAAACTTTTAAAATAAAAGTTAAAAAGAAACGGTTATATAATGACTGTTTTTGTTTAAGTCGTACAATTACCGGTTAATAGTGACTTTTATTTTAGAAGTCATAAAAGTTACCTGCCCTGGTTTAAACTTTAAATACGTCCAGAAGGGGCCCCGATAATGGCTTGAAAATAATTACCACACTTCTTTAAGCCATCGCGTACGATCGATTGCTACAGGTGGACAGGTGGAAATAGCTGATAAGCCTTTTGGTTGTGTAAAATTTTTATCAGGCAGACAAGGGCCTGAAATCGATATGGAATACGTATGTACATATACATACGTATCGTGATCTTTATGGAAGGTAAAATTTGTTGTGGGATTTATTTTTATTTTTTAATAAAGGTAAAATTTGTCATGAGGATTTTACTATCAAAATGTCTTGGATTGAAAATTCAAATTTTGTTTTTCACCAAATCGTTTTGTGGAAATTTATTTTTATTATTATTATTTGGGAAGATAAGCTAATCACGTTATAAGCATTGTTAGTTTATATCAAAATTTATTAATTATATTTATTTTTATTTTTAGAATTTTTAACTAGGGAAAAGTGCTGTTCCTTGGAACCATTTTTAAAATAGTCTTCTTCTTTTTTTTTTTTTACAAAACTAATGAGACAAATGTTAAGCAAACGAAATTATAGATTGTCTATCCCATAAAGGTTATATATATATAATAGTGGAATATGCAGTTAAAAATTTATATTTCAGGATATATGAAAGGAAATGTGAAAGTCGTGCTTGCTGTACAACGTACAACATTCAACTGTACCTTGGACAATGGGGTATTGTACCTTAGACATTTGTAATTTACTAAAACGGAATGATGGTATATCAACAAAGTTAAATTAAATAACACTCTCTTTTCAACCAAGAATAATAATATTTAATTTATTATTTATGTAAAGGCCGGGCTATACCTTTTTTGAGCATGTGGTACATGATGCACGATTTATAACATCAAATATAAACAAGTTTTACCTGATCTGGAATCCAAAAATATAGAAATAATATATCTCCAACACTTTCGATTTTTTATCACTGGCAAATATTTACTTTTTTTCGACTTTTCCTTAAATCGCAATAAGTGCACATTTGTCCGACAAACTAATTCCCAGAATAACTTAAGTGGCATCTGTTGATTAGTAAAATAGGATAAAAGTGCGTTTATGTAGGTGGTTCCTACAGTCCGTGTGGAAAATGAAATGACCAAGGCTGACACATATCCATGCGCGAGTTAATTTAAAGGGTAATATCACCTTGTGACTTTTTTTCACTTTCTTTTTTGCTTAAGCACTCCTTAAATTATCCAAGAATGATAAAAAAGTTGATTTATTAGAGTAAAAATCTTTTGGGGGGAGGGGGGGGGGGTCCTTTTTACGAGCGTACCAAAATTAACGGTTTTTCGACTGCGCGAAATAGCATGCGTTTGGGGTGTTTATTATTCCTTGTGTAAATTATACCGACACATATTAATTTCCAGCTTTCAATTTTGAATAATAGATGTCTCTCCTACCCCTATTTTAAGGCTGAGCAAACAGCTGTTTGTAGAAAGTACATTAGAACGCTCAATAGTTAGTGTTTGACTTCTCTAATTAAAATTATAGGTACTACTTGAAATTCTAAACGCGCTTTTGTCGAAACCATGTTTTTCAAACTGGGCATACCAGTAGCTCCCTCAATTTTTATCCAATTACCTTGAATTTTTAAACTTTGAAAAAATATTTTCTAGTGAACGTCGTTGGATTTTTTTGATAAATTGATATTGTTGATAGATTTTATAAGTGATTTTTTGCGGATTTTTTTCGGAAAAACAAGAAAAAACTGTTCCAATCGACGCCATTTTTCAAAAAAATCGTTCAGCATTAATTTCACTGATTAATACTTCGAACTTTGTGCGAGAAATATTAACAGAAGAGAATAGGCTATCAGCTTTTGTGACATAAAAACCGCCAGTAATTGATCAAATTATAATGTCGCAAATCCGGCGGTGTGTAGCTACTACTAAAGAATTTAGCATAGACCTTCAACAGTCTTACATCCATTCTTTTAAACACGTTTGAAAGGTCATCGGAAACCGCTCTTGGAGATTTTCTCAAGGAAGGAATAATTTCTAAGTCCCAGCAAACAAATAGGACAAATTATTTGACTTAGACATTATAGTATAGGAAAATGAAAAATCAATCAAAATTGCCTGAATCCCATAATTATATGATTCAATTGGGCTGATTTATTATTGAAATGTTGGGTTGGATAACAGGATGGTTATGTACTATAGGAGCGCTTGCCTTTTAACTATACAAGTAAAATTGCTTTTATCTCGACTCTTGATATTAGGAGTCAATACAATTAATTTTTAACTAAAAAGAGAAAGAATCATAGCGGGTTCAACCAACAATCAACAGATTTTGGGAATCTGTACTCTAATACATTGAATTAATCCTTTACATAGTATAAGAAGAGTTATTCCAGCTTTTGACCACCCGAAGTAGAGTAACGTTGCCCTCCATTTAAAAGTGATGTAAGATATTTTGGACTTCCATTGTACTCTAAATTGAATTGGATCAACATAGACGAACGCGTCAAATAAGCATCCATCGATTTTATTTCACAGGTCACGGAAGTCCATAAAACAAGAGATGAAAGTACTCACCAATACAAACAAAAAATTGTACGGTGAGGGGAGGGTGCCATCTCAAAAGTTTTGAATTTACAGAGTTGGGTGATTGAATATATAACTAATTGGTAATCACTTTTTATTGTGGTATTCATAGTTACCGTTACATAACTCGATAACATTCAGGTGACTTTATTAATTATATATTGTTATATTAAGGCGTTACTAAAGGGTCACGGTGATCGTTATAAAAACAAATAACCCTTGGTATCGAATGGAGCAATTATAAAACTGTTTTCATTTATTTATGGCCTTTTGGTAACGATGCTGACTGTTAAAAAATCAGAAACTGTTATGGTACAGGCAGAGCTGCGCAAGTACCAAATAAAAAGCACTTAAGTACAAGTGTCGAAGGTCTGAGTACTTCAGTGTAAATACAAGTACCGTATGTATGAAAAGTACTTGAAAATAAAACTTTTGAAGTACTTTTTTAGAATCTTTGTACGTAGTTGGCCACCAAAGTGAATAAATATGCTACCGAAACATTTTCTGCAAATTTTTAAGGAGAAATGAATGCTACGCTTATAAAAACTGTTGCTCCCGTTGTTGCCTCCATTAATGCATAAAAATTCTAAGGAAAAAATTTCCAGTAAATTACTAAGAAAAAATTAAGGCCTTCCCTTCGTCAGGTCGAGGCATCGTTGATTTTATATTGGAGCAAGGCATTGCTGATTTTTTTTTCTACTTGCCCAGTCTTGTTTGTATGCACTTACTTTGTCTAGGGCTCTGTTTTGACGCGCGGGAGCGGCACATGATCTAACAGTTCTTTGCGTGCTCCAAAGCTCAACAAAAATTGAGCTGCGCAAGAGATTGTGTTTGCTTTTCTACGAAGAGTTAGATATTTTTTATATGTACCTAGGTACTTAATAGACTCAGAAAAACTTAAGTTAAATGTTGGTACTTAAGTACAAAACTAAGTCTTAAGTACAAGTAAATAGAAGCAAGTACTTTTGTTTAAGTACTAAGTAGGGCATTTCAAAAGTTTTAAGTAATAAGTATTAAGAAACCAAAATGTACTTTAAATAGTATTTAAGTCCTTTTTTACTGAAGTATTGTCTAGCTCTGGGTACAGGTGAGTGAGTGGTTTTGGACTTTAAGTCCACACTATCAGCCGAAGTTGATAGCTCCCTCGGTGAGCAGCGTTAAATAAAGGGCGACATGCTAGAATCTCGAATATTGTGGAAGAGTTATGTGGTTGGTAACCCAATTAACTGTCGTTGTCACACACCATGTCAAAAATATTCGGGCTGCACAAAACCCAAAGCTTCGCACCACATCCAGTCCTGAAGGGATTTTTACACCACTTACCTGAACTTATTGTGAGTACTGATGTTATGTACTCGTAACATGGCCCCATTTTTCCTGCATTGTTGGCATAGAGAAACGGACCTTATTCAACCTTCACCGAGGATATGGTTTCAGGAGAGGGAGAGGAGAAAGAAACTCCGACGTTTATGGAACATAGTCATTATTTAGAGTACTTGCAATTCATTTTAACATTTCGAACAATCAAACTCACGCTTATGGAATAATTTCATACGTATCCTAACATTTCAAATTCATTTGATGTGGCCCAAAAGTACTACAAAAACAATTTCTCCTGTAGCCCAACCATTCGAACATGCGTGCAATATTATAAAACATACCATATTAGACTAGAACTAGTTATTAATCTAGGTGAGCAGTAAAAATTTAACAAGTTCTAACCAATGTAACTAATGTAAAATAAAAAACGGGCGGAAGGCCAACAAGTCATTATCTTGTTGTACTCACTACGTAATGGCGCCGCTTAGAATCTAAAGCAAGACCACCACCTCAGGAAATTGTTATGATGTACGGATGAGATGATGATGTTACGTGTAAAAGTGATTTCCTATATTAGATAACTGGGTACGATTTTGTTAATAATATATAATATATGTATATACAGGATATTTCCCCATAGGAGGTCAATAGAACAGGAAGTGGTAGTACTCACCAAGAAGAACCACACATTGTATGGCAGGGAGGGGGGGGGGGCAATATCAACCGTTTAGGTGTTACACAGGGTGATTAAGAAAAAAAACCTATTGTTTTACAAAACACCCTGTTTCTTAAAAAGTACAGGGCGTTATGGTCACAGTTAAGAGATCATTGCATTCATAACTTCATGGGCTCACCTCAAGAATTATGGTTGTCTAAACTAAATATTTCGGATTTTCTTACCCTTCTTTTAATTTAACTTCTACTATTTTTGCAAAAAGATTATTAACATAACTTTTTTTTATAAAAACAGTAAACTGTAGACTCTTCTCTTTAATTTGACCTATTACACCTTCCGTGTTTTCGTTTTTGCTACCGAAGCATAGCACCGGTGACAACTGGGGTTACCGTAACCCTGCACCAAAGGCCATTTGCTTTCAAGTGCTAAGCTCTGTGTTCGAGTTGATGGTGTTATAATCTGTCATTTAAAATGTCAACAACAATAACGAGGAATAAAAAATTGGCATTGACATTCAGTTGGATAATGAAGAAAATTCTGAAATGCATACTAGAGAAACAGCCAAAAGGAATTTCATTATGAATTATTTAATGAATAATGAACATACGTACAAACTAAACTCTATTTATATTTATTATAAGTTTTGTTTAATAAAATATTTACATTTTTTAATTCAGGTTTTTCTTTTTAAAAACAAATATACAAATAACAATAAATTCAATCTCTCTTCAATGAAGATTCTGTCATATCACTCAACTCTTCACCTTCGAAAAAGAAAATGTGTTCATTGAGATCAATTCCTGGTACTTTTTCATAGCATTGGCTGCAAATTGCTGTTATCGTTTGCCAAAAATATTATATATAAAATATATATATTAAGAAATTAAAAACATTATTTTACATCTGTATACATTTTAAATAAATAAATGCGGCAACAATTTCAAAATGAAATTTTCAATAACATTTGACAATTATCAAAAACTACGTTGTATTCGTAGGGCTACAGCTGCCCCTCATCAGAGCAGGAGCTAACAGAGCTAGCGCCAAGAGTCAAATGTGTCATGACTCCAAGACTGCCACCGCAAACTCGAACACATGCTTGCTTCCTCAAAGGGCAGGAGTTAGCCCCGAAGCAAAAACGAAAACGCCACTTATGTGTTATCTGTAGCCCTTTAAGAGTTATTAGCTCTTAACCTATTCTCAAACCTATTTTCAAACCTATTCTCAACGATAATTTGTTCCCTTAGCACGTCATTTTAAAAAATATCGTCGAATTTCGGTGTGACCTGAAAGGTTATGAGTTAATAACTGTTTAACGGCGACAGTTAACACATAGGGTGTTATTGATCAAATTAAAGAGAGAGTTCAGAGTTTACAGTTTTTATAAAAAATAGTTGTGTTAACGACCTTTTTGCAAAAATAATAGAGGTCAAATTAAAAAAAAAAAATGTAAAAAAATCCGAAATATTTAGTTTAGACAACCATAATTCTTTAGCGGAGAGGGGTACGGGGCTGGTTGAGCAGTCGTTGGAAATGCCATGAATGACAATGAGCTCTTAACTGTAACCGTATGCCCTGTAGTTTTCAAGATACAGGGCATTTTGTGGAAAACTAGTTCCTTTTCTTAATCACCCTGTAACTCCTTAACGGTTGAAATTTCCCCCCTCCCTCAGGCCGTCCATACAATTTTTGGTTCGTCTAGGTGAGTAGAACCACCTTCTACTCTATTGATCTTCTACGGGGAAACACCCTGTATTTATATGTATAGAGCTCCTGTATAAGGGTCGCACTTGGACCCGAAACATCGAGCAATGAAATAAAAAAAAAATTTCAACAAAATGATCGGTGTATGATAACCCGGGGTGGAATGGGAAGGGAATGGGGTGCTCGTTATGGACGAAAGAGATGCGCCACCGCCGAGCACAGCTTTTAGTTCACTGTGCTGCTGTCAGTAAGAGAAAGTGCTTAGTTTGAATTTTACCGAAGGCCGGAGAAATAGCTTACAAGTTCTAATTTTCGCTGTATGACACCAAGATAATTACACCAGACACTATTCGGAAATTTACATCACATGTTTGTTTCAACATACTTTTGACTAATTAAAAGTCTAATGATAATGATAACTCAAGGCTAACAAATATAACGGCAATAATGCTCGTGTTTCAAAGAACATTACGTCGGGCACAATGAGTGGGGCACAATGGGGTATACCCCATTCCGCCCCTGATAATATTTGTACATCCCAGAATAATAGGCATTTTTTTCATCATGAACTCTCATCTGTGAACTGTGCTAATATTTGGTAGCCTATTATGACCCATATACATTTCCCATTGTATCCCGGGGGTGGAGTAGAATGGGAATTTTTCCTTTTTTCTTTCAGACATTGATTTTGGATAATAATTATTAATTTACATAAGTTAAGCTTTAGTGTCGATGTAGAGCGAGATGTAAATAAACGTACAAATTGAAAAATATCAGTACTATTAATTTTAAAATCTCCCAAATTGAAATCAAAGCTTAGTTACTCCATTCCGCCCCGGGATCCCCAATTCCTCAAAATAATTTTCCAAAAAATCCGTCATTTATTCATATTAACTCGCATCGTACTAATTATGGACATTTTGAGCCAATTACTTAATATATAATGAGGACTAATTTGAATTTGAATCATAATTATAGTGAACTCAGATGCCAATAAGTTGCTGGTGGATATACATATATAGATTTATTTAAAAATCTATATACGAATCATTTTAAGGAAAAGTACATATAATCTCAAAAAATTTCTTTATGGAATTTTTTGATGTTCGGCCGGAAACTGACAGTACCAGGGTACTTGTCTTTTAATTTTCTCTGCTTATATGCAGTCGGTTGAGAATTGCCTGTAGAGTCGTATTTTGTCCGAGTCTCGAAAGAGTAAAAAACTCATTACCACTTATATAATTATATATCATTTTAGTAAATCGCAATTAAAGTATGTTCTTGATAGCTCTAGATTGTTGTGAAATTTCTGTATTTTTTATATATTTTATTATTCATTTTAGTCATTTGTAGTAGGCAATACATATTCATGTTAGCGTAATAAATAAATATAAAATTCCCCTCATTTCATTCACTTTTAACTTAGCTCAAACTATTATGATTGCAAACTAACTTTCCCAGTTCATAATAATTATCATGTCATATACAGAAAAAAGTTGGCAATAATACGCTATGGAGTATGTTAACACCCCATTGCATATTTGAGTAGTCAAAACATGTAAGTATAAAAAAAGCAATATTCAATTTAAGTATGCTGAGGAGAAATATCTAATTTAAGAAACAGCGAAATCGCCCACTCCACCTGTAGCTATCGTCAATAAAATATGCAACACAAGTTTATAATGACCAGGTAATTATACTCCTCTACCTCCTACAAAGAATTAATTAGTTACTATGGACCCGGGCTTGATGCTTAGAATGGGGTAACTAATTCCTTCTTTATCTATTTTCTTCCCCGCCATTAGGAAAATACTAAAGCTGGCCCACAAGAAAAAGTTTTATCTCTATTCCTATGGTAAATTGTAAATAAAAATCTACTGATAGAATTCGATTTGTAAAGCAGGCCCTAGTCCGGAAGCTGCAAAAACTACGTTATGTCATGTATGAAAACCCAGAACACGTTTAAAGAGAGTCATTTAAGCTTCAATAGAGATATCGAGGAGTAAACTAAAAGATATCACACGAAACGGATGCCTCAAGGGATAAGAGAGCAAAACATAAATAAATAAGTAATATAAACAAGTTGCTTAATTAAAACAGTGAATTAAATTGAAATTCTTTTAAAGTCAAATTTTGAACCCTTACATACCCTTGAATATACAAAACCGAAAATAAACATCTACCCATCTCTAACCCAAAATGTTAAAAATTCCCTTAGATAAACAAAATTAAATTGAAAAATTTTTAAAAAAATGGTTCAAACGCCTACAGATAATCCTCATGAGAAATTTATGCTTTGAAATAATTTTACTCCTTTAATTTCTGCTTAAAAGCATATGAACTTAAAGGATTAGGAGATTTTATAGCGAACTCTTTTCTGTGACTCGGTGCTAATACTGCCACCGAATCTGCAATTGTCGTGTTCTTTTCTTCCCTACTGGTGTGATGGGAAGAAAAGAGCTGGGAAATGACAGATTCGGTTACGGTGGTTACAGTCGCAGAAAAGAGTTCACTATTAAATTGCCTCTCTTAGAGATTAATCAGAAAGCTTTCAGTAATTATGGTGTGTATAAGTAGGTATGTACATATATCATACACGCACTAAGAATTCCGTGCCATTAACAAGATAATTAAGCAGGTAATTAAAATCTTGTCTCTTATCGTTATTATGAAAAAATTTCAAAGAACTCCAACTCAAGAGTAGGCGAAAATCTCATTGTAGTTTATATGTTAATACCTCAAAATCAAAGCGATTCAATAACAGGGGCGTCTAATGAGCTTTTAAGTAATTTATTATCCTAAAGCGTCTGTTTAATTCTTAACCCTTTCGGTCGTTTTGTTGCCATATGGCAACACGCATTTCAACTATTGTAAATTTCATTTTATTGGTCTCACAATTTTCGTGAATTTGATTTTTGCCATTTGGCAACAATTTGCTGTTCTGGTATCGAAATTAAATGAGTCCAATTGTTGCCTTATGGCAGGGGTGGGCATTAAGTCGATCGCGAATGACCGGTAGACCGCCAAGGCATTTTTGGGTGACCGCCTTTACTAAGACGTAACACACGCATACTAAAAGAAACATATTTATGGAAAACCAACGCCAGCTAGACTGGAGAATCGGATTTTCACAATCGACGCGACTGTGTTTCAGGGTTGCCACTGAAGTAAAGTCTGAAATAAACGAAATTCAATTTGGTGTCAGCGACCTGATGAAAAGGTAGGGAAACTTAATAATAATTTATTCAAAGCGTACAGATCATAAAAGAATCTATACCTCATAGAACATATTCGGACATGATTACAGACTATGACTTTTTTTTCAAAGAGTGGAGTATAATTAAGTGAAAGATATCTGTAAAAGTATGAATAAACAAGTAAAAAAGCTAGCATTGGTCTAAGACCAATTCTTAGGATACCCTAGATGAATGCCCGTATTAAATTTCGTATGGTCACCGATCTATTCAAGTATTGATTTTGAAGTTGTTTTTCGCATATATTTCTAGAACGGTTTGTCGCACAGACAAAATGATTATAACCAATTTTATAGGATTTCGTATTCTGCAGAAGTTTTTAGTACCATAAAAATGTCTTGGACTATCGTTTTCAAAGTATACGTAAAAAACCGAAATTTTTATATGGCAACACCAAGAAGGAGTTGCCCGATTTAGTCCATTTTTGACATTTTATTTGCTAATGTAGTAAAAACATCATGTGCAAAATTTCAGCTCTCTACGTCGACGCGTTCTCAGGCAGTGTCCAAATATATAGCGTAAAACGAAATTTTTATATGGCAACCCCACGAAGGAGTTGCCCGATTTGGCTCATTTTCGAACTTAATTTTACTTTTTTTTTTAAAGTCTGTGTACGAAATTTCAGCTCTCTAAGTATACGCGTTCTCGAGTTATCGTGCGCACAGACGGACAGACGGACGGACGGACGGACGGACGGACATGCAAAAATCAAAATAACTTTTAATATTATGAATGGGTGTCCAATCCATTTTGCTCTACCATCATTATTTCGAGGTGTTACAAACGGAATGACAAACTTAGTATACCCCTATGATTCCATCTAGGGTATAAAAACGGGACTATAATTCAATTAGTATAGGCATGATATTAGACAACAGGAATAATTGAGTGTTACTTTGATTGACATAATAAATAAATCGTTGGTGAGTGGAGAATTCCCTAGTTTATGGAAAGAATCAATTGTTATCCCTGTTCAGAAAGTTAAAAACACAAAAAAAGGAGAAAAATTCAGACCAATAAATACATTGCTTATATATGACAAGGTTTTAGAAAAAGTGGTTCAAAAACAATTAGAAATTTACTTGGAAACAAATAAATTGATTATATTAGATTTAGGAGAAAACATTCCTGTGAAACGGTGATTAATTGGGTAGTGTGCCAATGGAAGGAAGAAACAGATACCTCAAATAGGTTGTTGTTGTGTTTATAGACCTAAGAAAAGCATTTGAAACTGTAGATCGGGGCATTTTATTAAATAAATTAGAAAAATATGGAATTCGTCAGAAGGAATTTCAATGGTTTCCTAGCTACAAATCACCAAAATAAATAATACAGAAATAATACAGTTTGCAGTAAAATAGAAGTATCGATAGGCGTTCCACAAGGATCAGTACTTGGAACTATCATGTTTATTATATATGTGAATGACATTAAATCAGTGTTGAACTTCTCAAAAATAGTACTTTTTGCTGACGATGCATTATTGTGTATATCAGGGAAACATACTACTGAATTGAAAATAAAAATAGAACGAGATTTAGAATTATTGTTTGACTGGTTACAGATGAATAAATTGAAACAGAATGTAGGTAAAGCAAAAGTTATGACGATAAATAGTAATATGGTTGTGTTTGTTGAAATGCATGGTGAACTTATGGAATGTGTGAATGAATATAAATACTTAGGAGTGGGTTTTGATAAAAAACTAAATTTTAGATTACATATAAATTATATTGCTAAAAAAATTGGTAAAAAGATTGGATTTTTGAAGAGATTTAGAAAGATAGTTACGATGGCTACCGCGATAAATATTTACAATAGTAGTATAAAACCACATTTTGAATAAAATTCTACAATATTGTTTATATGAAATCAAGGGGATTTGAGCAGATTAATAAATTTACAAAATAAGGTAATGCGTTGTAATCGTTTCAATCCTATTAGTAGTATGTTAAATTCTTTATTATGGCTTAATATTAAACAAAGAATTGAGCAAAATATATTGCATGTTATATTCAAAATGAAAAATGAGTTGGTTCCGGAATATCTTTTAAATAAGGCAGAGCTCAACCATATAATCTAAAAGGAGCGTCGGAGAACTCCAGACTACAATTATACAATAGATCGAATACACAGAATTCACTGGTATATGAGTTTCAAGAAACTTAATGACCTTCCGACTGAATTAAGAAGTGAACAAAATTTCCTCTTAAAACAAAAAATACATTCCTTTTACAATGGCAATATTATACGATTCAGGAAAAATTTAGCTAAAGAAATGATTATTCTTTCAACATTTATATTTGAAAAATTGTCTCATTATACGAGTGTATTAGCTGTTTTCCTTATAGAAGTGCTGCTGCTGAATGTATATTTTCTGCAATGAATGACGCGAAGCGCAAAAAACGAAATCATCCTAATGTTAAAACGAGAAAGGATATTATGTATAGAAAGTAGGTAATTCTTAAGTCTATTAGTGAAATATTTTAGCCTCATCTAGAACTTATAAAATACTTTCATAATTTTAAATTTGTGGGTGGGAATTATGTAAAAAAATAATTATCATAAAGTTAATTATCCCCGACCCTAAACTCCATTACCAAATGAAATAGATGCATTAAGAAATACATAGGTACATATTTATTTGAGTACACTTTTTTTCTTAGCTCACCACACCTACGCCACTGAGTGGACCGCAACATCTTGGATAAATTAGAAGTATCCCGTACCCTGGAAAAGTCTGCCCACATCTGCCTTACGGCAACATTATATTTTTTAGTGTACTATGAGTGATTTTCTCTTTCAGGGAATTTTCGCAAATATATGAAAATAACTAAAGAAAATGTGGACAAAATTTTAGAAGATTTTGAGGATTCGGAAATGTCGGAAGAAGAAAATGAAGAAAACGAGAACTCTGATGGGGCTAACCCGGGGGTTACACCTGCAAGTACAGCTTGCAAGGAAGCTTCACTGTCATACTTCTTGCACGTGTAACCTCTACTGCCATGCTGGCAGTACAGCTTTCAGCAAACTTGCATGATGAAAAACCATGGCAGCTGAGGTAATAGTAATTTGACATTTTGCTTGAGAGAATTTGTTAAATTTATTCCGGGAAAATGAGATTTCCTGGGATCATTTGCATTACATCATTTACCAACACCTTCCTCTTAACTTTTTCTTGGGTTTTTATCATTCTGCTACTACGCATGACTTTACGGCTCAATGCCATTTTTTAAATGAACTTGCATGCAAGATGAAAACACATCAACCGAACTGCCTTCTGCTGTCAAGTAAAAAATCGAGTTGGAAGGGAGTCTTGCATGCAAGCTGTACTATCTCGTGTAATCCCCGGGTAAGATACTGACGGATTTTGAAAACTTGAGAAGTGAACAGATGGATGATGAGACTGATAACGCAGCGGATGAAATCAAAGTACCAATGAAAGGAATCTATGACGCAGGTCTGTCAACTATGTCAGCCCGACAAAAAAAGGAATTCTGTTGGGAGTGGGATATGTTGCAGAAAATTGAACAGCGACCACATACTTCAGCCAATATTTCAGCGAAGACCTGTATACACAATTTTTACTCAAGCTACAAATCAACATACACTTATGAGAGGTAAATCGAAGCTTGTTTCAATTGAAGAGCTATAAAAATTAATTGGTTTGGAAATTATCATAGGGACAATAAATTTTCCACGTAATAAAATGTATTTGGGAAAAAACAACACAAATAAGTGATTTTCCGGGTATTATTTCAAGAAATCGTTTCCATTCGATTAGTAACAGCTTGAAATTTTCTCTTAGTGAAAATCAGGATGATAAGTTGTGGAAAGCCCGTCCATTGATCGACGCAATTCTATCAAGATGTACAAGCATTTCAAAGGAGGAACATTTATGCATAGATTAAATGATGATACCATTTAAGGGAAAATCATATCTAAAGCAATATATGCCCAAAAAACTAATAAGGTGGGGTCTTAAGGCTGATTCATACCGCCGCAATAGCGATTACGATAACGATAGCGATAATCATAGCGTTAAACTAGCGACACAATTCCGTTCACAGCAACGTCTGAACTAAATAAAGACATTTCAGAAAAATCTGAACATGGGACAAATTAGAGTTTCGAATTGTAATGGCTTGTATCGATGGTGGATATGCTACGATTATGTGTCAATTCAATGTGTACTAGCTCGACTTATTTTTTCAATTTGAAAAAGTTTGTCTTACTGATCATCGTTGGTATCGAATATAAATTTTTATATATCGACGTTAAAAGATATGGAAAAAGAAATGTTTCAGCTATGGAGATGAAATTTGATCGAAGAATACCACCAAATATTTACCTGATCAATTTCAAAGAACACCTCATATACCAAGATTGTCGATTAAGGATTCCCTTTAAAATTTTACTTAATGGGTCCTTTCGCAGTTTGATAAATTTTGAAGTTAATGGAAGAAGACCAACGGAGGAAATATTCCAAATCCAACAAGGTTTTTGTTCTATAACCTCACTTCGTTTAACACTTCCCACTTGTATTTTAGGCTCTGGTCGCAGTGTCCGCAGGTTCCCAGTGGCCGCCAAATCACTAATACTTTTAAGGTAACCCAACATGTATTCAACTACTTGGCAATATCAATCCCCACTTTGTCCGTTTTTTATTATTTTTATAATGTTTTAAATCCAGATCGTATAAAAAATTGGATATTCCTTTATATAATTTTAATTCATTTTCAACGCCCACTTGAATTTGCACTATCAACGTTGATCTCACAGCTCTCGATAGACGACTAAAATTGTGCATGCTGCGATGGACAATTCAATCGCTGGTGAAACACTGCAGAAATTCCTTGTATCTCTGTGATGTATGTCGTTGGTGTGAGCGTTTGCATTGAAAACTATGTGTAGCGATTTATCGCTGTCGCCTCGCGCTATCGCTATTTTATCGCAATCGCTGTCGCGGCACTGTGAATCGGCTTTGCGTGTTATGCAGCTTAATTGATATTATTCACGATTTCGAAGTATACCAAGAAAAGAATACAGAAATACTAAGATGGGATTCTGCTATGATATAGTTATGCGGCTATCAAGGATAATTCCAAGAGACGAGAGCCTTAAGTTATTCTTTCATAACAATTTTACTGGCATAAACCTAATAATTGAAGTAAAAGAGCAGGGTATCTTGGCAACTGGTACGATAGGAGCAAATAGGATGGAAAAGTTGATATGAAATCTGAGAACGAATTGAAAAAAATAGATCGAGGATATTACGATTTCCGTGAGAAAAGATCTAAAAATGTATTTTTACTTCGATTGTATGGCAGCGGTCTTGTTGTTGTTGTGCTCTTCAATTTATGGAGATGAAAATGTGGATGAAGTTAATAGGTTCTGCCAAGAAAAGAAAAAAAAATGAAAATTGCGCGACCTGAAATTGTAAGAATGTACAACCAACATATGGGTGACGTCGACAAAGTAAACTTTTTACTTTACATTAGGAGCAATAAGTGGACTTTCCGGGTCTTTGATCATATGATTGATATATTCATTTGGCTGGAATATCGACGCGATTGTAATGCTCTCAACATACCTGATAAAGAACGTATGGACAATTTCGAACTGGCATATCGACTGCGATCCTTATATCTTCAGCTCCACAGAAAGGAAAACTGTTGAAAGTGATAGCGGAAGCTCAATCACAACAAGCTCACGAAAAGCATGCAAAAGTGCTCCTCGAAGAACATACGAAAGTGCTCCGAGCGTATCTATAAGATATGACTCCTGTAATCACTGGCTCGAATACACCATGAATACTAGATGTAAGTTGGATGATTGTAGCAATTTCACACGGTATAAGTGCAAGAAGTGCAATATTCATTTGTGTATTCCAACGCAAAATAAAAACTGCTTCATGTCGTATCATAATCATGAATGAACTTTTTAAATTAATTTTATTCCTTTTTTTTTTTATACATATACGAGTTTTATTAATTTCATAATTTTTATGTTTCTGGATATAGTTATGTTTGCATTCAGGGTTTGAAGTCTTTTTTTGTTACTTGAATTATATTGCTAATATAGTTACTTAAAAATAAATATATAAAAATTGAATTTTAACGTAATTATTAACCTTTGAGAACTTTTGTTGCCATATTGCAACAACCCTTATTCCTTTCCTTTAAGTCCTATCACAAATTTGTTTTTTTTTTATAATGTTAAACTGGCAGCAATTAAAGTATTTTTACAGAAATTATAATTTATTTATTTCTAAATATTTATTATTTATTTTTATTTATTTATTTATTTCTAAATATGTAACGAAAGGGTTAACATATGTGAATATTATGTAGGGTGCTATGAATATAAATAAATTTACTAAGTTGGAAAATCTGTATGTTTAAAAAGCTAATTTGATACTTACCGTGCTCTCGTTTTTCCATTTATGTATTTTTCCCAAAATTCCCGACGTCACTGATAGCTCACCCTCAGATGGTGGCTGTAAATAGAACAAGAAATTAAATTAGATTAGATTTGGTAATAAAATTCTGCAATAAATGAAGGAGGATTAATCCTGGAAATGAAATCATAAAATCCCCCTCCATATGGAGGAGCGCAGAGCAGAATGAAACCCGAAGGCTATTCAGGGACTAAACATCTCTAGTAGAGTAGGTAATATTCTCAGAACATTGCAGACTTTAATTTATTCTTTTCATATGCCTGCCTACATAAGAACTAGGGATGTATGAATATGGGATTTTCATGGAAGTTACTTTGTTAGTATTTCTAGTATAAAGGTATAAGATATGTTTAACATACACAAAACGCAGATTAAAAAGATTCATATAAATGACAAAATATTATAAAATTTATAAAACCTGTATCAGAGATCATACCTTATAATATAATTCTTTTTAAAAGTAGTTAAAGCAATATTTTTCATTGTTCGTCTGGCTACCATCTTTAATAAATTACGGACTTCATATTTAATGTAATAAATGGTTGAAAGTGTTATATATTAACATCCAGTTAAATGATTCGATTTTTATTGACACTTGTATCCCTAATAAAACACAATAACATCACAAAAATTTTGTATAAAGCTTCTGCATGGTACGATTTAACCATCCTTTTTTTAAAATTATTGCTCAAAACTTCGCATCTTAAATATTTAAAGGCTCGCGTCGGAATGGCTCATAAACTAAAAGTATTTTCGATCAAATTTTTAAAAAAATCTCACATAAACTTCTTTTTCTCTTGTTGAGTCTCGATTCGATTTTATAGCTCTTTAAAGATATTTTTTTTTTTTTTTTGTAATCAGAATAGGACTCGATTCTACGTAAAAGCATCCGAGTAAATTTTACTAACATCAACAAGAAACCGCTACACAAAGTTGTAAACACTGGTAATCAGAGCTTGAAGTTGAGCTACATTTTATTGAAAGAAAAAACAAACTCTTTCATTCAGAGTGAAATTGTAAAGACTTATAGAAAAACCCGCTAGAATATTTACAAATTTAATCGCTAAGCTGACTGGGATATTTAACAGTTGTAAGTTGTAACCTCTACCTTTGGCTAGACGTACTCGTAAGGACTAATTACAGTAATGTTTTCAAACTAATTACAGTAATGTTTTCAAACTTATCAAGTATTACTAAGTAGTTACTACATAAATTTTTTTATTTCCGCTGTTATTTCAGTCTGCTTAAAAAGTTGGTCAATAGTATTGTTACGTGCAATAGAAAAAGACAACTTTAGGTTTGGAGAATCGTATTACGTGCAATAGAAAAGGATAAGTGACATCTATTGGTTCGAACAGGAGGTTCGGAGAATCAATGTTTCTAGAACGGAATCTTCTAGAAGGTGCTGGGCAATTTGTAGAGCCTTGTCTCAGATAGTGATGTGATAGTGAGTGCGATAATTTGTAATTGACTAGAGTGGAGTCCGGACGTGTTCTTTGACAATGGCTAGTAATAATCGATGTGCAAAGTGCGATGATTTTCTATCCGATATGAAAAGTGTTCAATGCGGTATTTGTAATAATTATTACCATAAAAGATGTTCTAGTGCTTCTGACGGTCTGTTAAAATGCTAAGAACAACATTCAACTGTTTTTTGGAAGTGCTCTATATGTATTAACTTATCTCTTGGTGAATTTATGACTCGGTTCTTAATGTTATCGAACGAGTTAGAGTCTTTAAAAAATGAGTTCTCTCGTGAATTTGGTGCGATTAAGAATATGATTTCTAAAGAAAAAAATTGTAATTCTCGCCCATTTGAAGACAATAATAATAAAGTTGCTAATCCAACATTAAATAAAATTTCGTCCAACGTCAATGATAACGTTTTAATACCGCAACGGGTATCTCTGCATGCTGACAATGTACTTGGTGTCCGGAATTCAGTAACGGTTGTCGATGGCACTATGAATACTCAAACGCAACGCATTCAAAGCCATGCAACGAAATGCTCTGCTTTTAATATTGATTGTTCTCAAGTAAATGGTGATAGTAATGATGTAGTAAATTTTGCCACTTCGCATATGGTCAATGACCCTTCTCAATTGAATGCAACGTCATTTGTTGATAATGACAAGCGCTCCAGCTGGATTACTGTTCAACGAAAGAAAAATCGAAATAAAAAAATTATTGGGAATAATATTGCTGCTGATGACCTCTCAGCTGTAAGCAAATTTAAGTTCTTGCATCTGTCACGTTTACATCCGGATACCACTTCTTATAAAATTATAACTTTCGTTTCCGTCAAGACAGGAGTTTCATCTGATCTGTTCATTTGTTTTCCTCTTTGGAAAAAGGATGATGACTTGTCTTCATTTCGATTTAAGACGTTCAAATTGGGAGTTCCAGAGTATTTAATATCAAAATTATTGATTGCCGATATCTGGCAATCAGGGGTTTATGTCAGAAAATTTTCCAACGTTTCAAAAAACGATGTAATATCAGGGAATGTAGCCCAGTCTCCGGCTCACACTCAAGTTCATCCACAATTGCAACCTCAGGCCCAAACTCATGTTCAAACTTAAAGACAAATTCAAACTTAAACTATAAGATGCTGAACATTTATTATCAAAATGTACGTGCTTTGAGAACGAAAGTTCATGATCTTTCACTTGCTGTTATTGAAAACGACTATGATATTATTGTGCTCACTGAAACCTGGCTTAATGATCGTATCTTTAGTGGCGAACTTTTCGATGAGAGACAATATATTATTTACCGCAAAGATCGCTGTCCTTTATCGACAGGTCTTACAAGAGGAGGAGGAGTACTAGTTGCCGTTCGTACCTCTTTTGTGAGCGAGATGATTCATCTGCATAATGGCTCTGCTGAAATCGAACCACTATGCGTACGAGTATCATCTTGTTTTAATTCTATCTCCGTGGATATTTGCGTAAGTTATATCCCACCTTCTTCTTCAATGGAACTATATAAGAGTCATGTAAATAATGCTTTGTCACTATTTGAGAAGTATGACGATGATAATTTTTTATGTTATTGTGGTGATTTTAATTTGCCTAATATTAACTGGCAATGGAATGTAGAGGAATCTATGTTAATTCCAAAGGATGTCACATCTGAAATAGAATGTTTCGTGGTAGATAATTTGGTAGGGATAGATTCAATCGAATTTTGTAACAAATATATTTGGTAAATTGTTAGATCTAATATTTATAAGTAATGATTTAAAATTTGAAGTTTATGAAATAAGTACTCCTTTAACGCCTATTGATTTTCATCATAAAGCTGTTAATCTTTACATCTCTGTTTACGAATTTTATTCTCACTGTAACGAAGTGGACATCTTTGAGTATAATTTTGATAAGGCAGATTACCATAATCTTAATAACTATTTTTCAAATTATGAGTGGAATTTGATACACTCTGATGATTTACATCAAATGTATAGCAGGTTCCTAGAAGTTATTCATAAAGGTCTCAAAATTCATGTTCCTATTAAGAAAATTTCATCCAATAAACATCCAAAATGGTTTAATAAAAGTCTTATAAAACTTAAAAATGCAAAAAATAAGGCACATAAAGCTTTACAAAAGTCTGGTGATCTTTCCGATAGAATAAAATACTGTCAGCTTAGACGTGAATATAACTTCTTACTTAGATTTATGTATAACCAATACGTTTGGTCTATGGAATGCAGTATTAAATCCAATAGCAAGGCATTTTGGTCATTTATAAATACAAAACGTAATTCTATAGGTCTTCCTAAAATGCTGCAATATGACAACAAAAAGTCCTTTAATTTAGAATCTAGTTGTGATCTGTTTGCTGATTATTTCGTATCCGTGTACAGTAATGATTCTGCTTATCTTAATGTTACTGATTTTACGCCTCCGTCTTCTCTTGACATCGGTGCAATCTCTTTATCTACCAGCGAAGTACTGCAGTGCTTAAGGCATTTGAAACCTAGTATAAAGTGTGACACTGATTTTTTATGTACTACTCTAATGAAAAAATGCGCTGATACCTTGGCACATTCTTTAACTTCAATTTTCAATTTATCCTTACAATCAGGGATTTTTTTAGATAATTGGAAAGTCTCCTTCATTACACCAATATTTAAATCGGGGCAAAAAGATGACATAAAAAATTATAGAGGTGTCTCTGTTATGAAGACAATTCCTAAAATTCTTGATTCGTTGATTAACTCTAAAGTTGCATTTTTAACTAAAGAAATTATTGCATTTGAAAAGCATGGATTTATTTCTGGACGATCATGTGCAACTAATTTAACTTCCTTTTCACATTATGCTATTAATGCTATGGAAGAGTCATTTCAAGTTGATGTCATTTACACGGATTTCTCTAAAGCATTTGATAGGATTAATATTTCTGTTCTTTTATATAAACTTAGTATACTTGGATTTCACTCATCTTTTTTTAAATGGATAGAATCCTATCTGACTGATCGTAAACAATATGTCAAAATTGGTCGGATTCTCTCCAGAGAGATTAACGCTAATTCCGGAGTTCCGCAGGGTAGCCATTTAGGTCCTCTGCTCTTCTTGCTTTTTATTAATGACATAGTCGTAAGTTTCAAATCTAGTAAATGCTTGATGTTTGCTGACGACTTGAAATTGTTTTTAAAAGTCAATTCTGTTGATGATTGCGCACTCCTTGAACGTGATCTTAATAGTATTTCTGATTGGTGCTTTTTGAACAACTTTCACTTATATATTGGTAAATGTAAGACTATGTAATTTTATCGTTTATCCAACCCAATAGTTTTTGATTATCTTATAAATGGCAGTACTCTTCCTAGGGTTTTTGAAATTAATGACTTGGGAGTTATACATGACACTGAATTGAGTTACATTCCTCACGTTGAGTTTATAGTTTGTAAAGCTCGTAAATGTCTAGGATTCCTTAAGCATAATTCTAAGGACTTCAGAGATGTTCAGACTCTTAAAGTGCTCTACTTCACTCTCGTGAGGTCTATTTTAGAATATGCATGTGTCGTTTGGTGTCCTTATTACAAGGTTCATATGGACCGTCTTGAATCTATACAGAGAAGTTTCACTCGATTTGCGCTTTACAAATGCAACTACCGATATGATAATTTACCTTCATATTCTATAAGATGTTTACTGTTAAGTTTACCTCAATTGGAACTGCGACGGGAGGCTAACTGTGCGATATTTATTAAAGATATTTTGCATTACAGAATTAACTCGCCCGAATTATTATCATTAATTAGTATATATGCTCCGGAAAGGCCAATTCGATCTAGGTGCTTGCTATACACTCCTCATCATAGAACAAATTATGGTAATCACGAGCCTATTACCAAATGTTCCTCAATTTTTAATAAATTTTCGTCCATTATAAATATTACTATGCCAAGAGATAATTTTAAATGCTGTATTTTCGATAATTATAGAAATGTTAACTCTTCTTGAATTAATTATTAGATTAAGTGCTTGTCTGTAAGATAGTGTAATCGGTAGACAAAAAATGAAATAAATAAATAAATATATAAATAATTTGAAGTAAAGTATTAGCGATAATTAAAGTAGAGCTGATTGATAATTGTTTGTGAATTTTATAAGAGTAAACATTATAATGGATTAAAAAGAACACGTGAGTTATATATGAAATATTGTGTTTTAAATAACGAACTATGGCCACACTCGAAACAATATTTGCACCATACTTTAGTATAGAGTGTTGATAAAAAAGCTATATTGTGTCCAAAGCTTAATTTGTATTTGAACCTCTTCATTGTTATGGAACTATGTTGAGTGAATTGACATCGGACGTAAAGTCCAGACTGCCAGCATGAGCTGACAGATCACTCGGCGGACAGCGTTGACTGCAGGGCGGCACGCTAGCTCGCCTCGGCTATTGGCGAAGAGTGTGGGGAGGTTCCACGAAAAACCTGCCGCTGCCGCCTGCCATATACAAAAAAAATCTCGTGCCTATTCACCAAAACGCCGGCACACATTCGGTCCTGAAGGGACCCTTACGTCACTTACCTACATCCATATTGAAGGCGCAGATGTTCTGCCTTCACTGCATGCCCCAACCACTCAGCTGACTGTGAGGGTAGATATTTTCAGAGTCCCTTGTAGACCTATAAAGAGAGAGTCTAGCGGACCTAGACGACATTCATGCAAGAGGGCTCCAGGAAAGTGAAAGGAGAAAAATTAAAAATCTTATCGTTTCTTCATCACCATTTTACTGGGCACCTATCTTACTACTATACATCGAGTTGGGCAAACTTAAAAGACTATATATTAGCACAGTCTGATCACTAAATTATAACTATTCCAAAACGTTTAAGCTAGACTAAACAATGACTAATGCGATGTTTTTTTATGTTCTCTACATGGGAATATATTTTATTAGTGTCTAACTCCAATATGATTAACATTAACAATATATGTATCTCAATTAATCTAAATGCTGACTAAAATTACTCAATTCAGAAAAACTAAAAGCTATCGACTTAGTGCCTATAGTCAATGTGATTAGATTTAGCAATTTCTATATTCTGAGCATGAAAAGAATAACGATGAGACCAGAAGTTCTAGAAAATTCTATAGTCACTACTTTCGTTGACGGTATATGGATGATTTGGACTAACTGTGGTCACGACAGTGACCGTTGAAAACAAAGCTTTAAATAATGCATTAGCCCCGTTTCGAAGGGACGGGATATTAAAAACGGGGAGAAGACTAATCAAGATGATTATATTCTTATGTAATTTTTATGGGTGCGAAGAATCATTGATCTTATGCGATTTTTATTAGACTTTAAAGTTCAAATTACCGTGTCCTATTACATACCTATTCTCTTCCGTTTGGCGGAAATCATTTGATTCGACGGAATACTTTATAACTATACCTACTAGAATTGGAAGTACTCAATCTTTTTCTGCGGCGAAAAGTTATTCTTTTTGTTTTTTTTTGTTTGGTTCCTCTTTTCCTTTTTCTTTTCTTTTACTTTTAGTCACATTTCCAGCTTCCTGAAGACAAACTGAATAACAGAATGTGAAACCGAATACTCAGCAAAATAAACAAAAACATTCGTATCGGATAGAGGCTAGCGAGGTCCACAGGTTCTTCAAATAATTACGAAGTTGTATATAATAACCATATTTTACCAAACAATTTACGTACGTCTTATCAAGTCCCCCACACGCGCTCCTTGGAGGCAGGTGAGCGTGATTACAAGCATTAAGTTAAATTCCCAGTTGTTTATATAGAAAAATATAGTTATGTGCGTGCCGTCGATCGTTCTTCACTTTGTTTTTTTTTTTTTTTTTTTTTTTTTAAGAAAATTGTTCTTTAAGCTATTGTTAAGGAAGCCAAGTAGTCAGCATTAATCCCTTGTTAATTCCTGACAGTTGCATATACTTTTCAATCAAGCCAAAGTCTGGGAATGCCCCTCGTGAGCTTGATAACAGCAATAGTACGAATACCGTGCTTAAATACCCTGCACTTCTTACTCTATTTTTGTTTCCACTTTAGTTTTATTTTTTTTTTTATTTTTTGTTCCTTTTCTATTGAACTATTTACTACTCGTATAACTTTTAAATATTCTGATCCGCCTACTTTATTCACTCTCTATGTCATGGCTACTTTCTTATAAAAAGTTTTTCCGGCATCTCGGATGCTTCTTCTTCCTTGTTTCTTTCAACCCTTTTGTCGGTACTCGTTCCCGTCAGACTTGAAGCGTGTGGTCGAGTCTCGACAACCGCACGTTCGTCGTGTGGCTCACGCTAGGTGCTGCTGCTAGCCGTCGTGTAGCATATTGCTACGACCATAACATCATATCTAAACTCTTCTGTTTATTTTTAACCTTGTCCAATGGTGGACTCGAACTTGAAATGTTTAGAATCGGTCAGATGGAAAATTAGAAATTAGAAAAAATTTTTACTTTTACGATTCAAATCAAATTATTAAATACCAGAGAAAAAAAACTGACTCGTCCGGTTTTTGAAGCCGGGCTGCCACTTTCCGGGCGACTGCTCTTACCTCTGAGCTAATAAGCTAATTTTTGGGTTAATACGAATTTAACTACTTTACAGAAAATATTGTGCTATGTGTAATATTTGTGTTTTCATAAACATCATCATGAAGATTTTGAAGTCCATATTGAGACATTTTCTCAATATTATATATTGAATCATGATAGATATCTGAGCTGAGATGTTGACTACTTTCTAATCAGTTATTATTTAAGAACAACTTTATGTCTTTCTGATTTTTTCTTCGCCGTATAAAAATTTTACATTAATCCAATCGTTTGTTTTTGAATATTGTTAACTTTCTCTTTTTTTATATATATAATATTGTGTTTCCTTATCATACTCACTACTCAAACTTAATAAGACGGCATAATTTAACTCAAGAGGGTTGTGAATTCTTCCAAATACTTTTAGGCGAGCACATGATGATGTTGGTTCATTCAAATCATGTCGTAGGCGTACTGGAACCATCGATATCATGAATAAATTTGCATCTGTTACATTTTCTTTATTATAAACATAGATGAAATCAGAGTATACCCTATGGTCAACATTGCAAAGAAATATTAATAAAACCGCAAAATAAACTATGGATACACATGTGCGTCATATTAAAAATAATTTTCATTTTTGCCTTAAATTGTCTACTTGAGTTTTCGTATTTTCGTATAACTTATAGATTTTGCTTTCGAATTGGACGAAATTGCGAAACCTCCGTTGCGGTGCTGGTATAGGAAAGTTTTGTTCCTCACTATTTGAACACCAGTTCTAATTAAAAGTTGGATAACATTCCAGCAGCGATTATCCGTATTCATGAAAATCTAATGAAGACTACATCGATGAACATAATGAAAATGTAATCGATGAAATAGTCGGCTCAATGTAATGCAGAAAGTAAGGAGCAACTAGTTTTCCTCTGAAGTGGCACGTGGCATAGCAGACAATAAGTCACTCAGAACTGTGTTTCTGCAATTAGTACGGGGAATCACATCTTAGGGTTTCAGTTCATGTTGAAAGTTTTAGTGAGCATGTTAGTTGTTGAATTTTTTTTCATTTTATTTCTTATTTAACTTTCTCCTATGAGTTTTGGTGATAGTCTATTTTTTTTTCTTTTATTGATGAAGTTTACATTTTTATTTTAGTTATTATTAACCTCGATTATGTATATACGTTTTATTATTTATATGTATTATAATAAATTGTGAAGTCTCGCCTGAAGTACTTTTATGTTTTCATAACATTTTTATTTCTTTAAAAAATTTCATTACAATTGTCACAGCATGAATAATTTTGTGACCAGCTATTTCACTCGGTTTTTACTAAATCGTATACAAATGAAAACATCAATGAAGAAAAGCTTTTTCCACTAAAGAGGGCTGCATATTTTGTAATCAGTGAAAATCCATGTAATGTAGAAAGTACCTATTATGGCTACTGCCCTATGATATCGCAATGTAAATGTAAGTAATGATATCAGTCAAAATGTAGCTATTGTAGCCATTTTCAATGATGTGAGCATTTATTCTTTCGCTGATGGTATCGATGTAGAGTACAAGCAGAATTTTCTACACAACTCTTCTAGAAAATTAGTGATCCAACTTCGAAATGGGCAAAATAGAGGCAGCGGCTTCATAAGTTTGCAATGCAGAAATTCCTATTTGCATGTATACAGGCTGATTTGTAATTGGTAGACAAAACTAAATTAGGTGAATATATTGAACTATTAGGCTTGGATATTGAAGTATCTAGTGATTGCGGAAATGCTAGAGAGCCGTAGCTGGGTAGGCTGGAAATAAGATGTAAAAAAAAAAAATAAGAATGTAAAAAAATCAATTATTGTTCAGATGTCAGTCAGAGAACAAGTTTCTTAGTTTTTTACTTAGCCTTTTTCTGTGCGCAATAAAAAAATCAGAAGATTGACACGGGAAGCATTTTTTAATTAATGATCCTTTTAGGAAATATAATCTTTGTTTCAGAGGAACCTGGAATTTAGTTCATTCTATACCTGAGGACGTTCCGCAGCGAAGCCCGCAGACACGTTAACAAGAACGTCGTTACGACTACCGTCGCCGAAGTAACTGTAGCGACACTGGGTTGAATCGGTAAGTTCCTAATAGAAGATCGGTGGTCAACCCGGATTCTCATCTATCTGGTGCACTCCCGACGCATAGGGATTCAACATTTGGTCCCACTCAGGTTGTCATTGGGATAACCTTGAGTCCAGACTATACTTCTATATCTCGACCTGACCTCTATTCATGGGTCATATGCCTATGCCGTCAAATAAACTTTCTTATAGGTATTCGCAAGACCTTAGCCATTTATAATTGTGGCATTTATTCAAGCGGTTGGTACACCACCGAACTGCCTGTAAATATACCGTATACAGTAATAGACTGTATCCGTTATGCATCCGTACTATGACGAGATCACGTTGCTTCCACTGTTGATCAGCATGCAAAAACCAGGTTACTAAACGGCCTCTCAACACAACCGTTTCAACTGTAGTGCTGGATCCTATCCAGACATCTTCCACAGACCTCTCGACAACAACTCATCACAGGTAGGGTAGCACTAACCTTCAATAAGAACCTACCTGCACTGGAGTTATTCACCTGCTGTAGCTGTTTTCACAATCGCAACCACTACACTATGATAGGACATCGAAACTACTTCAACAATACCTGCAAGTGGGATTATAACAAGCCCTGACTGTGGCGGCTGTTTTCCACCACGGAAACTGCTCCTACTAAATTTCTATATACAAGGGTATTAGGAACAAAAAATTGTATAGAAGATAGTGTCCAATAAATAATTTTTGTCTTCTCGGAGATATCTCAAGGAATAAATCAGAGGAGTCAGTACTCAGCCAAAGTTTCAATTTAGATACCAGCGGGCCTGTAGGCAATAAAATTTACTATACGTTGGTTTTTTTTTTCCAGAAAGCTAGAAAATTCATATAAAATTACCCTAGACCACAGACCACATTAGAGACATCTAGACAAAAACCCAACATACGACAATTTAAGGCGAAAATGAATATTATATTATTAAAATAAATTGAAAATTTTTAACGAAACTAACTCTCCTTAATTTTTTTTGCACATAATTGTTAAATATACTATTTTGCTTTGTATTTCAACAACTTTCAATGAAATATTGCGATTTCTCGTTGGTGAAATATCGGGCGAAAAAACAAACAAGTACTGTTAGAGCCAAATAATTAAAAAAAAAAAAAACGCAACTAAAAATGAACAAACTCGACGTTATTCACTAGGCTTTATATTTCTAAAGCAGTCACAATCTAAGAAAATTATCTCCATTCTAATACATTTTTTTATTTTTCCCGACGTTATTCACTAGACTTCTTCATTATTTTTGATTTAAGGTATAAATTATTATTCTGCTACAAATAGTTTGCCAGAAAGTCGCATTGAAAAATGTATGAAACTTGCGAAACTTGGTGCTGACTCCTCTTAAGGCGTCTTAAGAAGCCAGATTATAATCCCACTGAATTTCCAAGGAACGATATTAGACTCTTATTGTGATAAAAGCAGTAAGGCTATCTAAATTCAATAAATTCTTTAGAGTCTGTGGTTGGCGGATTTAAAGAGCTTCAGTTCATTGTCAAAACTCTTGCAGAACAGCAAAAACAGATTAAAATTCTCGAAAAAAAAAGCAATAAAGAACTCAATGTGGAGGCAACTGCACTTAGGAATCGAGTTAATTTTATGGAAGAAAAATCATTGAAGTTAAACATCGAAATCGTTAGCGTAATCACCCATCGGAAGATGTTCTTGATTTAGTAAAAATATGTATAGCTTCCGAAAGGTTTCTATTGATGAGGGTAGTTTATCTAGGCATACAGGAAACGACCTAATGATAGACATTCTGGCGGAACTGGGAAAATTATATTTATGTAGGCTTGTTTTAATATTAATAAATCTTTAACAGTAGATAAGTAATACTGGAATGCAAAGAAATAGAAATATTTGCATAAATGAATTTTTATCAAGTTTTAAAAGGAAACTATTAGGTAGAATAATTTAGCAGGGAATTCAATTAAAATATATTTAAAACGCGTAGAAATTTCTAATACTATAAAAGTCAAAAATAATAGCACTCTTGAAACTCTGCAGAAAAAAATATACTCGAAATGAATATTAGCATTTATTAGCAGAATGGAATAAATTAGCTATTTGGAGTAATCATTATGATATAATTTGACGGTAGTTATAATGTGTTTCGTGAAAATAGAAAATATTGTTTGTCTGGTATTAATTGATGGGGGTGGAATTCTTCTTGTTGTCAATAAAAATTTGTATGCTGCTCACAATATTGAATTTGCGACTACTTATGAAGACTCATGGATTAAATTCCAAACAAATAATTATTACACTTTTGTCGTTTGTGCTTATAATCGCCCAGCATCTACTTTCGAAATTTACGATGATATGTTTAATAACATTTCAAATGCAATTTTTGGTGACTATAACTTTCCTAATCTGATTTGGGAATATGATATGAATAAATGTTCAATGCAAATTATTTTTAATATTAACCGTTGGTACATATAGCCTTTTACTTATAAAACTGTATATCATTCTGCCAAATTAAACAATACAGGGTGTTCCGCGAACTATGGGCCAAACTAAAACAGATGAAAGTAGATCGAAAACGTCATTACACATTTTTCCATTTGACGCATTGCTTTCAAGATTTTCGCATTTTTCTTAGTTTTTGCCTTTGAACAATTTATGTAAATAAAATAATAAAATTAACAAACTTCATAATATAATTTAAATAAATAAATAAATAAATAAATTAAATGCATAATATTTTCCTCGTGCAGCCATTTTTTACATAATGCTACTAACTTGCCTTGTTAGTGAGATTCAGACAATTTCTTTTATCAAAAACTTCCCAATCAGACCCAAAACATTACATTTCTTAGAAAATGAACCAAAATGAGAATAAACAGATTACGTTTGGACTTTTTACCGGGTTAAACTTAATTTTGTTCAAGAAGCTGCACCGATGAGTGTAAGGTTTTCTGCTGACACGAAACGCTTCTTCTTCTTCCTTTTCTTTATTTTTCAGCCCACTGCGTGGCGTATACAGGTTCGATTCGCTTCGAATGAATCTGTTTCTTTAAAATTTTTTAAATTTTTTTTAATAAATAAAAAAATTGTTTTTTTTCTATTTTTCTCAAACTTTTCATTTCTTTCTTCTTTTTTTCATTTTTTCATTTGTTTTTCAAATCACACAATTTCGCTATTTGTGACCTGTTGATGAGTCAAACCAAGACTTGAAACTTGTTACCAAAAATTAATGGGTTGCGTGATGAAATAACAAATTAGAACATTTTTCAGCTTTTGCTATATACCGGAGAATCCCAAAAAATTCTTTCTTGAACAAAATGAGAATATGTGTCCAGGTACCTGACGTGTAATCCCTTAGGAAAACATACGCAGTAATATCCCTCAAAACAATACAGCAATAATTTTACAATATATGAAAAGTGAAATTTTACCGAGTTCATTTCAAATGAAGAGAGGCTTGTTTTAGGGAAACGGTAAAAATTAAACAGGATTTTTGACACCATTAGAAAGGTTACAAGTTGAGGTAGTTCTTAGAGATACCTGATAATTAAAAATTTTATGACAAAATTCCAAGTAATTCACCTTTGAAGTAATTCAAAGTTTCTTTAACACTGTCATATGCTTCAATTTAAAGTCGAATTACTTTAGAAATAATACCTTCTGGGAAATTTTTTTTTTATTATTAGAATGCGCCAAGTGTGTTGAAAAAGTGATTAGGTATAAAATTCAAATAGATAACAGAAAAATGATCAAAAAATCACGTTTTTTGCGAAAAGTAAGAAAAATGCGAAAAGCTTGAAAGCAATGCGTCCAATGGAAAAATGTGTAATGACGTTTTCGATTCCAAATAAGCTCTAGTTTCATCTGTTTTAGTTTGGACCATAGATCCCGGAACACCCTGTATAACCATAATGAGACACATAATTTTAATTTTGACTATCAGAACCAACACAAGCTCGCTGTAGTGACACTTTCAATAAATAAATGGTCAACAATACATGCGTTTCACCACTTAGTCGGTGTTAGTATTAGTATGTTAAACTAAATATAAACCAAGCACCGAATGAAATTACATGCAATGCACAAAAACATTAAATTTGTTCGAGACGGCATTTTTTTGGATTCTCTGGTATATAGTAAAAGCTAAAAACAATTTTTTGTTATTTGTTATTTCATCACACGACCCATTTGATTTTGGGTGAAAAGTTTCAAGTCTTGGTTTTGACGGTCCCAAATAGCGAAATTGAGTGATTTGAAAAACAAATAAAAAAACGAAAAAAAAAATTAAGAAAAATAGAAAAAAAAATTTATTAAAAAAATTTAAAAACCAGATTCATTCGAAACGAATCGAACCTGTGTACGCCCACAGTGGGCTGAAAAAAGAAAAACATAAAACAAAAAAAATTAAATATTATATTGTCACAAAGCATAAACGGTAGACGCCGACAATAACATAAAATAAAATGCTTAAATCTCTTAGGCGTACTTATTTCCCATGTAATAAAAAGTAACCAATTAATCATTCCTGTAATGTCTTTGAAACGAACTAGCCGAAAAGAATCTGTATAGGTCGGCACCGGTGAGAGGCTGCTTGTAAAAGAAATTATCTTTGCCCCTGTTAATTTGGGTTTCTGGTAATAATTCTCAAAACAGGCTAAAAGGTATCAAGGTGAAAATAAAGAAACTGAGACTGCGCATTTTAGTCGTCAGACAGTCCTCTTGCGTACGCGAATATCCAGCTAAAAAAATAAAAGTGGATACTAGTGTTAAAATATTTGGAACTGTCCTTAAGTTTGTGAGTGGATATTTTAGTATTTTAGGTTTAATATTACTAAGCAGAGTAGTACAGTCAATCTGAATCCTTATTGTGTTGTACTATAGTTGTGTGGTTGATTGATTGTGTGGCTGTGTGTGTTATATGTAGTTAGGGTCTAAGCGCTCAATTATTTAGAGGTCTCAGTGATCGAATGTGTAGACGAGTCTAAGTGATCCGTTGTAATGGTCTAAGTGATCAGTTGAACTGGGCTAAGCGATCAATTATTTAGAGGTCACAGTGATTGCATGTGTAGGCGGGTCTAAGTGATCCGTTGTAATGATCTAAGTCATCAATTGAAATGGTCTAAGTGATCAATTATTTAGAGTTCTCAGTGATCGAATATGTAGACGGGTCTAAGTGATCGATTGTAATGGTCTACGTGACCAGTTTAAATGGTCTAAGTGATCCATTATTTAGAAGTCTCAGTGATCGAATGTGTAGACGGGTCTAAGTGATCGGGTGTAATGGTCTAAGTGATCATTTGAACTGGTCTAAATGATCAATTATTTAGAGGTCACAGTGATCGAATGTGTAAGCGGGTCTAAGTGATCGGGTGTAATGGTATAAGTGATCAGTTAAAATGGTCTAATTGATCAATTATTTAGAGGTCACAATGATCGAATGTGTAGATACAGAATGGATGAATGTGTGATGTAGATAATAGAAATCCTCTCACTTAGTAATTTTACTCATTTGAAACTTTCAATTACCTTGCAGGACACAATAGTGTGCAGGAGCGTGCCATTACTCCCAATGTCAACGAATGGGATCGCGCTGTTAAGTGAATAAGTGTCCACATAAAAAAAAACACATTAACAAAAAAATAAAAACAAAAAAATAAATTAATAAAAAGTGTCTTTCATTTATAGTAGTTAACAATATAGACGTTTTCTTAAAACATGCTTAGAAACATCAACATTAAAATTCTCAGTCATATTATTAAAAGTAATGCACATGCGATTAACAGGTTCATACATGCTAGAGTTAGGCCTTGAGAATTTATCATGCAACAGAGGTAGCCTTCACAAATTGTGCCTACTATCATGGAGAGAGATTTTGTCCAGTAACAATAAAGAATCAATATTCGTGTTTAAGAGTTGATGCACAAAAGTAACACCGGCAACCATGCGACATTTCTCAAGCAGTGCATATTTAAAAGCTTCAAGCGATCCTTATAGGGTGGAAGAATTGATGAATTATTCCAGTGTAGGTGCCTGAGCCCACCATAGAACTACTTTTTGATACTATGTAGTTTATGTTGGAGATAAAATTCAATCTGTTCTCACATTTGACACCTAAGTAACAGACAGAGTCCACACGGCGAATCGAGGAATCCGAGAAATTAGTGTCTGATTCCAATTAACAGTCATAATCATACATTTTTCGATATTGAGTACCAAATTATTGCTCCTGCACCAATTGCAGACCTGCCCGAAATAAACCCATGTTGGTTTGAAGAGAGCAAACTCGTACAGGAAGTTGATAGTTGACAGTAAATGATAGATTCGAATAATTTGGGCATGCAAGATAATTATGCAATAGGCCTATAATTACAAATTACATTCTTGCTACTATTTTAGTGGATAGGTATTTTGCACAATAATTCTTAGTGGAGCTGAAATTGCAAGGCCATTTAAAAAAGGCAGGAGGGATCCTATCAGGACCAGTTGTGAAGGCATTTGGAAGGGATAGTGAATGAAACGTTATGAGAGTCGTTCATATGACTGGAGTTGCTATTTTGAGATTGAAAATTTGACGAGGCAAAGGCATTGTCAATAAAATAAGTAAAAAACGAGTTTTCAAACAAAATTGAGGCCAAGCCGCATGAAAAAGTAGAAAATAAAATTTTCTTCACACAGAGGTGGACTCAGATTTTATTCGCTGACAATCACCGATATATTTCAGTATGATCAATCAGAGGTAATAAGTGATTTGATTCATGAAGAGAAAGAATATTCAAGAGAAATGCCCCAATCAAAAAATCTGAGTCCACCTCGGTGTGTGAAGAAAAGTTTTTTTTCTACTTCTTCATGCGGCTTGGCCTCAGTTTTGTTTGAAAACTCGTTTTTTACTTATTTTATTTTCTGCCTTTTTCACGTTAACTAAATTGTTCTAATATCAATTTAACAGAACTTAATTATATTTTTACTTAATTCTAAATTATTTTTGTTTCTTACTTTCTTTTTAATTTTCCGTTTTCCTTTTAATTTTCCATTTTCCTTTAATTTTTCTTATATTTATCCTTATATTTCTTTCTTTCTTCTTTATTTTGAGTCAATTTTTGATTATTCGCAGTGAAATTTTTTGCGTCCATACGACTCGGGAGTTTCCAATCGACTGACCGTACTTCGAACACAATCCGAACAGTTTCCATAACTCGGACTACGGTTTACCGAGGTTTCGAAAAATTTGAAATTTTGAAGGCAGTTACGATGAGATGATTGGAAGTCAGCATCGTGGTTGCCTGGAAGTTTTTGATCAGCTTATCATTACCGACATTTTAAGTCCGAAAACAAATATTTTTCAAGTATCAAATTGTTGAAGTACTGCAACGGTTTTCTGAAATTAAAATTATGTTTTAAACAGCGCTTTTTAGCTGTATTCCAACTTGATCCCATATAACATGAATTTTCCCGATTTTCCATGTTTTCCACAGACTTTTCCTAATACTATAAAATTTTTTTAAAAATTTACATGAATTTTCCTCGATTTTTCATGCAAGTTTTCATGATTGTTGAAGAGAAAGTATTGATGCCAGTAGGGCGAAAAAAAATGATTCCGCCATAGCTTTTAAAACTTTTTTGTCGGAAAATTTTCGGGAAAAGTCGGAAAATTCCGAAAATTTTCGGAAAATTTTCCAGAAAAATTAGAAAATTCTGAATTTTTGCTGAAACAGATTTATCACTAATCATATCGATGAAAATTTTCCGATGATTTTCGCGCTTTTCCTCGTTTTCCATGGAGTTTTCCACAAAAGCAGCTTTATGCAACTAATTCCGCTCTACAACTTTGTCTTAGGTTGCAAAACGCTCAAATGCTTCCTTGGTCGGAAAAACCCCGGAAAAGCGTTTTACATGAATTTTCCTCGATTTTTCTGCAAGTTTTCACCATTGTCGGAGAGAAAGTAATGATGCCGGTTGATAGGAAACTTGATCCTGCATAATTTAGAAAAATTTTTTACTGGAAAATTTTCCGGAAAAGTCGGATAATTCCGGAAATTTTTTTCGGAAAAATCGGAAAACTCTGCATTTTTCCTGAAACGGATTTATCACTAATCAAATTTGTACCAGATTTTCAAATGATTTTTCCCCATTTTCCGGGTTTTCCATGGAAATTTTCGGCTCAAATTTTGATAGATTCAATTGTCACGCGACATGAACCTGTGTGCCAAATTTCAGCTCAGTGATTGCGAAACGAAGTTTGACTTAGTACCTTGTTGTATTGTAGAGGCGTTACTACTGCAGACGTAACCAAATGGTAAGTGTCTCACTCCAATATAAAATCAACGATGGCTTGAACTGATGTAGGGAAGCTAACATTTTTTTCTTAGAAATTAACTGGAAATTTTATCTTAAAATTTATACACTGTAAAAAATTTGAACACTTGTTGCCACAAAGCTTAGGAATTTTTCCCTAAAATGTAGGGAATATTCCTTAAAATGTAGGGAATATTTCCAAAACTGTAAAGAATATTCCCTACATTTTAGATAAAAATACAACAATTGTACACATTTTTTAAAGTGTACGAATTTTTGGATGCCGACAACAATTTTTATGAGCGTAGACGAGTAAACATGCAATAAGTATTTTTTTGTTTTTAATTTACAGAAAATGTTTCTATTGAGGCGAGGCATTGGTGTCGACCGCGGCCAATGCATTAAAATTCGAAGGAAGAAATTTACAGCAAATTTCTAAGAAAAAAGCGTTCCTGATTTAGGTCTACTTGCCCAGTCTTTGTATGCAATTAGTTTGTCTATAATTAAAGTATTTCTGTCTTGATTTGTTAAAAAATAGAAACTTGGGTGTTGTGTGCCTGAGCATTAGGAACATTTTATGTTAATAACAACATTTCTTAGCTACAATTTTCAACGTAACTAAACTAACTTGGTTACCAGAAATGTTGATAAGAGGCGCTTTCGGCAAGCACATTCTCAGTGAGACAAGTGAGATATTCTCAGTTATCTCACTGAGACTGCACTTTCGGTTAACTGCCTTAGTTCCATATTGAGCTACAAGAATCGAACGCAACCACTGAGCAACTAAGCCAAGTGAAACTGAATTGTCTTGTCTCAGTTGACTCAGTTTCGTTATTTTGTGATTTTAATTGCTATTTAAAGTTTAGTGAGCTATTTGAATAAACTAAGAACACTTTCCTCAATGTATTACTATCCGTTTTCTGTGGTCAAAATTATTTAAGTGTCAAAATTGGCAAATCAGCTGATTGGTTTCCACTGAGACAACTGAGACTGTTGCTCAAAGTGCTTACCGAAATCCCCTAAGGTTTTCATTTTTTTTATATCCGTTCATCTGTATATTTACTTATTTATGCTATAATCTACCTATATTCACTGATGCTATTGTCATGATCAAATCTAAATTGATACCTTTTACCCTCTCATTCAATATTCTAATTCTAAAGTTGATGGATTCAACGAACTTGTGTAATTTTTAGATTTCGTCTACTTATACACCTCGTCAGAGAAAAGAAACGTGAGTAAAAATATACATCTTGGCAAATTATGCAAAATGCAGTTAAATAAAAACTCCGATCTTTGTTTTATGCTTGTTATTATTCACTCGGCGTTTCGGGCCTTGATTAGTACCCTTCTTCAGGAGTTAGCTAAATTAGAATATAAGATAGTATTACATGTAATTAAAATATTTGGTATTCTCACCTTTGTTCTTGATATGATGAAAAATTTATTAAAAAAGATATTATTGAAACATATTTCACAAAAAAATACACATTAAAAATATAATAAAAACGTTAACTGAACATATAAATAAATAAATAATTTAATCAAAATAAATAAATAAATAATTTAAACAAATAAATAGGTAAAATTTAGATTGCTGTTTTATTTAAGGGACCACAGATGAATGGTGTGCGGAGTTCTTTGTCATGCTGTGATGTCAATTTCAGTTTCAATAATATCTTTTTTAAAAAATTTTTCATCATATCAAAAACAAAGGTAAGAACACCAAATATTTTAATTATATGTAATAATATCTTGTAATCTAATGTAGCTAACTCCTGAAGAAGGGTACTAATCAAGGCCCGAAACATCGAGTGAATAAATAAAAAGCATGAAACGAAGATCGGAGTTTTCCTTAAGAAATATCCCAAACCTTACATCATAGACCCGATCAAAAACATAACCAGCTGGAAACCTCCAATCAGCTGTAAACCATCATTAAATAAAAACGTAAATTGTTGTATCAAGAAGGGGTTACCCGATTTAGTCCATTTTTGAAATTGTATTCACAGTTTTTGTGAAAACACGGTGCACAAAAATTAAATGCAGTGTGCAAAATTTTAGCTGTATAAGTGAACGTGTTCTCTAGTTATCGAGAGGACAGACAGACAGTTAGGTAAGTGCCACACCAGGCCACTGATATGCTGATGTACTGATGTGTTAATATGCTGATTATCAGCAGCACTAATATCATTGAGGCCCGTGTTGTATACCTAAAAAGGGTTAACAATGATAATTGTAATTAACAATTATCATTGGGAAAAAACATGAAAAATATTTGAGTTTCATAAATGGAAATAAGCTAATCATGCTTAAAACATGGTTAGCTTATCTCTCTGCAAAGCGAAAAATTGCCATCAGCAATTTCGTCACATTCCTTTGCACAAAACCAAAATATTTTCCCATAAGAACGACTTGGGAAAAATAGAAGTTTTAAGTTTCATCCCAAGTCGTTTCATATAGAAAAAAAACAAAAGCCCCACGACAAATCTTACCTTCAGTAAGATTTGTCGTAAATACGATATGTATGTACATACATACAAACATACATATCGGGCGCATAAAATTTTACGTCGGTGAAGACTGAAATGATCAAGTCTTCACCGAAAAAAGCTCTTATCAGCGAATTGTCGCGAGCTGCATACATTGTGATCGCAACAATGTATGCACGATAGCACGACGATGGTTGGATATTTATGAAAATATCAAATTTCAATTCCAACCATCGTTCGTCGCGATAATTCTGGGCATGTTTAAACATGCCCAGCGGTAAATAATTTTCTCAGGATAGGAATGCTAATTAAGCACTTTTCCTATCCTGAGCAACAAGACTTGCGATTAAAAAGATCCAAGTCAAGTACAGTCGGTTTTTGAGCGTTTTTGGTAACAGTTGGCGAGCGGTACGAAGATAGAATTATATACGTCATAACGAGTGACTCTGGTGTTAATGTGGCAGTAATAAAAAGTGCGAAGAATTTACACCAGTGTTAACAAAATAGAATGTTCTGGGTTAATTTAGTAAAATTTAGAAAATAAGGTGTTATGTAAAAATTAGAATAAAGAAAATAAGTTACACAAGTGTTAACCGAATAGAATAAAAGTGAATAAGGATTAAAAACAAAAAGGAAGAATTGGTGTTTGGATATTATTGCCCCGTCACTGGTAAGTGATATTGGTTACCCCTGAATATATAACAAAATTGGCGCAGCCGGTAGGATAGTGGAAGCCTGCTTTTCGAAAAATCAAAAGTAGAAAAGTATAAGAGCTTTAAAATCCGCTATCCTGCGAACCTAAGGGGTTCCCTTGACGAAGCCACTCAGGCCAAGTCACCCCCAACACTCGGGTAGATACCATCTCTAGGCGCCTCTGCTCCAGGCGGGCAAGCGTTCACCCCAAATAGTGCACAGGCACCACCGAGGGATACTATCAAACACTCCAAAGAAGGAAGTGGAAAACCATCCAAAACCTCCCAGAAGGACAAGTACAGATCAGCCAGGACACAGCTCTAAAAACAGCCTGAAGCTCCAGCCAACCAGACGAACAAACGCTAGCAGTCAACGATCCGGAGTTGAAGAGGAAATCGAAGACGGCTCATAAGCCCCCTTTTCAACTAGATCCAGGGGAAGTTAAGACGGCCCAGGGCCCCCCCAGCTGCAAAAGTAAGCCGAAATCAACCGACAAAGGATTGAGAGGGAACTCGAAGGCGGTTAAAGAAACCCCCCTCTCAATTACAGCAAAGGGACCTAAGCAGGCAAGGAGCCCCCCTTTCACTGAACAGCGCATCATATGCCAGCCGACAATCCTGCTCTACCTCAGCAGGAACCAGAAACAGCAGCGAGGGAAAACTCTCCATCTTTAGCCGACGCGGGATTAACCCCAGGTGCCAATACACAGCACCCCGGTGAAGGTACATCATCCGCTGCAGGAGAAAAACCTCCACAGTTACCCCCAACAGGACCTAGACTTCGAAGCGGAACCGTTCTGCCAGGTCTGAATAGTCAAGTAAGTTTAGCTAAGTTTTTAAATAAATTATACGAGAGAGCGCGGGAATCGGATAAACTGACGATTACCCATTGTGACGCCTTAGATCACAAATTAAAAACAGAGCGTGAGACCAGACTCGTCAAGTTAAAGACCTTAAAGGAAAAAACAATACAGTTCCGAAAGGAACTAGAACAGTTTTCCGAATCTCGGCGCTCACTCAGTTTAGATCTAGAAAAGAATAAGAGTGTTAGGTTAAGTGACAGTGATAGTGATAGCGACAGTGACGGTGAAGTAGCTGAACCAACTCCCGAAGACCTGCTAATCGATTGGCTCGAAGAATCCTTAACGGAAATCAGCCCAGAAACAAGCCCAGCTAGTCCACCCAAATTTCAATTTCCAGTCAATAGACTACACATAATGGTGGATTACGCTAAAGTAGCTAAGCTCACAGCTCAACTCGTTCCCTTATTTTCGGGTGAAAGTACCCCACAATTGGGACGAGAGTTACAAACCTTCATTGGCTGTTGCAAACAAACTATGCAGTGCCTTAATAACGAAGAAAAAGTGGCTTTCATTCAGGTCCTTCCTACAAGACTCAGAGGTGACGCATACCAATTATTCGCTTCAGACGTCCCTGCTTCATTTACTGAAGTAGAGGAACGTTTAAACAGAACGTATCTTCCCCGTGAGACATATCAGGAGCTGGTGAACAAACTAATTACCACCAGACAAAACCCGTTAGAATCTCTCACTGTGTTCATTACAAGATTGAAACAGTTGTTGACGATTTGCAACGAGGCAGCGACACAGAAGTATGGAGCTGAGGCAGTCCCTGCTGTGAAAACACAGCTGATGGATTTCGCCAAAAACGCTCTGAAAAGTGGAGTAACTAACCCACACCTGTGTCAATATTTGCTCACGCAGGGAGAAGGCGATTTAGAGTCACTAATTCAAAAAGCCTTGGACATGGAGAAATTACAACAAAGTGCTACATTCGTCCAGACTCCTCTGGTACAAGCTCCTCCAATGGCTCCAGTAGACCCAGATTTACGAGTGAGAGCTTACTATAGAGCTCCGTACTATCAAATGCCATCAACACCTATGTTCGCATCACCTCGAGCTCCAAATCCAACCCAGTTTTCACGCAATGTGAATAACCCAGGTTCATCACAGTCACGACAAAGACCGTTTACAAACACTGATGCCAGAAACTCGGATACAGATGCACTGGTCCGTAACATCACGTGTAATTTCTGCCAGCGAAAGGGTCATACATATACAGATTGCCTTAAGCGCAAGAACACCCCTTTCTGCTCAAACTGCAAAATCTATGGACATGACGTCCGTGATTGCAGAAAAAGTCAACAGACCCAACAAATTGTTCCTCCACGCCTCTCCCACAGACCTACACAGGATCAACACAACACAAAGAGTCCTCAAGTCTTCAATATAAGACTCAAATGCACCTTTTGTGGTCGCCGAGGACATGCAGACGAAGACTGCCGCCAGAAGAAAAAATGGGAAGCCCGGAGTCAGGGAAACGACATGCAGTCGACCCAAAACTCCCCGGCTCGACTATAAACCCAACTAAAAAATTAAAAGGGTCACCTCAAGCGCCCGAATCCGGTGTCCCTACAGTGAAACTTCCACTGGACATAAGCCTTAACGGCCATACAAAACTAGTAGTGGACACTGGCGCTGAGGTTAGTATTATTAAGAAAAGAGCAATTAAAGACCTCAAGATAATTAATTCCAATGAGGCATGCACTTTACAGACCCCATTTGGAACCGGAAAGACATTGGGAAATTGCAAGGGCAACTTCAATTTTAAAAATAAAATTCCCTGCAAGTTTCAGGTGGTACAAAACCTGCCAGGTCTTTCCGATGACGGCCTATTAGGAAACGATTTCCTATCAAACAATTGTAATGTTGAAGGCCCAAATAAAGCACTCAAGTTTCCTTGTACGGAAACAAATCCCGAAGAGTTCACCGTGCCCTTGTCATGCAAAACGGACAAGCTGTATTCCAGAAAAGCAGTCGAAGTGAGGTCACTTGCTGAAAAGATGGAACCTAAACAGGTTAAGCTATCTACATGCAGTGTCTCCAAGGCATCTCAACAGAGTAATGCTGGCTGCCAGGTTCAACAAGAGCCGACGGAATACGAAAAGAGCTGTCTGGGTGATCAAGAAACCAGCGATATGAGGCAGCATCTGGTTACTTTAGAGGAACCGATATGCATACCTGCTAGGTCACAAATTATCACCACAGTCCCGTTACGAGTGAAGGAAGAAATGCTCTGTTTATCTAAAGAGATAGGCGACGGAGTCTTCCTGGCCAACAGTTTACTCCCTACTGGGAAAGAAACAGTGCTAGTTGCCATACTCAACATTAACAATTTTAAAGTAGTCATCAACAGTTTATTATTACAACTGCTCCCTATACATGACTACGCCGTCATCCCAATAGGAGAAGCCGCTGATACACAACACGTTCTCAAGCCGAATAAATCGCAAGCGAGTAACACAAACATCAGTGAGCCTCCCAAGGCAGAACAGAAGTCAAGCAAAACTTCTTTCTCCAGAATACCTAGATATAAGTTACTAACGCGGCCCAAGAGCCCCACACAAGGCGTGTGCGAGCTCAGTAAGACCCGAACAGAGGCAGCAATGACTCCACCGTCCAATAGAGTAAATTATAAAAAAATTTCGAGGCCCAAGAGCCCTATAAAAGATGCGAGCGAGATCCAGAAGCCGGTAAACAAGATGCCGAGGACTCCTCCGTCTAGTTCACCTAGATTTAAGATATATACGAGGCCAAAGAGCCCTATAACAGGTGCGTGTGAGCTCAGTAAGACCTATTCTCAGGCAAAGACGACTCCACCACCCAACCAAGTTAGTGTTAAGAAACAACAGTGGCCCAAGAGCCCTACCAGCAGTGCGTGCGAGCTCAGTAAGACCTATTTAAAGGCAAAGTCGACTCCACCACTTAATAAAATTAGTATTAAGAATACAAGGTGCCCCCTGAGCCCGATAAAAGACGCGTGCGAGATCCGTAAGACCTCATTGAAGGCAAAGTTGGCTCCACCGTCAAATAGTATTAAGAGAACCAATTTTTCACGGCCTATTAGCCAAAATACGAAAGCGTGCGAGTACTCGGACCAAACAAAAGTACCCATAAAACATGGTACTCCACCGTTAAAAATGCAGGAAGCCCATTCCCTGCCATCTAGTAATGTAAGTAAAACAGATAGTAAGTACACAACTACACCAAATGAGGAAAGAGACATAAGCTTTTCGGAAAACACAGCTATCTTACAACACGTAAAATACTTATTTCCGGATCATGAAGATCCCACACATACTCCGCGAGTCAACAGGTTAGACCAAGAGCTCAGCCTAGACCCAAACCTAAATGCGGAAGAAAAAGCTTCGATATCCGAACTCTGCTACGAGTACAATGATATCTTCTTTCTAAAAGGTGATAAGCTCACATACACAAATGCTATCACCCACAATATCCCTTTAATACAAGATCAAGCGCCCATAAACCAAAAGGCCTACAGACTACCAGAGACCCAGAGACAAGTGATCAACGAGCAATTAAGAGAAATGCTAGAAAACGGGATAGTCCAAACTAGCAAAAGCCCTTGGAATTCACCCTTATTAGTTGTCCCCAAAAAGGCGGGACCCGATGGTGAAAAAAGGTGGCGCGTCGTTGTCGATTTTCGCAAATTGAATGAAAAGACAATTGGCGACGCATTTCCGCTACCCCGAATCGAGGATATTCTTGACCAACTAGGTCATGCCAGGTACTTTACCACTCTCGATTTGGCCAACGGCTATCATCAAGTCTTAGTCGACAAAAAAGATCGACATAAGACCGCTTTTAGCACTAATTACGGGCACTACGAATTTAAGCGTATGCCATTCGGACTCAAAGGAGCTCCCGCTACATTCCAACGCCTCATGAACTTCGTTCTGACAGGCCTACAAGGCCTCGAATGTTTCGTTTATCTTGACGACATCGTCATTTACGGGAAAAACCTAAATGACCACAATGATAAACTTCGTAAAGTCTTCGACAAATTGAGAGAGAACAACCTCAAACTGCAGCCAGAGAAGTGCCAGTTCTTGAGACGAGAAGTTGTTTACCTAGGGCACAAATGCTCTAGCGAAGGTGCATTACCAGACCCCAGCAAAACGGCCTGCGTCCAAACATTTCCTGTTCCCAGAACAGTAAGGCAAGTTCAGTCCTTTTTAGGACTCGCCAATTACTATAGGAAGTTCATTCCGGACTTCTCTAAAATCGTTCGTCCAATCACGAATTTACTCCGCAAGGACGTAAAATTCAATTGGACCGAGAAATGCCAAGAAGCATTTCAAAGCATTAAAAATGCTCTAAAGTCCCCACCACTTTTAATCTATCCAGATTTCTCTAAACCCTTCAATCTTACAACGGACGCCAGCAACGAAGCATTAGGCGCCGTGCTTTCCCAAGGAGAAGTGGGAAAAGACCAGCCAATCGCCTATGCAAGCCGAACGCTGAACAAAGCCGAGAGAAATTACTCCACAATTGAAAAGGAGTTATTGGCTATAGTCTGGGCCACTAGGAATTTCCGATGCTACCTCCAAGGCAGGAAATTCACGGTCTATACTGACCACAAGCCTCTCAAAGGTGTCTTTAACGTTAAAGACCCGACTTCCCGGTTGGTGAGATTTCACCACAAATTATCAGAATTCGATTATACCATCGAATATAAACCAGGGAAGTATAATACCAATGCGGATGCATTAAGCCGCATTCCACAAGTATTAATCGAAGACAATACAGGCAACACTTTAACGGTACAAGCCCAAGTCCACCACACTATGGACTCAGATGTGGAGGAAAACATTTCCCCAAGTAAAAAGAAAACCAAAAAACCCGCTCATTGCTTCGCCGTGACCAGAGCTCAAAAACAAAGAGCCCAAGAGGCCAATACTAGCTCCAGCGCTGAAACACCGCCCACGGCAGCGGAAGATAAAGAAACTAAACTCCCAGAGGCGGAAATACAACCCCCTGCTACGCTTGACCAAGAAATAAGTCCAGTCAAGGCACCTGAGATAATCACGAGCCCCAAGGAAGTTCAAACAATCCTAAAGGATTACCACGACTCTCCTTTCGGCGGCCATCAGGGTGTCATCAAGACTTATAAAAGAATCAGACGCAAGTATTGGTGGAGACACATGCTTAGCGATATAAAAAAGTACATAAAAAAATGCCCTAAGTGCCAAACAATGAAGGCATCGCCACAATTCAAGATGCCAATGGTAATAACGGACATCGCAGAACAACCTTTCGACAAGGTTTACCTCGATATAGTAGGTCCACTAGAAGAGACCATATCAGGTAATAAATATATCTTAACTTTCCAAGATAATCTCACCAAGTTTGTCGATTGGTATGCCATACCAAATGGAGAAGCAGTAACGGTGGCGCAAATCTTTTTCAATGAGATTGTCACGCGTTATCGCATTCCAAAGAGAATAGTCACCGATCAGGGAACTAATTTCCTGAGTGAGCTATTCAAGAAGGTCTGCAAACTGCTAAAGGTAAAGAAGTTACAAACTTCCGCATACCATCCACAGTCTAATGGAGCACTAGAACGTGCCCATAGACCATTAATCGAATATCTGCGTACAATCGTAGACGAAAATCCCAAAACATGGGATCAATTCCTACGAACCGCTGCATTCGTGTACAATAACAGTGTACACGAGGGTACTAAACTAACCCCGATGGATTGCCTTTACGGCTTCACAGCGGATGTCCCATCTAATTTAAAACGGGACCCTGAGCCCGTATATAACCACGAAAGTTATTACCATATGCTCAAATACAGATTACAAAAATCATATGCTACGGCTCGTAAAAATCTCTTAGCCAGCAAACAACGCTCAAAGGCATATTACGACAAAACAGTCAGGCCTCTCACTTTCCACCTAGGAGACAAAGTCCTCCTCAAAAGTGAAAGCCGCAAACACAAATTGTCTCAAATCTGGGTTGGCCCATATCTGGTAATAAATGTACCCAGTCCAACAAACACTACCATAAAAATAGGCAAGCGGCAGGTTGTCGTACACAACAACCGTTTAAAGCCCTATTATGAGTAGCATACTGGTACAAATATCTTTAGCAAATAAGTTCCCATCATACAAAATTCTACAATTAAATTAAGTTCTTCTAGTTACACACACAAGATCATCTAGTACGACTAATTGACTAACGAAGCCTATCCTTCATTTTCTACAGAACATGAAGCACATACTGGTGTTAATATGTTGCTTTCATCTGGCAATGGGACAGATACAAACGGAACCCTACACAATAAGTCCCCTGAACAATACAGGAATACTATATGAGGACTTAGGAAAATTACAAGTATACCACAGCGCATGGAATGTTTTAACGGAAATCAACCTGATGGAATTGGACAACCAAACGCTTATGGCAGAACAGGCAGAACACTTAGTTTACCGACTATGTTCAAATCGCTCTCAAACCGATGAGCTATGCCTGGTACAGCAAAAACACGTTCATTCTCTCTTAGAAAATATCAAGAGAAGAACAAGTGTCATTCGAGAAGTGGTCCCCAAATCAAGATCAACAAGATCCATCTTCGATGGAATAGGCAATGCAATGCACTACCTATTCGGGACCATGGACAGCACTAATGAACAAGAGGTATACAGTCGACTCGAGGAGCTCGAAACAAATACAAAAGCACTAGCCGACCTGGAAAGACAGCAGATCAGTGTAGTCAAAACTACATTACAACAAATTCAAAAGCCACTGACATCTCTGCAGGAAAGACAACGTCAAATAAATCTCCAGGTAAATAGAATGCAAAATATCACGGATGATTTACTAATGAGACAATTAAGGCAGGAGATAATTTCAAGCCTGACCTTACAAATTGTCGAGATTGAGTACAGGCAACAAGCCTTACTCGACATAATAATCTCCAGTAAAAATAACCAGTTGCATCCGCTAGTGGTGTCTCCCAAAAGTTTATTAGAGATATACCACAAGTCCCACGCTACTTGCCCAGATGCACAAAATTGTCTCTCCCTGTTATATCAGACAGCGGAAACAAAGGCTCGTATAGTCCAAGACAAATTAGTTATTAGAATACAACTTCCGATTTTCAATTTACCACGAATGAAGTTGTATAGGATACATAGTTTCCCTATCCATGTTAATAAAAAACAATCATTGGTACCCGAAATACAGTACTCGCACGTAGCGCACCAGGTACAGACACAGGATATTCTATTATTAAAAACACAAGATCTTAAAATCTTCAAAAAGATCACTCAATCTTCCAAAGAGGACACTTACATCGCTAAGCTAGGCATTCCCGTAACAAAGGCTACAATGTCCAAAGAATGCGTAGTGAAGCTGCTCTTTAATCCATTAAAGGAAGAGCCACAGTGTCAATTTAGAGCGCAAATACCTCCCAGAGACCTACTTATTAAATTAAGTAAACCAAATTCTTGGATATTCTCGTTGATAGAACCAACAATTGTACACCTTCAGTGTACCCAACAATTCCTAACTTCAAAAATAGAAGGCCAAGGAATAATTACTATCAACCATCCCTGTCAATTACAAGTAGGATCACAAATCCTACATTATGAGGCCGAGAATATCCAGCAATTGAGTCTCAAACAACCCAACTACTTCCCAAATATCGCTCCATTAGAGCAAACGGTAGAAAAATATCTTAATGAAACCAAAGAAAAAATACCGTCGGAAGAAATACAGACAGAACTATATTCAGGAGATGACACTAACAGCATCATCCTAGAAGGTACCCAGTCATTAAAGGAACTGGACAAAAAATTAGGAAAAATAGTTCCTCATATCAGTCACCACCCTACACATGTCCTAGCTGCAACATCAGTATCCTTAACTGGTGTTGTCATCACATGTATGGTACTGTACCTGGTCGCCAAATGGCTAGTCCCATTCATAAAAAATTATCGTTCACGCAAGCCTAAGAAAACCCCAGAGGCGGAGGAACAAAGCAAACAATTCGAAATAATCGAACCTACCCCTCTAAAAAGGACCCGCACCCTGCCACCTACAAGGTCAGTGCAAGTGGTATAGTATCACCACTTCAAATGGTCATCAGCATTATCACTGGTACTAAAATACAGACAAATGTAAGTGGTTTCTATTAACCACAAATAAATCAGTTAATCATAAAAACGAAAGGGGAGAGGACATACGTATATAAGTACTAAAGCATAGATTTAAGGAAAACTAGTGTAATAAAAACATACGTATATCCAAACTAAAAACAAAGAAAAAACGAAACCCTCCCCCGCTAGTGTTTAATAAATAATATAAAAATATAAATATTATCATTATTAACCCAGAAAAAAAAATTAAATAACCACTAACTTTAGATCATAACAAATATACAAGTGTAACAAAAAAAAAACATAACATACATATGCATAACACACAAAACAAAAAAAAAAACAGTAGAAAATAGTAAGATAATAAAGCAATAGAATAGAATAGGATTAGATATTTAAAAACAATTTTAGAAAATAAGATAACAAAAAATTTTCTTATTAAAATATAAATAAGAAAATATGTAAAAACGAAAACCTGTGCCAAACCGACCAATAGCCGAACCAATGAAAAAGCCCAACAACAACTTCCCCTGAGAATTATTCCTCTTCAAAGAATAATCCTCTTTTTCGCAGGGGGAAGGATTGTTGTATACCTAAAAAGGGTTAACAATGATAATTGTAATTAACAATTATCATTGGGAAAAAACATGAAAAATATTTGAGTTTCATAAATGGAAATAAGCTAATCATGCTTAAAACATGGTTAGCTTATCTCTCTGCAAAGCGAAAAATTGCCATCAGCAATTTCGTCACATTCCTTTGCACAAAACCAAAATATTTTCCCATAAGAACGACTTGGGAAAAATAGAAGTTTTAAGTTTCATCCCAAGTCGTTTCATATAGAAAAAAAACAAAAGCCCCACGACAAATCTTACCTTCAGTAAGATTTGTCGTAAATACGATATGTATGTACATACATACAAACATACATATCGGGCGCATAAAATTTTACGTCGGTGAAGACTGAAATGATCAAGTCTTCACCGAAAAAAGCTCTTATCAGCGAATTGTCGCGAGCTGCATACATTGTGATCGCAACAATGTATGCACGATAGCACGACGATGGTTGGATATTTATGAAAATATCAAATTTCAATTCCAACCATCGTTCGTCGCGATAATTCTGGGCATGTTTAAACATGCCCAGCGGTAAATAATTTTCTCAGGATAGGAATGCTAATTAAGCACTTTTCCTATCCTGAGCAACAAGACTTGCGATTAAAAAGATCCAAGTCAAGTACAGTCGGTTTTTGAGCGTTTTTGGTAACAGTTGGCGAGCGGTACGAAGATAGAATTATATACGTCATAACGAGTGACTCTGGTGTTAATGTGGCAGTAATAAAAAGTGCGAAGAATTTACACCAGTGTTAACAAAATAGAATGTTCTGGGTTAATTTAGTAAAATTTAGAAAATAAGGTGTTATGTAAAAATTAGAATAAAGAAAATAAGTTACACAAGTGTTAACCGAATAGAATAAAAGTGAATAAGGATTAAAAACAAAAAGGAAGAATTGGTGTTTGGATATTATTGCCCCGTCACTGGTAAGTGATATTGGTTACCCCTGAATATATAACACCCGCTACATTGTAAGAGGTAGCGATGTACTGATGTGATACTGATCTGCTGATAATCAGTACCTGATTTGCATGTTGCTGATTTTTACTGACATTAGTCGATATTTTATCTTCACTAATTAAGTCGGGTTAGTATACAATATTAAAAATGAGTGAATAAAATTTTGTTTCAAAAGTAGTGCAAAGTGTTGTTGAATAAGAGGTTAATTGGAAAAGATGTTTTCTTGTGGAATTTTTTATTAAATTATACTCCGTACTGACGAGTATTAGGGTTTCTGCCAATATGAAACGCTTCTTCAAATCAATTTTTGAAGTTCAAATTTTTCGATTTACATTAGCATAGCTTCTTTTTTACCATACATGGACTTACCTTCCAGAAGGCGTTGGGCTTCTTGGATCCTCTCATGAATGATAGTTGGACTTTATCGTTTATAATGAATTATGGCTCAATTTTATTATTGATCATGAATGATAGTTAGTTTCCTTGTAAATCCCTTCAAAAAATCCCGACTATATTAATATATAACCCACCATACACCAAATATTTGCGGTTATTTTGCTTTTTTCTTCCATTTTTTAATAATAATAGCAGTAAAACCTCGTCCTCCTCGCTGAATTTTATTTTAAGTGCTCGACTTTTAAAATAAAAATCAGATCACTTTAAGTAGATGTAGTAGTGAGGTCCTCACAATATATCAGCTGCACCCAAAAGGGCTTCCAAATGATTTCACAACTGGTGCAGATGGGATCCCTCCTGCCTTCTTTAAGTCATGCTGCCTTGCAATGACAGTTCCGCTGAAAATTATTTTCCAAAAATCGCTCGATAGTGGTTCTTCCCCGCAGCTGTGGAAAAACTCTTTTATCATACTTTTATCATATTGCAAAATTATCTTGCATTCGAAAATTATTCGAATCTATCATTTACTGTCAACTATCAACTTCCTGTAAAAATTTGCTCTCTTCAAACCAACATGGGTTTATTTCGGGTAGGTCTACAACCACGAACTTGTTGGAATTTGTCTGGGATATCATTGGCGGGTTGGCAAAAGGCTATCGGACAGATTGTATTTATAAAGACTTTAGGAAAGTCTTCGACAAGTTACCTCACTCCGTGGTGCTCTTTAAAATGTAAAAGTATGGATTTTCTCCAATATTTCTAAAAAGGATGGAGTCTTTAATTAAATAACAGAATATGCCAAATTTTATTCTGCCATTCCATCTTTAGAGTCTTGAAGGTTTCGTACCTCAAGGGAGTCACTTGATCCCGTTGTTCCTTATTCTGTCTATTGACGACATTGTCTCTGTGGTGAGATACTGTAAGGTCTTGATTTATGCTGACGATGTTAATCTTTTCGCTCAGATGAAATCTGTTAACATTTGTGAATATGTACAGGGTGACCTTCAAAAATTCTACAATTTGTACAAGCGCAATAATTTGGTACTCAATATCGACAAATGTGAAGTTATGACTCTCCATATGATTATGAGCTCTCTGATTCCTCAATTCGCCGTGTGAGTTCTGTCTGTGACTTGGGTGACAAATGTGACCAAAGATTGAATTTTATATCCTACATAAACTACATAGTATCAAAGAGTAGTTCTATGCTGGGCTCAGGCACCTACCCTGGAATAATTCATTAATTCTTCCACCATATGAGGATCGCTTGAATATGCACTCGCTTGAGAAACGTCGCATAGTTGCCGATGTAACTTTTGTGCATCAACTCTTAAACGCCAATATTGATTCTCCGTTGTTACTTAACAAAATCTCTTTTCATATTAGTAAGCACAATTTGAAAGGGCTACCTCTGTTACACGTTAACTCTTCGAAGTCTAACTTTAGCATGTATGAACTTGTTAATCGCATGTGTTAATAATGAGCATTTTATTGTTGACGTTTCTAAGCATGTTTTAAAAAACAGTCTATACAATATTTAAATTTTTTTATCTATGTGATTTTCTTTTTTTCATGATTTTGTTCTATGTTCCATTGCATGTAATTTAATTCGGTGTTTGGTTTATGTTTAGTTTAACATACTAATACTAACACCGACTAAGTGGTGAAACGCATGTATTGTTGACCGTTTATTTATTGAAAGTGTCACTACAGCAAGCTTGTGTTAAGCTGGTTCTGATAGTCTATAATAAAAATTCATTGTAAGACCAACAAAACTCAAAAATTGTAATGGACGTTTAAACATTTAAAATCACTCTATAAATTCAAATTTTTCAGTACTGGTATAGTTCTTTCTTTAGTTGGTGGCAGCCTGTAAATATATAGTAAGTATATAACTTCTCATTCAATAATACTTTAGTTATAAAGTAAAATGCAATAAAAGATTCATAATTGATGATTTCGAGATGTAGTGGTTTTACAGTGTAGGTGCGATATGTACTATAGTATATCTACATACTAACTACAACAATTATATATTTCCTACCTAAATGTGCTTTCTGTTAGAATTTTTTGAAGTGTCCTGGATCTTCTACCAAGAAATCTGGTTATCGTACACATACTAGAATTTTTTAGAAAACACTGTTCAACTAAACATAAAACCCAAAATTTCCTTTGTTTGCAGCACAACTTTTATGAGCGAAAATTAATTAGTTCTAGTTTATCACAAAAATGACTCAAAGAACTTACCTCATTTTCGACATTCGACTTTATACGAATTACAAAAAAAAAAAGTTTTGGATGAAAAAATGATGAACCGCTCGAAGAATAGGATTGAAAAGGAAAGGTGAAAATAAATAGAGAAAACTTTTTACATTAATTGCGAAAATTTATATTTTCTTTAATTTTACATCACTGAAGTTTCCGTCTTCAAATTTTGATTTAAAAAAAGAATCATATCGTAATCTTCACTTAACAGTCTGCTTCTTTTCTCATGTAACCCTGTACCGTTGTTCGAAAACCGTCTGTCGCTGCATGTAGAACTAGCAGGTATATTTAGAATCATTGTAGAAAGTTTCTGAAGGCGAGGAAACATAGTAGCATTCTGCCAGAACTCCAAAATATTCAATTCACTGTTTTTATGGTAAATGTATTGTTTAACTTCGGAAACAAAATTATCTTCATTATCGGAATTGCTATCACGAAATTCTGCGAACCTATCATCTTTACACAGTTTTTTTCTTTTATGATTAGATACAACATTTTCAATGTCGTTTTGATTACAGTTTTCCAATTTTATCATTTCGATTACTTTCTCGATTATCCTTTGTCGTTGAGAGTTTTCTAGAAACTTCATTCCTTTGAAATCTGGATCCAAAAATAATGCAATATAATGATAGTCATGAAGAATGAATTTTTCCTCAAATATTTCTTTCATTTCAGATCTTAAGGTTTTTATGAGATCAGAATCATCTTCAGATATTTCTAAATATCTTAATATCTTGTATTTCCATAGAACAACTTCATTTAAGGTGGGCTTCTCTTCAGAACTAAGCGATTCAAAGCAATCTTTGAATATTCCAAAGAAATTTACCAACGATGATATTTTCATGAAATTTATTTCATACAAGAGCTGTGCATGATTTTCTTCTGTTAGAAACTCTTGAATTTGAATATACATTTTCGAAATATTTTTAAACATAATATATACAGAATCCCAATTGTTCGCATTGCCGCAAATAAGTGGTTTACTTAATTTTCGATTTAGACCAAAATTATTGAAATTCTGAATTAGATTTTTGCATGCTGCTACCAATGATGAAATTTCGAGTATAGTTGAATTTTCACTGAATAAACTGTCCATAATTGTATTAATGCAATGACAACATGATGGCATCAAATTGTCTGAAGGTAAAGCAAAAGATACTATCTCTCGGATATTGTTGTCGATCACAATTTTAGCATTACGTATAGCATCTTGTGGATTTGGCAGAAATTCTTCTATAATGTTCAGCACTGAAAGTTCAATATTATTTTGTATTTTTTCATTAAATTCACGTGTTCCCAGGAGCATTTTTTGAATATTGAAATCATTTATTATGTGAGCCGATAAAGTTAAAAAGCGTCTTTTATTATTTGTACAACTCACCTGCCATAATTCCATTGTGAAAGCAACATTTTTTCCCGTTAAGACTTCTTTTATTTCGTCTTTTATATTATAATACATTGTTGGCATAATTGTTTTTTCTAAGCCCTTACGCTTAGATAAAATATTGTCGACATTTTGTTTACCATAATCTGCTCCCAAGTCAATTAATGATTGGGCCAATGATTTAAATCCTACACCATCCATGGTACTTATAGGTTGCAAATCTTTAACTACCAATTCCACTTGCTTCTGTGCAATGGAACAAATCACGTTATCCGGGATTTCTCGCTCTACCGATATTTTAATAGGCAGTGAATTATGACCGCTACCTAACTCTATAGGATAATTTTTTACAACACTGATTGTGGATTGCTGTTGCTGTCTATTAGCAAGAGCAATTAAATAGCATTTATGTCTCAAAAGACTTGCTGTACCGATTTTTCCACTGTACGACAAAATTGCACCGCAATCTTTGCAGTGTGCAAAAGGTAATTGTTCATTATCAAAAAAAATCACTTCAAACATACACCACACTTCACTGCGACTTTTTTCATGTTTTCTAAATGAAAAACGCGGGTCGTATGGGTTTGCTTTTAAGAATTTCTCGATTTGTTCTTTATTTAACATTTTAGTAACGAAAACTTGATCCATTCAACGATGACAGTTCCTCGGTCGAATTTTACATAATTATTATTTAAAAACCACACGATATAAAAGTTCTTTTAAATTTATGAAAAATAGTTTAATACAAAACAGCGACGTGACGTGATGCACGTTTTGACGGGTTTCATAATGAGACGGCTCGACGAAGAAGATATAAAAATCGAAAGCCCAAAAGAGAAAACCTTGATACTGCTGTTGGGTTGGTTCACGCGTGAGTAGTCTTTGAAATTCAGTATGTGTTGATATTTACACTGTACAGTTTGTCGCCCTCCCTACCTAATTTCCAGTATATATCTACCTACTATACTTACGAGAGAAACACAGCTGGGTACGGTACGTATGTATTTTGTATGAAAAGAAAACAGCCATACAACTACATTGCACACCATTTTTATAAGGAAAAGTATTCACTAGCCAGTAATCAGTATCAGTACAGTAGTCACGTTCCCCAATGTGACTTGCCAGTCGTGACTTGAAATTTTGTCGGGCTCTCAGAGTTCCTCACAATTGTAAAACATTTCCATGGTGGAATTTCCATGACTTGCTCATTGCGAACTATGAGTTGGGCTTGGGATGGGATTGCGATGGGACTGTAAGTCCACAACACCGATCCAGTGCTCCGCTATACTGAGGCTGAGTTTGATTGCAGTTGTAGTGTTCTGCTGTAGCTATAGCATGACATGTGGAATTCTACATAACTACGCACATTTGAGTAGGAATTTATTTGTGTGTTCGCCAGTTAGACGACTCTGCTGAAGTAGAGATTTCATGAAGGTAATCAAGTGTATAGCGGAGTCTTTCCGTTTGGTTTCGGCATTCTTCTCTTGTTGCTTAGTTTGATGCGTATTTAGTTCGCTTATTTTCAAGAAAGTGAAACTGTATCAAGCAAGCGCTTTCTTTCTTTCCTAACATATAAACTCTTCTGCACAGATATATTTTGCTTTATTTTCCTTTTACGCTTAGTGTTAATTGCATTTTTTATTCAAAAAATTAAATAACAGAAATATATTAGTTTCTAATGTCATATTCTAAAAACGTAAGACGTCGGTCACAGTATAGGGTAAATGCACCAATTCGCGTCCACTACGCAATTCGCGTCCACTTCAGTTTATAACTTGCCATAAATCGACGTATTTTCCTTAAAATGCAGATATTTCTTTATCCTTATGTTCGTGTATATGTTTGCTACCCCTAAAGTAAGCAATGGGATGGTTGAGTTAAATCTGAGTCTTCAGAGCTTACAGTCATGTGCCACAGAATTAGAAACATTTAAAAAAGTTCATATTTTTGTTGCTTATGGCAGTATTGCTTAACAATCAACCTGAATTGTTAGCGTGAAAGCTTTATGGTTTTGTGTTTGACATCTGTCAGATTGTTTTTGCGATCATAATGCGTTTCTTTTTTTAAATTTAACGGAAAATTTTTAAAAAGTTCTTCAGGTGTGGAGCTTCGACCAATTTTTCCTTTGTGTCACTTACGTTGTTTTAGTCGGTTGCGTGCTGGTGTAAAGATAATTTTCAGTGTATATTACTTCTATAATATAAAATATATTCATAATATAAATTAAATTCTGTAATTTTGGCAGTTTGTTTAGAAAATAAGTTTATAATGGGCCGTCAAAAAGATATTTCCGAGTGCAAAAAGTCTGAAGTAATGGCTTTAATAAATAACACTGACTTTTCCCAAAGAAAAATTGCTGCTGTAGCGAAAGTTTCTTTAGCAACAGTGAGCAGGATAAAGGCAAAGCTTTGTATAGAGGAGCCTCTCTTTTCAAGCCGACGGGACAATTGTCGCGCAAAGCGAATCACAACAGCTCGAGATGATCGAAAAATTGAAAAAAAATATCCAGTGAAAACCGTCGTAAATCGAAGATAATATTACACAGCTTGGTAACTGAAGCAGGTATTCAAATTTCGCTTCGTACGCTTCAACGGAGATGGAAGGAGCAAGGCTTCAAGTGTTGCAGACCATCAAAAAAACCTAGGCTTACAGAAACAATGATACGAAAAAGGTTACAGTGGGTAAAAGAACATAGAAATTGGTCTGTTGAGGATTGGGGAAGGGTAAGAAATAAAAACTGTTAAATAAAGTTTAAACATGTTTTTTTTTAAATTGAAGGTATGCTTTTCTGATGAGTCAACATTTCAAATTCTTACTGACAAGTCAAGCTTTGTTCGTTGTAAAAATGGGGAACGGTTTCTTCCAGAATGTGTGGTGGAACGTGTGAAATATCCTACTAGCTTAATGGTCTGGTCTGTGATCAGCATAAAGGGTACGGGAAGCCTCTATGTAGTTGATGGAACTATGAGACAGGATCAGTACCGAAAGGTATTGGAAACTCAGCTGCTTCCTCAAGTCACCGAATGGTTTCCAAAGGACGAAAAGTTTATTTTTATGCACGATTCTGCTCCGTGTCATAAAGCCAAGTCCATAACAAAGTTCCTTGAACAGAAAAAATTGATGTTTTGGCATGGCCAGGGAACTCTCCGGACCTTACCCCCATCGAAAACATGTGGGAGATTCTTAAAAGAAAGATTGCGCAGGTGATGGTCACAAACAAACAGAAGCTAATGGAATGATTGACACACTTTTGGCAAAATGATCCTGAAATAACAGAATGTGCGATTAATTGTGTAAAAAGCATGACGCGACGAACTGAAGCTGTCATCAAAGCCAATGGAAACGTTACAAAATATTAGACTTTTTATGACCATATTAACATAATTTAAAAATAATAATAATATATATATATATATAAATCAATAAATAATATATTTTACAAGATAAAAAAGTTGTATTTACTACAGACCATTAAGTATTTTAATTTATTTCACATAGATTATTGCATTTTTCCTTTAAATCTAAGAAAACCTTAAAAATCGTAAGTGTTTCTAATTCAGTGGCACAGGATTGTAGTTCATTAGGAGTCGGCATGTAAATAATGCGAAAATACAAGAAAACATATTTTATTTGTAACGTAGTGCTATGAGTTTAAAATGTAAGAGACTGAGTTTTTTGTGACATTTTTATTTCGTAAGAAAGTTTTTTAAGTAGTTATATTTCAAATAAATTTAATATTGTTTGAAATTTAAGTAAATTTTCGGAATAACCACATTAATTTTAGTGTCCGCGAAATGGATCAATGATTACTATCAAGAGCCAGTTCGCGTGTACTGGTGGCCGCAAATTTAAGCTGCATTTTTTTACCTTGTCCAAATTGCGTCCTACAAGAAGCTCTTCATTAATTAGTCTGATTTAATGCATTGAATATAAGGAAATATGGAAAAATATACTGCTACAGCACTAAATGAAGTATTGTCAGACATTCGACAAGGAAAATTTTCTATTAGAACAGCCTCTAGCATCAAATAAAATATTCCAAAAAACATTACAGGATAAAATTGTCTGAAAGATATCCTGAAGGTGTAGACAAGTTTGGACCATGAAGTATTTTAACGGAAACCGAAGAAAAAACTAGTTAAGTGATGAGAGTCGTTAACCACATGTGGGTTTCTGCCAACTACGAGATATCTCGTAGTAAGCGTATGTACCAAAACTGCCGCCTACGAGAAATGTCGTAGTGTGTGCTATATATGAATGTATTACTAAAATTGTTGTTGCTGTGTATGATGAGTTTTAAAGCAAGGATCAGAACAAAGTGCATGGTTGTTGGGGCGCACTGGATAAAAATACCTAGTTTCCTTGCGTTGTTTTTGCTTTGTACACATTCGACATGGCTTTGTAGGCATCCTTTTTTTTTTCTTTGGGAGGAAAATGTTCTAAGTAATGAAAATCAGTTGTATTTGTATTATAGTTGATGCTTTCTCCTGCATTGCTGCCGTCGCCATCAAGTAATACATAATAACTGAATCCCTAAATTTAAGCAGCGTCATCTCTTTATGCCTGCAATTTCTTTAGTTATAGAACATGTATGCATTCTGCAGGAAAATTTCGAAGTAGTGTAGTGAAATTTTCTTGTACCAACGCATGGTTTTCCTGAGAAATGAATAGTAGGACATACGTTGGCCAGAGCGATCAACACCTGCCATTCCCAAAGTATAATCTCTGACTATATCTGATTTAGTCGAAATTTTTCCATTTTTGTTCTTCACTTGAACCATTTCGCCTTTATGCATGTTTGATATAGTCAGCACATCCCGCTTATCTTTCCATTTGTTGACAATTATGGATCCTGATCTCAGCTATTCAGATTGTCTTCGATTAAGTTTCTTTTTGACCAAATTTTCTGGATTTCCCTTTCCGACGAATCTTAACGTGCCGCATACATATGTTGATTTACTCGTGAGAGTTTTCGCGAGGTCAACTGAATTACAATAGTTGTCCTTATAAAGCTCATGACCACGATTCAGGAAACTATCCATCAGATCCAAAACGACATTTGAAGTATGGGTCATCATATAATCACAATAATGGGGACTTTGCTATTTGTTGGCTAGCATAGCGATTGGTTTCTTGAACAATTTTGTACAAAAAGATTCTGTAAAAACAGATCAAAGAAACCCCTGGCGATTTTACATCGTCTGGAATTATCAGCCCAGAATTTCCTCTAAATTCAAACTGTAGCGGATCCCTTTTATCGGTTGTGCATTTATTAACATCCTCTTGATATGTGGCGCTTGTTGAAGCTTCACCGGCAGGACTATGAAACCGTTCACTTGATGAAGTTGATTGAATCCATCGAAGTCGTTTTGTTGGGAAAATCCCTATTTCATCGTCATTTCCTGAAGTGGACTCAGCTTCGTACCTATCACTTACTACCGAAAAAATGTCGCTATCATTCTCAGAGATTTCTTCCTCGTTGGTAGAAAGTTCTTCTTAAAAAAATATTGATTCTTCACTTAATTTTTATAATAAATATTACTTTCTAAATATCTTCACTTATTTAGTTCAACACTGTTTTTTTATTTTATAATACGAGTAGATACGTCCTTTTACTTTCACAAAATCTTTCTGACTGGCTTCATACTTTGTTCATCTGTATTTGTACTAAAAATTCGCATTATCCTTACAACCAGGTAATTAAATCTTGCTTTGAGTGTTAGTGGCCGTTTTTGTCCTCAATAAAAACGACAAAGCAAGGACTCAGCAAACATTGAGATAATGAAAAATTATCAGCGTAATAATTGGAGGATATCTTCTATTTATCATTTTCGGAATATTTGAGCAATAAAAATGTATGAAAATTGCTTTTAAGTTTCTTAGATAATATGAGTACAGTTGCTTACAATTTCAGTTTTATCTGGATCATAAAATAGCAATAAAATAGCAAAACGAATTACGTGTTTTTCTTCCAGACGAAAAGAGGACGATAACCAAGGGCGAACTTTTCTTCTTTGTTTAATCTGGAGTATGCATTGATAAAAAACTTGTTAATGTTTACTTTTAATGAAGAAGATAAAGGAATGATACCTTACCTGAAAATTTAGGTACCTATGTGCATTTTTATTATTTATTATTATTTTTGTAACTACCGTCGCCTTATGATATTGACTGTCGCCTGATGAAATTAGCAGACGAGCTTATAAAATCTAACAAAACGAAATGAAGACGTCTTTTTATATGAAAAATTTGATTGAAAAAATAAACACTACGAGATATTTCGTAAGCGGCACTCACCACAAGAATTTTATTCAGTGACGCCAACTACGACTTATCTCGTAGTAGTTTTTTTTTTTAAATTACTGTAAATTCCATTTCAATACTATATCAGTATTTTAATATTATTAGATTTTGTGAAATTACATGTTTTCTTTATAATAAAATCTTGGCACCCAGGGCAAGACGCTGGAAATTTGCCTGGCAGTGAATGGGTTAAGTCCTGATAGCCTTTTAAGCACAGTTCAAAAAAACCGGCCAAGAGCGAGTCGGACTCGCATACGAATGTATGTACTTTTTATTTTATTATTGGTTTTTTATTTTCATTATTTGTTATTATAGCAGCTATAGTATTACGCACTCTTTTCATTACGGTTCAAGAGATACAGCTATTGTTAAGTTCGAGCAAAAAATGCCGAAAAAATCACGATTCTTTTATGGACTCCCTTTAATTTTTAATTTAATTTAATTTTATTATTATTTTTTTTTTATTTTCATTATTTGTTGTTGTATTGTTGTAGCAGCTATAATATTTCTCACTCTTTGGAAATTTCGTGTGTTTACCTATTACGGTTCAAGATATACAGCGATTGTTAAGGTCGAACAAAAAACGCTGAGAAAATCGAGATCCTTGGGCCCCCTTTAATTTTTAATTTAATTTAATTTTTATTATTTGTTATTATACCAGCAATAGAAATACAGAGGCTTAGTACGGGTACGGAACCCAAAAAAGGAGCAAGATGATAGCACGAATATATCCTTCAAAAATAGGCGATCAGGGCGAAAATGTTACGACCTTTTCCTGAAATGCAATCCAGAGCTTGCACATCCAATTCTCGAAGGCCTAACCGAAGCCAGAGATACTGTTTTTGAAGAGGTTAATCGAAAATGGTTTGATGAGCTGCAAAATTATATGATGAATGCAAGAGACATATTTAAAGAAACAGATGTTTTCTCTTATATGCGACCACTTAGAGAGTTCTAGTCAATAGCCATGGCCGAAGCCGGGTTCTTATTTCGTTCTGAGTCAGGATGCATGAGAATATTCGCGAATTGGGTTAATAGTCACATGGGTAATTACTGAAGAAATTCAAAAACATGAGAACTTTTTTGCTGAGGGCCGCAAGTTCCACTTAAAATTGGAGCTATGCGAGTTTTTCAGGCAAAGGAGATAATTTTATACGCACTTCCTCCTATCACAATACCTATGCTACAACGAGCAGGTGGTAATGTTTTCAACAAATGCTTCAGCAAAAGTAATGGGAGTGGTTAAGTGAAGATTTTGTTTTAAAGCGATGAGTTAGCTTTGGATCTTAGGGACATGGAAATCGACGCGATCACTTTGCACAACCGAGAATATTGTCAAGATCGTTATTCAATGATCTAATCATTTAATCTCGTATGTGACATTCCCTCGAAGTCCGCAAGAGTGTCAAAGGAATAAGCGAAATCAAGGTACTGTCATCGGCAAAACTATGGATGGGATTGAAATTAAGGCAAAGCAGATCATTTAAAATTAAGAGGAAAAACGGAGAAATAATAGAGCCCTGCGGCACACGGCATTTATAGGGTGAGCTTCAGATGTAACACATCAAACAGATCAAAAACTCCCAATCCATAATAAAAATGGAGAGGAGAGACCAAGAGGTTCAAGTTTGGGCAAAAAGTATGTTGAACTGAATATAGCTTTAAGGCAAAAAATTGTTTTATTATTCTAATTTATAAAACGTTGAATTAATTCCTTCTTGATTTGTTCCTTTTAATTTAATGAAATTTAGAAGATGCTGTTTGAATTGAATTACATAGTTTTAATCTGAAGAATGTTATGTTTTATGTTACTGTGAATTATATCACAACTTTTATTTTTTAATGGCTTTTCAAATCAGAAATAACGAAAACTTAATAAAGTCGTATCTTTCAAAACAATAGAAAACATGTAAAAGATGTTTTTTTTAAACTTTCCGCGAATTGGCACTTTGGTGGACACAAACTGGATTAGACTGGCCGCAAACTGGTGATTTCCGCATACACTGGTATTTTCAATTATTATGCAGACTAGATAAATGTTTTGAGTTTTTAATTTAAATTAAAAGATAAATATTCAACTTACTATTGTACTACAAAAGTTTAAACATCGACATTAAGTAAATTCTACTAAAAACCATTCTTGTAAGGATGGCATTTCCTTAAATGGCCGCGAATTGGTGCGTTTCCTACATACACTTAATAATCTTTTTATACGAATTTGATTTAACACGAATTAAGATGAAAAAAAATTCTCTTTTTACACGAATTAGTAGTAATAGTTTCAAGGACATTATAAATAACATTTCATTACCATACTTCATAGTTCTTTAGACTTAATTTAATTTGATTTGATTGACCGCTAATATAAAAATTTAAATATAATTATTATTAATAAATTCTGCTAGCTTTATCTTAAATAGGTGCATTCTGTTCTCTGCTTTCAGTTCACTTGGTAAATTATTGAAATACTGTAGTCCCCTATACTAGGGCTGCCATCCGTCCGGGTTTCCCCGGATTTGTCCTAGTTTGGTGGTCGTCCGGGGAACGTGCGGACGGGGTTTTCAATACCATCTGGGTTTTACAATTTTTAGAGCCAATTAAATAAAAATTTCAAATTTGTGTGTAATGTATATACGTGTACCGTGTACCTGATAACACCGACAGACAGACCGACTCGACTCTCAAGTGGTGCTGCCATTTGAATGCAAATGAATTTTTGTATATTTTGATACACTTTTGAAGAATTTTCATATTGGTTAAATGGAAAATATTTTTTGAAATGGATTATTCTTTCCTTTTTGCACATTTCTTCATTCTATGAATGAAATAATTTTGAAAAACGTCCGAGTTTATAAACGCATAAAGTTATAACATCGGAGGCAAATCTATTCCATTTCATTATCATTGACATGCAACTCCATAACCGTCAGACTGTTCTCATTTCCTTCTGTGCCATCTATATTTACTAAAGTGAATCGTTCATTTGTTCAGAACGTATCTGTTCTATTGCAATAATATGATTATATTTTATAGTCTGGTTTACAAGTGTAAAATAATGTTTATTATCAACTAGCTTGTCCGTTCTTAGAACGGAATTATCTCTTTTTTTATATATTTGTTACAGTTAAATTTAAATCATTATAAATCGTAATAGTGAACTACCTGTGTATTGTGTTCTGCGCATAAGTAAAATAACTGCAAATACTAGCGTACTTCCAAATATTTCCCGTATTAAGTAACCCAAATTGGCGAAATTTCACGAGACAAAAAGATTACTACCCATACAAAAATAGACCCCTGTATTCATACAATTAAAAAAAAAACAAGAAAAACAAAAATTATGTAAGATAAAGGATGGGTATAACTTAATAGAAAGTAATACTCAGATTGAGGCCAATGACACACGAGCTACAAAATAATCGCTCGTGTAATTGTCCTAACATTTTTCGCACAATGGAAAATTATTTTACTTTTTCTATTTAGTTTGATTATAACTTTTGATCAAAATGAATGTTAATGTTCAAAATAATGTGTTATTTTTATATTCTGTTGGGAAACTTTTAAAAAATCAGAAAACGAAAAAAACTTTTTGCATCTACTAAACAGCGAAAGATATTTCACAAGGCATTTCATCTTTGAGACATTTTAAATTGAAGGAATTTTCAGAGCTATTATTTTCAAATATTATCATATATTCTATTACGATCTTCGTATATTTCATTGCCAATATCCCAAAGATCTGATATTTGGCATATCTACTCTATCAACATCAATTTTCCTATTAATAATTTAAAAGTCTTACACCATATCGAAAACACTACGCTTCTAATTGCAAATGATGCGCGACCATTTGGCAGCTCATGTGGTAATGACGCTCTACAGTTCCCGCGTCTTGAGGGGAGAACGCTAGATCAAATTGGTTCGCGCGACCACAGCGCAACCTTTTGGTCACGGGCAGCTCATGTGTACAGCTCCATTATAGCATGATACATGGAATATAAGGAATGCTGGTATCTGAACGTGTTTTCGCCATCTTGAAAGCTTTAAGCTTTTTATGACCTCAAAACGAGCCACTTTTCTTGTCGATGGCATTAGGTTAAAACGTGCACAGTGAATGAATGCATAAAAGGCATTTTAATAACAAATTAATCGGATTTGCATACATATTTAACGGGGTATTTTAAAATGGACTATATCCTTACATACAAGTTGACTTAATCAAAATATCATAGATAATTTCTTTAGTGCCATAAGATCTAAGGGTGGTTTGAATGACCACAAGGGCGGATCCAGATGTTTGCTCTAGGGGGGGGGGGGGGGATCGCCCCCATCGCCCTCTATAACCGCACTTGCCATCAGCTGTGGACTGATCTGTATAGCTTTCTCATTTCGTTTTGGCATGAAAATTTCATTAGCATTCAGATATCGCCAGAGTTCTTTTATCTATATAATATAAGTTATTGATCCCGTAAGCATAGTAAAATTTAATCCCACATAAAATAGACATTATACACTTCTTGCTTGCCTTACTACTGGTGTTTTTCATACATAGGTCGCTTGCATTTCGCTAAAACACCATAATTTCTTCGGCTGGACTGCAATTTCTTGCAACTTAAATGGTGGAAGAAATTTTCGAGGAATGCTAATTAGGTAGGTTAATATATATATTATCCTATTTGCCTTAAATTAAATATTTGCAGGACAACTGAATGTGAGATTAATTACCCCGGCTATGATAATTTTCCCAACATACTACTTTTCATCAAAATACCCGGCTTTTCTGAGCTATCGATCACAAAAAAGTGCCACAATGCTTGTACTGAAAATTCATTAGTGATATAATTTTACATTTTTTGAGAATAATTTATGACTAAAAAGGAAAAACAATAAATATATATGAAATAACTAAGTATCTAGAGTTTTCCATTTAATCAAATTACATTTGTATAAAAATTTTTAAATTTTCATGGTACACAAAGAAAGCATATTCAAAAGAAAGTAATTTAATTAAGTATTTTGATAAACATTGGGAATTCAAAATTTAAATTTCGGGAAATTGTTATTCACTGTAGTGTAATTTGAGCTGTCCAGATCTTGTTTTCTCTGTATACCTTGAAAATTTTAAAATTTATATACAAATGTAATATAATTTGAAAATTTAATTAAATGCAAAATGAAGGGAAACTCTGGAGAAATGAAGGGAGAAATTATTTTCTATTTTTTTAACGCCGGTTTAGAAACGGTCTTTTTTAAAAATTTTTTTTTTGTATTTTCTATTTCATTGGATTAGAATATAAATTTTGATTTATTATTATTAGAGCTCTAGGGGGGGCGATCGCCCCGATCGCCCCCCGCTGTATCCGCCACTGAACCCTACTACTACAGACTTTAAGTATACATACCTAGATTAAGATCATACTTATTAGGTATGTTGAATTAATTCAATTTAAAAACGTATAAAAATCTTAGAAAAGTTGTAATTTACTTTTAACATTTTGTTATCGTAAACTAATTTCCTATTTTGGTTGAGTTTAAATTTTTTTTTTAAATTAGACTATACATATTTATATATTTATAGGATGTAATGAAAATATTCTGCGTTCAGTGGGTATCCTTGAAGAAGTTGATTCTGAAAACTCAACTTTAGGTTGGTTTTCACAAAATGAAGATTTTGTTTTCAGAGTAGGTAGTCACTAAAAGCTGTAGATTAGATTAGATAAGATTGCAGGGATCGGATCTTGAATTTGGAGAAATAGATGATTTAAAACATGATGGCGCTTGGAAAAAAAATTGAAAAAGACTTACCCAAAAGAGGAAATACAGGAGATGCAAAATAAATATCCTTGAAAGAACTTATTTATACCTCTAAAGGTTTTTTGAAGAAGATTATTAAATTAGCAGAACAAATGACTTAAGAAGGAAGGCTAAATTACCTTCGTATTAAGCATTTAAATAGAAAGAAAGAATGAAATAAACGTGCAAGGAAAAGAATGAAATAAACGTGCAAGGAAAAGAATGAAATAAACGTGCAAGGAAAAGAAATAAAATAAGATAACCATTTGAACAGAAAATGGTATTTAGTTCATTTATTTCTATGTTCATTTGGAAAAGTGGCTCGTTATGACGCCACAGAAAGCTTTAAAGAGCTTTCATTTCCTACCAGCATACCGTATATTCTTTGTACCATGATTATGAGTACCTACTCTAATGGGAGTGCGACATAAGGCGCTCGTATGGCACTGTCCTTGAAAGAGAGAGATATCGGAACTTTTACCGAACAGGGGAAATGTAGGCGTGAGCCTTTTATTAAGAACATGCTGTTCCACAGCGTAGAGCAAGCTTATAACAAGTTTTACTGGATGTTTTGCATACTGAGAAAACTCGATGAACTGTAATTAAAAATACTGTTTTATTTGTACAAAACAGAACAGCGAAATTGGTCACAAATAATTGATAGATGACTGGGTGAATTTCAAAACTTTCAGCCAAAAGCTAAGCGCTTATTGGGTGCAAATCAACTTTGGCTTAATTTTTTAAAAACATCGAATGCTCCTTTGTGCACCGGGTTATTCAAGATTTCACAGTATTTCTTAGCATACTACGTCATAATACCAACGTAGAGAGAATGTTCTCACTAATTTCTCAACAGTGGACGAAAGAAAGAAGCTCACTGAACACACAAACGGTTTATAAGTAAAGAAAGACACAATACAACAATTTGAACCCATTTCATTAGTAACATTATCTGGGAAGAATGTCTGGGTTTCATGCTAAGAAATCCGGGGCTTTCTAACTTGCAGTCCTAGTTTCATAATTTTAGAGATGGAAGCCCTACCCTATACCTACATTAAAGGATTTTTGTGTGTTACTTTTGTTCCATCGTCTTAACCTGAAGTTATTATTTTGCCTTAAATTGTACAGCTGCGCTTCAGATACATATACAGCATTTCCAGTTAAATAGGCCGGAAGTAAATTATATTTGATTTTAAAGATGAAAACCATGGCATTATATGTTAATCGCTGCTTTATATTCATCCACTGTAGGATCTCTAACATATTCTGGATCGGTGTGTACAAATTACATTTTAAAATTATACGCATAGCTTTGTTTTGTAAAAAAACTATTAGAGGTCCGCCCAAGCACCCATTATTACCTCCAATAATGCATAACAATTCTGAGGAAAAAATTTCCAGTAAATTTCTAAGAAAAAATTGAGGCTTTCGAGGCATCGTTGATTTTATATTGGAGCGAGGTATTGAAAAAGTGAGCACACAACTCGGAAAGTGATTTTAATAAAACATTTTGAATTCCTTCTGCGTATCTAATGAGTATATTCTCTTTAGTAAAAAAGTTTTTATCAGTAATAACCCTAAATGATTAATTTAAAATCATGTATTTCGACGAATCCACTAATTTATTTGTGGTTTTTTGTCCTCTCTCAGTTGGTACTTGGTGCTTAGACCGAAAGACTCAGCAATATGGAAGTGAGCCCACTTTCTGCAGTGTTTTTCTATGAACGTAGTCAGTCCATATTATATATGTCAGTGGTTATGTCATCAAGTCGAGGCATCGTCAATTTTATATTCAAGCGAGACGTTACTGGTTTTTATTTTACTTTCCCAGTCTTGTTTGTATGTTATTAGTTTGTCTAAGGTTCTACCTTGACGCGTGAGTGCGGCACATGCTTTGGCAGTTCTTTGCGTGCTTTAAAACGCAACAAAAAAAGAGTTGCGCTAGAGATTTTGATTGTTTTTCTACGAAGTGTTAGATATTTTTAGGTACTTAATAGACTCAAAAATACTTAAGAAAAAATCTTGGTACTTAAGTACCTACAAAACTAAGTCTTAAGTACAAGTAAATAGAAGCAAGTACTTATCTTCAAGTACTAAGTAGGGGCATTTCAAAAGTATTGAGTAATAAGTCTTAAGTAACGAAAATGTACTTTAAGTAGTACTTAAGTCTTTTTTTACTTAAGTATTACCCCGCTCTGGTGGGAATATGTTATTCACCTTAGCTCTCTGCGATCGTTCTGATAGATAAGATACAAACCACTTATATTCTACTCCCTTTTATTCCATACATTGAAAGCTTATGTAACAAGATTTGTCCTCCTTAAGGTCTCAAAAGCCCGTTTAAAATCTAGAAATATAGCTATAATAGCATTACCGACATCCAGTTCCTATTTTCAGTAAAAAAAAAAAAAAAACAATTTAGGGCGGTTTCACCAGACTGTTCTTCGGCTAATAAATTATTCGATTCGATGTAGTTCGCTAGTCTTTTAGCTACATATCGTTCTAATATTTTTTCTTCCACGGGTAGCATATTTATCGGACGAAATTCTTCACAATTACTTGTATTATGTATCTTCTCAATTGGGACAACTATCGATTCCTTCCAGATTTTAGGGAAAATACCTGTCTGTAGCGATAAGTTTGTAATTTTCAATAGCACAGGAGCTAATAGTTCTATTTATTGGAAGATTATATCACAGTTTAAAACATTGAAGTCTTTCTTCTTATTGCACTCTTTCTATATATCACAGATCATTTTTGTATCAGAGTATGTCATCTACAAGGTGTCCTTCTATTTGGTAAAACATATTGCGCAGTGGGAATAGAATTATTAATTTCTCTAATACTTTCAACAAAATATATGTTGAACTTATTAGCTATTTTTATTCGGTTACGTATATATTCTTGATCAAATCTAGCTTCATTAAAATCACTTACTTTATATCTGCTTATAACATGATTTTAAATTACTTTCCAAAGCCATTTCTGATCTCCTGACCCAAGTAACATCGGAGGTTGAATTTCCTATCTTTGAGGGCCGATCGATCTATTTTGGTTAAACTTACGTAAACTAGACTTAGAACTTAACCTCAAAGGGCACTCTCCTTTGAGGTTAATTAGGAAGAAAATTTTACTTAATAATTCCTTAAATTAGGTCCTCAAAGCAATCTTGACTTTGTAGTTAATTATTAAGGAATAATAACGTAATAATTCCTTTTTAATTTACTTCGTAGGAATTAGGAAAAATAGGGAAATAAATAAGGAAAATTTCCTTACTTTTTACTTAATTTTGAAGTCAAATTTAAGGAATTGTATGGACTTTGTAGATAGATCTTTTACCTAAATTTTACTTAATTTTGAGGTCAAATTTAAGGAAATGTATGGACTTTGTAGATAGATCTATTCCCAAGTTTAAGGCAAGATAACGTAAATATTCCCTAAATAATTCCCTCTTCTATTTTGTTCGACCTCAAAGTCCAAATTCTCAAAAAAGTTAACCTCAAAGTATGTTGGACTAAATGGCCACGTTTACCGCGATCCCTAATAGTTGAAATTGCGTAATAATACAACAGTTCATTTACTTTTTGTTTTGTTTTGATAGATTATTGAAATGCTCCTCCCATTGAATCGCTTCATCAAGATTAAAACTTTTGTTCCTATTTACGACGCATTTATGTGTATCAGTATCAGTCAGGCTCTGGAATACCATTTGCATCTTTTCTTAAGAGGAGTCAGTACCAATATTTGCAAGTTTCATACATTTTGTAATGCGAATTTCTGGCAAACTATTTGTAGCAGAATAATTATTTATATCTTAAATTAAAGGTAATGAAGAAATCTAGTAAACATCGTCGTTAAAAACCAAAAAAAGTGTGTTGGAATGGAGATATTAGCTCGGAAACTTGTAAAAAATGGTAAAAATTGAAGTCTTTTAAATCAAATTCCTGTGGGTAGGTATTCTCATTTCTTTAAATTGTGACTGCTTTAGAAAGATAAGGCCTAGATCTAGCAAATAACGTCGAGTTTTATCATTTTTAGTGGCGCTTTTTATAATTATTTGACTCTAATAATACTTGTTTTTCCCCCGACATTTCACCGACGGGAAAGTGCAATATTTATTTGAAAGTTGTTTAAATACAAAGCAAATTGTATGGTTTTGTCGGATGTTGGGCTTCTGTCTTTTGCGGTAGATGTCTCTAATATGCTCTGTGGTCCAGGACTAGGCTAATTTTATATGAATTTTCTCACTTTCAGGACAAAAACATACGTATAGTAAATTTTATTATCTACAGGTGCGCCGGTATCTAAATTGAAACTTTTGCTGAGTACTGTCTCCTTTTAAAGATACTACACTTTATTTGGGCCAATAGGTACACCATGCGGAATATACGCATATTCAACTGCGTTTTCATTCACCCAATTTTTAACAAATCTTGTATCCAAATGATGATTCTAATCACACGGTTTACTATTTTTAAGATGTAAATAAATCAATTCAATTCTTTCAATTGCCAAATCTTTTTTACCTATTTAAGGCGAAATTCCATAATTTAGGGCGAAATACCTTATTTTAAGTCGAAATTTATTTATAGGAAAAAATTAGCAGGATTTTTGCCCTCATAGTCGAAAAATTTGGTTATTTCGTCTAGCCATCCAGGAATAGAAATATAATATGCGCCATATTTATTTAACAAAACATGGCTGCCATATATTAAAGAAATGAGTAGAAATATTGAATAATACCTTAATTTAATTTTTTCCATAGTTACTGCAAATAAAACCCAAATAAATGAATTTTTCTTAATTTCAGAACGATTAAAGAATATTTAAATTAATTTCAGTGCTCTAAATCGGAAAACAAAGAATAATTTAAAAAAATTTAAAATTATTATATTTGGTATATATGTTACAGTCAAAACACGAAATCCGTCAAAACCCGAATTTACTAGGAAATTCTAGTTCTAACAAAGCGTTCTCGGTAATTCTAGTTTTAATTAATAAACACAGAATTAACGAGAGCGCTTTGTTAGAACTAGTATTAACTAAAGAATATTTAGTTAATTCTGGTTGTGGCTGGATTCTCGCGTAGCTCTTAGTTAAATCTAGAACTGACTGGTTGCTATTAGTAAATTTGCGTTACAATTAAATTCTCTCGCCATTAAACCTTGATGTTTATTAAGGATGTGGCTATACATACAGTATGTATACGCAATACGCGGATGTGTGTGTGTGTGTATGCGCGATCGGATGTGTGTGCGGATATGTGTGTGTGTGTGTGCGTGGCTACGTGTGCGGGGGGGGCGTCCCAACTAACAAACTCTCCAGAGAACAACTCTTGTAAATCGTAACAGTATCTCAAAAGAATCTTTTGACACTCTTGTATATTCTCATAACATAATTCTTATAATAAGACTTAAGTATATCTCATAGTACTATTATTAAGAGAGATGAATGCTACTAGAGCATCTTTGTACTCTTACTTTGAGTGCCAGAAAACTTTTATTCTTATTGAGTCTTTTTTATGAAATGTTAACTCTCAAAGAGATGTACTCTCATGAAAATGACCTTACCTATGAGTATTAAGGTGTTATTGTACTTATATGAAAGTTATTGTAAGAGTTCAAGTATAAGACAACTCATAAAGATGTTTTTATGAGTGATAAAATATTAAAACACTTATAAAGACGCTGTTACCAGTACAAAAAGATAATTATTATCATTAAAACTCATAGACGTCACTTGGTGTTTATTTGTCAAAATGGATTGGAAGAAAGTTAAAAGGTCTACTAATCTTCGAAAATATAAGAAAAATTTACCTTGGATTAAATAGGCCCAGGAGTGTTGCAATAAATAAAAAAAAAAAAACAATATTTTCGAATTTTAAAAGTTATTCCAATCTGCACAGTTTTCGGTAATTTTAATACCAAAAGGTAACTTTATTAGCTCTTTCATATGATGATGTACAGTAAAAATATGTATTCATCCAGAATATAACAGCAACAATTCTATTCAAAGCATCTACGATGAATGTCAAGATATTGCGATTTCTGTTGACATCATTATAATAGCATCACAAGTAAATTTAATTTAAATTAACACGAAAAGTAATGAAATAATATTCGTATTCGCTTCGATCATTCTACATGAAAGCCCAATGTCAAATAGGGTGTTAAATGCTCATAAAAAATGCTTCATATTCATTATGAGAGCTATAATCCCATTGCAATAGTTAAAATGTCTCATATGCAAACTTTAGTTCTCATAACAAGAATTATAAAGAGTTTAACTCTCATAAAAATAATTGAAGCTTCATACGTAGACTTTGGGTCTCATAAATAGAATAACACTCTCACATGGTAAAAAAAATTATACAACTCTTGTAACTAAAGTTAAACTTTTTATAACAAGAATTTTGTTTAGACTCATCATCGATAGCCGGAGACACATTTAAAGAAATCATACAATATTCATAATTTAAAATATTTACGATAGTCAAACATAAGTAATTCACACAAAATAATAAAATTCTGCTGAAACGTTGTTTTTCCATAGATCTAATTACGAGCACACAATTTTTACCTGCAAAAGCTTTTGTTACCGGAGCCGCCCGACTCGCGGTGAGAAAATTTCTGCATTAAAAACAACAAATGCTTACGCAGGTGAAAATTTGTGCTCGTAAATAAAAATGTGAATTAAAAACATAAAAATATTATATAATTTCCTGTTTTGTTCCCAACTCGATTTTGAGTGTGGGAATATGGTCATCATACCTGTGCGATGGCTGTATACTCTATATAAACAATAAACTGAACCCCGATAGGGTCATAAGTGAAAAATAAGTCAAATTGAAAAGTGCGTTTTTATTTTCTTCTCCATACATCATTTGAGCTGGATGCATAGGTATTGTACCTAAGCATCACTTTCATCAGTGTCACGGTATTGTACCCTGACAAATCAACATCCACAGCGGCTGATAAAAGAATCGGTCGCTTAATAAACATTTTGGTGACCCCGACGTGATCCAGGCGATACGCTTGTGATACGTTCACCCAATAGCATCAAGGCTTCAATCGTTTCACGCTGAAGAGACGTAATCCAGGCGATACGCTTGTGATACGCTCACTCAATAGCATCAAGGCTTCAATCGTTTCACGCTGAAGAGACGTGATCCAGGCGATACGCTTGTGATACGTAAATCTAAAAATCAACAATTATTGCACAAAAGGTCCAATCCTCTCAACTAAGGAGTCGTGATCTAGGCGAGTTGGTTATCATCACTGTACTGAATCCAGAATAGAGTCACTTGCCGTCACAATGGAGGAGTTGGCCGCTCAACAAGAGCAAACTGGAAAGCAAATCCAGGCAATCATCGAAGGTTACAGAATTGACCCTCCCAGTCTCAAGAATTCTGCGTATTACCAGCAGAAGCTAGGGTTGCTAGAAGAAGCCTGGGTTTCCTTCGAGGAAACAGACAGCGACATCAAACAGCAACATGGAGATCAACTACAGCATGCCTATTTCTCCAAAGACTACTACGAAGCCATAAGAGTAATTTTTGAAAGGTATTCGAATCAATTTAAGGAGAAATTATCCGAACTTCATGAAGAAGCTACTACAATAGATAAATTAGTAGCAACCCAAGGTAGCATAGGAAAAGCCATTCAGCAGCTTTTCGAAAACTTCGGCAAAGAAAAGATAGCTCGTAGAACTCCTGAAGTCACAAACAAGTATAAGCGTAATCTTGACGAGCAATGGACCCAGTTTGTCAAGAACGACAATCAACTCAGCGAATTGCAAGCTGAGAACAAGGATAATCTCTACTTCTCTAAAAATTACTTTGAGAAGGTTCAAGTACAATATCTAACGTTCTTAAGAAAAATAATGGAACGATTAGAGAAATGGCCAGAATCTGGTGGCAGTACACAAGCCACGGAGGTGCACAAAACAGGGGAAGAGAACAATGCTGAATCTCAACCATCTCAAAATAATATTAATGCAGCAGAAGAGGTAGCCAAGATGGTAAGGAAGCAGAAAGCAATAACCGAATCTCTGCGTCGACTTTTGACAAGGCTCAGCGAAGATAATCAGCACATCTCGAAGCAAGCATGCGAAGCAAAAACATCAACTATTACGCGCTATTGGAATCAAATTGAGACGTTTCATCAAAGTATTTGCGAGCTTACCGATGATCCAACTAGTCACGGTTTTAATTCTGCTGATTACTTTAACTTGGAGGAACTTGTACAAGAAACTCTAATACAACTTTCAGAAAAGTTATCCAGGTTGTCCCCGGCTATTTCGAATACCGCGACGTTATCTAGTTCAATAATGGAGCTACCAAAGATAACCTTGCCCAATTTCGATGGGGACTATTTAAAATGGCGGCAATTCTATGACCTCTTTAATCAAATGGTCCATAATCAAGCCATTGGGGCTTGTCAAAAAATGTGGTATTTGAAATCACACTTAACCGGGGAAGCTGAAAAACTTGTTCGCCATCTAAGCTTGTCTGATGAGAATTACGTCGCTGCCTGGACAATGTTAAAAGACCGCTATGACAACCATAGGCTATTAGTCACGGCATTATTGAATAAACTACTGTCTCAACAGAACATAATGTCCGAAAGTTCAGCTGCAATCAAATCACTTCATGACACCACTCAAGAATGCCTATTGGGACTAGAAAACCTTGGAATCAATACCACCAATTGGGATCCTTTGCTGTTTTATCTGTTAACTAGAAAGTTGGATAAAACCACTCATGGATTGTATGAGCAGTCATTGTCCCATCCTAAAAAGCTGCAGCCCATAAAGGAGTTTCTAGATTTTTTGGAAACTCGTTTTCAATCATTAGAGGCTTTGGGAAGCAAAGCCAGAGGCCCCGAAAAGTATCAAGGGAGACTTTCAGCTAAATCACTTACTTCAATCGCCAAGGTTACTCAACAATGTATGCTTTGTAAGGGGAATCATCCGCTGTTCGCGTGTCAAGAATTTCTACGAATACAGCCATACCGTCGACTGACCTCCTTAGAAAGACAAACTTGTGCACGAACTGTCTCAAGCCTGGACATTGTGCATCGCAATGTACCTCAAGAGGATGTTCTAAGTGCTCAAAAATGCATAACACTTTGGTGCACCTAGAGAAGGTGTCAACGCCAGTTCCTAAGAAGAGCCAGCCATCATACACAAATACACAATTGAAGGTCAAAGAAGCAGTCGTCAATTCGCCTCAAGAGAATGTGCATATATTGAAAGAGAATGCAACCACACTGTCAATACACGGTACTCGCCAAAAGAGAGGTTACGTCATCTTGGGCACTGTACTTATCAAACTCGTTAATCATGAGGGCAAAACCGTGGAGTGTAGAGCCATTCTCGACTCCGGATCGCAGCTAAATTTCGTGACAGAGAAATTGGTTAAAGAGCTTGGATTAAACGAAACGCCTGAGCTCATGCAAATTCAAGGTGTTGGACAAAGCAAGCAACACACACAAAAACGAGTCAATGTTCTATTACAGTCAAGAACAAATGGGTTTTCTAGCAGACTGGAAGCCTTTGTTTTACCCAGGATCACCTCTCATCAACCAACGCAATTAGTAGACACTACAGATTGGCCGATTCCCTGCAATGTGACATTGGCCGATCCGCATTTCCACCGACCAAGTCGAGTCGATTTTCTGATCGGAGCAGAAATATATTGTCAAATCATGTCAATTGGTCAAATAAGGTTGGCAGACAACTTACCAACCTTACAGAATACAGTGTTTGGATGGGTGGTATCTGGCAAGGTTGACGCAGAATCCCCAAATACATTAACATGTGGCATTTGTAGCGAGGATGAAAGGACTGAACAACAAATAGAAAAATTCTGGAAGTTGGAAGAAGTTGATTCAGCATATGAAGAAAACAACATAACAATTTCAGAACAGCGATGCGTAAATCATTTTAATCAAAATATGAAGAGAACCCAAGATGGAAGGTTCATAGTAAGGCTGCCCTTCTCACAGAATCCCAAGGCATTGGGGGAATCAAAAACCGTTGCACTTAACAGATTCCTATCATTGGAGCGGAAACTTGGCAGGCAACCTATCCTCAAGGCACAGTATATTGACTTTATTCGGGAATATATCAGGCTAGGCCACATGGACCAGGTCGATCCTCTTGAAATAAGGAAGCCACACTATTTCTTACCACATGATTGCGTCAAAAAACCGGATAGCAGTACCACGAAGCTCCGAGTAGTATTCGACGCATCTGCGAAAACGTCATCAAACATTTCACTCAACGACATCTTGTACAAGGGGCCTACTATCCAGGACGAATTGTTCTCCATTCTGTTACGATTCAGGCTACCGAGATTCGTTTTCACTGCCGATATAGAGAAAATGTATCGGCAAGTTTGCTTAGATGATAAAGATCAAATGTACCAGCTCATTTTATGGAGGGAAGATCCAAATAAACCCGTAAATTATTACAAACTTCGAACTGTGACATACGGGACGACAGCTGCTCCTTTCCTAGCAACAAAGTGCTTAGAATCCCTAGCGGAAGCAGAAAAGGCAAGATTCCCACTTGGATCGGAAACTCTCAGAAGAGATTTTTATGTTGATGACTGGTTCCAACAGTCTATCTGAAGCAAAGGAAATTCAAAGGCAGCTAAAAGAACTTCTTCAATCAGGAGGTTTCAACCTCCGAAAATGGTGCGCGAACCACCCGCAATTACTGCACGGAATTCCGGCAGAAGATATCGAGCTACAACTGGACTTCACTGAAGCAACTGAAGGTCACATAAAGACTCTCGGTTTAACTTGGCTTCCGAAATCTGATGTGTTTTCCATAAACACAACATGGAGTGACAGTAAAAGGGTTACAAAACGATCAGTATTATCGGACACTGCTCACATTTTTGATCCCCTCGGATTGGTAAATCCTGTTACAGTGACTGCAAAATTATTCATACAAAAGCTGTGGACACTTAAGCTGGACTGGGACGCAGCCTTACCACTAGAAATGCACACTAACTGGCTCATATTTCGTGAAGGCCTCAAGGCGCTTAATGATATAAAGGTTCCGCGACATGTATTTTCAAATCAACAGCCGCGGTCTACACAGATCCATGCCTTTTCCGACTCATCTGAAAAGGCATATGGCTCCGCGATCTACATCAGGTCGACATCTCAAGATGGTGTTGTAATTGTACGACTATTATGTGCAAGATCCAAGGTAGCACCCATCAAAACTGTAACACTTCCTCGGCTGGAATTATGTGCCGCAAAATTATCTGCTCAGTTAGTTCAACGGGTTACAAGAGACCTAAGACTGCACAACATACCAACATACTTCTGGACAGACTCAGAAATTGTGCTTGCTTGGATCTATTCTGAGTCTTCATCTTACAACACTTTTGTGGCTAACAGGGTTGCCAGAATTCAAAGGTTATCGGATATAGAGCAATGGCGTCATGTTAAGTCCAGTGATAATCCTGCCGACATTGTGTCACGCGGAATGCTTGCAGAAAAATTAGCAAATTGCAGTATGTGGTTCTATGGGCCTCCGTTCCTGCATGGATCAGAGGGATATTGGCCCCCCAAATATTCGAAGGTGAGTGCTGATTTAGAGAGAAAAAGGTCCAAAGTCGTACTCACTACAAGCAACATATGGTCACCATTCATCAGTACCATCAATCATGGTAATTCATTCAAAAGGCTCCAAAGGGTGATCGGATATACGCTGAGATTCGCTCATAATGCAAGACAACGTGAGCGACAAATGAGACACAATGGCTCCTTAAGAATCGAAGAATTGGACAGAGCACTCATCATATTCTGAAGGAAATACAACATGAAGGGTTCACAGAAGACCTGAATCAATTGAATCAAACTGGAACCATTAATAATGGAAGCCCCTTAAGTAGCCTAGCTCCTTTTCTTGACGACGAAACCGGAATCATCAGAGTAGGTGGCCGATTAGAGCACTCTAGCTTGTCGTACGATGCAAAACATCCTATGCTCCTGCCTTATTCTCATCATTTAACGAAGTTAATAATGACTGACATCCACATCAACAATCTACATGCTGGTCTACAAACACTACTTGCAATCACCCGACAAAGGTACTGGCCAGTCAAGGGAAAGACAATTGCTAGATCAATTGTACAAAATTGCATTCGCTGCAACAGAGTGAAACCTAAGCTACTGACCCAGCTCATGGGAAACCTTCCTTCAGCCCGAGTCCAACCCGCAAGACCGTTCATAAGATCTGGAGTAGACTTCTGTGGTCCAATTTGGACACATTATAAGTTAAGGGGAAAACGTCCTCAAAAGACTTATTTGGCAGTATTCTGCCGCTTTGCCACAAAGGCAACTCACCTTGAAGTTGTCAGTGACTTAACCACGGATGGGTTTCTTGGCGCACTTAAACGTTTCATCGCCAGACGAGGTTATTGCAAGGATTTGTACTGTGATAACGCCACCAATTTTGTGGGAGCAAGAAATCGAATCGAGGAGCTCCAACACATATTATATCCCAGTGAAGCTCAAGAAAAGATTTCGTCATTATGTCACAAAAAAGGAATAGAATTTCATTTTATTCCACCACGTGCCCCACATTTTGGTGGTCTGTGGGAAGCTGCAATAAAGTCGGCAAAGACTCTGCTACAAAAATCGCTATCATCAGCCTCTCTGACTTACGAGGAGTTGTCAACAGCAGCAACTGAAATCGAGGCAATTTTAAATTCGAGGCCAATTACTCCATTATCAGCAGATCCTAACGACTTGACGGCATTAACACCAGGACATTTTCTTATCGGAGAGCCTCTAACAGCAATCGTCGACCCACATTCAAGCGAGCATAAATTGAGTTTAGTGCAAAGATGGAAGCTAGTCTCACACGTTAAACAGGAATTTTGGCGTAGATGGTCAAATGAGTACCTATGCGACTTGCAACACAGACATAAGTGGAAGCGGCCATCCCAGAATGCTCATCCCGGAATGATGGTGCTCGTAAAAGAAGACAATTTGCCACCTCTCAAATGGCAGATCGGAAGAATTACTCAGATTGTCAAGGGAAATGACGGCCTTGTGCGAGTTGCTGATGTTAAAACTACGTCTGGAATCATGAGAAGGCCAATACACAAACTAGCACCACTACCAATAGACACCAATAGATAATCAACAATCGAACCCGTGTACGGAAGAACCATCAAGACCGTCAAGAGACAGTGAGAGAGATCAGCATCCTGAGTCCACTCCTGCCAAAAAAAGACGATCATCTCAAAGCTCAGCATTGAGCGCATTTTTACTAACATGCCTTATTATGCCCATACTTGGAAGTCCACCAGTAGAAATAATACCATTCGTATCGCAGCCGGGAATCTACTTCGAGAGTCTAGGATCAACCCATCTAATCTCCAATGAGTGGGACCTAGTCGTATACTATGACATGAAAGGCTATTGGAAGGAGTACCAATCTATTAAAGGCGGCATTCATAAGCTACATACCACATGCGACCGTTTAGTAGACAAAACCTACTGCTCGGTAATCACAAGGCAGGCGACACTACTACAGGAGGAGCTTGGCAACAGCAATGAGCTACTAGTCGCAACACCTCGGAATAGAATTGCACGAGCACCGTTAAATATTGTGGGTAATTTGGCTAGCTCTCTGTTCGGGGTACTCGACTCCGAATATGTGGAAAAAATGGCTCTCACTATTGACAAGGTCAGATTTAATGAAGAACATCTGTTAAATTTAGTCAAAAAACAATAGCAATAAACAACACCATTGTGGCTATCAAGCCTTCAACTGATTTCATGGTAGTTAACTTGCACCGCGATCAATACTACCCACTCAGCGAACAAGAGCTGAACACTTGCGTATGTTTTGGCGAAGCTTCCCACATATGCAAACAGAAACATCCAATCTACCGAAAGGGGGCAAATATCACATCCTGCGAAATGAGCTTCATGAATCATCTGCCACCATCACCTAGTTGTCGAACAATGAATACTGAAAATATCCCCAAGTGGATTCAACTATATAATCCAAATCAATGGATTTACGCAATGAAGGATAAAACCACTATAAACGTAGTCTGTGGAACAGATGTAATTCAACAAATCCTGGAAGGTTCCGGAATTTTGAAAATTCAAGCCAACTGTGCAGTGAAGCAAGAACTTGTTACTCTCCAATCGCACAATGTCTACCCCAGCACACTTCGAGCCTCATTCATGCCAACTGTAAATCTCACGGATTTCATGTCATCAAATCAACTGGCGGACCTATCCTACACACCAATTCAATTTCAAAATCATCAGGCCGAATTTACCCAATTACAGCAAAGGATCACCGAACTAAAGGAGACCCAAAAGCTACCAAAGGACTTAATATCAACAGATATTCATCAATTCGTCTTAGGATACATAGCCCCAATTCTGGGAACCAGTATTGGTGTCAGCATATCACACAGATATGTGAAGAAAAGACTCAACCGCCATAAAGTAAATAGACCAACTCCGAGACCGCGTTAAACAACCCCTCAGATGTTTACGGTCAGCATAAACGAAGACGATGGTTGAACTAATAGTCCAACGAGGGGGAGGATGTTTAGACTCATCATCGATAGCCGGAGACACATTTAAAGAAATCATACAATATTCATAATTTAAAATATTTACGATAGTCAAACATAAGTAATTCACACAAAATAATAAAATTCTGCTGAAACGTTGTTTTTCCATAGATCTAATTACGAGCACACAATTTTTACCTGCAAAAGCTTTTGTTACCGGAGCCGCCCGACTCGCGGTGAGAAAATTTCTGCATTAAAAACAACAAATGCTTACGCAGGTGAAAATTTGTGCTCGTAAATAAAAATGTGAATTAAAAACATAAAAATATTATATAATTTCCTGTTTTGTTCCCAACTCGATTTTGAGTGTGGGAATATGGTCATCATACCTGTGCGATGGCTGTATACTCTATATAAACAATAAACTGAACCCCGATAGGGTCATAAGTGAAAAATAAGTCCAATTGAAAAGTGCGTTTTTATTTTCTTCTCCATACATCATTTGAGCTGGATGCATAGGTATTGTACCTAAGCATCACTTTCATCAGTGTCACGGTATTGTACCCTGACAAATCAACATCCACAGCGGCTGATAAAAGAATCGGTCGCTTAATAAACAAATTTTATTCTCATAAGAAAACTAAGTCAAAAGCGGCCATATTTTCTTTTAATATGGAGAATTTATAATAAAATAGGTTTCCACAAATGTAGTTAATTCACGCAATTTAGCATTTATAAAATATAAAAAAAAAATACGTCCGGAAGAAAATAAGTGCTTTTACATGAATTTGGACTAAATTATGGAGCAGATAGAAGTTTTTAGTTTTTTACATGTTATAAAACGATTCATACAAAATTTTAGATTTTGATTAATTATGAGGCGCTTTGTTTATTTTTCGAGGTAAAACTTCTATTATTACCAATAAAATTTCAATCCCCATAAAATCTTAGCTTATATATGCGAAAAAATTAATGTCCATAAATACATATTCCTATTAAATTCTAGTCCACATTTATCTACAAATATCATCGAAAATGTAATAAACCGATTTGCATAAAATAACTCTCAGGAAGTTTCCTTTACTCTATAAAAATAAGATCGCCGAGAGGTATTCTCTATATGTAATTCTTACTCTTTCAGTTTTGATAAGGTAAGTGTAGCTCTTATAATAAGATTATAATAATTATAATGACACCGTTATAAGAGTACGTAAAAGCTCTCATAAAAATTTAAATAGTTTTCTTCTGAAACTTACTTAACTCTTACATAAAGGGCTAACGCATTTTTATAAGAGAAAAATAGCTCGCATATTTCCGTCATTTAATTCTGACAACACATTCATACAGCACTCGTAGTACTCTACAAGACTGAAATAACAAGGATACTCAAGTACGTATATCTTCTCATAAGACACTTGTAGACCTTTATGAGATGAAAATTGTTATATGGGGTGTGTGTCACTGATCTGTACGCCCCCCTCCCCCTTCACCTATTGCGTATACATACTGTATGTATAAATAGCCACATCCTTAATAAACATCAAGGTTTAATGGCGATAGAATTCAATTGTAACGCAAATTTACTAATAGCAACTAGTCAGTTCTAGATTTAACTAAGAGCTACGCGAGAATCCAGCCACAACCAGAATTAACTAAATCTTCTTTAGTTAATACTAGTTCTAACAATGCGCTCTCGTTAATTTTAGTTTTAACTGTGTTGTTAGAACTATAATTTCCTAGTAAAATCGAGTTTTGACGGACTTCGTGTTTTGACTGTAACATATACACTATTTATAAAGCGCAATGGTGTTTTTCGAAAAACTATTTCCATATTTGTCAATAAAATTTTTCTCGTTTTAAATTGAACGCCTAGAATCTCCGAGAATTTAATTTGAATAAGCCCACATCAATACTTTTCGTAATCACTCACAAGTTGGAGTTATGTACCTTGTTCATTTACATTACCTACTAGGAAAAATATACACATACAATTCTAATAAAATGAAATTCCTTCTACATTAACATACGTTAACATGAGTTAAACTAGGTACAAAATAGGTCTAGATTAAGAAAAATTTACGGAAATTCGACGTGAAATTTACGTTAAATTTACCAAATCAAGGAAATGAGTCCTGTGCCCTATAGGGAAATATTCCCTAATATTTACGTCGATACGACGTTCTCTCATTATCCACTCACGTAAATCGGACATAAATATTAGGTAATCTTAACTTACCCACAATTAGTCGCTGCCCTAATTTACGTCGAATAGACGTAAACTCGACCTGAAAAAGAGGGGAAATATTTCTTGGGGAATGCGTTTCTATAATTGTTTTTCTATGTAGTTATTTTTTGTTCTTATTATCTCTATCTTATATGAGTTTCTAAGGACCTTGTACATATGCAAATCCTCCCTGTTGTGACTGTAAATAGCTATATTGAATGCAATTACATTCCATTGCTTCATTCTCTCTAACTCATGCGAATACTAACGAAAGTTAATGTTCTGCGTAACAATTTTCTTTACCATCATCCGCTGCAGACAATGTATGAGTTTGACAAATCATCAATGTCATCAATGAGGAAAATATTCTCAAAATTAACTTCATTTAAGAGATCCTCAAATTTAGTTTTGTTTTATTTTATAATGTTAGATATCTTACTATTATCAGATTTATCTCTCCTAGCTTTAATTTTGAGAGTCTCATGGTCTGTTATTTTATGGTTCCTATCAACATTTACAAATGCATTCATAATATCTACTCCTGTGAATACGTAATCAAATAAGGTCTGTGAATCCATCATGATTCTAGTTGGTTGTGTAACTATTTATTTTAAACCTTGATCAGCGAAAACGTTGCTTATTATATTGTGATTACTATCACCGGTCAAAATAACGATACTTTCATTCTCCATTGATTGGACAAACCAATTTGAATAAAATGTTTTATAGTCACTAACGAGTTTGCTTGGAGACCTATACAGAACCACGATTGACCATTTGTGATTATTTACACGTCCTTAAAGCTGGCAGAACCAAAATGGCAGAACGGGTTCTGAGGTAGGCTCCCATAGTTTTCCCAGAAATCACGGTTCTGCTAGCTTTAGATAAAGTTAGCAGAACCAAACAAAAAAACCTATTAAATTTACAATTGCGATATAAAAAGTATTAGGAATTTAAGGCTAGTTTAAGGCTCCATAAAAAACGGCATATAAATAATTTTAGTTAAAGATCCCACAGAATTCCTCTAAAGGACAAGAAATTTGGAGCTGATGATTTATAAAAGAATACCAACACTGGACTAAATAGCCCTACAAACTAATTTCCAAGAACAAATCGCATTGGTTTTGAGGTATCAATTTAAGTTGTTTTTTAATAATAGGTGTCGATTTGGTCCGGTTGTGCTAGCTAAACGCGGTTTTGCATATAGGGTCTGTGATAATAATGGCAAGAAAATTTCAACTACTGTTGTGGTTGAATACTTAAACTCCCCGGTTTGTATTCACTCGTTTTATCACTGCCAGTGCTATGTACCTTTTTATAGGAAGGAAATGCTGCCATAAATAATAATACTTAATAATATTAATAATACTTTTATTAAGTTTTTGATTTCTACTTTTACCAGGGATTATGCCAACAATATTTTCTTATTTGTGGTTTTAATTATTGTAATATTTCATCATAATGCTTTTCTGCCATCATTGATTCTTACATAAATTTTCCATTTCTTGAAGTAAAATTAAAATCATGAATTTCTTTTCTAAGATAACGGATCTGACACTATAACAACATTTTATATCTAACGTAATGACCTCAAGATAAAAGATTTGTGAGATGTGTGGGAAACAATATCTTAAAGCAATAATTTTCTGCTAATGGCTGCATTTTTTACTAACTAAGTCTAAACCTAATTTACTCATAGCCTGGGCCCACACCCTTAATTTTTTTCTTGGGAGAGTCATTCGGGGGATGGAAAAACTCTGAAATGCCAAGTGTGCAACGGGATGGCGGAGAGCATACCAATAATACTGCAAGGAAATAGTTCCCGCCGTTTTGAAATTGTGAAATTTCTTATCGGACGGCTGTTCAGTTGTTTACCTGCGATTTGATATGATAATATAATAATTTAATTTCCATTACGTCCTGTGAATTTGTGATACATTTGTTATTTATAGCAAAAACTGTAACTTATTTGAACACGTCACAAGTGAACTCAGTAATCAGATAAGGAATTACCGCGGCGTAAAATTATTGATGACAAGTCTAGACACAAAGCCAGCAAATTCCTTCCTTCCCTAGAAGTGAAGCGTGTGGCTCGGCCCATAGAGCATAACCACATTTAAGTTGCCTGGGTATATCAGTGAATTCTAGATCATTTTTCGGCATCTTACTCCGTCTTTGCGTCAGGGTAAGTTCCAGGTTCCCGCTTTGAAATCTGATAGACCAAGGTCTAATGTGGCCGCACTTCACGCACACATAAAGCGCATTTTGTTGCTGAGACTGACGAAGTCTCAGTGTTCTTTGGACGGACTGTAGATATTTTACCTTACCTATAATACCACTTACCAGCCAATATTATATTTCTGAAGAAAACTGACTTGATCTGTTATATTTCTGTTATATTTCCCTTGGTTAAAAAGTTTCCAGGAAGTTTGTCAGAAGGAATATTTATAGAAGTATTTATCATGCATTCGTAAAGGGCACCGACCACGCCGACTAAAAACACGGACCGACTAAAAGACCGATACGAACTTTAAATAAGCGCCAACTAGTTATAGGGTGATGCCAATATTTCTGATCTAAACACTTCTGATCTAAAGGAACTCTTTACTGGTTCCCATTTCTTCTCACTCTCGAAATGCATCATTGGTGAATTTATCATTTTGGCAAGCATTTAAACTATGAGATGTGATACAAACCTGACGCAATTATGCCTATTTGCCGGTCTAATAGTAGGCCACACGTTTGACAGACTTTGGGTGATATGTGTGGGCACCTAGTTGTCGGTCTATAAAAGTAGGCCAGAAGTATGCGTACAGCCGACCGTCTACCGTGTACGGTAGTCCGTAGTGTAGGTATGTGTGTTGAATCTGTAGAATTACCTGAAAAATTCATGAGCAGATCTACTAGGCCAAGAGCCTACCGCAAGTTTATGCAATGATTGCGGATCTACGAAAATTGCATAAAATCTAGTGTAGTAAGTATTAAGTCTGGTTTGTGAAGAGGAATTGCATTTCAGTACTAGGCCCAGCAGCAGAACCGCGTTTAGCTAGCAGAACCGGACCAAATCGACACCTATTATTAAAAAACAACTTAAATTCATACCTCAAAACCAATGCGATTTGTTCTTGGAAATTATTTATTTAGTCCAGTGTTGGTATTCTTTTATAAATCATCAGCTCCAAATTTCTTGTCCTTTGGAGGAATTCTGTGGGATCTTTAACTAAAATTATTTATATGCCGTTTTTTATGGAGCCTTAAACTAGCCTTAAATTCCTAATACTTTTTATATCGCAATTGTAAATTTAATAGGTTTTTTTGTTTGATGCTGCTAACTTTATCTAAAGCTAGCAGAACCGTGATTTCTGGGAAAACTATGGGAGCCTTAAATTTAGATGTTGGGCATTAAATTAGCCTTAAATGAGCCTTAAATTTACCACTCCTCAGAACCCGTTCTGCCATTTTGGTTCTGCCAGCTTTAAGAACGTATTATTTACCCATATACAGGTTGTTTCCCACTAGGAGGTCAGTAGAGCGGGAGATGATAGTACTCAGATAGATGAACAAAAACTTGTATGGCAGGTGGGGGGGAGGGCATATCAACCGTTTCAGAGTTACCGGATGATTAAGAAAAAAAGCTATTTTTTCACAAAATACCCTGTATCTTAATAGGTCAACTTAAAGAGGAGAGTCTACAGTTTACAGTTTTTATAAAAAAAGACATGTTAACGACCTTTTTGTAAAAATAATAGAAGTTAAATTTAAAAAAAAAGTAAGGAAATCCAAAATTTTGAGTTTAGGCAAGCATAATTCTCGAGGGGAGATGGGGCTGATTGAGCAGTAGTTCGAAAGGCCATGGAGTTCTGCATATAATAAGCTCCTAACTGTGACCATGCTCCCTGTAGTTTTTAAGATAGAGGGTGTTTTGTGAAAAAATAGTTTTTTTCTTAATCACCCTGTAACTCCTAAACGGTTGATATGCCTCCCCCCCTTGCCATACAATTTTTTGTTCATCTATCTGAGTACTATCACCTGCCGCTCTACTGACCTCCTAGTGGGAAACACCCTGCATATACCTTTAGAATTCATGCCATAGTTACTTGCTTAGCTATACTGGCAACCCTGTATTGAATTATTCCTTTTATAAATATCATCACTCCTCCCGTATGTCTCGAATCAGAGTTACAGTTAATAAGGTCATAGTTTTTGATCTTTAGTTCGCTGATATAAATTTTTGACGTGATATTCGATTCTGATAGTCGTACTAGATCTGGATTACATTCCTTTATTAACAATTCCAATTCCGTTTTGTTAGATAGAAAACCTTGCACATTTAGATAATATAAAATCACTTCATTGCTTATTTATTCGTTACTTAATTGCTACAAGCATCTTTTTTTTTCAACACTTAACTTTCTTTCATATACTTATATGACATTCAAAGTCAAAAGCATAGTGGTTAACATCCAATTTTAAATTTAATTCTGCATTTGGTCTAATACAGTTAACACATTTCAAGAATTGTGCTTTACATTCCAGTATTTCATATTTCTCGCCACACTTGACACACATTTTCTTCTCAGCTCTGCAATCTTTACTCGTATGGTTAAAACCTAAGCATTTATAACATCTTTTAAGGTATACTGCATCACTGACTTCGCATCCCAGGCTAACTTTCCCAGCTTTCATTACTTCATTAAAGTATTAAAGGTCTAATTCTATCACCATACATGTAGGATTATAAACCCAGCAAGTAATCCAAGCCGAACGCAGGAAGCAATAATTTCTGAACGACCCCAACGAAGAGAGGAACTAAAGGAAAAGAACAAGAACGAGAACGAGAAGAGATCATCATCACGTCAGAGGAAGGAGACTGTTCCCGTCGTCGAAGGCGGATCGAGTGTGATTTTGAGCAATAAAGAAATAAAAAGCAACAAAGTATTCTTTAAATCGTTTATCCCTTAATCCTCTTTTGTTAAATATTGAATTTCCTACAAAACTGGTGTCAGAAGTGGGATAGTAATTTAAAGTAAAGCACGGATAGGGGATCGCGAAAAGTAAATGAAACACGTAATTATTCTGGTCTAGAATTAATTGGGAAAGTGTATGCAACTATAGAGTGAAATCATCAGGTATAGCAGTCACCGTTCTTCAGATTGAGGAAATATTGTACGTGCCATCAGTAAAACTAAAAATTAGAAGCTGAAAACTGAAAAACGGGACATCTTTGCGGTATTCTGCATAGTCACACCATAGCGGTGTTTCACCCATACAAATACATCCAGCATAGTTCAGTGATAAAACTGAGTAGCGGCGAAGCGAAAACGAACATCTTTCCAGTGGATTCTGGAAACATTACCAAAGTTCAAATAAGTACGTTCTTCTCTCTCTCTCTAATTAATTTCTACTTCTTAGACATTATATTATATGACGAATGATTCCATGCAATTGAGGATGAAAAGGAGAATCAATAACTTTTCGTTTGTCGGATGATTCTAATGATTCGAATCGCCATTTTGATTTGTCTTTACTTCTTGATGATGACAGCTTTAACCAGAAGAAGGTTTCGTAAGGAAAGACTGAGTAGTGGTAAAGTACTTGCATGAAATTAAATTAAATTCATATAAATAAATAAGTAGTTCCTAAGCAAAAATTGAGGCAAATATAAATTGAGCGGTACGAAAATGCCAAATATGGCAAGATGGATAATTAGACAATAGAAACGATAGCAAATTCACAAGTGGTATTCAGCTGTCAAACTACTAAACAAACACTACTCTGTGAGGTTAGCGATCCACAGAAACTATTGCGGAATTAAATATAAGAATGCAAATTTTCAAATTCAAAATATTCGCTACACCACAATCGTAATATTTAATTTACGGTAGCCATCGACAGTGAAGAGCTTAAATTTTGATAAGGGCACTCTAGCATAGGCATCAATAATTGAAAATGTATTCTGCTTGCATATACTGATGCAATAAAGATTTAATAATATCTGCGGTAATTACATTTGAGTTCGGTGCTATATTTAACAAGTTTATTTTGAATTTTTATAATATGTTGGTATTCTACGAGCTCAGATATATTGGAAAATATAATAAAGTGTAAAATAACAACTGAACTAAAATAAATTAAGTTAAATAAAACTGAGAAAATTAGTTAGGCAGATTCATATGAAAAGTAATTTTTTGGTTTCTTTCGAAAAGAGTAAAAATGGGAAAAAAGAATAGGGTCATGAATAGGCAAAGTACTTTCGAAGAAAATCGAGATGTTAGTACAATCAACGAAATTGATGGATATCGCACAATGGTAAAGGATATAATGAAGAGATTAGATGACCAAAATGCAACTATTCGGGCAATGTTAGAAGAATCGCGTAGAAAGGATGAGGAAAGAAACAAACAATTACCGAGCACTTCGCGAGGAGTGAACCATGAACAGTTGACTGGGGAAGCTTCTGCTAAGTTCTCTTTTATAGATATTGAAGATTCCCTAAATAGATTTGATGGACAGAATAATTATTCCATCTCTAAATGGATAAGTGATTTTGAAGGAGCGGCTGTTGTGTTTGGATGGTCCGACTTACAAAAGGTCGTGTATGGGAAGCGCTTGCTGACGGGATCAGCGAAGGTAGCCGTGCGGTGTCAAACGGATCTTGACACTTGGGGCCAACTTAAAAAATTTTTGAAAGAAGAGTTTAAGGAAAAAACTAACAGTGCGGTTATACATGAACAACTGAGATCAAGGAAAAAACGTCCGACTGAATCTTGCCGAGATTTTTTATTGGCAATCCGCGAATTGGGAAGTAAGGTGAATCTAGAAGATGCAGCAATCATAAAATACGCGATAGATGGCATAGTTGACGATGAAAGGAATAAAATAGTTCTATACGGATGCAAAACTATAGCTGAACTGAAAGAAAAATTTGTGATTTATGAAGCTAATAGCGAAAAAACAAAACCGAAATTATCTCACGCTAGAGGGCCAACTCAGCAAAAGTTTCGACGGAACACATCTGAGGTAAGGTGTTACAAATGCGGAAGTATAGGGCACCTCGCAAATAGTTGTCCCAAAAAGTATCACAGTAATAAATGCTTTAAATGCAATGAGTTTGGACACAAAAGTCCAGAGTGCCCCACTAAAAATGGGTATAAAGGAGTGGCAATAATGAATAAAGCTTTCCAAACAAGAAGTAATATGAGTAAAACAGCTTTGGTTAACAATACCCCAATGACCGCTTTCGTAGATACGGGTAGTGACATCACCATAATACGTGAAGATGGTTACACACAGTTGGGAAGTCCATCTTTAAGTGAGCCAATAATATTTACGGCGGTAGGATCAGGTGAGATATCGACTCTGGGCTCATTTTATGCTGACGTAAAGATAGATGACCACTCATATTTCGAAAAAATCCACGTAGCACCGTTGGAAATACTTCCAAAGATATTTATTTTGGGGAAATCTTTGCTAGAAAGAGTTGATCTAAAGATTCAGGCAGGGCACATAACGATGACACCATTACAAGATTCAATAGAGAATCCCCTCTGCTGTTTGCAAATAACCGATCAAATCGAACTAGATACGAATCATATCCAATCACAAGAAATCAGGAAGAAGTTAATAGCCCTCATCACAGAATACAAAGCAAATGAAAACCCACGGATAGATAAATTTGAAATGCACATTATGTTGAAAGATGAAACACCGATTCATCTGACCCCCAGAAGGCTACCTCAATTGGAAAATAACATTGTAGCTAAACAAATCGATGAGTGGTTAAAGCTAGGCATAATTAAACCGAGTGTGTCTGAGTTCGCTAGTCCCATAGTTCTAGTTACGAAGAAGGACGGAACCAAAAGACTCTGCGTTGATTATCGACGTCTCAACAAGCAAATTATTCGGGATCACCAGCCCTTACCAATAATCGAAGATCAAATCGACTGCGGAAGGTAAAAATTTTCTCCACTATTGACTTGAGAAATGGATTTTTCCATATGCCGATATCCAAAGAAAGTCAGAAGTATACGGCCTTTGTAACTCAAAATGGACAATATGAGTTCACACGTGCTCCTTTCGGTCTCTGTATATCGCCAACTTATTTTCAACGCTTTATTAACTGGATTTTCGTTAACCTTATTCGTCAGAATAAAGTTCTTATTTACATTGACGAAGGCATAAGTAGACTTCAAGAAGTATTGGACATATCAGCAAGGCACGGGTTGAACATCAAATGGTCAAAGTGTCAATTCCTTAAAAAACGAGTTGAATATCTGGGCTACCTAATAGAAAACGACACAGTCAGACCATCTGAGGAAAAAAGTAAAGCTATAAAAAATTTCCCAACACCTAAAACTGTCAAGCAAATTCAGTCATTTCTTGGCTTGACAGGATACTTCCGAAAGTTCGTGAGGGATTACGCTATTATCGCTCGACCTCTTAGTGACATCTTACGAAATGGGACTAAATTCGAATTCGGGGAGTTACAATTAAAGGCCTTCAAAGAGCTTATTGAGTTATTGTGTACAAAGCCAGTATTGGCCATTTATGACTCTGAAGCGCACACCGAGCTTCATACTGATGCCAGCAAATATGGCTACGGAGCTATCTTACTGCAACGCAGCAACGAGGACCAGAAGTTACATCCTGTTTATTATTTTAGCAGAAAGACGTCGTTAACGGAAGAGAAGTATAGCAGCTATGAGCTAGAAGTGTTAGCAGTAGTGACGGCATTAAAAAAATTTAGAGTATATTTGCTTGGAATCAAATTCAAGCTAGTTACAGACTGTGCGGCATTTGCAGCTACGATGGAGACAAAAGATGTCACTCCAAAGATAGCCAGGTGGGCAATGCTCTTGGGAGAGTTTGAATATGTGATAGAACATCGATCAGGAACACGAATGCGGCACGTTGATGCCTTAAGTCGCTACCCGATAGTCATGTCGTTAGAAAATTTTAACCTGATACATAAAGTGAGAGCAGCTCAACGAAAAGACGAACGAATCAAAGCTATATTAGAAGTCTTGAAGTACGGTGATTTCGAGGACTATTATCAAGAAGCAGATATTTTGTATAAATTCTCGAACGGTGTGAAATTATTAGTCGTACCGAAAGCAATGCAGAATGAACTTATACGAATAATACACGAACAAGGCCATTTCGCGCAACGTAAAATGGAACAGGTCATCAACAACGACTACTTCATCCCAAGACTAAGCAAGAAAATTTCCAATTGTATCTTAAACTGCATACAATGCATCTTAGCATCTAAGTCGCATAGAAAAGAAGGTTTTTTGCATCCAATCCCAAAAGAATCCATCCCCCTTGAAACTTACCACGTTGACCATCTAGGTCCAATGAGCACGACGAAAAAAGGATACCGTTATCTACTAACAGTCATTGACGCATTTACCAAGTTTGTTTGGATTTATCCCCTGAAGACAATTACCACTTCCGAAACACTGAAAAAACTGTTAAGTCAACAAGTAACATTCGGAAATCCGAGACGAATGATTACTGATCGAGGACCAGCATTTACATCAGCCTCCTTCGAGGAATACTGCAGAAGCCAAAAAATTGAACATCTCAAAATAACCACAGGAGTCCCGAGAGGTAATGGACAGGTAGAGAGAGTACACAAGACCATCATATCAATCTTGACAAAATTATCCATTAACTCAGAAATCAGTTGGTATAAACATACTGCAAAAGTACAATCATGGTTAAATAGCAGTTACCAGCGCAGCATTGGCACATCTCCATTTCAGTTACTAATTGGTACAAAGATGAAGTTGGTCGAAGATGTAAATTTAACGGAAATAATAAACCAAGAGCTAGCTCAACTGTTTCAAGATGAACGCGATGAAAATCGTATAGAAGCTTCCAAAAGAATTGGAGAAGTCCAGAAAGAAAATGAAAGAACCTTCAACAAACGTAGGACACCAACCCATAGGTACGAAGTTGGAGATTTGGTCGCAATTTGTCGGACGCAGTTTGGTCCAGGCCTAAAAATAATTTCGAAATACCTGGGACCTTATAGAATAACCCGTATTAAAGACCACGAGAGGTATGATGTAGCAAAAGTAGGAAATCATAAAGGCCCACAAACTACTACCACTGCAGCCGACTATATGAAGCCTTTTTCATGTTTCGAGTCGGACGAAGAAAGTAGCGACGAGGAAGAAATCGTAACCCAATGCAATAGAAACGACAAGGAAGAAGAATCACAAAGAAGATCCGATTTAAAAAACCCCCAATTTTGAAATTGTTTCGCCTTGAATCTGCCATATTATGAAAATATAAAAAGAATATATTTAAATTGAAAAAATTGTTGAACTACATTGATGAAATTTGAATGAAGATAAGAATTTCTTTTCATTGGTAATGTTATTGAAACACTAAACTTCCTTTTCTAGGTTTAATAATTATTTATTAATAATTGCACAAAACTGTATCCACGTTTGGATATATGTATATATATACAGCTAACTGACTAAATATTCGAAAATACAAAAATTAAAAGCCACACTGCTAGTTCTACCTTCTTCTACCAGCTCAACTAGAATACTCAAGTATTTTCACGGTCAAACTGTTATCTCTTGCATCGTGTCGATCTAGAGCTCTCTTCAGTAATTCTAGCAGATTCGTTGTTGATAACAATAATTGCAAATGTATGCTCAGTGGCGTCGACCTTAAGTGCACAATTGATAGATTTGTGTATATTCATTGTATTTTAAGTTGCGGACTCAATAATAAAATAAATGTTCTGATCTGATTCCTTGCAATGCAAGTGATTATGCATGATCAGTGAACTTTGTGTCCAGCAACATGTAATCGAACAGTGATTGTGCTATGGTCGGATTAAATACACTAAGTTGTACTAGAATCTGCAGAATCACTTAACTAAGAGCATTTAATTAGTTTTATTCGTATTTGCAACAAAAGAGGATGGTAGAGAAAGGCTGATTCGGCAGCGTTTCACTTATAGATTTAAGTATAAAGTAACATTACAATGATTTTAATAAGTTTAGAAATTCAACTTAATTAAATTACCTATAAAGAAATTCACTGATACATTAGATTAGTATTTATAATATGCTCTTCATAAACATTACTTATATAACTAGATTAGTTTCTTAATTACGTTATCTGGGTATAAACATACATAAAGGAAAAGATAATTGTTAAGAGTAACCTGAATTAATTGAAGTGAATAGACTAGACATAGAAGCACTAAGCACATAAAATGAAGTAAATAATTGAAAATCTCTCCAAAAGCCCTCATCATAATGAAGATAGCGCAACTCAGAATTTCAAATGACAATAGTTCGATCGTATAGGATGAATGGAACTCTTCCCAAAGCCTTATCATTCTGAAATTATACACACCTTGACAAAAGCACCATACGGTCGGCGAAGAAGTAAAGAAGTATTCAAGAAGTAAAGAAGTATTCAAGAAGTAAAGAAGTATTCAAGAAGTAAAGAAGTATTCAAGAAGTAAAGAAGTATCCAAGAAATAAAGAAGTATCCAAGAAATAAGAAGTACAGAAATTGAAATGTCGATGTTAGAGATTAGAGAAGGGAGCTCGCTTATACACGCTGTTAATTCGTCAGGAGATCGAATCGCCAGGAGAGCCGAGTGTAGGATTATAAACCCAGCAAGTAATCCAAGCCGAACGCAGGAAGCAATAATTTCTGAACGACCCCAACGAAGAGAGGAACTAAAGGAAAAGAACAAGAACGAGAACGAGAAGAGATCATCATCACGTCAGAGGAAGGAGACTGTTCCCGTCGTCGAAGGCGGATCGAGTGTGATTTTGAGCAATAAAGAAATAAAAAGCAACAAAGTATTCTTTAAATCGTTTATCCCCTAATCCTCTTTTGTTAAATATTGAATTTCCTACATACATATAAGTATCACGCTCTTTATATTTACTTTACTACTTATTTTTCCACATTGCCTTAAATACCAATTGTGAGTTTTGTAAAATTTCATTTTGCTTCTTTAGACTATTCATTATATCACTTTCTTCCATTTTTTCCATGACATTATCAATTCTGATTCTTGGTTTCCTACCATTCCACAAGTTAGCATTGTAATTCACGTCTAATTTACCTTCCACATCATTTTTCACCATTCTACTGATTTGTCATTATCACATTTCACTATTATCGCACCGTTATGCAATTTTTTTAATCCCGAAACCTGTATACCTGTTTTGCGGGATTTAAATTTACTTTAACTTCACCTTTTGTTTTATCTGCACTTTGTTTTGTTTTAATACGATTTTCAATATTCTAGGAATTTTTTTTTTTATGTTTCTACGAATTTTTTCATTAGTCGGATTATGTCGATTATATGCGTATATGAGTGCGATTTCCCGAATTAAGCATAGAGTAAATGTATTTTTTACTTAATTTAGTTTGGTGTTGAGAGAAAGACATTTAGTTGTTGTGGATATTTAAAAAGTTATAAATAATAACAGTTAGGTAAGTTTTAAATAATTTTCATATCCTTGCATTATTAATATGAAATATATTTTGGTAGCCTTAACACAATGGCACATAATTCACTTGTAATAAAAGCGAAGAAGAAGACGATCAGTTTAGATACTAATATTAAAATTTTATATCAACTTGCAACAAGACAAGGTGTAACGGCTATAGGAAAGTATTTTAGTATTCATGAAGTTACCATAAAAACGATTAAGAGAAATGAAACTGCAGTCAGAAAATCTATATGTTTTGGAACAAAAATAAGTACTAAAACATCGTCCTACATAAGAGATGTTACCAAAGAGAAGATGGAAAAAGTGTTGGTAATGTAGATTGAAGATAAATCACAAAAAAGAATACCAGTAGATGGAATTACTATCAAGCAAATGTATTAAGAATATATAAACGTATTAATGAAGTTGCGCGAGGCACTTTTAGATCTCTTTAGAGCTTCCATAAATGCATTTTTATTATATTTCAATCATTCTATCCACTGTTCCTTAATATCTACTCTATTATAGCATACTCAGATTTATTTAAACCATTAACAAATGAATTTAAACTTAAGCAAATAAGTTTAAACCTTGAACAAATGATTTTAAACTATTAACAAATAAATTTAAACCTTGAATAAATTATTTTAAACTCTTTAACAAATTTATCTAAACCGTTAACGAATGAGTTTCAACTGTGAAAAAAAAAATTAAACCTTTAGCAAATATATTTAAACTCTTAACAAATTCATATTCAAAATATTTTATTTCAAGTTAAGTAAGCATTTCCTACAATTTTTTTTAATTTTGCGTGCATATATAATCTGCAGTACCTACTTCTGACTTTCCAGTGCAACGGTTGACTATCCTCTGCCTTATGAATAAGTAAAACCAAATCCATTATACAGGGTGTTTCCCCCCACATACCCAAACAAAAAATTATATAGCGGGGGGGGGGGCATATCAACCGTTTCAGAGTTACAGGTTGATTAAGAAATTATGCTAGGTTTTCATAAAACACCATACATCTTAAAAAGTACAAGGCGCACGATCACCGTATAAAGCTGATTGTATTCAAAACTTATTGGTCTGCTCAACTAGCCGCGTACTCATCTCCCCTTAGGAGTTGTTGTGGTCTAAACTCAAAACTTTGGATTACCATTTTTTTAATGTGACCTCTATTTGTTTTTTGTTTTTTTTTTTTGCAAAAAGGTAATTAACATAACTTTTCTTTTATAAAAACTATAAACTAGACTCTGTTCTTTAATTTGACCTAGTGTACCCTATGCGCTAACTGTAGCCGTTTAACAGTTATTAGCTCACAACGTATTTAGGTCATACCGAAATTAGCTGATATTTCTTTAAAATGACGTGTAAGATGACAAATTATATTCGAGAATAAGTTTAAGAATAACCTTGAGAATAGGTTAAGAGCTAATAACTCTTTAACGGCTACAGATAGCACATAGGATGTAATAGGTCAAAATTAAGAGGAGAGCCCACAGTGTACAGTTATTGTAAAACAAAGTTATGTTAATGACCTTTTTGCAAAACAAAAAATAATAGAGGTCCAAGTAAAACAAAGTAAGAAAATCCGAAATTTTTAGTTTAGATAACCATAACTTCGTTGGGAAGAGGGGTATGAGGTTGGTTGAGCACTCGTTGAAAGGATCATAAAGTTCTGAATACAATCTGCTTTATACGGTGATCGTACGCCCTTTATTTTTTAAGATACAGGGTGTTTTTTGAAAACCTAGCATAATTTCTTAATCACCCTGTAACTCGGAAACGGCTGGTATGCCCCCCCCTTTCCATACATTTTTTTGTTACTCCAGGTGAGTATTATCACCTCCAGCTCTATGGACCACCATGGAGGAAAGACCCATATAGTTGGAACAGACATTAGGTGTGATTTGTTGCAAGCTATCTTCGATCACTGAGAGAAGCTTATGTTCTCTACTCATGTGACTCATGTTAGAAAACGATTTTTCGATAGCGTTTAACATAGGCGAGTAAAGAGACAAAAAATTTTGTGTCAAACTCGTGGTTTTAATCTTCATCAGCAGTACATGGCAGAATTGACACACTTGTTGCTGCAATAAGTAACCAAAGAATTGCGAGTTTTACTTGCAATTCCAATAGCCTTTCTCTATTTCTGCTTGAACTTGTTTAAAAAATGGAAACAAATCCATCGCTTAGTGACGCATTTTTAATTATGGATAATATGAGAATACACAAAATACAACAAGTTCGCGATGTGTTGTTTCAAACGAATTTAATACTAAAAGCTTTACGTCCTTACTCACCTATGTTAAACTCTATCGAAAATCGTTTTCTAAAATGAGGGCACATGCACTTTCAATTAGGTGACATGAGTAGAGAACATAATCTTTTCTCAAACTTAAAATATTTTAAATATAAATATGGTGTTTAAATATATTTTCTAAAGGTTTAAGTCTTTTTGTTGACAGTTGAAACTCATTTGTTAAGGTTTAAATTTATTTGTTAAGGGTTTAAAATCATTTGTTCAATGTGTAAATTTATTTGAAAAGGGTTTAAAACCATTTGTTTAAGGTTCAAATTAAGTTTGCTTAAATTTTAAACTAATTTGTTAATGGTTTAAATAATTCTGAGAATGCTATATTATCTACATCAAATAAAATCTCTAGCGTTTCATAATCGCTTATTTTCAAAGTGTTATGTACTTATACTTCAAAATTTTTTTGGTTTGTTATTATGTAATCTATCAATGTTTAAGAGTTCATTGCAACACGCGTAAATTCATTTACTATTTGCTTAAATTCTGCAGCTAATATTACTCTTTCTGATTGTTTCGTATATGTACTATTCTCCATCCAATTTATATTAAAATCTCCTGTTATAATTAAATCCCCATCTATATCCTCCATATATTGGATTATTTCCTCGAATAGTGTACAGAAATCACTTTTTGACGTGCTGGGTGATCTATAAGGTACTACCGCATTAATACACTTTCCTCCTACACGGCATTTAAAGGCCCATCCACCATACACTTAATACAATATCAACGTTTTTAATTATCTCAAATTCCCATTCTTTTTTAATGTAAATGGCTACACCTCCTGTATGCTTCGAGCTAGAGTCACACATTAACTACGTCATAACCATTTAAATAAATCTTCACAACCTATACATCATCCTTCAAGTGAGTTTCACTCAAATAAAAATCTTTTTTATGGCATGTGATTTACAACTCATGAAAGTTGCTTATCAGTCCCTGGATATTAATTTCATTTGCTTTTGTTGCTTTATACTTTTTTTTATGCTTTTTTTGCTTTTGTTGCTATATTATTTTAACTTTGTTCAAATACACTGGACATTTCCAACTAAGCGTGTTATGGTTAAAGTCCATTTTTAAACCCAAATTCTCATTAGCTTTAATGCAATTTCCACATTTTTCCACTACTTAACTATTGCACCCTTTAGAATTATGTTCCTGCATAACTCTTTATTCTTACATTCTAAAGATCTATGGTTAAACCCCAAACATTTATAGCATCTTAGTACATGAGTTTCATCCCATACGGGACAAATATCCCAACCATTTTTTATTTTGCCCACCTCGATTGTTCTAGGGTATGGTTCGTGATCCAATTGAATAATTGCATTAAAATATTAAAGGAAGCCTTAACTTCTCAAATCTTCTTACACTCCATTACACTATGCTTCATAAAATCATGATTTGGTCCTCATCTCATTCATCATACATTTTATGTATAAAAATTCGTACTTTCTTTATTTCTGGCACTTTAATCTCATAATTTTACCCTAACTTTTCTTCCACTGCATCTTTAATTTTCTTCCTTTCTTCATTACTCTCGCTTTCGATAATAATAATACCATCTTGCTTACCTTTGATTCTAGTGAATTTTAGATTAGTGGAGTCCACATGTCTCTTAATATCTTCCTTAGTCAACTTACAAAATTGCCTACTTTTAGGCTTGACAATTATCGGAGGTGCACACTTCAATTTATCCACATAAGATGCTTTTTTCCCTTCCTTCTGAGTTCTCTATATTTACCATAAAACCTCTAAGCTCTTTCTCCTGAGTGGCCATCTTCTCCCTGAAGTCCTTGATCTCTTCGAGCACACATTATTCAAATTTTTCAAATACCGCTTTTCTATACTCTATAAGCAGTCATCTCACATAAATATAACATTTTTCTTTATTAGAACCGTATTAACGTCGTATTCCGCCAAATCGATGCACTTTGCACAATATTTTTGGCCGCAATTAATCGGACAACTGTATTTGTTTTCTTATGACTGTTTTAAAAAATGTATTACTGCCTAACGAATCAGGAAGCTAATTATTTACGACAGTTCAGTTATATTACTACAATTTTACTATGTGTTGTGGGACGTCTAAAGATGGTCTAATCTCATATTATATAGCAAAAAGAATAGGCTGCTATGCTATGTAAAATTCGAGTACGTGTGATCAGAATTTTTTTCTGGAAACGGGGGGGAAAGGACAAGAGGACTGGGTGTTTAGTTGTTGTCAGTTCGAAATTTCTTATGGGTGCCATACACGATCCGTTTTGCCGTCGTTTTAAAACCACATTTTAGTCGAGATAAGAACCTAAAACGTGGTAAAGAAAAAACCACACACACGTAACAACTTCACCATGTTTTGCCGCAAAACCCTCTAGAATACTTCCCAAGCCATGAAAAAATGTTCTATATTGATACTTAAGGAAAAGTGCCAAACATTGACTTTATATATGTTATAGAGGCTAAACTACTATCCATACAGGAAAATAGTCTTGTATTAATTTACAGCTTGGTTCCTTAACTTCCCAAAGGCTACACTTACTATATACCTTACTTAACAAAATAATAAAATAGTTTTGATTACCAAGTAACCTTACCATTTAACGTCAATAACTCTCAGCTGTACATGTGTGTATGTGCAGCCGGAGTCCGAATCTGTAGGCAACTACATTCGATATCATCAGCACACGGCATCCCATGACGGCACAGCGACATTACAATGATTACTCAGCTGAGAATTTTTGTTTGAGGAATCGTAGTCATTTGGTTAAAATATTTTTTTTAAATAATTTTGTTAGGAAAGGTATGAAAATTTTATTACGGTTCGGAAGATAAGAAAGCAAGCTTAACATTAACAGAACACCATTTTTCTGTATTAATAATAGTTTAGGGCGGAGGAGCTATTCAAATCAAACTTTTGTCACTTTTACATAAGAACACTGCAAATATTTTAGAATGTAAGGACTACGTTTGGAGGGAGGGAGTCTGTTTCATGGCTTGTGAAGTATTCTCGAGGGTTTTGTTTGCCGTCAACTTTTAGTGACAACTGGAGCAGACTACCTCCAATTTTTAAGAAAAACATAAATTTCGTTTTGGCCAAGGGGCTAAAAGGAGATGTAAAGTTCCTCTCAAATAAAATTCTCATTTTCCCGCAAATATCAGAGAATCCAGCATGAGTTCGCCCACTTAATCTCTTCAGAGCGAAACGAAGCTAAACAAAAGCACGTGCTGTTAGAATTAGAATTATCATTTATTTGTTTCTGTACACAAGATATTATATCTTATATATAACTACATTAAAAAAGAAGGAAAAAGTAAGTATTGAGGCGTAAAAAAAAAAAAAAGAACATCTATATCCTAAATCAACTGCGATAACATATGTTTCAAACTAAAATCAAACAATTAATAAACAAAGACAAAGAATTGAGTAACCAAGCACATAAAGATAAAAAAAAATAAAGTTAACAAATCAACATTACTAGTTTACATGCTAAAAGAATTAAAAATAAATAAATAGAAATACTCTAGAAGAATCAAACTTAAATAAAATACACTTAGACGAGCTAAAAACGAAGAAGGAGAAGGTAAAAAAGTAAAAAAAATAAACAATAAGAATACATAAAATAAAGAGTAATAAGAAAGTTTATACAACAAGAAGGCAAAACTATATAAATTTTACAAAGTTACAATATAAAAAAAAAAAACATTTAAATGCCCAGTTCATTGTAGAATCGAAGATGCCGTGGCGAACATAATTATTTAGTCCTAGTAAAGCTGGAACCGAATGACAATACGAAATTGATTAAGCACCAGAGAAAAGTGATTTTAAAAGTGATTTGAACTTATCGACGGAACCGGCTGGCACCTTGAAAGGCTACGCGTAGCTCATTCCATGAGCGTGCAGCCTGAACGAAATAAGAGCGCTCCAGAATGGAATGATGAAAACGAGGAATGAGAAGATTGTGGTTTCGACAGGTATGTAAGAACTGCAATTCATCATACAGATAACGTGGAGTCCTAGAGTGAATCAGAATGTACAAAGACACCAGCATCCTCATCGCACGATGGTCATCTAGAGAGCATCCCAGCAGATGGGATCTCAAGTGTTGGACGTGATCAAAGCGTCTTAGTCCGAAAATAAAGCGAATACAGTCGTTAAAAGCAACGTTAAGCCTATGAGCGCATGAGCTATCGAGCTTGGGAAAAATTAAGCTACCAGAATTAAAATGAGGAAGTAGAAGTGCTTTAACTAGTCTCGTACGTATCTGTCGATAAAATATCAACTGATAACCAGAGCTGACGAAGGCCTCCATATATTTTCTTTAATATTAATGTGATGTGGTCACAACAGCTCAAAGTAGAGTTGATTACTACTCCCAGATTCTTGATGTGGTGCACTCTAGAGAGGACAGAACCATTTAGCTTCACCACTGGAAAGTCATTAATGTTGGTATTAGCATTGTTTTGAAGGACCATGTATTGAGACTTGGCAGGATTCAGCATGAGTTGATTTCTCATTGACCAATGATATATTCTATTTAGATCATCATATATGCGTGCCAAGCAATCCTCCATCAGCCCAATTGGTCTACTGAAATAAAGCTGCACATGGTCAGCATACAGGTGAATTTTCACGTCTTCAATAATATTAGGAAGGTCATTTATAAAAGTACCGAATAATAGAGGTCCCAATACAGAACCTTGTGGAACTCCACACCGGATGGGTAGAAGGTTAGATATAACATTATTTGCTTTCACTTGGTGATACCTGTCCGATAAAAAACTACATATCAATTCGGTGGCTGAAGACGAAAACCCAAAGTGAGCAGATAACTTAGACAACAGGATGTCATGATTTACACTGTCAAATGCCTTTGAAAAGTCAAGCAACACCAGGACGCCTACATGATTATTATCAAGAGCTACTCGGAGATCGTTAGTAATCTTTAGCAGGGCAGTTTCACAGCTATGCTTGGAGCAAAAGCCAGACTGCCATTCCGTGAGTAGCTGTTTACCTCCAAATGTTCGAGCATTTAACATGTATTAACCTTTCCAGAACTTTGGAAAGGAAACAAAGTATACTAAAGGGGCGAAAATCACTCAACTCTCTAGGACACGACTTCTTGGGAAGTGTGAGAACAGTGGCTACCTTTGCAGGCAAGCGGAAATATAGAACAAGTGAGACATGAATTCAGTATATATAACAAATGACTAATAATCATAGGCAAAATTAGTTTAACAAAACGAGGGTGTATTTCATCTGGGCCTACCGAAGCAGATCTTATAGAAAAAATAGCTTTAATTACCTCGTCAATATCCACACACCTGAAGGAGAAGCTGGATCCAGGAAAATTAACTAAGTGATCACGATCATCTGACAAAGCCCGGACGATTCCCTGTGTGGAGGTGAAAACATTATTTAAATCGTGCTGTTCAAATATCATAGGATTACAGCAACAACATGTGTCCATTACAGCAACAACATGGGACCAAACATTGTCAATATTTCATGAAAACCGGTTTTCACAAAAGTGCGTGAACATGTTATGGGAGTAAAACGTGAAAACTCCGCCCCTTCTCATTTATTTACGAAAATAAAACATTTGCAATTCTATTTCATTTCATGCAATTTCCTAAAAGAATATCTCCGGTTGTTTCTGCAGCACAGCACAGCGCACTTCATTCTGATAATTGAAGACTCTGGAGTCTCGATTCTATGAAATCCGGCTAACAAAACAATATTTGAGTATAATATAGCACTTCTATTAAGTATATAATCACTTATAATCACTTTTATATCACAAATTCACTAAATGAAACAAAGGGAAGTTTTTGATAAAATCTGATATGTCAGAAATAAATCAGAATTGTCAAACTGAAGAATAACCTTAGAGTAATAAGGTGATAGCCTACTTGTCATTTCGCCTCCGTGTCTAAAAAAAAATGCTTATCACACGTACAGGAATTTTACACAGCATAGCCTATCCTTTTCGTTATAATGATCTAAGCATCCGAACCTCAAAACATGTTGTTCGCAACACACGTTCCATTTTGTTGTGGTTTTACTACAAAACTACGTCAAAACAGATCGTGTATGGTGATTTATACTTTTGAATAGTGACACACTGTACCAAAAAATATTGCTTATGCAAAGGATTTAATGTAATCGAAACTCCGGAGTCTTGAATTATGGTGATTAAGTGCAATGTTTTGTGCAGCGGTGCAGAAACAACCGACAAGTTTATATTTAGTTTATTTTATGCAAGTTCAATTGTTTCAAAAATAAATTTTAGTGTTTTAAATGAAATAGAAGTGAAATAGTTATAAAGATAAACAGCCTTTGTAAAAACTGAACATTTTTCAATTCCGATTTGCTTGGTTACAATTGAATTGTCACCGGGCGTCTCTATGATGTCAGTCAGTCAGTCATACAAAGGTAACGGAAAGAAATATTATCCGAAAAGAAAATGGGGACTAGAAAAATTCTTAAAAATGTATAAAGTTATTAAAAAAACGTATAAAATTATAAACTTAAAAATGATTCGAATCACGGTGCTGGAAAATTATAAAATCATTTTCAATACTTGATAAACTTTTATCCACTAAATTATGTGCCCGCTCAGAGAATATCATAGCTTACAATTTTCATGACTAAACAAACACATCGATGCGATTGTACTATATGATGAAAAATGCTTAAAGTTTTTTCCCTTATAGCCTATCTTTTTGCTATATAATCCAAGGGTCTAACTAAACAGAATGTTTTCCAATATATATGGAAGGAAACAAATACAGCTGAGGGAAGTAATGAAATAGCTTCTGCAATACACAAATTCAAAGCAATGTCCAAGAGGTGAAATTTGTGTCAGACGGATGTATGGGTTAAAATAAGAATTGTGTTATGGTGACGATGGTTTCCTATGGGCATGTACTGTGCAAATGCCATTGTTGCTTTCTCATGGCAGGTTTTCACGACATACATATTCTGACGCGGTTATTCCTAGTCATTCCTGCTATCCATGGAATAGAAAAATTTTAGTTTTTCATTCCTTAATAAATAGACTATTGAAAGTCGCCTTAAAAAATGACGCCTTTAAGAAAGAATTAAATTTTATAAAAATAATTGCAAGAAATAACGGGTATGAGACTAGAATTATTTATAAATGGCTTAATAGAAAACAACAAAGGACGAATTTAATTGAAGTGTTCCCACTATTTAAGAAGATGATTGGGAAAGGGTGGAGAAGAATCCCATACATCCAAAATATATCATCTAATTTAATACTACCATTACTAAACCAGCATTTTTTAATGTTCGAAATTTAAAAAACTTATTAGTTAATAATAAAATTGGGAAAAAATAGATATTTTAAAATCAAGTGGAGTTTATAAGAAAAGCTGTGAGGACTGCCCTGATATTTATAGGGTAGACTAAGCGTTCATTGAAACAACGTTTTGGAGAGCATAGCAATTCTGCGAAATTAAATAAACCTACCTCTGGCTTAGCAAAACATTTAATTGACCCAAGACACAAATGCAAGATAGAAAATTCAGAATTTATGTATATGTAGATTACGCAGCGGACGTGTATTAAATAAATATGAAACTTACGAAATCAAAAAATCCAAAATTGATGGCGCGATCTTGCTGAACGATCAGAAAGATTTTACTAATAAAAGTCCCCTTACTTGAGCCAGATTTATTGAAATTGTAATTGTGTTTTGCTCCTTATTTTTTCATCTATCTATTATTTATTTATTTATTTATTTATTTGTTTGTGTACAGTAGTTCGTTACAATATTACATACATATAGTACCTGTTGTTAATTTGTTATGATCCGTTACGACAGTTCCAATGTGCAGCTGATCGATCTTAAAGTTTCCACGTAGATTAGTTTACATAGTTAGTAGCTCTGAGAATGCCCTAAGAAGGCGAAACGCGTCAGCTTTGTTTGTTTAACAAACGAATAATTAATAAAAAATTGTGGAACTAGAAACAAGTGTTTTTGAAAAAAATGTTATGAAGGTAATTCCACTAAGTGTTATCGAAAAAATCCATTAATTATTTAAAAAATATAGTCGAATTTAAAAGGCTATAGCATTCCCTATTAATATGCAATATTAATTGTTGTTTTATTTTATAGAATTGAATTTATATATTTTTTTTATATTTTCTTATAATAAAGTATTTTTCCATATTTCTGCTAAGCCTTTGTTTTTAAAACCTGCTGTGACCTATTTTGATAGAAACAAAGTCCGCCAAATCTTTGATGAAGGAAAAAAACTGTCTATGTCCGAAAAATTTTTGTTAATAAGACTATTAAAACCTGTAATATATTTCAAACACTATCCTAAACTAAAATATTGATGAGTGCTTAGTAATATAAAGATACATTTTCAATACAGTAGCCAGTTTGTATCTTGTTATTGGTTTATGAGCTTTTACTCCAAAACGTTTAGATTGGACATAGAGATTTTTATATCCTTACCTTTCTTTAAAAAAAAAAAAAAAGATTCTATACATAAAGTAAATTTAGACACCAGAAAAAAACAAAGTTGTTAACTTAAGTTTATGTACCTACCTAGAACTAAAAAATTATCGATTTTGTAGCTGCAAATCCTCATAAAATTTATGATATTAGTTTGGTATTAAATTTTTCTTGCAAAATGATAATAACTAGTTTATTTTCCCCTTCGCGATCTGTGGATGCTTATCATAAGCTTTTTTTAATTATAAAATATTAATTGGATCTTTTTTCGTCGAGTTCTAATAATATTAATGCCAATATAATGTGATCGATGTGCGATAGTGAGTAGACGTGTTTGCGATAGCTCCTGTATTTTTTTTCCAAATCGATTATATTTCATGCAGCTGCAGATCGTTTTGTTTTCGTGTTTTTTTTTTAGTCCGCTAAAACATTATTGATTGTCATCTTGGTTTACATGATAAAACATAAAGTTAGTGTGCACTTGTTCCTTCTTCGAGTCAATAACCTCTTCAGTTATGTCACCCAAAAAACCATCTCTAGGTCAGCATTCTGCTGAGCGCACTAGAATGAATTCGGATAGTGCAACTGTTACATCAGCACAGACTCGAGCTAAGTCAGCATTAAGCATCGTTAGCAACGAATCTGGTGATGCTAAATTAAATTTTCCTAACAACAGTGAAGTCAATCTCATCACAAAGCTTACATCTTTACTTGACAGAAAATTGCGGCAACTTGAAAATCGTTTATCTTCACAAATGCAAGATTTATTCTCTAACCTTGAACTGCAAGTAAACACATTAGTTGAGACGAAGTGCTCCAGTCTAGAAAGTAGGTGTAACCAACTTGAATGGAATAACGATGATCTTCGTCGTATACAACGTCTCTATGGTGGTAACAGGCATACCTAACTCTAAGGAAATTAAAACGTCTGAAATTCTAAATAAAATGTATGCTAAAATAGGCCACACTGTATCATTTTAAACTGAGGTTTTTCGTCCAAATTACAATCTCGATCATAAAAGGTCAACATCATTAATCGTTAAATTCCCTAACGCCAGCGAACGTCATTCATTCATGGAGAAATTCAGTACCATCGATAGCGGTTCCACTACAGATAGTCGGATGTATTGTTTCGAGAGTTTTTTAAAAACAACAAAATCTGCGCCGTCAAGGCAAACTGCTTTCTGTACGAGCTAGGAATGGTTTTGTGTACATTAAACCAGATGAATCTCGTCCCGCTCTTAAATTGACCTATTTGAAACAGCTGAGTGAAATTATTTCAAATTAACGTTATCAGGGCTTGCTGTTATCACTGATGCATACACATTACATTACATACATTACTCTATGGTTTATTTTGATTTTATTTATGTTCAAGTTTGTTTTTCATTCCTTTTTTCTTAATTGGACTAAATTATCTATTGAGCTTCTATGTTAATGTAACTTTTCTTTTTGAATTTTTAGTTTTTAGTATCTTTAAATCTTTTATTTTCAGCCCGGTTGTCGAACGCATACTAATTACCTCTTTATCCTTATTCTGCCTGGAGTTGATTTATTCATGCATGTTGCCTCTTTTGAAAATTCCACTTTTGCTCGATCTCTGTGGATGCTAGTGTGAGTTCATAAGTTCACTTAAAGTTTGGACAGTGCTAGAGCGATTTGAACATTTGTCATCTAAATGCGCGTGGTGTAAGAGCTAAGATGTTTGAAATGCATCAAATATTTCGCGACACAAAATTGCACGCTCTATTAGTTTCTGAAAGTTGGCTAAACGAGCATATTCCTTCCAGTATGGTAAACATCCCAGGATTTAAACTTTATCGTAACGATCGAAAAGATCGTATTGGGGGCGGTGTGGCGGTCTACGTAAAGGATGAACTTAAATCTAGAGTTATAAAACACTCTAGCATTAACGAAATTGAATTTATTTGTGTGGAAGTTGGCTGCGGCTCAGGCTTGTATCTACTGTCCTCCCAACAAATTCTGCCCCAAGAACACTACAGAGCTCGAAGATGTATTCACCCAAATCTCCCATCAGTATTCTAACGTAATCTTGGGTGGAGATTTTAATGTAAATATACTACGTAGAGATCAAAACGTGGACTCATTTTTACACCTTTTCGAGTCACTCCATCTTAACGTGGTAAATTCTACTGAGGCTACCTATTTTAACTGCAACAATCCTTCACTATTGGATATGTTCTTCAGCTCTGATGTAAACAAAGTCTTAATCTTCAATCAACTAAGTCCGCTTAGTATTTTCGATCATGACTTCATCTTCCTATCCTACGAGTTCCATTTCACTATTCAGCCCAGAGTTCTAAAGTCTCGCAACTACAATAGAATTAATGTTGAGAGTTTACTCGAAGAGGCATCAGTGCTTCACTGGGAGCTTATTAAAAATTATAACTCTGTAGATGATCAATTAGAAATATTTTATGCATTGGTTAATTATTTACATGATAAATTCGCACCTGAGCGGACCAAGCGCATAAAAGATGTCGGATGTCCGTGGTATTCTCCTGAAATTGAGATCATGATTGCTGAAAGAAAATATCTTTTCTGTCGTTACAAGTTGTTCAAAACTTCTCAGGGTCGTGCTACGTATAAATCCGTAAGAAACCTAGTACACGAGAAAATCAGAAGTGCAAAAAAGGCTTATTTTAGCAGAATACTCAACCCTTCTCTAACACCAAAGAAACTATGGTCTAATCTGCGTAAATGGGGTATTCATGGTAGCGATAAATCAACGTGTTGCATAGATCCAAATGCTCTTAATAATTTTTTCACAACATCTACGCTCGCTACTCCAATAGTTGCTCATGCAGGTCCTTTAAACTTTGTATAACAATCAGTAAACTTCAGCTTCCGATGTGTAACAGTTTCTCAGATGTTAGAAGCCATTGATGGTATCAAATCTTATGCCACTGGTGATGACAGTATCCCACCTAGATTTATTAAGTTTCTCCTTCCAGTTATATGTAGCTCTCTGCTATACATATTCAATTCTTGCCTCACGTACTCTCAATTTCCTCGTAAGAGGAAAAATTCTGTAGTATTACCACTGGCAAAGAACTCTGCTCCTAACGGTCCGAACGACTTTCGTCCTATAAGTATACTATGCTTCCTAGGGAAAGTATTGGAGAGGGTAATGGCCACGCAAATAATTAATTTTATCGATCGGAATGACACGCTCTTCAGATGGCAGTCTGGTTTCCGCCCTGGGCGTAGCTGCGAGACTGCTTTACTGAAAGTCACTACAGATATTCGAGGCGTGCTAGACAATAATCATCTATCTATAATAGTTCTGCTTGATTTTACTAAAGCTTTCGACAGCGTTGACCACACACTTCTTCTACACAAGTTACATGACAAATTCTTTTTCTCCCGAACTGCAATTAGAATGATCAGCGAATTTTTATCCAATCGCTTCCAACAAGTCCTAGTTGATGGAGTTAAATCTAACTTCCTTTCCATCGATTCTGGAGTTCTACAAGAATCCATTATTGGTCCTCTACTCTTTTCATTGTTTATAAATGATCTTCCGCATGTGGTAATGGATGCGAATTTGCATATATATGCTGATAATGTGCAGCTCTACTGTCTATTGGATTGCAGGAGGACTGTGTTGCTCGCATTAATGGCGATCTAAATCGAATATCCGCTTGGGCTGAGTCTAACCGGCTCTTGCTCAATCCGAAGAAGTCGACCTGCATAGTCTTCCATAGTGGGGTACTAGACACGGAGTTATTGCCCCCCATACTGCTGTATAATGAGATAACACCTTTCTCCGAAAAGGTTACTAGCCTTGGAGTTGCCCTTAACAGCAAACTAACCTGCTGCGCTCAAGCCTGTAGTATAGTCCGAAAAATCTATGGTGGCCTCCGCAGCTTATGGCTCTCAGGGAGGTTATTGTCAGTTGGTCTGCGACTCAAACTGGTTAAGGCTCTGCTTGTCCCTCATTTTGTTTACTGCAGCACTATCTTCTCTTCCCTCGATGCAGCCTGTAATCGTAAGCTTAATGTAGCATTCAACGATTGTGTCAGTTTTGTTTATGGACTACGTCGCTTTGATCATGTATCACAATATACTCCCTCAGTTCTAGGGTGTTCGTTGAAAATTTATCGTGATGTCACTGCCCTAAGTTTCTTGCATCGTCTAATAAACACACGTTCACCATTGTACTTATTCGAACACCTGGGTTTCTTGCAATCGCACCGCCACTTCAGCCTACTTATACCCCGATTCCGCACACTTAGTTGGGCAAAGCTCTTACTTTGTCCACATTGCACGTAAATGGAACTTTCTTCCCAATGATATTAGAACGAATAGCTCGGCGAGGATTTTCAGAGAGAAATTAATTCAATATTTAGTGTCCACTGAGGTGGTTTGAGGTCGCGAATGCATGAGCTGGGTCCGCTCCTAAAACAACTGTAGGTTGATTTTTATCATGTCTTCATCTTTCTATTCTTTTTTATTTCTTTTTCTTTTCTTCATCTTTATATATTAGTTTAATAATTGTAAGCACATAGTTGTAAGATAACTTAAATTTTTTTTCCTTTTTTATTTAATTCTCTCCATTTTATATCTCGTATGCATATTCAAAAGATATCTTGTTGTATACATTAAATAAATTATTGAATTATTATTGAATTAATTATTGAATTTTGTGCATAACAGGCACCAATCGTGCAACTCCTTCGTAGGGTTGCCATACAAGAATTTCGTTTTTCACTATATATTTAGGGACTACCTGAAAACGCCTCGACGTAGAGAGCTGGAAGTTGGCAGATGGTTTTTCATAGAAATAGTAAAAAAAAAACTGAACCAAAACGGGCTACCTCTTCTTAGTATTGCCATACAAAACTTTTAGTTTTCACTTTATTTAAGTTTCATTTTCATCTATAGTTTAATATTACACTGTGGAACAAAAAAATATTTTTTTTCTGCGGCATTAGGCTTCGCAGTGATTTTAGTATACACTGTCATTGCAAATACCTGACGTGTAGTTAATTTATTTGGGTTGGCTCTGGTTCCACGATATCATACCTGACAAGATCATTATAGGACCCTTCGATATCCTCAACATTGAGAAGTCTTCTTGACGACTTGGCAATAAACCGACAGTGTAGGTAGCTACAGCCAAGTAGGTGTAGGTAAATGGAGATATCATTTACAATAGAATAATTAGAAAGGATAGATAACCGACAGTTCAAAATAGCCGCAATTTAACATTATTCATGAACCATTAATAGAACGCGAAAAAATCCTTCTTTCACCACTTCATATTAAGCTTGGGCAAAGTCTTAAATAAGCAATTGTTTTAAATAAAATTAAAAGCAGGCATGTTTGATGGTCCACAAATCCGTACCCCTATAAAAGATTTCTGGACCTTACAAAGTGACTGTCCTGGACAAAAGCACAGTAGATTGTCATATAGAAAACTTTGTTCTTTATTATTTTTGTATTTTCTATTTTCATGTAATTTATGTTATATAAAATACCATTTAAACCGCAATTTTTATTTGAAAATAAAGGTCTCAATATATATTTAATATATTTTTTACATCCTTATGTTACTATAAGTAGGTTGTTGTTATCTCAAAAACTAGAGCCAATTTAGCAAATCTGATATAATTTTCGTATTTCGCAGACTAAAATTAATCGACTCTCAAACCCATACTCTCCAAACCAATACGTAAAGGTAACTATTATTTGAACGGAGTCCAATCTTATTTTGATATTTATACTTCACGGTAGTAATCAGGTGATAGACATCTTCTCAGTGTCTAGTAATATTATCGAGCAGTCTTTCAGTCTTCATGATTCAACACAGCTTTCATTTCTGTAGACATCGCTCTAACAGGAATTTTGAATTTACTTTCTTCACATACGAAGATTTCGTTTTTGCTGCCTACTTTTTCTTTGATGAAATTCCACTACTACAGGCTCTGATTGCATAAACTGTGAACTGTGCTTCTAAAATGTTTGTATTTCAGGTATAGAATTAATATCTTCCTAAGGACATAAAATATTTTTCCTAAGGACATATAATTAATATCTTCCTAAGGACATAAAATATTCTTCTTAAGGACATAAAATTAATATCCTCCTCAGGAATTGTAAATGCGGACATTTGAAAATAATTGGTCCTGACAGCTCGATTTTATCATCTAAAATGGAAACTTGTTCAATGTTTAGAAACACTTAACACGTTTACGATGATATTCATGTTTTTCACTGTGAGACGTCGCTCGAATTCATGTTTCGCTTCATCTGGCGGTGCGATACTATCGCACCCGTCCATCTCCAATTAGGTTGAAACTTTCACAGTTTGTAGGGAATACCAAAATAGCTCACCTATATTTTTCCATATTTGTTTGTTTCTCCCTATCACAACCCACTCCTAGCTAGGGGGTTAGAAATTTGGCTATTTTACGATGAAACGTCATTTTCAAAAAATTGGATCTCGAGAACGAGGCAACAGATTTTTTTTTTATTCAAATGCCAAATGAGGCTTAATACTTTAATTTTTTTATAAAAAACTATAGGAGCGCCGAGTGAAATTTTTTTTTGTTAATAATAGTAATTTTTACAAAAAAAATTGTATTAAATACTATTGAGGACTGCTAGCACTGTTTTCCTTATCTATCCTATCTATCTATGAATAAAATGTATAAAAAAATACGATGGTGTTCGGTTTCGTTGGAGAAATTGGAATTTGTATTAAATAAAGGGTGGTGGTTTTTTCGTAGCAACCTTTGTTAATTATTCCTAAATAACTGGGAATAATGACTTGTAGTTTTTCTTAAATGAAAGATGATAGATAATAGATAATTTTAAGAGAAAAAGGTGGCTAAAATGTTCCAAAATTTAGCAGAAAGATGGCGTCGAAATGTAATGGCCGATGAAACGTAATATGTTACAGAAATCATCTTAGATTCGTAATCAAAATCGGATCATGTTTTAGTGAAAAGAATTATTTTTAAGACAAATAGGGGTTCATTAACTATCCCTATTTAACCATCCTGGGTAATTACCGAACTAAAAAATTAATTTGAAAAAACAATTTTTTTAAATATCCGAAAAATTGGTTTAAAAACGGTATAAAAGTTCGAAGACACTCGTTACCACTCGCAAATGTCAAATACACAAAATTTATCATTTAAAATATACCTGTCAAGCAGATAAGTGAGTGGCTACCACTCGGAACGAAGAAAGTTGCTCAACGTTCAACTTTTGCCTCTCGAGAAAGTCAAACGAAGCGTTAAATTATTTATTTGTTTGTTTTGGTTTCTAAATAATTGAAGTGTAAAACTTCTAAATTATCCATTTTAGTTATGAAAAATATGGAAACACATTTTGTTCAAATTAACGAATTTTCAAAATACAGGAAGTAAAGCGCTACGTACTTTACTTCTACTAACGTCAAGAAAGTTAGATTTTTTTTTATATTATTAAGGCAAGTTCAGGGGATACCTTATGATGCAAAGCACAGCATGACAGGAAGGTGATAGCGAAGGAATTAGGGAACGTGAGAAGAGTGGCAGAGGTGCTTATGTAGACTGTTCCACATTCGCACAGTTCACGATAAAAAAGCATCACTAAATTTTACTGTACGTCCGAAGGTAATTTTATGGGTATAGGGATGTGCGCGATTCGCAGTGCGAGTATTGTGTGCAGGAAATATCCTACAAAGGATCAGGCTAGATATTGCATCGGAACATTGGCCATACGCATAGCGATAAAGGAGTGAAAAGCATCCATCATTGTTCAAGTCAGTCGATATTACAAGTTATTGCCACATCGCTAGTGAGCTTGGCAATGTCCAATAAATGCCCAGATATGAAAATTGTATTAAATTCTAGGTCTGGTGTAGGACTTGTAGAGGAGCGCTAGATTTGATGGGCTGAAATATTTCTACACCTTTTCAGAAATCCTAGATATTTCGAAATTTTAATGCCAAGAATGGATAATGATGGTGTATCGTAAATTAAATACAGCGCCAGTCAGAGCATACTTTTTGAAATCAAAACTGGTGCCACATGAAATAGGAGATCAGTCAGTCCATTTATATACACCTCAGTGGTTCCCCTCCATAAATTTGAGCAATTCCTATTTTCACACATATTATGTTTCGTTATGAATTCTGTGTGTGTGTGTGTTTTTTTTTATATTTAGCTTATTTATTGAATTCAAAATGGTTGTAATCGAATAATAAAATAAAATTAATATAATAAAAAACAAGTAAAATAGCTAGAATTGGTCTAAAATCACCGATCTATGCAAGTTTGATTTCTGATGTGGTTTTTCGCATACATATCTAGAAAGGTTCGTCGGACAGACAAAATGATTATAACTAATTTTATAGGATTTCATATTCTAAAGAAGTTTTTAGTACAATAAAAATTTCTTGTATACGTAAAAAACATAAATTTTTATATGACAACACCAAGAAAGAGTTGCCCGATTTAATCCCTTTTGAAATTTTATTTGCTAGTACAATGAAAACACATTGTACCAAATTTCAGCTCTCTACGTCTCAGGCAGTGCTCAAATATATAGTGCAAAACGAATTTTTTTTTTTAATATTATGCGTGGGTGTCCAATCCTTTTTGCTCTACCATCCCTATTTCGATGTTTTACAAACGGAATGACAAACTTATAGTATACTCTATAGATTTCATCTAGGGTATAATAATCGCATTACTTGAGAACGGCTGGAGCAATTTGGTTAATTTTTTTTTTTAATGTTCGTAATAGTCCGAATGAGGTTCTTAAGGAAAGAAAAATTGGAATCGGCAGTCCCTTCTTGGTGCTGCCATACATAACTTTTGTTTTTCACTATACGTAGACATGGAGAGTTCAAATTTTGTAAACGGCGCTTTTAAAAAAAATGTAAACATAAGTTCAAAAATAGGACCAATCGAGAAACTCCTTCGTAGGGTTGCCATACAAAAATTTCGTTTTTAACTATATATTTAAGCACTGACTGACGTAGAGAGCTAAACTTTTGTACATGGTGTTTTTATAGCAATGGTAAATAAATTTACAAAAAATGGACTAAATCGGGTTACCCCTTCTTCGTGTTGCCATACAAAAACCTTGGGTTTTCACTACATATTTGATTGCTACCTGAGAAGGCGCCGACGTGGAGAGCTCATTTTTGTACACTGTGTAGCGTTCTACATATAATTGTAAATAAATACAAAAATAAATTATAGTAAAATAGACCAAAGCTTTAAGATTTTAATTAAGTAGTAGCATAAATGAGAACACTGTAAATAATTAAATGTCATAAATATCCAAATGTATTATGATCTAAGTGCACAAATAGGACTTAGTTAGATTTCCCTGTAGAGAAATTATTCAGATCTTGTTTTGTGCTCTTGAACATAAAAACATAAAAAAAATAGATTTCATAACAGAAAAAATATATATTGCAAAAATAGAACTTAAAAATAAAAACCCAAAAAAATATCTATTGTAAAAATAGAAATTAAAAATAAAAACCAGAAAGAATATAGTTATAAAAATATAACTTCAAAATAAAAAATTAAATAAATTAAAAAGAAACCTTTTTTATTTTTGAGAATCGATGGCGCTTGGATGTGGTTGATGAATTTCCATCAAAGAATCCGCACCTCGTTGATCATCGATACACTGCGTTTTAATTAAATTTGCAAATACAGGTCCAAAAGTGGGCACATCGGGCTACCCTTTCTTGGTGATGCCACACAAAACTTTAGTTTTTTGACACTACCTCACGCGTCGACGTAGAGAGCTGAAATTTTGTACATGAGCGTATTTAAAAGAAAAGGGAAATTTAAGTTCGAAAATGGAAACAATCCGGCTAATTCTTCGTACGGTTGCTATACAAAAATTTCGTTTTTACTACATTTGGGAACGCGTCAATGTAGAGAGCTACACTCTCCCACGCATACGAACATATGCACACACAAACATGCAGAGTGAAGCCCTAGAGTACGTAATCGCGCAATCGAGTCAGATGATAGCTCAGATATTATGCATCTCTAACCACCTCATCCCTGCCCATTTAGGTATCTCTATTATTACCGGGCAACGCCAGCGGGCTGCCCTAGTAATATATAAAAAAATAATAACAAAACTATAAATTCATTGACTATTTTCACAGTTTTTTAGGATTCCGCGCCCAAAGGGTAAAAAACGGGAACCCTATTGCCTCCGCTGTCCATCCGTCTGTCACCGGACTGTATCTCATGAACCGTAATAGGTAAACAGTTGAAATTTTCACAGAGTGTATATTTCTATTGCCGCTATAACCGCAAATAATAAAAATTTAATTAAATTAAAGGGGGCCCCATACAAGAAACGTGTTTTTTGGCGTATACATAGTGTTAACTGTTGTACGATTGTTGTACGATAGTACGGAACCCTTCGTGTCCGAGTCCCACTTGCACTTAGCTGATTTTTTTTTTTTTCTTCTTACCAATTCAGATCCAAAACTGCAGTTTTCCAATTGAAAAATATGCATAGCTTTGCTTTTCGAGATTAGTAGCAAAATTTCACAACAATTCCAAAATTTTATACTAATATTAACTTCAGTAATTGTAATTGATTTGGGAGCAATGTATGATTATGAACTAAAATCACACCTTTTTCAAATAAATTCAAAATTCTGATCAAAATATTCTTAATAATCTAAGATGACAAAACAACCTTTGCTTCTCTTTTCTACAATATTTTACATGTTGATTTTGAATTTTCTAAAAATAGCTCCTAGAGATTAGAAAAGCCACTATAGAAACACAGCTCCTAAATGATAAATTTAGCTGTGATTTCTACATCAATGAGTTCATTTAATTACGTAAAGTGAAATAATTAGAAATCCTTCAGAGATAGAATTTGATTCAAGCCTGAAATCATCATCAGATGGCATTTGAGACAAAGCATACAAGATACTGCCGAGACAAAGAAAAATGAGATGATCATTACCATTAAACATCAATCTAATCACGGTTGTAATTACTCGTTCAACAATTCCCGGCAATTTAATTTATATACGTACGTACACGCCGCCGTGCAACAGTAAAACTTTATCCATCTCTATTGAAACAAGAAGTACGAACGGATTTATTAGCTTAACCTCGAAAGTCTCGCTTATAATGAAATGAGCTCCTGTTGCTTATCTCTTGTTTTTATCGCATAGACACCACCCGCAGCTTTACCTTCATAAGAAAAAGCGAGGAGTAATATTGACGAGAGTACAAATAAAAAATCCTTTCAAGGAGGATTAGTTCTAGGGGTAAGAAACTGGAAAGTTATAGTCAATTCATCAAAAAGGATTTAGGTGTTTCTAATAGTTAAGACTCTGATAGATGAGTGGGTACTTAATGAGACTTTTATCTCTTCATGAATCCATGATATTTTATTGAAAATTGATTATCACGTTAATTCCAAGTACCATCTACAGTAATAAGTACACATTAAAAATGAAAATATTAGCATTGATTAATTAAAGGTTAGATTATCCTATATGAAGTGCGCCGGGGAACAATGCACTAAGTACTACAAGACAAAATTTTGAGAAATCGCAAATCAAAGTTCAACTTCTTCCCGTAATTACATTAATTTGGATATTTATCATTCTGAATATGAAGTTTGTTCTTTGTATATCCTAGTTTGCAGATTATGAAAACAGTTGTAATATTATTAACTACCTTAGTTCACCTGTGATAATTAATGTGAACTTCTGTGGACTTAATACATTGTTCCCAAACAAATATTAGCGGAAGTTGGACTTAAATCATATTTTCCCAAAAAAAACCTGTAAATTTTCAAATGCTGGAATTTTAATTTATTTGAATAAGCAAAATGTTCTATATTATGTAATTGCGCATTAGTCACCTTCGTCGGTACACGACGATAAGATATCGTCACCTTGAACGACATCAAGGCTGGCGAGCGATGTCAGATGCAGCAAGTCTGCTTTCTTCGCTGGATTTAAAGGTACCGGACCTTTGTGGAAGATATGAGATATTTGGAAAATCTTACCCCTGTAAAGTTTTGTTCGTGGAACATTCGTATTCGGCAATTTGTTTAACGATGTTTTTATGGCGATGTTAATCGTTTCAAAGGCTCCTGAATACGTGTCTCGATTGTAGACCAGTTTTGGTTGAAATTTAATTTCACGGATCGGTCTCGTCGGTATAGGGCATTTCTTTTTATAGAAAGGCGCGAGGAATTCCGACCATTTGTCGAATAAATTTGATTTGCAGTCGATGACGTTGTATGGATCCGGTTTCGTCCTGCTGTTCCTTATAACATCCCTCCATTCATCAGGGACTTCAACATATCTTTTCGAACCTCTTCAACTTTGTAGTCAGGAAGTGTAAAAAACGTATAACTGTATAGTTTTTATTTTGGCCCGAACATGAGTCACAGAATATGTCCAGCTGTCGTATGTCTAAAGACAGCTTGTTAGTCACAAAATCGTACAACATGGAACATACATCAACACTTCCTTTTTTTGCCACGCTTTCATCATATGTGTAGAAATATGACTCATTGCTCGCCAGAACATGAATGTTGAAGGATACGAAATTTAGCTGTCTGCGGTAGTATACGTCATTCGTTGTAATGTTTGGTGTCGGAAGATTCTTCTGGTAGTCCATAGCGATGCTTTCTACGTTGCTTTTCTTACTGGATTCCATTCTGCATTTTCGTTTTATTTCATAAAATTTCGCACCCCTAGCTTTGTGTACAGTCATTTCGGTTTGTATCGTTTGTTCCTCTTTGCGTAACTTTTCCAATTCGGGTTCGGCTCTTTTCTTTAATCCTTCAAGCACAGTAATTTTCGTCTGCAGGACTGATATTTCAGCTGATTTGCTGTTGCAAGTGCTACACGTGTCTTTATGCCGAAAAGTACCATACCATACTTTTGAATTACTATTTTCCTTATTATACATAGCGTGAAGTTTCGAAATATTTAAGTCTTCCCGGAATTACAACTTCTGCGAATCTTTCAGAGAGTAATGTGATTTTCTTCCTTTGATCGTCTTTATAAATGCGTGAATAGTATGTTTTGTTCTGTCTGGTAATTTATCCGGCCGGTTACTATGTTTTCCTCTCCCGTCAGGTGGCGGCGAGCCATTTATTCTGATTGCTTCGCGAATCATATTTACACGTCTCTCTGTAATTCCATGAATAGCCACGAAGCCTTTCGTACATACCTGTACGTCACCCGGCGGATTTAATATTCGAATACGATATTGGAACGAAGCTATCCGAAAATTAGCTTTTTCTTCATTTTTGCGATTTCGCCTGCATTGCACCGGAGTAATAGTTACGAGCCCGCTAATGTACTTATTTTGCTCATTGTAGTTAGCTACTAAGGAATTGAATTCCCTAATGATTCTTTTTCGGGCGTTCAGGCCAATATGCTCAAAACATTGGTAGGTACAGTCCTCTCCCATTTCGTGACTACTGGCAAGCAATTTCTTCTTTACTTCGGTTAGACGTCCTAGTGCTTTTCGTTTGGCGCATTTATCACTTAAGGTTTCGTCATTTGAATTAGTCCCACTAATCTCCATGAACTTACCGTTCTGAACACTAAATCACCGTAGCAAAATACAATTCGAACCACAATAAAATAATCGGCAGCGCGACTTTACAAAAGAAATTCGGTTTTTAGTAATATTTACTACCTTCTTGAAGGGTTAAGTACTCAATGACATAGAAAACACCTTTGGGGCTAGATCGGCTTATCTTGAAACAATACTAAAAGCACACACTGTGGTTAAATTTTCTGTCTTACAAACCGTTACAGTACAGTAAAAATGGACTTATGTCATTATTCCCTCAAAACGTGTGGACTAAACTCATTTTCCCTTTTATTAAGTTTTTTCTTCTCATAATTTTCCATAGACCCAATGCATTTTCCGTAAATATAATCTGTTCACCTGAATCTGCTTTCAATACTCCACAAAACTGCATCTTTAACTCATTTTCATAAAAAATGCGACTTAGTGCATTGTTCCCCAGTGCCCCACGATCTACTACCCACAACGTGATGGATGGGTATATTACTTACTTCTGCTTTCAGAGCTTCTGTTTCGTTTAATGTTGCCTAATAAGCCTGAGGTACCAGCACCACAGACGGAAATAGCAGTCTTTCCAACATTCTTATTATTAGCAAAACTTCAACATATCAGAACGGAACGGAAAAGTATTGAACTTTTTGTCTAATATTACTTTCAACTTTAAGCATAAAATATGAATCGGAAAATTTGATACTAGAACAATTGGTACACTGAAGAAGATTCTGCGTGAAATGGAAGGAAAAATCTTTCAAGTACTGGAATTCATCGAGATGGTTTGGACAAATGTAGGACAGTGATTCATATACGAATCCCCTCCTTTATATTCCGTTATGAAAGAAGAAATTAAATCCAGACAAGTCCTATTTCTAGCTCACAACAACAGCGGCTCTACGCCACAGACCATACATATGTCACTCATATCTCAGAGTAGTCGAAGTAGTGGAAATCAAAATCAATCAATCAATCAACAGAAAGACAGAGAAACTGTCAAAAAGGGAAAGAAATATTATGGTGCATGTCAAGATCGTTATCATACACGTATAATGTTCGAATACACGGTCTGGATATGGTACCGGTACTCAGCACCCATAAACCTATGGGTTACCTGCAATAATTTAAAGATCCTAAAATGTAATATGAGTCTACGGGAAGACACCTGATAATTAATCTTGAGTTGAGGTCTTTCAAGGTAAATCTGGTAGACTTTTCGGGCGTTGTAGGTAGCAAAAGCTAAGGACAAGAAAAGTCGCTCGTCAGAAATTATGGATTACCATAGCGACCATGGGGGCGAAAGCACACCAGCCAGCTAGCAAAACAAAAGACGATGAAGATGACATACGTTCGACTTCGACCGAACCAAAACTGAATCAACCCTTATTATACGAAGGTAGCATCGAATAAATAAAGGGTTTTCCAATAAGAGGTGTTATTTTGATATTCAAAGAAAAATGCCATTCTTTGAGATAAATGATCGGATCTTTATTTCATTATAAAGAGAAAGGTATGCCGTTAACAATAGAACATCAGCCAAATGACCACCACGACCACGCCAACAGGACTATATCCTTTTCATGAAATTTTTCATAACCAACGCAAAGTGGCTGCCCTATGTCCTCGATAGCCCCATCTTTGTGGTCTTGAATCGACGCTGGGCTGTTGGCGTGGACTTTCTCTTTCACGTGACCCCAAAGGAAGAAGTCGCAAGGTGTTAAGTCACAAGATCTCGGTGGCTAATTGTGATCACCTCTTCGAGAGATAACACGGTCCGGAAACTTTTCCCGTAAAAGATCAATGGTTTCGTTGCTTGTATGGCACGTAGCGCCGTCTTGTTGAAAGTAAACGTTGTCCAGATCAATACCATCCAATTCCGGCCATAAAAAATCATTAATCATCTGTCGATAGCGCAATCCATTCACCGTAACTGTTGCTCCAGCCTCATTTTCGAAAAAGTAAGGTCCAATGACCCCGCGGGACCATAAACCGCACCAAACAGTCACACGTTGAGGATAGAGAGGCTTTTCAACAATAACTCTTGGGTTTTCCGAGCCCCAGACGCGACAATTTTGCTTGTTGACGAAGCCATCGAGGTGGAAATGGGCCTCATCACTCAAGATGACTTTTCGATGGAATTCCGGATCATTTTCATGCATTTCAAGGACCCAATCAGCAAAGACTCGACGTTGTTGATGATCGGTCGGCTTGAGTTCTTGTGTTAACTGAACTTTATAAGCCTTAAGACCCAAATCTTTATGCAAAATACGGTGTAATGACGTTTGTGGAATGCCTAATTCCAAACAACGACGAGGAATGGACAAACGTGGGTTTTCTTAAACACTTTCGGCTACAGCAGCAATATTCTGGGCTGTTCTTGAGCGACGTGCACGGGTTTTATTCTTCGCATCACTAACTTGTCCCGACAGCTCGAATTTTTCTACCAATTTCTGTATTGCTGTCCGACAAGGTGCTTCACGACGACCCAAAAATGTTCGAGTTTTACGAACCGTCTCTGCCACATTTTCACCATTTTTATAGTGAATTTTAATAATTTCAATGCATTGTTGAATCGTGTATCGTTCCATTTTTATTAATGGCGTAGTTTCCACTTGTCAAATGTCAAAAAATGACAGGTGCAAAAGTGACATCTACCGAAATAGCGGGCTAATTAAAATAACACCTCTTATTGGAAAACCCTTTATATGCATTAATAATAAGATTTAGGGGAATTTGAATATCGGATTCGTTTTTAAGGAAGAACATAAACTTTTATTATAGTTCTTGCAGAGGAGATATGGCATTTATTATTACATGGAACGATAATGGTGATCTGGGGAGTTTCTGCTAAGATTTTCTTCTCAATAATGAGATATTACTTTCAGTGTCACCACTCGGCAAGCAATATCGTTGACTTTGTGTAATCTTATGCTTTGCGTCGGACTCCATTGAAGAGGTAATACCTTCGATAAGGATGAACCTCCGGTCGTCCGCAATGAACGAGGCGAAATTCGGTTACAATGTCAAATTCTATAAATATATGTACATATAAGAAAAGGCAATTGCTCTATTAATAAAAACTAGCTCTACATAAAAGAAAAAAAAAAGTGGACTCACTCACGTCTCCTTTTAATCATCGCTTTTTATTATTTGAGCATGTAACACTTCCCAATGAACAAAATCACTATATAAAATAAACATTCACACGCAATCAACTTTACCACTGTTCTTCCCATCAACAATCGATTCCATAGATGCCTTAGCGACCAGGTCGCAATCTCAGCTTTAGATCAAACCTAGTAAATTATTGTTGTCATTACAATTACAACTAAAATTTCCTGTATCAGAACATTAAGTTGACACTGAGACCTACAAGCTATGTTTCTATTAGTTATTTATCTATCCTTAGAATCAAAATTATTTATATAAATATTATTTTATTTTTTAACGATTCTAAATCAAATCATAAATACAAGAGGAAAAAACAACCGCCTCGTTCGGGGTTTGAAGCCGAAACATTCCGCTTTCCGGGCGACGTGTTGCAAACTCAAAAATTAGCTAAGAAGTAGATATATGGGTAAAAAAGAAGGAGATAGAAGGGGAATTTAAAAGATTCGATAAACCGCATAAATATGCTTTAGTGCACAAACTATATTTTCAATGTTACTTATTAATATCACATTTACACAGTTCTCCATATAAATCAACAAAATAATATGAAAAAATAAACATAATAATTTCAAACAAATTCTTCGCTTTTTTTCTTCCTATATATAGTAATTGTATTAGTTACTCCTTAATCGTTGTACATATTTACATTGAATTTGTTTCTCATTTCTTTAGTTGGCTTAAAATTCATACAATTTGAACCCTGAATTTTTAATAAACCTTTTGTTTGTAAACACGCTCGAATTCTTGAAGTATCAAGTCTATTTGTCTGTGCCGTTTTTATTAACTTTACTCGAGAGAATATTCCTTCCACATTCGCAGAAGAATAGGGTACTGAGAGTAATGAATATACAAAATTTATCAACTCAGAAAAAGCTTGTTCGTTGTTGATTTTATATAAAGCCACCTTTTGCAAAATGCTTCATTTCAAGTGGTTTATTTTCTTCAAAATAAAGTTGCTCAACATTCGATATTAATTACCAATTAGCTGAATTTTATTAGGAGTAACTAAATGTGGCATTTCATTTAAAAGGCAAAAAATCGAGTTGCACTTTTTATTAATAATATTTTGTGAATTTATAACTTCTAAATTTTTGGAAAATTGTTGACTAAAAATTAAATCTTAAAAAGATCTGCTTAATTGATTCTGTACGGAATTCACGGCAATTCCGGTTTAAAAGTATAGTGATCCTGTGTTCATGTACCTGGTTAGATAGTAAGAACCAATTTACTTGTGCTCCCAAATACAAGTTTTTTAATCTAAAAAATTCTCATTATTTAAATAGTCAATATTAGACAAATCTTTCTGAAATGTTTTTAAGTAATCCTTTTTAATAAAGCATTCCAGTATACTTATGGTAATATTTTTTATTTGATTGTACAAGTTATATAACTTAGGACTTTATGCTTGAAACAGATTATTCAAGTTATTGAAAAAAGGCAGGGCGAATTCTAAAAACATCAAATACAGTTTAATCATTCAACATGTTAAAAATTGACGCGGCTGAAACACATTTGTCATCTTTTGTTGCAATGGAAAAAAAACCTTAAGTACTTCGTACTTACTAAGCAATCTAGAAATAACGTTGAGCAATGATAACCATCGAGTTTGTGATGGGTGCACTATTTTCCGAGACTTTATTTCGAAAAAACTTGTAAATCTTCAAAATCATAAAGTTTATGTCTGCCAGTCATCACATTTGTACCATCAGCAGCAAAGTCAATAAGATTATCTACATAACTAATACTGCTTTTGTAAAAACAATTAATAACGGATGAATATAATGAGTCGGCATCAGCTTTTTCAACAGGTATCAGGTCCAAAAAAAAAACAAAATCTTTAATACTAAAACCTGTACAAACTATTACTACTAAACATAAAGTTTTAAATAAAGATAGGTGTAGCTTCATCCGCTATTTATGAAAATTTGTTTCTATTTAATAGGCACGTTACATCTTCCATATAGGTCAGCCCAAAGACATTTTTTTAAAATAGCACCTACTTTCGTTCGAGAGCATTTTATTTATTTGCTTACATAATTCCGAATCTTAAGATACTGATGCAAGGAAGTTTGGAAAATGATCCATCAGATAAAAAGACAACTTGTGCCCCGCAATATATACTGCAAACTTAATACTGGCATCGGTTTCTCTATTTTACAGAGAGTAAAACGACTCTGTAAGCCTTTTATGAATATTATTGTTAACTGATAACGATGAGTCGGTCTTGCATACCAAACTGGTAATTTCTTCGTTTCTACCTTTATAAAATTAATTATGTACAGAAACTTCAAGATGGCCAATTTATGAATTATCTAATTGAATTTAACAAAGTCGTTTTGAGCGGTTTTTTTCAATTTGTTGTATTTGCCGCACTTGCAGTTGCAGTCCTTCTGTCGCACTAGGACTAGGTATAACCACAATTGCCTTTCTTGCTACGAAAAGCAGCCTCTCCAGCGAATTTTCAAAAATTGTTAAACAAACAAAATTAAACAATTGCTTTAAGTAAATCAAAAAATTCCGTACCTATGTATGTACAACTAGCCAGTGTGCAATTTACTACAGCTGTCAAGAAGTCAGTAGGAAGCTGTCTTGTTTTCCAGGGTAGGTTAGGTAGTAGGCTGCGTTAATTTAGAAGGAATGAAGAAAAATTAAATGGACTCTGTCTTTCACTTCTTGCTGACACAGCAATAAATCAAAAGGTTAGCTGTCTTCCTCAGGGTAGGTTGCGCTAACTTTTTACTATTATTATTATTTGGCTTATTTATTTATCATAAAAGTATTTCGTAAGGTCAAAATGAAGGAGATTCCGTCTAAAAGAAGGATAGAAGAAAATCAGTACGAAATGAAGGAGATCTCCTTCTAAAGAAGGAGAATTTACAGCGCTGTAGCTCTTACCATTGAGCTAACGAGACAGATGATTTTCCATCTTGTATTTCTTAATTTGTAACTAGCCTACTAAGCCACGATTGCTCTCAGCTGGCATTAACCAGTAACGATGAAAGCGTACAAATAAATTGTAAATTTAATTTTTATTTATTTTGCACGGACGGAAATCGAACGCACACTTGTTAGAATCGGTCAGTGATGGAGGATAGAAAAAAAATCTTCTAGTTGTCTCTAACAAAATCAACAAATTGTTAACTCGGTTAAAGGAAATAAAACGGTCATTATATAGAAAGAATGCTACCAATACAAAATGTCAAACATGATACGTTAATATGCACAACGAACCAACTCCCGTACTTCAAAGGAAGAACAAGAAATTAGTACTAAGTCTGACAGATAACAAATATATTAACAAATTTTAAAGATACTTCTTACGCACAGATACGGGTACATGTCCAAGACTCTATGGCAGTGGTTCTTAACCTTTTCGGGGTCACGGAGCACATTTAATTTCATGAAACTTTCCCGGAGCATTAGAACTAGAAAAGTAATTTGGATTATGTATGGAAATATATAAAATTTTCCATTTATTCAAGTAAAAATAATAATTTTATTCATAATTTAAAATCAAATCAACTAAAGTAAATTGTTACAAATTCAAAATAATATTATAAAAAATTCAATGCGATATTTGAGCCTGGCGAGTTTTACATATTTCGCCAATATTAGGTCTAATATGAGATATTGCTACCCTCATTTCCTCCTCCAGATCAGTAAGTCTTTCTTTTTTTAAGTTTTTATATTTGCTAATGTTGAAAATCCCAATTCACAAAGATATGAGGTAGCAAATTGTAGTAAAATCGTGAGTGCCTTCTTAAATATAGATGGGTATTCTTCTTGGACGAAAATCCAAAAATTTTCATTTGACATTTTTGTGAACTGCATTTTCAGAGAGCGATCTGTTGACAATGAAAAAATTTCTTCTTCTTCTTCTAAAGATAATTCTGTATTTGAAGATTCAAATGTGCCAAATGGATTTCGTATTCAGTCATAGGATTCTAATTTAAGAGATGGAAAGTAATACGTGATTTTTTAATCCAATATTGTTAGATGTTCTATTATAGCAGAAATAATATCTGCAACATTTTCCGTTTGAATTGAAGGAAACATATCAAGCGTATTTTTTGTTGTTATTCGATTTTTCCAGTACAATATTTTTTTATTGAATGCCAGCATTTTGTCCGTAGATGTTAAAATATTCTCATTTTTACCTTGAATACTTGTATTCACTGAATTTAAGTATTTAAAAATATCAGCTAGATATGCCAATTTAGTACACCAAATATCATTTTCAAGATATTTAACAAATTTAACCATAGCTACATTTTGGAAATAGCACAGCAGCTCATCTTTGAGCTCCAAAAACGACATAGAACCTTACCGTGAGACAACCATCTTATTTCAGTGTGCAAAAGCCAACTTTCATACTTAGCTTCCATAGATATACAAAGTTGTTTAAAAATGCGTGCCTGCAGAGGTCTTGATTTGATGTAATTTACTATTTGTACAACTTCATCCAAAACAGATTTTAATGTTTTTGGCAATGTTTTTGAAACTAAAGCTTCCCGATGTAAAAAACAGTGTGTAGATATGATAGTTGGGTTTTTTTTTCTTTTAGAAGCGTAACACATCTTTTAATAGATCCTGCCATTGATGGACATCAATCTGTACAAATTCCTACGCAGAAATCCCATGATATTTTGGATTTTTCTAATTTTATGTTATGAATTACCATTTTATATAGCTCATAATATAGTTTTATGTACCATTTGTAATGCTTAAATTGATTGGAATGAAATGTGATAGCGTTATATAGTAATTTTTGCAGAGCAGTACCTACCACATAAATTTAGTACGATAGTAAGTTAGCAACAGCTGATTGAGGTACACAGTGAGATAAATTAAAAGAGATTATATCCGGCATTCCTTCTAATTCTGTATTTGTGGTTCGTAGCACGGAAAATATTAAAATCAAATTTAAATTAAATAAAAGCTATATTTCTTATATATTTTGTAATCGTTGTGTTTCTTTTATCCCCGACAACACCAAATAAAACAAAGATTTATAACGCCATCTTTGTATTTTAGTTTCAATAACCAGTTCTATCTACAAAAAGATTGTGTGGCTGTGGGGCTTATCCTTACCGCCGTTAGTTGCTGACTTATGGATGGATCATTTTGGGAAAATGACCATAAGTAATTCACAATAAAACCCACAGGCTCAGGCATGTAGAATGTATATGACACTTTCTGTATTTTAAAAATATCTGCTTTTGTGGACGTTAAAGTTATACGAAAGAATGATGGCACGTTAGCACACACGGTTCCTCGCAAAATGTCGCACACTAATCTATACCTACACGCTACCTCATACCACCACCCAGCAAATTTAAGATTCGTAGTCTCCACACTAGTTTACCGTGCCCACAGGATGATAAACAATTGGCGGCAGAGCTCAATTATGCGGACGGTGTTTTGAAATTTAACGGCTAAACAAAAAAACAACGTATTTTGAGACCTAATCTATCAACGGAAAGGGACATAAACCAAGAGCAGTTAAACCAAAAAGGGCCTTTCTGCCCTGTTACAGTCGTAAAGGATAGACTGGGAAAATTTTTGAAGCAATACGGTGTGAAAACCTGCAATCACCCAAAGATCGTTTTACGTATACGCCATCCGTTGTAGCTGTGGGTCATCTTACATTGGGCAAACACAAAGAAGGATTGCTACATGCCTCAAAGAACATATAAATGCTGTAAGCAAGAATCAGCGGGAAAATCAGCAATTTGTGAGGATATCTTGGACTTTCCAAGAGCGCATCATTGGATTCATTTTAAAAAGGCAAAAGTCCTGGCGAAAGTTAACTTCTTGGCTGGCGAGTCTTATTATACTCTAGTCTCATTCGTGAGGCGATTGAAATATAACGTCGACTTAATTTCAATCACGAGAACAGTTTCCAGCTTTCACGAGCATGGGATCCCAACCCTAACACCTCTCCACGGTTGATCCAAAAGAAACTTTCTTTAAGAAGTGACGTGGTGAGTTACATTTGTTCCTAAAACTCTACACAACAGCGACAACAACTGCTACAACCGCAACAACAACAGGAGCAACGCTACAATATGCGTAACTTATGGCAGAAACAAATCCGGGTCTCGAGGCTTTCTCGTCGGTAACAACGTCAGGCAGTTACCTGGTGATCACGCTCAATATAACTTGAATCGAAATGCTCGGGGTGAGTACTTGAATTAGCACTTAATAAATACGCAGCTAATCCAAAAAACTTATATAAAATACCAGTAAGGGACCGCGAAAGCCTTAAAATTATATTATTAAGGCTTTCTAAGGGCTCTATACTATTACGATCATATATTTTGAAGCTGAAGAGTTCTCTGAGATACTCTGATTAACCTAAAGTGTCAAACACAATGCCAATATTTCTATTCGATTCGACTGAGCGAATTCCGCAACAGTGGATGCATGATTACAATTGCTCCGTTCGATTTCGAAGAGTTAAATGGTGTTTTAACCCTAAAAGATTAAAGAAAAATACTTATGCTGACGATAAGAAATCAGAGAGCAGCCAAGTAATTTTGTCTGAAAAGGGGAGTCTTGATCAAACCTGCGAAGTCCAAATACAAATCGAATATAATCATTAAGGAAACCCTCCACTTTCCGAGTACAAAAGGAACGCACCTTGAGTTAAATCTTATATCGTATCAGTTCTGTAGGAAATCAGCCAAATAACTTTGAATCATTTTTAATGCCCAAAGTGGGCGGTTTAGCTTCATTTTCCGGGCCGGTTCGAAGATCCAATTCGGCCCTGATTACGCCAATTTGACATTTCCAAACTATGCGTTTTGCATTTTACTAAATACTTAAACAGTTTATTCCAAAAGTATAGCATAAAGTGGAAATAAAAGAAAAAAGTAAATATAAGAAGTCAGGAAAATAGAAATAATCAATAATCATGAGAAAGCGATTTTAGTATACAAAAAAGATAAAATTGAGAAATTGGCTTAATGAAGTTAAGGCACAGCGGAAAGCACTCAGAGCAGAAGAGGAAATACTCCTACATATTATCTTTTATCGTCTGGTAACTGGATAAAACCTAGTTAACAATAAATGAATCAATAATTTATAAAAACCTGTATATATGTACATGCGAAGTCGACGGTGTCAGTCAATGAAAGCTTTGAATATCTATACAGAGAGTGGAATTTTGTCACGGTGGGGCAAAAGGTGTCGCCACCGAATTTTTCAATTCGTCTTTGAATTTTGCCGAACTTCAGCTATTCAAATACTTCATATATAAGATAAAGGTAAAAAGTAGCTAGCGGGAAATTTTTACCAAAAAGACTGGCTTTAATTTTATGAAAAATTTCTTTAAGTCCTTATTACGAAACTCCGATTAAACAAAACAGAAATTAAAAAACGATGTCTCTTTTCATGTTTTTTGTCTTTTTATTTTGATGTAAATGGGCAACGTTTCGGACCTAGGTTTGGTCTATCATCAGCTCCGAAGTGTTGTCCATTTACATCAAAATGAAAAGGCAAAAAACATAAAAAGAGACATCGTTCTTTAATTTTTGTTTTGTTTAACCGGAGTTTTCCAAGAAGAACTTCAAAGAAACCTTTCAAATAACACACCCGGAAAGAAACGACCAATTATTTTAATTTTATGGGTGAAGCATTTAATTTCTCCATCAGCGCCATCTGGTATCATACCATACATTCAAATTTCCCTCCTATGTTTATAGTTATTCTATTTATTCTAATTCCCACATTTATTTATCTATGCACTCTGAAGTAAATTAAATATTAGGGGTATTCACTCTTTAATGTATCAGTGTAACCGATGTAAATATACAACAAGAACTTACAACAAAGAGGGAACACACTCTTTAGCCTTTAGCTTACTTCGAAATGTAATTATGGGAACAGGATGATAAAAAGACAGACCGTAGGAGCTCTCCCCGGCCCCGGAAAAATTGAGAAAATCCTCAAAATTCCAAGGATTCATAGTTATCCTAGAAAGAAAGAATTGTGAAGATCCAATTAAAAATAGCTAAGATAAAAACTAAAGTATCTCAACTATTTATGAAAAGAACGGCTTATCTTAAGGAAATTCCGGTTTTTAATAGAATTTTTTAACCGTTTGGTCTGTTTCCCAAGTTGTTACTTCTACTATTACTACTTAATTATACACTATTTCAGGATAATGTCAGCAGGTAAAATGAAGCCTGTTTTGTTGGAAACGGTTATTTATAATTAGTTTTCAGCTCAGGCTAACAGTTTAGGAGAAATGTTAATAATAGTAGAACAACCTCCTTTTACGGCAATTTTTGCCGTGACAAAATGTAAAAATTTACAATTTACCTTTACGGAATAACGGTGGTTCGGATGAATTTTTTTATAAAAACGAAAAAGTTTCGTAATCGAACACTTATGCCTATGATTGAAAAAAAATTAGACAAATAACTCATATGTAGTAATGGCGTACATGGGACCCAGATGGGGAAAAACAGTGAACTTCAGGAGTAAAAGATCAGTGTGGAAATATCTCGAATTGAAAATAAAAACCTTCTAATAGATAGAAAATTTTATTACCTTTAATTTAGATGTAAAATATTTTCTCTAGAGGCATCCCTTATGATGAAGGGTCCGACAAAGTAAAAACGTGGTTTTCAGTTAAACTGTAATCAAGTTATAGAAGGTGGAAAAAATATACTATGGAGTATACCGGATTGAAATTTAAAAAACGCCATTCGATAGAGCTCAGCGGGGGCTTTAAATAGACGCCCCACATGTAAAATTTGGGAATTGAGGAGGGTGGGGGTAACAACCCCGCACCTCAAAATACCGCCGCTCGAAACTTTTTTTTTCGATAAATTTAATCGCCTTGTCGAACTAAAGACGAATATCCAGTTCGTTTTTTGAACGGTCCCCTCCTCATCCTGCAAGAAAGGTTCAACTTTTGAAAATAATTAAAGCTAATTTCTGAACTTCAAATACTATTATGAAGTAATTTAAGGCTGAAAAAGAAAATCGATCACACCAATGTGTTTTTCGGTGATGTTTTATGAGGTTTTCCAGAAAGTTTCATGCTTTTTGATGCTCACAAATTTGCAATACCTTTTTTTGTTGGGGAAAACCATGATGCCGGTAGATGTAAATTGAATACCCTGCTAAATCAATCGAGTACCACCTAGAAAAAATACGAGTGCACCAGTCGATAGTCCTCAAAAGGATCTTTCATTTGGCACACTGGACACCCGCTGACATTTGACGTTCAATATCAGCTCCTAAGTACAACTATATAACCCGGTTTACAGTGCCAATTTGTGAATGTAAAAATACAAGACCCTTGTATTGCATTTTATATGCATAAGCCTTGTATGACTTAACTGGGTTGTAATCAAATATATCTTTTACAACGATACACTCTTTGATACAACATTGCATGAATACCCTTATTCAAAAGTTTCTTTATTTTTTGTAGATTTCTAATAAAATGTAGAATATCACAAAATATATATATAAATAAATTTGAATTACTCCCCAGCATATTTCCACAATATGTCGCCCCTATTCTAACACGAAACTTTCATAGGAATAAAATGTATTTATGAGCGGATAATTGGAAATAGCTATTGATTTCATCCTCTATCTTTATCTCACCTTCAAAGCCAACAATTGAAAATTTTTTTACCACTTTACATTGGCACGAAAATTGAAAATTAATTTTGTCAATTTATTTACGGAAAATATAAATCTTTGTATTTACATATTTGTAGGTAGGTAAAAGAAAAACATTGAAAGGAATAATGTTGTACAAGAAAACATTCTTCCTTTAAGATTTTAATTGAAATATGAAGAGAAAATTAATTAGTTGGAAAATTAATTTGATATTTTGAAATCTCTTTAGAAAATGCTGGAAGGTGTATCAAAATAATAAACATAGAATATAAAATGTTTTTACATTCAATTTTTTATTGACTTACCTGATCCCCCATTCCTGTAATGATTGGTGTATTCCAATACGCTGCCAGCCTTGCAACAGGTTCCAAGGCAAACGCGCATGCTGGACCAATAAAGCCAATAACATCGTCACGAAAATGCATATCAGCTGCTAAGCCTGGTGCTTTGGCTCCGGAACAAGATGGGTAACTTTAAAACGAAAACAAATTTTCAACAATTAGAATAAAGAAAAAATTTACAAAAAATATTTGAATATTTGAATGATTGTCGACCAAAAATTTCCAAAAGTATCAACCACATTTTCTTTGTTTGACTGGTCACTTAATGCAAATTTTCTACAACCAATTTTTTTTTAGTTATATAATAAGTTAAAGGACATTGTGCATTATGCAGTGTTAAGTTACCAGAGTAACACCCGATTAAAAACACTTATTTCTTGTGCTTATTTATGGATAAATCGTTTCGAAAAAGTGAATTACTGCTTGTGGAAAAGTAAAGAAATTTCTAATTGCATGAAGATGGTATAAAGATTAACAAGATATGGTCTTTCCATACTCTCAAATGAGCTAATTGCTTTCTAAATGTATTACTTTTTCATTTAGTAAATTCTCAAACTTGCTAATTCTTCTTCTTTCTAAATGGCAAGTTGGGTTGTCTTTTTAATTTGAAAAGTTTTTAAAAGTATTTCATGTGTATATTTGCACAATGTATGAACGAAATCCAAAGCGAGTGCTCATGACCAAATGTAAGTGAGTTTAATAAACGACACACAATTGCTTTGCTTAATAGAAATAAAAGTGACAGCTGAACAATTGGCTAAATTCAACTATAGCTTGGCTGACTAAATTTTCAATTCGAACTGGAATTTCGCCGGAATTTAGCTCGTTTTTACTATTTTACTATCACATATTACACAATAAAACTCAAAACAAATTCTCTTATAGAAAATGTCCTCCAAATGATAATTCAAACAATGAAAATGACGCTCATTAGTTTAGAGAATAAATAACTAATAAGGAAGCGGGGAATCGTGCGAATACAGTGTACGTGAGTAAGCCACACTTTGACGTTCAAACCTAACTAAATTAGTTACATTTTGACGTTTCTAAAAGAAATCAGTTCAGAGTTCCGGGAGTTCAGTGAAACTTTGTGATATATAATCATTTTAATTTATTTTATTTTATTTTATTTTAACTTCAAGTTCCTCCGATAGATTACAGACTCTAACATAAATCTAATTATAATCTACCGGTCAACAGTGATACATTCGTGTACAGCTACATACCAATCGTAAAACTAGGGAAATATAATTCAATATTAAGAATATGCAAAAATACTAAGACTAGGAAAACACTACTGTAAGTAAGAATAATTCAAGTTACGGCTAATTACCAGATATCAAATTCAATGTACTTATCACTAGAAGTATTGAATGAACCTTCATAATTCCTATTTATACCCTAGATGATGAGATAATCTAGTATACCCTAGTATACGCAGAGATATAATGCTGATAGGGCATAAAATAAAAAGATTTTTTGATTTCTGCATATCCGTCTGTCTGTCCATTCGTCTACATGTCCGTCTGCCTGTCCGTCCGTCGGTCCGTCCGTCTATTTGTCCGTCTCGAGAATGCGTACACTTAGAGTGCTGAAATTTTGGGCACGTGCTTTTAAAAAAAAAAAAAAATTAATTCAAAAGCTTTTTTTATTTATTTAAACAATAGCCAAGATATGCGGCATTATATTATATATATCAGAAGGTGCAGGGTTCGGAGTGAGGAGGAGGTAAAATCGGACAGAATTTGAGAAAAAATTCGAATAATTCAAATTTAAATCAACATTTAATACCGAAATTTCTAAGCAATGCCAAATAGGTAAGGTTAATTTTAACCCCTATTTGTTTTAAAATAATGATTTTCGACTATAATTACCAAATTTATGATGATTTTCATAACATACTACTTTTCATCAGAAATTACATTATGTTCAATGCCATCTATCGGATATATATCGCAAACTCTAAGGCACTTTCTTCCACGTGAAATAATCTATGATCTGTTATTGCTGAATGAGCAATAACCGCAAGTCGTTATCTTTTTTCGTTTAGAAGTAATTAGCAAAATTAGTTGGCAAGATACACTAAATTTATTTCTATTTAATTTGCTGCACACAGGTGTGGGCTACTGAAAAGTACCACCCTCTATCTCGGCCAAATTTCGACCGATTTTTAAAAATTTTGCTAAAATTCATAATGATTTTTTTTTTTTTGGGTTTTTGGGACTATTATTATTTATTTATTTATTATTCTTAGTCTACAGATTACAAAATCAACAGACCATGCATATACTAAAACTAAAATTATGTTTTGGTAAGAACGTCAACTAAAAACTAACCTACTATGTAACAAAAAGTATGAACATATCTAATTTTATAGTTATAGCAAGCTTCCTAGAAAGTCCGAAACAGAGGCTTTAAAAGAAACTCTATCTTGACTAAAGTCAATTATGCTGCTACACAAATTAAACTGCCGAATACACCGACTTAATGGACTACTGAGGCCATAATTTGTTCTATGGAAAGTCTCAAAAAGAATGGGGCGCAGTCTTATCTACTTAGTTGGCACATATAAATTGATAAGCTTTAAAATATCAGGAGAAATAATCCTGTTTTCAATAACATCTCTAATAAACATAGTATTATAAATTTTACGTCTGAGAGACAGTTTCTGTAAGCCAATCAACTGGCATCTGGCATCATAAGGAGGTAAATCACCGGTCCAGTTAAGTCTCCTAAGAGCAAACCTGGTAAATCTCCGTTGCACATTTTCAATTCTGTTAGAATGCGTTACATAGTACGGATCCCATACAACCGTGCAATATTCCAAAATAGGCCTAACGAAAGCTGAAAATAATGCCTTAAGCGTGTATGGATCAGAGAATTCACTAGCCCGACGTTTAACAAAACCAAGCCGAGAATTAGCTTGACTTACTACATAATCAATGTGGTAGGAGAAAGTAAATTTACTATCTAGAATAACCCCAAGGTCCGAAACTATACTACATTTAGGAATATTAATCCCATCGATAGACACTTCAAAATTAATTGGTGTTACTTTTTTAGTAGCCATAAAGTGTTTACATTTAGAAGAATTTATCAACAAATGATTAAGATGACACCATTTCGCAAATTTATCGACTTCTGATTTGAAATTGGATACTTGAGACATATCAACAATTTCCATGAAAATTTTTAGATCATCAGCAAAACCTAGAACAGAGGAAAATTCAAAGATGTTAAAGACATCGTTGATAAATATAATAAAAAGAAGGGGCCCTAGATGGCTCCCCTGAGGCACACCGGAATGTACCAAAATCGGTCGAGAGTACACATCATTAATTTTGATAATTTGTATACGATTAGTCAAGTAGGAAGCGAACCATGCAAGAAGAGCAGAATGGAATCCAAACGCCTCAAGTTTGTATAAAAGCAGGCGAATATTGACCTTATCAAATGCCTTAGCGAAATCAGTATATAGTGTTACAACCTGACTACCTTGTTCTAGGACATTTAAGCAAAAGTTGACATAGGAAACTAAATTGGTTGCTGTAGAGCGTCCTTTTACAAACCCATGTTGGTGAATAGAAATGTACTCCTTAACTAGAAAAGAAATTTTTTCAGAGATAATACTTTCAAATAGCTTCGGAATTGCAGAGATTTTACAAATAGGACGGTAATTACTGGCACAGTTTTTAGCACCCGCTTTATGTATAGGACGAACGAAGGAAATTTTCCACTCATTGAGGAACAGTCCCGAGGATAACGACAAATTAAAAACATATGAAAGAGGCATCGAAATAGGATCACGGCATTGACTTAGAAATATCGCTGGAATGTTGTCAGGACCAGAAGAGTGGCTGCACTTAGCATTGGCCAATGCTGAGTTTACATCCTCCGTAGACACATACATTGAACCCAAGTTGACCCGTGAGAAGATATGTGTGGTAATCTCAGTGTCAATAGGAAAGCCTAAGTCCTCCACATATACAGACTCAAAGTATTCCGCAAAAAGGTCACATGAATCTGAAATATTATCCGCAGTTTTATTCTTAAAGCCAATAGAAGAAGGAATTCCATACGAATTACGCTTACTGTCTAGAAATGACCAAAAAGCTTTTGGATTTATCTTTATACTAGCCTCCACCGATGCCAAATATTGACTATACAGAAACTTATTTAAGAAATCAAATTCTTTCCGCAGCCTTTTAAAATGCATGTGATCTTCATTCACACCAGACAGTTTGAATCTCTTATAAGCCTTGTTCCGTGCATTCCTCAGTCTCTTCAACCTATAGTTCATCCACGGAAAACCAGAATTATTTCTCCTTCTAGTGAGAGGAACATACAAAACAAACAAGCTGTAAAGAACTTCCAGAAAATAAGAATAAGCAGCACTTACAGTATTCAGGGAAAACAAAGATTCCCAATTATGCGCACTTAAGGCTTCATTGATAGCAGCATAATTGGCTTTCCTAAAATCATAAAAATAAGACAATTTGTTTTGGTCAATAGCGTTAGAGGAAGAGCTCGAAAATTCAACAAAGCTAACATTTAAATCGATAGCAATATGATTAACAGTATTTTTTGATAATAAATAAGAAGCCTCATCTACAGTATAATTCAAATTATCACTAATAAAAACTAAATCAAGTAGCCTACCTATGCAGTTTGTAACTTTATTAACTTGGACTAGATTCAAAGACAAGAGACCATCAATCAGGCAAAATTCAAAATCCTTTTTAGCGTTCAGCGGAACCAAGACCTTATCATCTTCATTCCAAGACCACTGTAAGTTTCCAGCATTAAAATCACCAAAGACGCAGACCTGATCATTCTCCAGCAGCATATATTCAGTCAACCAGATGATATTATCAATATGTTTTTCATATATTTCTACTGACGAATTAGGAGGAATATAGGACACAAGGCAATAAAGAACCCTTTTTCCCATAGAAATACGGACACAAATCTGCTCAACTTCGAACGAAGAATGTGGCAAAGATACCTCACGAGCATGAAGAGAAGAATTTATCGCCAACAAGACTCCACCACCACGACTAAAACCTGAGTCTAATGATCGATCTTTACGAAACACTATGAAGTTACTGCTGAAAATCTCCGATGAATGTATGGAATCATGAAGCCACGTCTCCACCAAGGCGATTATATCGTAGGAAAACTGAGTCGAGCCAATATAAATATCGTTAATCTTAGTCCGTAAACCACTGACATTTTGAAAATAGCATGTTAATGAAGATGAATCAACAGGTGATTGAGAAGCTTCTTCTATGTATTCTGAGTTAGCAGTGGCACCGCTGCTTCGTTTTTTGCCAGATTTGTAAATCTACGAACAATAACTCCACATGGCCAGACATCCTCACTCAGCAATCGAGTAAACAAATGATCAGGAACACCCAGTTTAAAATTAACAAATTTCCAAGAAGTAACATCTACATCCGATTTACTTAAACGTTTACATTTCAATACACCTGAAGATACTTCCAGCTTAGCCGCAATATAGTCAATAATGTTCTTTTCAGAAGTATCAGGGTGAAGTCGAGACAGGTGAAGCCACCTACGCCTACAGACCGTAGATATCTCCTCACACAATGCAGTACCAACGATTTTAAGCTTACGTCGCTTATTATGGTAAACAGTAGCCCAATTGTTATTATCAGACAGCTGATCATCAACCACAGTGGCAATCGAGGTAGTAGACCCTCCTACAACACTATCAGCAACGAGGTCAGCAACGATCACAACAGTAGCCGCATTACCACCAGAGTTTCCAGCAGTTTCGACGTCTACAATTCCATCAGCCGATTCTCCTCGTGTAGGAATACCATCGCTAGGGACTGTAGCAGCGTTCATCAAATTTTCGGTACATAACGCAGAAAGAACAGCAGCAGCAGCAGGCATTGTATCGCTTATACTCACAGCATTATGCAAATCCTCAGTCAGACAGGCACTAACAGAATTAGTTTTTTTTTTTTTTTTTTTTGTAGTATTCACTGGTAACGGCAAAGCACCCGATATATTTTGCTTAGATGATGCAGAATTCTGTTTGGAAGAATTTGTGATGTATTTGTTTTTAACACACTCAGTAGGCAATGTCGAGGTCAATGCACTCTGATGAACCACTTGAGGCAAGGTTAAGGTCATAGAATTATTTGATAAAGACATATACTTAGCAAAGTCTTGTCTTAAAGATGCAACTTCAGAGGAAAGCAACGATATTTTCTTCAATAAACTGCTGTAAGGCACATCAGTACATACTGAGCACCTCCAAGAAACACTAGGGTTATTGTTTATAAGCTTAAGAGCTAGATCGTCCAATTTAGCACACCGCTTATGAAAGCCGCGACAACATAAAAAGCAACTGATACTTATATCGAAAAGTTCTCCAGAACATTTTCCACAAAAACCCGACATTTCACTCTAGTGATACGCCAATTTCAGCACGAGAAAAATTAAACACGTCCGATGCCGACAAGAGCTCTACTATGAATTGATTTAGATTTGTATGAAAAATAATTTTGGTATGTAAATATTCAAATTTCATTTCGGGAAGGTATTTTATATTCTATCCTTTCTATAAAATCCTCTCACCAATTTTCATCAAAATCGGTTTATAAATACAAGGTCAAAATGTCATTCTTATATACCCAGAACTGAGCAAATACCAAAGAAAAATTACTTAAGTACAAGTACCGAAGGCCTGAGTACTTTAGCGTAAATACAAGTACCGCATGGCTGAAAAGTACTTGTAACTAAGTACTGAGTAATTTTTGAAGTACTTTTTAAAGTACTTTTTTAGAATATTTCTACGTTGGCTGTAATATAATGAAGTTTATTGAGTTCAGTTAATAGATATTAGTAAATAAATACCTTTTGAAAACTATAATATGTATGGTAACCAATGGCTACTATTTACAGTTTTAGGCGCTGCAGGTAAAGTCTTTCCCCTCTCATTGCTACACTCATAAAAATTATTAGAAGTCCGCCCAATGACCCATTATCGCCTCCAATAATGCATAACAATTTTTAGGAAAAAATTTCCAGTAAATTTCTAAGAAAAAACTCAGGCCTTCCCTACATTAGGTCAAGGCATCGTTGATTTTACATTGGAGCGAGGCATTGCATTATATACGTCAGTGGACATAACCAAAGGTATGAGCATGCAGCTCGAAAAGTGATTTTAATAAAACACTTAGAATTTCTCCAGCATATCTAATGAATATATTGTCTTTGGTAAAACAGTTTTTATCAGTAATAACCCTAAATGATTAATTTAATTTACTTAATTTAATTTTCCACTAATTTATTTGTTGTTTTCAGTTCTCTCTCAGTTGGTACTTGGTGTTTATACCGAAAGAGTCAGCAATATAGAAGTGAGGCCACTTTCTGCAGTGTATTTCTATGAACGTAGTCAGTCTATATTATACGTTTCAGTGGTTATATCATCAAATCGAGGCATCGTCGATTTTACATTCAACCGAAACGTTACTGGTTTTTGTCTTGTTTGTATGTTATTAGTTTGTCTAAGGTTTTGCCTTGACACGTGTGTGCGGCACATGCTTTGATAGTTTTTTGAGTGCCTTAAAACTCAACAACAGAAAAGGAGTTGCGCTAGAGACTGTGTTTGCTTTTCTACGAAGAGTTAGATATTTGCAGGTACTTAATAGACTCAGAAATACTTAAGTAAAAATCTTGGTACTTAGGTACAAAACTAAGTCTTAAGTAAAAGTAAATAGAAGCAAGTACTTATGTTCAAGTACTAAGTAGGGGCATTTCAAAAGTATTGATTAATAAGTCTTAAGTAACAAAAAAGTGCTTTAGTATATAAAAGCACAATTTTATCACTCAGAAAAAATTTACAAAAATAAATCTGGATTTGAACTGAACGCGTCAACTCCCTGGCATGCCCGACGGTAAAGGCTGGAACAGAATGTGGTCCTGGCGCTGGCGCATAGTCTGCCGCTTACCTTGTAGCTGAGTATGAACACTTAGTTCTGTGAAAACTAGTTTGATATTTTATATTTCATTCCATATTTTCGTTTTTCTTTTTAAATTTTTAGAAAATAAGTAAAAAACGAGTTTTCAAACAAAACTGAGGCCAAGTCGCATGAAAAAGTAGAAAATAAACTTTTCTTCACACACAGAAGTGGACTCAGATTTTAATCGCTGACAATCACTGGGATGTATTTCAATATGATCAGTCAGAGGTGCACTCAGATTTTATTCACTGACAATCACCGATCAGTATGATCAATCAGAGGTAATAAGTGATTTGATTCATGAAGAGAAAGAATATTCAAGAGAAATGTCCCAATCAAAAAATCTGAGTCCACCTCTGACATTTCTCTTGAATATTCTTTCTCTTCATGAATCAAATCACTTATTACCTCTGATTGATCATATTGAAATATATCGGTGATTATCAGCGAATAAAATCTGAGTCCACCTCTGTGTGTGAAGAAAAGTTTATTTTCTACTTTTTCATGCGACTTGGCCTCAGTTTTGTTTGAAAACTCGTTTTTTACTTATTTTATTTTCTGCATTTTTCACGTTAACTAAATTGGAAAATTCTGCATTTTTCCTGAAACAGATTTATCACTAATGATATAGATGAAAATGTTTCCGATGATTTCCCGCTTTTCCGGGTTTTCCATGGAGTTTTCCACAAAAGCAAATTTATGCAACTCATTTCGCTCTACAACTTTGTCGGAAAAACTCCGGAAAAGCGTTTTACATGAATTTTCCTCGATTTTTTCTGCAAGTTTTCACCATTGTCGGAGAGAAAGTAATGATGCCAGTTGATAGCAAACTTGATCCTGCATAATTTAGAAAACTTTTTTACCGGAAAAGTCGGAAAATTCCGGAAAAATCGGAAAACTCTGCATTTTTCCTGAAACGGATTTATCACTAATCAAATTTGTACTAAATTTTCAAATGATTTTTCGGGTGTTCCGTGGAAATTTCCGGTTCAAATTTTGACAGATTCAATTGTCATGCGACATGAACCTGTGTACCAAATTTCAGCTCGCTGTGATGACGAATAGTGGGTCTACGAGAGTGTCGAAAATAGTAAAGAAATAGACAAATTCGTGTACGAGTTAAAGGGAATGGCTGGCCTCAATAAAGGGGTCCCACAATATATCTTTCCTTTTCATTATTTCGATGATTTTTTCTATATCAAAATTTTCCATTTTGTTTCTTGGCGCGCACTTAAAGTTAAAATTTGGCAAAAGTGTGCTACAACGCCAGCGCCACATTCTGTTTCCCACTTTATGGTTTTTTTCTCGTCTCAACTCGATCTCCCTGTATGCTTTTCTCATACCTGATCCTACCAGCATTCCACTTACACATACTTACACACTTCTTTCATTTATATCCGCATTTCACTCATTCAGTGTTTTCTCTGTAGCTAAACTAATTAAGGCGCGCCCGTGCAATAAAATCCCTAATTATTTCTATACATCTCTGAAATGTTTCAACAAGCATACCATTCCTTTTTCACAGAATCCATTCATTTACGAGCTTATTTATCAACCATGTCAGGGAGAAGACATTCGTCGCCAGATGTCTTTTTTTCAAATCCTTTGAGTCGGCGGGATTTCCCAACTCGTTTGTTACAAGTAGTACTTAAGTCCTTTTTTAATTAAGTACTTTTTTACTTAAGTATTGCCCAGCTCTGAATATACCAATACGTAAATTACCAAATTTATTTCATTCAATATCTGTTTTCCTTTAGGAGTATGTCAAATATTTGTAGAATTGGGGATACTAAGTAAATACAATAAAAAGTGAATTTTCCCATTTTTCTCCCATAATGAGAGTCCATTACAAACAAATTATCGTAAAAATTTCTCATTTGATGGGGAATCAGGCGACAAATGCTGTTTTTACTTCCTGTATTTCTATCTCATAAAACTTTTTATCCAAAGTATTTCTTTTAATCAGACCCTACCATCACCATTTTTTGCTAATTACGTGGTGTAAAAAAAATCACCCACAATATTTGAAATTATCGATCTAATATCGAAAGTTAATTTTTTTCGCATTCAGGAGGTAGGAGTGAAGAGGAAAATAGATCAAATGGAGTAAAGCGACATGAAATAGCAACACACTATGCTACACTTACTCTCTATCCTACCCACATTCATATCTAAGTAACTTTCATTCAAAAACTTCGTTCAGATTCTATATCATAAAGCATACCTACAAATCTACCCTCAACCCAAATCTTTCCTAAATATTATCCGATTTTCAAAATATTGTTTGCTGACACCCCCCCGCAAAACAACTTTTTGTTTGCCAATGTGACTACTATCACTTCCTGCACTACGGATTCAGACCAACATGGCCGTGTATATTATTTGCTCGGATCCAAGGGAGGAGGGGGCGTACGTATCATACCTGAATTTTTAAAAAACTATTGAATTAATTGAGTTATTTGAAAAAATATTTAAAAAAATTATAAAAAATAGTTTTATTCCAAAACTTAAAAAAATAAAGATTTATTTCAATGAATATTATTGTATGCTTGTGATGCATGTGTTCATAGGTATTCCTCAGAATTTTAGTTGGGGTAATCATCAGAAAATATGTTTAACTCACTGACATGTATGTATATAAGTGGACTGCTCGTTGAACTAAAAATGCATTAAAGCAAATGACATCACTTTCATATTTCTGTCTCTTTCCGTGAGAGCATACTTTCCCACTGAACTGTAACCAAAACAGCCTTGTAAAAAACACTTCCTTCGACTCATATTTAAAATTTAACAATACAAATAGAAGATAAGATAAATTCAGGCAAGTTGACGCATGTCATGTTAATGTGTCTAACAACTGCTGACATATGTATATATATAAGCATGGAATTGTGTATTAAAATCGCTGCAAGTAAATGGGATTAGTTTTGTATATTGGTCTCAGATTAAAGCATAATAAAATAGGTGATGATTTATGAGTAATGTCCTTTGTGTGCCTAAGTACCTGCAAAGAAAAGCAAACAAAATTTGCTTAGTTTTTACCACTGACTTATAACAATGGACTGAGCGTATTGCCATTTTCCTATATGAAAGAATGGCACAAGTTTTACAGTTCTCTCTTTCGCCCTATGGCAGAGTTGGAGCTACCAACACAAAATATTGCTTACCGAACGTTTGCTTATGCTATTTGATCTTTTTATGTTGGCTAAAGATGCAATCACCGCAGAAAGAATAAGGTATAGATAGTGTTTATCATGCTCCGTCTCTCTTGCCCATACGCAGGATTCAGTTAAGAACAACTTTTGAAAATTAAAGTCGGAATTAGTTTAATTTCTTATAAGAGTGCTTATAAGCGATTGAAATATCACTTGGACACAAGAAAATAATTTTTTTTAATTTAATTCGATTTACGGGTGTAAAATTTCATCTGATTGGTTGAGTTTTACATATTTTTATGTAGTAAACGTTTTAAAGGGTGCTCTAACGGTGATATACAGAAACACAATATTTTTTGTGCCACATGAAATAGCAAATCGCTCAGTCCATTGTTATAAGTCAGTGGTTTATACCAGACTGAGTTTTAAAACATGTTAAATGTTTAAACTACAGGTAACTTCAAACCGTACCAAAAATTATTCTTAATTATACCCTAGATGAAATCTATAGGGAATACTAATGGCGTGCATCTTTATTCTGCTCAGAGCACTCCGAGCGCTCTGAACACCGATTTCTTGTATCTTTATTTACTTTCCGAGTACTCTGAGCGCTCTGAACGTGTATCTTTATTATTGCTCAGAGTGCTCTAACTAATCGTAGATAAATCTCGGAGCATTTGGAGCAATCCGTCAGTAATACCAATAGAGCGCAACAAAATTCTTTTAAAAATGTGAATACTCTTTAAATTCCATATTTCCTTTCTTTCCTTCACCCCTTATTTATTTTTATAACTTTATTATTATTATTTATTTATTTTTATAAAGAATATTGTATTTTCAATAGATATTTCACAAATCATAAGTGCTGCCAATATTAAAATAAACTACCAGAACACTCAGAGCACTCCGAATTTGTATCTTTTTTCCAGAGTGCTCTGAACGATCTAAAAAATCTGATCGATCTACGGAGCGGAAAAAAGATACACGCCCTAAGTTTGTCATTCCATTTGTAATGCACAGAAATAATGATGGTACAGCAGAACGGATTGGACACCCACACATAATAGGTTTGTTCGATGAAAACACCGGGTAAGCTCCGGGCTACACCGGGCTTCACTATCTTGTTTTTTGAAAACCCTGGGCTTGCACGGGGTTTCTGATTTCGTGCCCCGAACTTGCACTAAAAATTTCTAGGGGTAAACGTTTTACATTTGTCATTTGTGAACTGTCATATGGAATTTGTTCGGTGATTGCGGTTGAGTGCTGATATAAAAGTGAAAAAATCGTGGAGCTCATACCAAATTCAGATTACATAAGGAAGTTGGATAAGAAATTCGATGACTAAATACCCATCGATAATATGCACATAGGAAATTCGAATGAAAATTATAAGGAAATATTTGAGGAGGCGACTAAGGTCGTAGAACATGGATGAAATCTTAAGATCTGCCTTGCTAGTAAGAATTTTGATCGTAAAAATGTTTCTTTGCCATTATTAACAAGTAATTTTTATAGACTTCACCTTATCCCTGCAGCTACCAAGCAATTAGATTTGAAACAAACAGGATATAAGAAATTCTCTAAATTTTTAAATGAGATGTCAGGAAAGGGTTTAATAGTGGCTCGAGAAGAAGCCAACGGGATAGAGAAAATCATTTCTGTAGATTTTGATCATCCAAACTATTAATTTTATATCTAGTGACAAAACATCTGATGATAAAAGTGAAAATAGTGCAGAAATGATGGAGCTATATCTGGTCACAGATGAACCAATTGTCATTTTTTCAAAGTAAAGTTACAGAAAAGGCGATAATGTCGATGTAAAAAAGCTAATAAAAGAATATGTAATTAAGCAAAAACTGAGAAATATTTTTTGTGCATTTTAATATTTATTTATTCTTAAATTTTTAATTATTTCACCTATTTTATAAATAAATTTTGACAAATCACTGGAAATTAGAAGTTAAATTTTGTTCAGGAGAACTGTCAGAGAAATGTCATTACATTAGATTTACCCGGTGTTTTAAAAACTTGTTCGATGAGTGCACAAAACCCCGGGTAAATTTGGGGAAAATTGTAGGGGAAAATTTACATGGTATTTTTACACGGTGTTTTCATCCAACAAACCTCCGTCTGTGCGTACGATAACTCAAGAACGCGTTCTCTTAGAAAGCTGAAATTAAGTTCGAAAATGAGACAAATTGAGAAACTCCTTCTTAGGGTTGTCATACAAAAATTTCGTTTCCCACTATATATTTAGACACTCCCGGAGAACGCGTTGACATAGAGAGCTGAAATTTGGTACATGGTGTTTTTAATAACAAATAAATTTCAAAAATGTACTAAATCGGGCAACCCCTTCTTGGTGTTGCCATATAAAAATTTAGGTTTTTTACATATACTTTGAAAACGATCAGACCTAGACATTTGTATATATTATATTAAAAACTTCTTCAGAATACGAAATCCTATAAAATTGGTCTGACGAACCGATCTAGAAATATATGCGAAAAATCGCTTTAAAAATCAAACTTGCATAGATCAGTGACCATAAGAAATTTCATACCGGTATTCATCTATCATAAGAATGAGTTTTAGACCAATTCTAGCTTTTTTACATGCTTTGTTTACAAGTTTTGTTTCTGGTAGGACGATTCGCTGTTTGTTTTAGTACTTGAAAGACTTTCGTGTCCTAAACATATGCAAATTCTTAGAAGTTTTTGAAGAATGAATACTTACATTAAATCAAACAAAGTTTGGTGAACTTTTGGTGCTGTCAACTAAAAAAGATAACTGCTTTACCAATTCCATTGATACAAGGATACAAGGTATTTCCGGCCTTTGATTTAACTAAAGCGAAGATGTGCCAAAGACAGCAATTTGTACTCCGTTCTAGCTATTCGAGTTTACTCATATGACCTTTGAGCTATACAATACGGCCCAAACATTTCAAAGGGTCGTATATACTATAGATGGTTTAGGAGTTCAAATTTTGTTTTGTCTATTTAGATGATATTTTTGTCGCCTCAAAATCTATTAATGAGCATTTTGACCATTTGGAGCAAATTTTCGACCATGTGCAAGCTTTTGGACTAATTGTCAACGTAGATAAATGTAAGTTTCGTCTTTCGAGGTAATACTTTTAGGCCACTTAATCTCGCCAGATGGCATTAAGCTAGTAGTGGAAAGAGCATAAGCCATTGCGAATTGTAATCTACCGGTTACAGAGAAGCATTACAGACGATTTCTCGGCACGAATAACTACTATAGCCATTTTTAACCACATGCAACAGAGCATAAATCACTCTTAAACAACTATTTAAAAGGCTAAAAAAAAAAGATGGTAAGAGGAAAAGCCTTTCAAATCCGTAAAAAAGCAATTAGCTGAGATATCACTTTTAGCATTCCCTAATTGTTCTTCGAAGTTAGCCCTATGGGTTGATTTGAGATCTCTGATGCGACCGTAGGAGCTGAGATGCAGCAAAAGACAACGCCTGGAAACCTCTGAGTTTCTTCTCTGTCAAGCTTAATAGTATAATAGACAACGTAAGTACAGCGCATATGATCGAGAATTGTTGATAGCGTATCAAAGTACAAAATACTCTCGTTTTTGTTAGAAGTTCAACCATTCACATTGTTCACTGACCACAAGCCCCTGACTTACGCTTGTAACCAGAGAAGGCATCACCAATACAGTTATGGCAATTGGATTTCATAGGCCAGTTTACCACTGGCATCAAGCATGACAAGGACAAGGACAATATAGTAGCTGACATGTTGTACAGGCTAGAAGAAATTCACAATGCTAGTCCAATACACTTTAGTTATATTGCCGACGAATAAATTGATGATTCTGAGCTACACTGTAAAAAATGCATAAATTGTTCCCACAAAGCTTAGGTATTTTTCTCTAAAATGTAAGGAATATTCCCTACATTGTACGTAATATTCCCTACATTTTAGGGAAAAATACCTAAGCTTTGTAGCAACAATTGTGCAAATTTTTTACTGTGTACTAACTCTCCTTCAAAATTCATCGTATAAATTTGAAAAATATCCCATTTTTGGTACTGGTAAGCAAATCTACAGTGAAATTTCGGCGAATAGTAATCGACCTTTTATTCTAAGTCTTTTGGGAATCAAGTTTTTAACGCGATACAAAATCTATTGCAGCCAAGTACCCGCGCCAAAATGATAACCTCCAAATTTGGAATGCATCCATTGCTTTGCATTGGAATTTATTACTTGAAAAAGTTCCTGTTGTACCGTTTCATCACAATTAAATTTATAGCTTACGCATTTTGTTCAAGTATTGCAGAACCTAATTTGGTCATTCAAGATTATTTCATGCAGATATTAGCTTATTTTACCTGCAAACAAAAAAGCTCCAGCCTGCACAAATAGCTTAAGCTCCAGAGCATAAATTTTGAACGCAGACATGGAAACTAAATTTTCGCTATTTATGCAAATTTTAATAGAATTTTTCGCCTAATGAATACTCCATTATATTTAAAATATTTATAATGAGGGAAACAATAATTATTTCAAGTTAATTTTCTGTTAAAATATTTGGGTAGTTTAGCAAAATAGTGATAGATAGCTGCTGTTGTTAACCATGTCACTAAATTTCGAAAAAAAATTCAACTTTTCAATTATGAAAAGGAGCACATGACCTTTCGACCGATATAAGTATCAAAACTAATTTTCGAAGAAAGTTTAGAAATATACAATTAGTTCCGGGGAAATTTTTAATGTATTTTTCAATGGGAGAAAAATTCAGTGTTTTGTTGCTAACACTGGCAAATGCTCAGATTTTGGTGGATGGGAGGGACAAAAAATTATAAAACTGTATACTTCTCCATCAAGCCCAAATCGCAATCGGCGCAGCAAGTATCATGATACTCAGCTAAACTCCAAGGCGAAATGATGCATCAAATGCAGTATAGGAAATTTTGCAATACTAACCTCTTTTTTAGTTGAAATTTGTTTACGTAAACATAACACTTTAATACAGAGTTTTGTTTTTTCTATAATTTTAATTTATACTCGATTTTCTTTTAAAAAAAAAGCATCCGGAGGAAATATGGGTGCTATTTTGTTTAATATTTTGTGCACATATTTCTTTTTTACTCCAGTATGTTGGCATAACTGTCGCAGAAAGCACCAAAATTTGAACTTTTCCAAACCGAGCAGTAGGCATCATTACTATGTTTCCATGCAGAGTTCAATTCGAATTGAATCCGAATTAATGTTCATGGAAGCGATAATTGAGTTGAGTTTCGTTCAATACATTTTAACTCCACGAAACCAGTCGAGTTGAGTTGGCTTTTGTGTATGTATTAGTTAAGCCTAGTACTAAGGTCCGCGCTAAGCTAAATTTTGTATGAAAATTTAGCAAGCTAAATTTGCCTTTGGGTTTTGATTAGAGATGGCACCACCAGTAAGTCTACAAAAAATTTGGCTTGAATTTATCCGCCCGGGGCCATTCTTTAGCGCGCTAAAAATATTTATTGTCAGAATTCTGATATATGATAAATTTATTGACCGGATTTTTGTAGTTAACATAGTTTTGTACGTCTTTGCTGTAAGTACGGCTGAATCAGATTTCTTTTCGTTGCCGTATTTTCAATATCAGTGTTAATTTTTTTTTTTGTATTGTATACATTATGCATATTATTTTTATATTTTTAATATTTCCAAATAATTTTAACTATACCTGTTTTTAGAAATATTATCACCGCGCGATGTATTTCCGTAAAAAAATTTCAAAATTCTTCTTCTTCTTGGTTTTAATATATCTTTTCTCTGAGTCTCCGCTGTCATAATTTAGCTGCTAAAGAACGACCCGATGTTGGAGACCCGCTAAAATTAGCTTAGCAAAACTTAACGCTAACGCAATCCTAACGCAATTCTGGTTCATGGAAACATAGTAATGATGTTGCGAAAAAGCCTTTTACCATATGCTCTCCATTAAAAGCAAGCATCACAGCTGATGCTTGTTGCGTAGATGCTTGCTGCGCCAATTGCGATTTGGCCTTCAATTATGGACCACTCTGTATAGCTTTCTCTTTCCATTTCAGCATGAAAATTTCATTAGCATCTAGATATCACCGGAGTTCTTTTATTCATATAATCTTAGAATAATAAAATTACAAGAAGCGACAAGAAGAAGGATAGCGAGAGAAGTTAAGGGTGGAATTTTAGTCGGCACGGGTATGTAGGCTTTTTCTCCGGTATTAGTTCCCATAAACAAAAAAAAGTAAATTAAAAAAAACATATGTATTTGCATGTGGTTGTAATTTATTACTAGTTGGTTGCCCCCCCCCCCCCCACCTTATTAACTAGGAAAGTAATGAACCTTGACATACATCATCATTTTTAAGATTAAAACACCTTACTTACAATTCAATTTTTATTTTGCAATAAAATGACCCCCCCCCCCTAATTTTAAGGCTACTTCCGCGCCTGGTACATCATGGCCAGGCAAGGATATAACCGAAATATGAAACACTAGTTGCTATATTTGTTCAAAAAGTTCTAGTGAGCTTTCCTTCAAATCTCGATCATTTCTTAACCAATTTTCAATCATCCGTTTGGTATAGGAGAGATTTATCTATGAACTGGTATACAGGGTGTTTCCTCCATGCTGATCCATAGAGCGTGAGGTAATAGTACTCCCAAACAAAAAATTGTATGGCAGGGAGGGCATATCAACCGTTTCGGAGCTTAAGAAAATATACTAGGTTTTCACAAAATACCTTGTATCTGAAAAAGTACAGGGTGTACGTTTACCATCAAGACCTTATTATATGCAGAACTTCATTACCTTTCTAACGACTGTATAACCAGCCACATACTCCTCTCTTCTCAGGAGTTATGGTGATCTTTCTAACATTTTTTGAGTTTGACCTCTTTTTTCTTACAAAACGGTGGTTAACATAACTTTTATTTATAAAATTTGTAAACTGTGGACTCTCCTCTTTAATTTGATATATTACATCTATGTCGTAACGGTAGCCGCTAGACAGCTATTGGTTCATAACCTACCTATTCAAGCCATATCTAAATTAGATTATTTTTTTTAAATGACGTCAGTTACTAAAGGAACAAATTTAGGTTTGAGAATAACTTTAAGAATAGGTTAAGAGCTAATAACTCTTTAACGACTACAGAGAGCACATAGGGTGTAATAGATCAAATTAAAGAGGAGAGTCTACAGTTTTATAAAAAAGAATTGTGTTAACAGCCTTGTTGCAAAAAAACAAGGTAATAAAATCCGAAATTTTGAGTTCAGTCCACCAATTTCCTAAAAGGACAGGAGTATAAGGCTGGTTGAGCAGTCGGCCATAAAGTTCTACATACAATAAACTTTTGACACGACAACCGTAACCCTGTTACGCAAAAATGGTTGATGTGCCCCCCCCCCGCGTCCAAAGCCATACAATTTTTTGTTTCACTAGATGAGTACTACCACCTCCCGCTATATGGACCACCATTGAGGAAACACCATGGATAGAGTTCCACTGCTTCTCCAATGAAATTGAAGGGGGGGGGGGTGAAAACAATATTGTTACGAGCTACAAAGTGACACAAGCGACATCTGTTGGAAATGGAAACAACTTTAGGTTAGTGACATCTTAGTAAACTTTGGGTTCGGAGAACGGAATATTCAGGAAGGTTCTAGGATAATTCATAGAGTATAAATACGGCACTTCTCACATCGGAGGCGAGTCTTATTTCAGACGAACCCAGTAGCACCTTATAACTTTAAAGTCTTTACGATGAAAAGTTCTGTTCTTACAACGTTGGAAAAGCTCTATTTACGATCCTAAAGTTGTAATATTTAATACGATCGTGAGCAGTTTATATAACATTTCTATGCCGTGTTAATGCTTGCATATACTACTCTTCACATTTGCACATTTGAAGTCCTAATTCAAATCATAACAACGTTATAATGTACATGAAATACGATGAATATACAACTCTTTTAACTTATAATTTTGAAATCATAATTGCAGTTGTTAAGATGGATTTACGACAAGTATTACGACTTAAGTTATATACTGCGGGTAGTTGTCATTATTCCAGTTATTATGACTGGATTACGACACTATTTTCTACAAATCGAAATTTTGTCGCGTTTCAGCCATAATAACTACATCAGTGCAGAAGTGTCAAAAGTGTGACTGAATATTGACGAAGAGGAACTAAATATTGAAAATAGAGTGAGGAGGAGTGGTTAAAATTTTTGTAAAAAATATAAGCACACCACAGGCTATTATATAGAAAAGTTAGCAGTTATTTAAAAAAATTGGAAAATGTCGATATCGCAAGTTCTTCTAACTTCAGTACTACTTTGACAAGTATCTCTTCAATTACAGAGTGTGAAACTCTATCCGAATCTACCTCACCTTCATCACAAATAGTTAACGCAGTCCCATATAACGTATTTTTTGACGATACACCCTCCGAAAGTGTTAGTGGGAATTATGTTTTAATGCACGAAATTAGAGATAGGATATTAAAACATAAAGTGACACATGTAGCAACTAATAATTTATTGGAAATATTGAGAAATTATGGAATAGTTGAACTTCCAAAAGACAGCAGATCATTTTTGAGAACGGCACGAATCTTTATGTCATCTAGATACGGCATAGCAATAAGCGAAACGGATTCATTCGGTGTGGGTACCCGTACCTCTAAGTTCTGAGTATTTTGCTCATTAGTTTCTGCCATCGATGCTGATGACCCTGAAGATGCAAGCATATTAGTATCTTCCAGTTCGGTAAAACGGCAATTGTAATTTTGGAGGTCTCCTTCCAACCTTTTTTTCCTGTTGGGTTGTCGTGTAAGAAATCTGTGAAACGTACATTTTATTTAATACATTTGCTCTCAATCCGTGTCAGTTAAATCTGCGAAGTCATTTTCCAATGCCAGAGCTTCAAGAGAACCTCCGATGCCACTGCGCTTCACCACACAATTTTCTATACGGAGCCAACTTGATTCCGGCGCACGGTTTTTATTGCAGCGAACCTTATCGATTTTGGTTGTTCTTGGCCAATATAAAATGCCTGATGATTCCCACAATTCTGGCACGGCAGTTATACACACTTTTCCGCTTTCTACGGTCTTTACAATCTTAAAAGAGATATTGCCCGCATTGTTTTCTTGCTCCAAAATGAGCTGTCATTAAAAAGCAAGACGTCTTAAAACAATTATATGCGATCAATACACGATTGCCAGACTCGTATTACCATCATAAGGATCTCATTATGACACATATATGATTGATTTAAAATCTAATGATGTATTGCACTTATAACAACGAACTATACGACAATAATACGATTAGGCTAAATGTGTGTTGTTAAAGTGTGGTATGTGTTGGTATTTTTTTCAAAGTTATATATGCTATCGCATATAAAGGTTTTGCAACACCTTTACGATGAATGGCAGTCAGGTAAAATAACTGGGTCATAAAAGAAGCCTACATGATATACGATTGAAACGTTGTAAATGGGTTCTATAGTAATAAAAATTGCTGTGCAATTTAAAATAAAAGTTTCCATGGATAGTGAAATAAAATATAGAAGCCATGATGTTTATGTTAACAAAATATGTTGTCATTGATATCATATACAAATCGGAAGAGTCACGATAACCTATTTCAATTAAATAAAAAGTAAATTTTGCGATAAAAGAGAAAGCTAACCAAAATGTGTTTTTGAAAAAAAAAATTATGTAAAAAAACCAGTTTTTAGAAAATACTTGAAAAGAGGGCGCGTTAAAATTTTTCGAAGTATAATACCAATATTTACGATAAATTCTCTTTTGCATGAACTTCCGAGAGTTAGCAAACTGGAAACATAATTCATAAACATTTCAATTCTTATAATATCACAGACATACCATTCTTTGAAGTAATACAAAATAATTCAACACCATCACATCTTTTTCATTTTAACAAGTCCATCAAATACTTGCAAATCTTTTTCATTTAAACAAGTCCATCAAATACTTGCAAATTGCAATTATATACTTTGATATTATATATATTTTTTTAAAGAATAAACTCAAACAATCTTTAGAGATTTGTATGTATATGTACGTACAGTAATTCCTAAATCATAAACTATGTTATACTTACGTTATAACAATGTTTTATGATGTCATATATCAGTGGTATAGTAGTGTATACGACATAGGAATGTTATTATAGCATCGTATATTGCATCGCATAATAATTGTAATAACTTTAGATGACGTTGCGACGACGTTGAATAGATTCCCCACTTTGCAGATATATACGTTATAAAGACATCTGAAAAGGATCATATTGCATTCATGATGTCGTAATTGTAAATCGTATTTCTTAGCAGAATGTCATACATGCATTTCTACGATTAGTATACGATCTATTGTGCTACTTGGGAAGTAAACTATTTGGATTGTGATAACTAGAAGTACAGTACTAGCGATAACTAAAGAGTTGATTTGCAAATTATTTGTGAATTTGTGAGAGTAAACAGTAAATAAAGTTAAATAAATAAAAAACTTGTGAATTATATCCGAAATATTGTGTTTTAAATAACGAACTAAGGCCACGCTCATAACAAATGGTGTCAGAAGTAAAATAAATTCGTGATATAAATTTGACTTTGACATTCAAAGAGTAATTAATTTTGTGAAATCGTGTGTGAAAATTCCGAAAGATAATTTTATATTAAACTGTGAGTGACTTACTAAAGACGCAAGAATGGGACGCAAACTAGAGGAGCTTCGCATACAGGAATTGAAAGTGGAGTTGGGGAGGCTGTCATTGCAAATGACAGGTCTAAAGAATGTTCTAGTCGAGAGACTTAAACAAGCCTTGATAGAGGAAGAATAGAATCCTGAGATATTTGCTTTCAAAGAAGAAGCTGAAGCTGAAGATGAGCCTGCGATGAACATAGAACAGCTTTTGGGTACTTTAATGACCAAAATGGAGCTTTCAGCCCTGCAAATGAAGAATACTCTTGAGGAACAAAATCAATCTTTGAATAAAACTAGTAGCCTTTTGTACATGTACATGTAGCACTTGTCTATTCTCCGATGATGGTCCAGTTGGACCGAAACAGCTGTCAGAATTAATAAAAATCTTCAAATTGTGAAAATAAAGTACATGAATAAAAGGCTACTAGTTTTATTCAATTATATCATGTTTTACAAAACGGTTACAGAAAATTCGATTAATCAAATCAATCTTTCTTGGAGGAACAAAAGAATGCTTATAAGGAACAAGAGAATTCTCTGCAAGCATGTTTAGAAGAACAAAAGAATTCTCTGGAAACCCATTGGGAGGAACAAAAGAGTTCTTTGCAGAATTGTCCAGAAACCTGTTTGGAGGAACAGAAGAATTTTATTAAAAAATCATTAGACGAACAAAATGTGAAAATTGAAGGAATCCATCAGGAAGTGCTGGAAGTTCAACAACAAATATCGGAAGTGCAACAAAATGTTACGGAGAAGCTTGACAACTTTAAAGCCAATTTGGAGAGAATGAAGCATTGACAACCTCGGCACAAAGGACCTGAAGTATTCGGAGCAGACAGAATGAAACCTCCAATATTTGATGGACAAAATTCGTGGCATATTTTCAAGAGACGCTTTGAGGCAGCTTCCGAAGTAAATGGATGGAATGATGCAGACAAAGCTACGGCTCTCTGGTTTTAGCACTTCGAGGTCCTGCGTCAGAGCTATTACAAACTATATCGATTGAAAGGTAACGTGATTACACTTCATTAGTACAGGCGATAGAATTACGTTCTGGAGATGAGCACATGCAGCAAGTATATCGCCTGCAATTACGCTACAGGATTCACAAGCATAGCGAGTCACTACAACAACGGTGTTACGCGCTACAAAGTGACAAAAGCGACATCTGTTGAAAATGGAAACAGCTTTAGGTTATTGACTTCTTAGTAAACTTTGGGTTCGGAGAACGGAATATTCAGGAAGGCAGGCGAGTCTTATTTCAGACAGTGAATTAAACGAAGTAAACTATTTGGATTGTGATAATTACAAGTATAATTCTACCGATAACTAAAGAGTTGATTTGATAATTGTTTGTGAATTTGTGAGAGTAAACAGTAAATAAAGTTAAATAAAGAAAGAACTTGTGGTGAATTATATCCGAAATATTGTGTTTTAAATAACGAACTAAGGCCACGCTCGTAAAATATATTCTTTATTTTTTTCATATAACTTCTCATCATATCTCGGCAATTTTTTCCCTGATTCTCATATTTGTTTTTTATAGCTATTACTAGTGTTATTCAATCACATTGATATTTCGGCAATTTTTTTCTCCGATTCCTTGATTCCTTTTTTTAAAGTATGTTGATTTAACACTCAGATTAATAGCTCTGCCACTAGACCTTGGCAAGTGTATCCTGGACTTCATCTCCAACCAACCCCCCCCCCCCCCCCGCACATGAATTTTTCCGGCTATTATACAAATTTTTGATTAATCATATGGATTGATGCTGCTATAAAGCCGTCACTTAATGAAGGAGAACCTTTGTCTGCACGTGGGGTATAAGAGTGAGAGTTGTGCATTGGATGTATACCTCGATCATAAGATCCGTACTCATATATGCCTCTTGTATATGACGGCTGAGGACGCAAGTGTGGACTACGATCCGGAAGTTGGTGGGCCTGCAAAAGCGTGCTTGCCTAGCGTTGGGAAGATGGCTGGACTGGGTCCTGTCCCATTGCTCATTGGCGTATTGGCTGCGCTGGAATTGGAAAACCCTCTGAAGGAGGTCCGTTATCGACCCTTATCCGGTCCGCTGTAAAAATTTTCTCCGACGGCTCTCTCACTAATGAGGGAGCCGGTGCGAGTGTTTACTTTCTTGAACCTGAAATCGGGTTAGAGTACTCATTTAGAAAGCACACCACTGTCTTCCAGACTGAATTCTTCGCCATCACAATGGGAACGAAAATAGCAATTGAGATGCAGATCAAGGTAAAGGTCATTACTATCCTTTCGAACAGTCAGGCAGCCTCGATGGCTCTGAAGGGCCCACGGATAACATGTAAATTACTGGAGGACTGCAGGTGGATAAACTATATATCCAAAAAAAAGTTTCACTTCAGTGGTTTCCTGGTCATATGGAGGTCATATGGAGATCATGGGGATGAAAGGGCTGACTTTCTAGCCAGATCTGGCTCTGGTTCTCCGTTCCTTGGACAGGAACATGCCGTAGAGATTCCACCGCGATTATCGCGCATCTCAGGAAAGCGGATGTTCGTATGATCGTGATTCAGGTGTACAAAACTGTTCCTTGATGGGCCCAATAGGAATACCTCTGATTTTCTCTTGGGGCTCGGAAACAAATAATTCAGAACTGTGGTTGGCATCATCACAGGCCACAGCTCGCTTAACGCCCATCTAATAAGGATTGGAGTTGTTAATCGCCCTGAGTGTCTATCCTGCCAGAAAGGAGATCCTGAGACAACCGAACACGTTCTGTATGGTTGTCCGGCCTTTACCCGAACCGGGCTGGATACGCTTGGTTCTGCCTGATGTGCTTCATTAAGAGGACTGGAAATTTTTGCTGAAAGGGTTTCTATAGCAGGTTAGCATATGGGTCGCCCTGGCATCCGTGCTTCCGATCTTTCGTCCCCCTGCTTAGAAAACAAAGTCGTATGGATTTGTGCATTCTCATATTTACCCCAGATATGTTTGGTTCCTTAGTTATTCGGACAGAGCTTGGCATTAATATATCCAAAGTTGCTGATAACAACATGTCTGGGAATCGGATTCATGTGGTTGGAAAACTGGAGAAAGTAATCTTTTTTCGATACAAAATCAGAGTTTTCCATAGATCTGTAACATACATATGTTGTGAGCCCCCTTTTTTATTCGAACGTTTTTAAATCAACATTTGAGAAAACATTGTAAAGATTATCACTGATTTATTAGAGTCTTTATTTTGAGTGATTAGCTACGTCTTCATTTCGCCATTGATGTCACCGCTGATTAAAGTTAGCAAGCTTTGTAAAAATTTAATTAGATTCGGATGTATTAAGATTATTCCTCAACAATATTTTAAGTGAATTACTAAGGACGTCGATTATATTCACTTGGAAGCTAATCACGTCCTGTATGATTCCAAAATCGTGCCAATGTATGGATAGTCAAATAGACGAAGAGATATAAACAAACTTTTAATATTATAACTTAGCGGGAAGTGTTGGCAACAGCATACAGAACACAAATTAAACAATTCAAAATTCAGCTGTAATCGTACTAATAATTCTCATTAGAATACGTATAAATCGCACTGTATGGCAATTTAAATGCTATGTAAAAAATTCTTAAATACAAATTTTTCACCACCTTTTTCCTTTCCTTACATACACCTTAAGATTTTTTTTTTTAGTTACAAATATACATGTGTGTATATAATCGATCTGGATTCTGCCTCGCTGATTTAAAAAATTTAAAAACATATTTACATACACATACATAATTCTAAAGCATTTTTCTCTTAAACAATAAAGTTGAACGCTACTTTAAATCTAATGTAACCAGGAGTTATAGATAGCAGTTATGTTTAACTATTCTTCCTTAATTGAATATTCTTCAAGGTTTACTCTCAGATAAGCAACAGAAACCTACTTAATGCAAATTGTCTGATAACAATTAATTCCAAATTATTAAATCCAAAAAATGGCGACAACATCGTTTACGTAGAAATGCTTAAGCTTTCGAGCATTAAGTTTTCCCATTTCTTCCAAGTATAACATAGCCATAAATATGTATATATATACTCTACACCTACCTTCCTTGAACTTTCCTCAGACGAATCCTATGCGATTTTAAAAATTCCTCATTAACACGCTGGAGGGCAAGGTCAACAGCAGGTCCACATCTTTCCAGATCAAATGGAGAGTCTAGATGAAAAATAAAAAAATAAAAACAAATAAGATAAGGGATTTGATTCATTTTTTATTTAAAAAACAAATACTCACCCAAATGCGATGCCATCAAAACTCCAACATTGTAATACCGAAAACCGATTTCATCTAATTCAACTTCACGTCTAGTACGTTTCCAACTGTTCCTTTCAAATTTTTCTACGGTCATTGAAGTCGTTTTATTCTCGTCTTCGGTATTTTCATAGACATCCCAAAATCCATCTTCAAAGGTGACCTTTTTAGATTCATATTGTATCAAGGAATAAGAATGAATAGAAGCAAGTAACCCAAACCCAGTAACCAGGAGTAGATTAACTTGCATCTTAAAATGTATTCCCCGTATCTACCACCTATTTTTCTGCTAGACTTTATCCGTCTACGAATATCGGATCAAGAAACAAAGCTGCTTTCCGGATTCCCCTTGCATACGAAGCATTTTTATGGTGAATTCATTGGGGGAAAATTCCGTAGACGAAAAAAGATTTTCCTGGAAATAAAAATAATGAAAATTGATAATTTTTGCTGAAAAGCAACGGGTGGGTATAAGAAGATATGTGTATGATAAATTTAGGTTAATTTATCGAATACATAAATTCTAGACATGCTCTATGGTAGGACGTAATTCATATAGCTTTAGCGAGAAAATAAATAAGAAAAAGTTAGCAGGTATTAAGAGAAGATCTAAGGAGGTAGTACCACCACATTTATGCATATAATTCGGTTACCTTATTTTTTTTTTTAATACCTATATCAGTACAAGCATTGTTTCAAATAATATGTTATCCAAAATATGTTTGTATATACAAACATTATTCATGGAACATTTTTTTATAGCCTAGATGAAATTCAAAGGGTATACTAAGTTTGTCATTCCGTTTGTAACACCTAGAAATAATGATGAGCAAAATGGATTGGACATCCACGCGTAATATTAAGAGTTATTTTGACTTTTGCATGTAAGTTTGTCTGTCCGTCCATCTGTCCGTCTGTCCGGTCCATCTGTCCGTCTGTCCGTCCATCTGTCCGTCCATCCTCAACGATAACTCGAGAACGTGTGTACTTAAAGAAAGAAAAAAAACAAATCAAATAAAATTCGAAATTGGGGCATATCGGGTAACTCCTTCTAGGGTTGCCACTAGATATTTGGAAATATCTGAGAACGCGTCAACTTAGAGAGTTGAAATTTTGTGCACAGCGTTTCCATCAAAATAGTATAATATAATTCCGAAAATGGACTAAATCGGGCAACCTCTTCTTTGTGTTGCCATATAAAAATTTAGGATTTTTATGTATACTGTGAAAACGAGCAGTCCTAGATGATTTTAATATACTGAAAAATTCTTCAGAATATGAAATCCTATAAAATTGGTTATAGTCATCTGTCCGACGAAGCGGTATAGAAATATATGCGACAAAACACTTAAAAATCAAACTTGGACAGATGGGTGACCATACGAAATAACATACGAGTATTCATCTCAGTAGTCTTCAACCTGTGTTCCGTGGAACCCTAGTGTTCGGTAAAAAAAGTTAGCGGTTCCGCGAAAATATTTTATGACTTTTTTAAGAGAAAAATAAATTTCGTTTTGCCCGATGTGCTGAAAGGAGTATAAAATTTCTGTCAAATAAAATTCTCATTTTTCTAAAACCAACAGAGAATCCGGTATTAATTATACACACTTAATCTCGTTATAGAGGAACGAATGTAACCAAAAACATGTTCTGTTCAAATAACATAGGATTATAGCAACAACCTATGCCCAAACAGAAACAAAGTTAACCTAACACGAAGTTAAGAAGCTTAGGAAGCAGTCGAACAAAATTGGAAATTTTTCGTGTGTTCAAGAAATAAATAAATACATAATGTCATATACTTTTGTCTTTTGCATGAACGGGGGAAGAGAACTGGGTATGCATTAGTGCGACTGAAACATCCATTACTGTCTTCATATGTAGGCTCTTGCAGTCAGTGATGGAACTTTGCTACTATAGTAGCAAAATTGCTACCTTTTAAGCATGTTTGCTACCTTGCTACTTTAAATCCAAATTTGCTACTTTTTCGCTTTTTCCCATTTATCGTAAAAAAAAAAAGAAAAATTAATTTTGAAAAAAAAAGAATTACTGTGAATGTTGATGTTTCAGATTTTCTGGGATTTTTTATTCATTTAAAGAAAACTACTAATACGAGGAAAGGAAAGGAAGTGGAAAAGGAACGCATGCATTCTAATTACGTACGTTACGTACGTTGCTGTGTTTGCATCTTGTTTGCTTGTTGTTGCTGTGCTGGACAAGACAAAAGTGTTATTCAGTACGTTGAATTAAATCCACTTCAAACTCAAGTAGGGTTTATGGTTGAATTAATTCCAATTACTTGACTTGAAATTTTCTTGAAATTTACTTGAAATGACATTTTACCTTTGACAATTCTGCATTAGATTCAATACATAGGTGAAAAGTGCTAAAAATCAGTATCTGAATTATCAACAATAATCTTCATCTTGTTCCCCTTTGCCGATAATTCGCACAAATAAAAAACGTTCAAGTACTGAAGTTGCGTTTACATAAATATTTTCCAGTGAATCGAACAAGCAGACTTGAAGTCAATGCGCTTTTACAAGATATTTTGATTACTTGATCTCTACTTGAAGTATACTTCAAGTATTCATGTAAACGTTCTGAGTGACAGCAAGTTGGCGTGGCGGTGGCATGTTTCTTTCAGCCATTAAGGAATTGTGTTTTGTGTTGTGGATAATATTCACCACAACACAAAACACAATTCCTTAATATTTCACTTCAAATCCTTTGCACTTTGCAGCACGTTTTGCTCTGTTTGCTCATTGTAATTGTGAATGTCATTCCTTGCTGAGCTGATGCTGACGCTGCGTTGATAATTGCTATATAAATTAATTACGCATTTATGTTATGAATTTGAGATTATTTTTGATTTCTGGTGATTGTTGCTGTTTGTTGTTGAGATTGTATTTATACCTACAACAAAGAGGATAAGCAAGCAAGAAATTCTGCGTAAAATTTTGTTGGCCTTGGTACTGACAACACATCACTAATGAGAGGTGAAGTTACGGGAGTAAGAGCACGATTAGAGAAATTGAATAAACATTTATTTTATCTTGGATGCACTTGCCTCTCCCTCTACTTGTGTCCTGCGGCTGCTATGAAAAAAATTCCTCGGAAAGTTGGAAATTTCCTTTCTTGCGTATATAATCATTTTGCCCACAGTGTTAAGACGCAAAGTAAATTGGCAGAATTTCAAGATAGTTTTAATTTAAATTTATATAAGATTCTAAAATCAAGTGGTATACGCTGGTTGGAGCTAGAGCAAGTCATTATAAGAATTTTGATTGTCTGAATAGTTCGGAGATAGAATTGTACTTATTATTTTTGTGCTATATTTTAGGTGAGATTAATAACCTCAATAAAACTTTCCAGTTTGAAAAAATTTTAAAATTAAGACCTTTAATTGAAAATAACTTCAAAAATATTGTAACAAAATGTATAAAGCTAGAACAGATTCAGTTGACTGCAAATTTAATGACAGTTCATTTCATCTTGAAAAATCAAAAATGTTTTTGGAACAAAATTTGCACAGTTCCAATCTTCAAACGCTTGTGAAAATATTGGTAATATCCAAAATAATCTATTGTCATTTTACATAGAATTGTGCCAACAAATTAAAAAAAATTTCGATCTTAATGATCACAATTTGAGACTATTAGAATATTTGGATTCAAGGAAGATTAGAACAGGCGAAATGACTTCAATACTTCCTGTAGTTGAAACCTTTCCTTTTCATAATGAAATAGATATTGAAAAACTTAATTCAGAGTGGAGGCTCCTCAAAATCTTTGAAAAGCTAGACCAACTTGTTGTTTGTACGATATTGGTAAAATTTGGCTAAATTTATCAAAACAGAAAAATCTTTTTGAACAACCAAGTTTCGAGAATCTTTACAACTACATAATTAATTTATTTTTTCTTCCCCACAGTACGGCTGCTGCTGAACGAGCATCTTCAGATGTACTTCTTTGTAGAAGATGAAAAGATTTTTACACCATCAAATGAACTAATTAAGTACTGCAGTCTGTATAAATTTTTCTATGGAATTTTTATAAAGAAATAAGAGAAAGTTCCCACAATTATAATAAAATAAAACATAACATTCTATAATTATGTTCATTTGGTGTTATACGTACTCTGTAGTCTGTTTGCTACCTTTTTGACGATTTTGCTACCCTTTATTCTCAAATTTGCTAGCATAATTTGGCAGGGAAGTCCCATCACTGCTTGCAGTAAAAGGAATGCCAGAAGAACTAAGAACTGTTCTTAACGATTATGTAAAAATTGAAAATTTCATCAAATCAAGACCGTTAAATTCGAGAATATTCACCTTGTTATATGAAGATATGTGAAGTATACATAAAACATTACAGAAATTCGATGGTTGTTTTGTGGTAAATTATTGACAAAATTTCTTCATTTACGAGATGAAATCAAATTGTTTTTTACTAAACATCCACATGAATTATCTCACAAACTAAATAATACGAAATGGATTAAAAAAACGGCTTATCTTTCAGAAATTATTTCATATTTCAATGAAGTAAAATTTTCTCCTCAAATCGGAAATACAAATATTTTCAAAGTTCAAAATAAAATAAATGCAACCATACAGTAAATTAGACGCAGTCAATTATTTTAAGAAATTCCATACAAAATGGCGTTTTCCCGCAATAAAACCCTTTCCCAGGAAACTTAGTCAACTGTAACTGTCGGAAGGTAATGAGTGTAAGATATTTTGGTAATTAGAGAAATCCCAAATCTACCTGATAAAGACTGGGCCTGGAAGGTATATTAATGAAATCAGTTCAATTTTTGTCTGGTTTGAGTGTAATATTTGTTGAAAATTTATTGAAAATTTTGTATGAAGACGGCTTTTGAAGAGTGCACTTGTGATTTATATTGGAAGTTATTAGCCTTCGTGGATTTCTAGAGAATTTCCAATTGAAAATTAGTGAATGTGATATTAAAAGCAGGAGTACTAAAAACTTATAAAGTGTTTAAAATTTATTTAAAAATGGGACGTGTTCAAGATATGACCAGTGAAAAGAAAAGTGTTATAGTACGACTATTGAAGTTAAAATACCTCTCCAATTGAGAAATCGCCCATCAGAAAAAGACTTCGGCATCTACAGTAGACGGGATCGCACGAACTCTGAATCTTTCAATTTCTACTTCGGAAAATAAGCGGAAAAATTGTGGAAGAAATAGAAAAACATCCAAGAAGATCGATAGGAAAATTCTGCATATGGCATTACAAGAACGTCGAGCACCTGTTAGCACTATTCATAGACAACTTAGAGATCAAGGGGTGGATATTTCTACGAACACTCTTCGTAGACGATTTCATGAGGCAAACCTAAAATGTAGACGACCAGCAAAGAAGCCGAAGTTGACAGAAAAATGAGATTGAAAAGGTTACAATGGGCTAGATTATATGAGAAGCTTACAATTGATTATTGGCAAAATGTAAGTTGGTTAAAATATATTCGCAAATTTTTATTTTATTGTAGTTTGTAAAATGTACAAAATTACTATAAATTTTCAAATTTATAGGTGATTTTTAGCGACGAGTGTCGTTTGGAGGCGGTAACGGAAGCAATTAATTTCATACAGAGACGTCCAATGGAACGTTATAATGAGGACTGCATACAAAAAACAGTGAAACACCCGCCAGCTGTTATGATATGGGATTGCATTAGTGGAGAAGGTCTGGGCTCGATATATTTTGTGGATGGAACTTTGCGTTCTGACCAGTATAAAGTCATATTAGGAGATTTCCTTTTACCATATGTAAATTCACTATTATATATAAGATAAAACTATATATCTATGCAAGATGGAGCACCTTGTCATACATCAAAATTAATTAAAGATTTCCTAAATGATGATGAAATCGAAGTTCTTCCTTGGCCCGGCAATTCTCCGCATCTAAATCCGATTGAAAATTGTTGGGCATATTTGAAATCGAAAGTCTACAGTCGCCCGAATCCAACAGTCTGCATTTAAAAAAAAAATATTGAGGATTTTTGGAGTAATGACAAAGATCTGAAAAACATGATAAAAGCATATATAGCCAGCATTCCGAGAAGAATTCAAAATGTTGTGAAACAAATTTTAATTTGAAGACAAATAAATTGTCACCATAAATATATTTAAATATAAAGTAAACTGTTTTTTTGAAAAATATACTTCTATCAATTCAAAACTTTTGCATTTGTATAATTTTTCTTTTATACCCCATGTTCGTCTAATTTTTTGAACACATACATGAAACTAAAATTTTTACAGGGAGGAAATACTGAATGCTTTTTTAATTTACATGATTTTTTACTCGTCAATAATACTGAGCTTATGAAAATGTAAAAAAATATATATTAAAACATTTGTCATATTTACAAAATACTTTTGTGGAATATTTTCCTGCTCAGCTAGAAAATTTTGATTGGGTTCAATTTCCATTTGTTAAATATTGTGATACCTCCCAATTACCAATAAAATAAATAGAACCATCAATATTTCAACTGACTCAACATTAAAAATAACAGTTTTTGAAGGAGAGATATTGAATTTTTAGCTTCAAATTTTTTCCCAGTATCCTGAGCTTGCAAAAAGAGCTATTGCACATCTGATGGCATTTGCTACCACATACAAAGGTATATGTATGAAAGTTCTTTACCTCTATATATTGCCACAAATACAGTCATACCCCGGTTTACGTTGTTAAATGGTTCCAGAAAAATGCGACGTTAACCGAAACAACGTTATACAGGACAATTAAATATCCTGATAGAAAAAATACTGCTAATATACCAATTTACATAATTAAGAAATATTAGAGCATTTATTAGAGATTTAAAAAATAAAGATTGTGAAAATTAGATTTTAATTCTTTATTAGAATGAAATGATTTTATAATAAAATCAATTTTTTGTTTAATTAAATATAAAAATACAAAATATATAGTATGTACTAGTAGGTATGTACATTCAAACCTTAAAAAATTATTAAATTCATTTGAAGAAACACTTGATTACTATTATTATAGGGAAAATATATAAGAATATAAAATTCAAAAACTACAAATTTTTATTAAATTAATTAAAAGTAATAAAAAAACATTTATTGAGCTTACATGCTCTCTTCAGACGATTCGCATGAATAACTAAAAATAGTTATTGAGGATGACCCACGGCTAGTCGTTGGTTCAACGTTCCTCGGTGCGTTATTAAAATATTGATGCAATGTAACCTATACTGAAGGCTTCTTTTTGTTATCGTACAACTCTCTATAAGATCTTACCGCACTATCAATTTCTCTGTTTACTTTGGAGCATCGTACTAATATTGGATCACACCTTTCAAATATATCTTTAGCTTTCTCAAGATATGTTAATGCATCCTTAAGTTCCTCAATTTTAAAAATTTTAGGCTCAGCTCCATCCGTATCATCTTCTTTATCCTCCAAATTGCTTTTGTCCAATTCAATTAGTTCTTCATTTGTTAATTCAGTATTATGAGATTTAACTAGCTCCACAATTTCATTTTGATCCAAATCGGTAAAACCCAGACGTCTTCCCAGTGACACAATTTCCTGCTGAATATGAGCAGTAGTTTCTACAAAGCTTCTGAAATCATCAGCGCATTCTGGCCATAGATTTTTCCAAGAACCGTGCATGGAATTTAGCGAAACTGCATTCCATGCTTGTTCAATTAAATTGATTGCTTTTAATATATTAAACTCTTTCCAAAACTGTTTGAGATTCATGCCAGTGCCACCGTCAGTGGCATTTAGAGCTTGGGAAAATGAAAACTTATGATAATAATGCTTAAAATTAGCAATTGCTCATTGATCCATAGGCTGCAAAAATACAACTTTAACCATACATTCAGACAGTTCATCTAAGTCTTTTGGATGGCCAGGAGCATTATCTAGTATCAGTAATATTTTATTTGCCAGATTGTTATTGGTACAAAACGTTTTGACTGTAGGACAAAAATATTCAACAAACCATTCCTGGAAAATTGATTTAGTAACCCAAGCCTTCTTATTTGCCTTCCAAAATAATGGTAATCTATTCTTAATACACTCTTTCAGAGCCCTAGGATTTAGGGAGTGATAAACCAGCATTGGTTTAAGCTTAAAATCACCTGTGGCATTACCTCCAAGCAGTAACGTAAGCCTATCTTTTGCAGGCTTATGTCCAGAAATTACCTTTTCATCTTACGCAATAAAGGACCTGGTTGGCATTTTTTTCCCAGAATAGTCCAGTTTCATCAACATTAAATACTTGTTGGGGACTGTAACCACCTGTTTCGACTATCTCTTTAAATCTGTACAGATACTCGAATGCAGCTTCTTTGTCAGCACTAGCTGCTTCTCCTAACAATTTAACATTGTGAGTACCAGATCTTTTTTTGAATCTATCAAACCAACCACGGCTTGAACTGAACGTTTGTCCTTCGCAAGTGTCCCCCATTATTTTTTTTAAATCATCGTAAATATGAAGAGCCTTTTCTTGAATTAACATTTGACTTAAAGGCATGTTACGTTGAGTCTGATCTTCAATCTATATCAACAAAAGTTTTTCCATTTTTACCATGATAGTGCTTCTAGATTTTATCGATTTTGATTCAATGGGTACTCATCTATGACATGTTTTTTGTATTTGTCCTTATCTTTAATAATGGTTCTTATAGATGTTGGTGGAATACCAAGATGTTTTGCTATATCCACTACTCGTTCACCAGTTTCAACCCGTTTGATGACATCTAGTTTAACCTTTAAAGCTAAATGATTTCTTTTCATTTTCTTCGCACTAGCAACATTATTGTTGGGCATGATATATACTGTCAATAAAATATGAAACTGAGTAGTGGTGACTACTTACATACATATATAAAATATACTTACGTGAATAGTTACAGTAAAATATATATAAATTAAACAAAATATGTCCAACTAAATATGAAAAGAAGGACACAAAACACAACTAGCTAAATTATTCTTGCACAAACAATAATTAAAACAAACTTCAGCAATTGGAAACAAATGAAAATTAATGTACAAAAACAAATTTTCAAATACCACCGCCTGCTTAGCATTAGTATAGAAAAAACGGTTTAAAAAAACGTTACATCGAAGCAACAGGACGTTACAGTGGGGTATGGTTATCATAGCTGACCGACGTTGCAGCGAAACAACGTTGTTCGGGGTAACGTTAACCGGGGTATGACCAAATATAGAAATATATTGGACACGGAAGATGATATGAGGTTGCAAATTACAAGAATTATACCAGATTTTTATATAAATTGTAATATAAAATAGGCTCAATGTCGTCATTAATTATTTTTTTAATTCAAATTTTTATTAATTAAACTTTTTATATATGAAAAAAATAAAATTTTGTTATATACATTTTTGTTTTTACTTGCTCGATAGTTTCGAAATTAGGATTCCACGAATAATATTATCAGCAGAAGGGTTCCGACAGCAGCGAAATTTTGAAGACCACTGATCTAGTGTATCACAAGAATTGGTCTTAAAGAAATAGGCCAATTTAGAAAGTAAATCTTAATTTTTTCTCAAAACGAACAATCCAAGTATATAAATTCTTGTTGTCGGGAATAAATACTTGGTAAGTAAGTATGTACATATTTTTTGATTTTACACAGCCTAACTTATTCTGAGAAAAACCTCTACTCTATGCTATTATTAGAAAAAATGCACGTCATTATCGATATCTCTTTATATTTACATAAATTAGTCTTAATTTTCTTAAGTTAAGTATTAAATAGATTTTTAGAATAATATTGATGATATTTTTCTTGTTTCCAGAAGTTTAAGCTTAAAAACTAGTAATGCATTTCTTAAAAGAATAACAATTCTCCTGAATTTTGAACACAAAAAGGAATTCTGGTAAAACTCAAGAAGTTCGAGTTTATTTTTCTAAACTCTAGAAATCATTTCTTAATTCTAGTAAAACTTTCGCTCTTACGAAAAAACTATAGTGTGTGTTTCTCAAATAAAGGAATTGATTCTTAATAATAGTAATACCGCCATTGTACACATTCGAAGAAGTCGAGGGCGTAATTCTAAAATACAGAAAGTATTTTTTAAAGGCTGAAACACAATGTAGGGTGCGTTTAGAAAAATTAAGATTTTGGGCCGCGTTCATATGTATTGGGCTGCGTTCATATGTATTGTTTGACGGTTAACGTATCGCAGAAAATAAAGCATAATAATTTTTTGGTGATAAATTTATTTAAACAATAATTAGTGTTAATTAATTAGAAAAACATTAATTATTTTTGGAAAGTAAAGCATAATAATTTTTTGGTGATAAATTTATTTAAACAATAATTAGTGTTAATTAATTAGAAAAACATTGATTAAAGAACCTCAGCTGATATTAAAAAAATGGAAGAAACTCTTCGTATGCCAAAAACGCTGCACAAGTAACTTTAATTATCTTTTTTAATTTATTTGTTGAAATTTTTCCCATTGTTATTTGACACAAATGACAGAATAAAATTTAATTATGGATGACAGCCCTTGTCGCTCACATTGTCTTTTCACTGACGTTTTCTACGGCGTTTTTTACGGCGTTTTTGTTGTATCGCCCACATTATGTTTTAGCCTTAATACTAGTAATCCGATTGGTCATGTGACTATTCTAAACCAACAAGAGCTGGTAGAAGAACTTTGGTGTGATTTTACTGTTATTTCAGATTCCAATCGGTATCGGAAGTGTTGTCTGTTTCTGATCTTCAGATAGTGAAGTTTACATGGCACAGTCCATGAATTATAAAAAGTGAGTTCTAAAGAAAATTAATCTTTACGTGAGGTAATTTGAATCCTAAAATTTTACATGTTCCGAAATTTAGCGAAGTGATTATTTAAATAGAAAAAGCAAATTAAAGCTTTTTACCGAGATTTAAATAAATTGCTCAATGAAAATAAGTCAGTGGTGGTTGCACTAATTTAAATCATAAATATAGATTTTTTTCGGTGGTAGGCGCTTTGATTAATTTGCATTTATTAAGTACTCTCCGTATCCCTGAAATTTTAATTTCCTTACAAAATATTTCTAATGTTTCGTGTTATCTGAAATCAATAAATTTTATTGTGCCTGGAAGCTGTTCGGAGTCATATCTATTAAAATGACGTATACTTTACAGTATCATAGAACAGTTATGGCTTTATTATAAATTGAATGTCATTCTCAGAAAAATGTGTGGTTAATAAAGGGTTTTCCAATAAGAGGTGTTATTTTAATTAGCCCGATATATCAGTAGATGTCACTTTTGGAGCTGTCATTTTTTGACATTGGACATTTGAAACTATGCCATTAAGAAAAATGGAACGATACACGATTCAACAACGCATTGAAATTATTAAAATTCACTATAAAAATGGTGAAAATGTGGCAGAGACGGTTCGTAAAACTCGAACATTTTTGGGTCGTCGTGAAGCACCTTGTCGGACCGCAATACAGAAATTGGTAGAAAAATTCGAGCTGTCGGGACAAGTTAGTGATGTTAGCCAAGAATATTGCTGCTGTAGCCGAAAGTGTTGAAGAAAACCCAGGTTTGTCCATTCCTCGTCGTTCTTTGGAATTAGGCATTCCACAAACGTCATTACACCGTATTTTGCATAAAGACTTGGGTCTTAAGGCTTATAAAGTTCAGTTAACACAAGAAGTCAAGCCGGAAGATCATCAACAAGGTCGAGTCTTTGCTGATTGGGTCCTTGAAATGCATGAAAATGATCCGGAATTCCATCGAAAACTCATCTTGAGTGATGAGGCCCATTTCCACCTCGACGGCTTCGTCAACAAGCAAAATTTTCGCATATGGGGCTCGGAAAACCCAAGAGTTATTGTTGAAAAGCCTCTCTATCCTCAATGTGTGACTGTTTGGTGCGGTTTTATCTCTCGAAGAGGTGATCACAATTGGCCACCGAGATCTTGTGACTTAACACCTTGCGACTTCTTCCTTTGGGGCCACGTGAAAGAGAAGATCTACGCCAACAGCCCAGCGTCGATTCAAGACCTCAAAGATGGATTTCGTGAGGCTATCGAGGACATAGGGCAGCCACTTTGCGATTTGGTTATGGAAAATTTCATGAAAAGGATATGGTCCTGTAGGCGTGGTCGTGGTGGTGTTATTTTCCATTTTTAACGGCATATCTTCGTCTTTATAATAAAATAAAGATCCGATCATTTATCTAAAAAAATGGCATTTTTCTTTGAATATCAAAATAACACCTCTTATTGGAAAACCCTTTATTTGCGATTATACCTTGATTCTAAGCACAAGCGCAGTAAATTTTTTTTTTCTTTTACGAGAAAAGAAAAAAGAAAATTACTGAAGAACAAAACATTTTTCAAAGCCCGGATTTATATTATGAATCACAGATTCAAGAAAATACAATGCCTCCAACAAATACTGTTAGAGATGAGAAATTGTACAACCTTTTGGTGGAATGGGGAATGGAAAACGAAATAAATTTGTTTTCTAGTAAGGTATTTTGTTGTTTTCATAAGATAAGATAACTTAAACCTTCTAGATTTTTCAGTTGACTACGAAACCTTAAAATATCTAGTTCCACAAGATTTGGAAAGATCTTCCCCTATAATTTCAAATTACTTTCAAAAGCTAGATATCACTTATTAAAATGGCAGAAAAAAAAATGTAGTAATACTTTTATTGTACTTTAAAAAATTTATATTATTAAATTTCATAATTAGTGCTGTGATATTCTCAATTTTACATTGTGTGGCTTATTTAAAAAAAGTTATTCTTGTACTCCAATTGCAAGTACATCTTCATTACCAGAGGAGTCTTCTGGGCCAAACTCACCATTAACTTCACTGCCATTTATGGGTTTTGTATGTATAATTCCAATGAAGTTCTCAATACGATGAAACAAGATTGTAAACATTTATAGGATATCCATGAATATTTCTCATCCAGTGATGGTCGAGCCTTACATCTTTTGGGATGGAAAAACTTGTTGACGACATAATTAAGCTGTATACATCTAACAATTGCTTTATGAAAGATGCAGATTACTTCAAAATAATTGATCAAATTGTTGCGAGATTTCCAAATGAAAAAAAAGGTACATATAAGTGGTATTATTAACACATTCAGAAGTCGTCATATTTAATATTTTCAGGACTTCTATTTTCAAATATCAAACGAAACACGACAGGGAAGGATTTATCATAAATACAAAAGTATGGTATCAATTCTCAGAAGGGTCGGCTTGTTTCCATTGGAGAAAGCAAAAAAAGAAACCCCGTATAAGCCACCTAAAATCACCTGAACCAAGAAACGTGTTAATGATTGCTGATAAGCAATATGAGGCTGCAAAAGAGTGGCTTAAATTATATGGAAAACCGTGGGAGGCTGTTGAAATAAAGTGGAAGCGAACATCAAAGTTAAGAGTGCATTCATTTAAACTGCCGGAGTTAACACTCACATCAATTTTAGAAGCCTGGCCAGCATATACATAGTCATTTGGCGATAGATTGGTAAGATTCATGTTAAACTTGACACAATTATTCTATAATAAATATTATTAAGGGGTGTTACCACCAAACAAAAGCTCACGATTTCTGTTCCTAAAAGCTTAGTGAACATAAACGCATAAAAGTATGCAATTTGAAAATTGAAACAAATCACTATATTTAGTACCTACATACATGCAAAGCTGCATGGTGCTGTGATATTCGTCTGTATTGTAGTTGCCAGAAATTATTTGTGACTCTACCGTAGGCTTGCTAAAAACTTACCTTGTTTAGAACGTTTTTACCGTAGGAGTAATAAAATATCTTATAACTCAAAGAATTTTTTTTTTTTTTAAACAGTAGTATTTAATTTATTTCGAAATTTAGTTTTTAAGAGAAATATTTTAGAAAATATATGTTCGCAATTTGCATTTGAGTGGGGTAGTAAAAATAAATTTAAAACAAATTGCAGAGATTTTTAAATTTGTGATAGTTGTCATAGTCAATAAGTAAGTTTACTTGTCTCAGCTCTTGGGGTATGAAAATGATGGCAACTAACGCCACTCATTGTCTAATTCTTGGGCATCAATATTCATACAAATTTTGAGTCAATGTTTGCATATATTATATAGAGAAGTATACGTATCCCTAATTAGAAAATCAGTAGCCTATTCTCGATTAATGATATTCCTATGATTTTTAAAATAGGGTCATCAAAATCGAATGGCATTTTAATTTCTGTATATCTTATTCTGTGAAATTTAAGGCGTTGACTTTTTAATTCGACGGCTTTTAATCAAATTGTAACCGTCACTTCCAAGATTATATTTTCCCTTCTTATATTTTTCGACACAAAAGCATTTAAAATGGAATTAAATAAAGCTGTACTTGGATCCAATTGATCCGTTTTAACAAATTCATAAAAACTACTTTTAATAACTCCGGAATCCGTGAAAATATCGTACAGCTACACAAGTTTTATTCTCATTGGACATATCAATTGTTGTTGTTTACTTAACGAAAACTGCTAAATTTATGTTTTTTAAAGTTTTCAACGAGAGTTTCTTTCTGACGTCACAGATTCCATTTATTATTATTGCATTTGTTTCTTTTCTTTTAATTTTTATTTCAAAGCTAAATGCAAGACAGAAAACCTACTTTTACAAAATCTGTCAAATGATCCATTGTTAAAAAGAATATGTTATGTTCAGCAAAAGAAAAAAGAACATAGTTCTACCTTTGCTTCATCAACATTTATATTAAGTTTTTTCTCTTTAAATTTTTTCCTTGAATGATAACAATTCAAAATTGTTTTTGATGAGCTCACACCACATTTTGTTTCATGTATTTTTGAAGACCCGTGCCGTTTTATCACGGTTATTCCGCAATTAAATCTACGGTACACAATTGGACCTAGCTTTTTACTTATCATTTGGAACAGAGCTTAGCCAAACTTTAAATTCGTGCTGCTCAAGCCACTCTTTCCGAAAACGCTCCATCAACGTCCATCTATGTTTTTTTCTTCATTTCCAGACATTTTATAGGTTTATTAAAATTAAATCAAGTTTTTTTTAGTTAAATCTTTTTAAAATTTAGACAAATAACCCACATTTAACACTTTCCACTGATACAAAATTTTTAGCAGAATAATTTATTGTTTAAAAATACTTCATGAAAGATTGAGTACGTTTAGATCGGAGCTCTTTAGTACTAGTTTTACGTAAGTCGACTTACGTAGTACATACTGATCGGGCTGCCGTTTAATCCGCTCGTATTAAAGCTTTGACAGTTGTCAAATTTGGCAGATCTGCCTAGTATGTACATACTTTATGAGGAAAATGAGAAATAATATTTTGAGTTTACCTCATGCACAAGAGAAGAGAATGAGAGCATAAAAAATAATTTAAAAATTTTCAAATTTCTAATATTTTTATCATCCGAAATACTTTCTTCTGACTAGTTCGCATTTTGTTCTTCTTAATTCAACTCATTTTTATTAAAACTAAATGGAAATTCTCTCCATTAATGAACAAGATTGAAAGCACTTCCTTATGTGAGACTTATGTCTACTTTTAATACTATTTTTTTAGGTCGATTCCGCTTCAGCTACCGGCATGGTTAAATCGCTGCATATTAGTTCTACGTAAAACTAGTCCTAAATGATCTAAACAGGCTCATTGTTGAATCAATTGCTCCAGATCTTTTATAAACATAATTTCAATTTTGATAAGAGTCTTAAATCAGTCCAAGATTTCTGGGCAAACCGTTAACCAACACTAGGTAGTAAATAGAAGTCTTCAATTCTAACACATCCCCTATAGAGTGCGTGTCTTAAAAACTACTTCATTCTATCTGTAATTCTCTCATTAGATGCTTTACTCTTCACTAAATATCTTAGCGTACTTTGGGAATTGAATGAAATTTTCTTTGCTTTAAAATGTATTATTCTAAAATTACCGTAGGTGTCATACAAGGTAATTTTCTTCAACCTTATGCTTATGATACACATAGCGTAAATTTAGCTGGGTATTTGCTGCTTCAGGGTAATTGAATTACCTAGTTAATTGGAGAACCCTGATACACATAAATCGGGGTAATTTGAATGGTAATGCGCATGGTTGACGTTTAGTATTGATGTATAACTCCATTAATTCAACCGAAACGTCAGCAGGCGATGCAGATAAAAATTTTCGAATTGTCACTTTTCACTTCCACTTTGGTTTTGACTTTCCACTGGCTATCGCTGAATATGTGCTTACACAAATTTTATATTTCTAGCGAATACCAGTTGGCGCTGTTATCAGGGTAATTGCAATTACCCAGCAATTTTTGAGGATATAGAATACCCCGAAATTACTCGCTTGTTTTTTGGGGTATTTGTCAAAATACTCGGGGTATTTGATGATACATATGCAGTAAAAGTAGGCTAATTTAATTAACCGGATAAATTTACCCCATGTGTATCATAAGCAGTAAGTTAGATTTCTTCTACAATTACCTTGAAACTATGGTAATTACCGTATGTATGGCAACGCTGTCCAAAGCATGTCAGGCATCTGCACAGCAGTCGGTAGAATTGCATAGGCATGGCGAGATTTTAAATTTGGCCGTCGGATTTTTCTTTGAATTTTGTTAAGGAGCAGGCAAGAGGCGAAAGAAATGTATGCGCTCTGTGCTGCTGATCAGACACTTTTCCATGTAATTTGTCTGGCACTATTTATTTCTTGGGCAAATTTATTTGACTGAAGCCCGTCATCAAATAAAACTCTTCCAAGAATTCTGATTTTGTAATATCCATATAATTTTGGCAGTGTTCACACTTTGTCAGATTACCATTTTATTAACTAGATAACCAAAGAACTACTTTAGAGAGTTAGATTTGAATTTACCAGCAATACAATTTTTAGGTTGAACTATGTCTGGTAGATTTTCTAATCCAATTTTAATATATATAGTATATACAATTTTATCTCTATCTAATTCCTCAATTTTGTTCGCAAAAAATTTTGCATGTTTCAAGAAACGCAATTCAACCATATTAGCCTAGTCCGAATTACTGTAACTGGAAAATTCTAAGGGTGACACATTTTGTTTGTGTAAGATTAACAATATAGCAAATAGTGAATTCATTGTTGCGTTGTTGAATCGTGTATCGTTCCATTTTTATTAATGGCGTAGTTTCTACTTGTCAAATATCACAAAATGACAGCTCCAAAAGTGACATCTACCGAAATAGCGGGCTAATTAAAATAACACCTCTTATTGGAAAACCCTTTATTATCATTATTTTTATGCGAATGAATATTATTTTTAATCAGCGTTATTCTAAACTCGCGCTATGATACCCAGAATGCGGAGTTAGTATTGCCAATATATGCTCAATATTTTTTTATGTTAGGCTATGATTGTTGTACGAAAAGAGCAAACGAATTTTGCAATTAGAATATGCAACAGTTTCAGCTTTGCCAAAGAATTTGTTTAAAAGAATATTTTAGGCGTTTTGATTTGAATACTGAGTAAGTCTAGTATATTTATGGTGTACAGTTTCACATTTCTCATTTCATATTGGTTTACGGAAAATTTTGCAAAACATGTCGGAAAAGGGCTAAAGTATGGTGGGGTATAATGAACAATGTTTTGTAAGGCATAATGACTAGATAACTGTTTACGTAGCATAATGACTAAGCTTTTATGGGGCATAATGATGAGCTTTTACGGGGTATCATCATTTATCGATTTTCAAATTCTGGTAGGCTCAATGAAGAGCTGATTTAAAAGACATAATTTTACATTAGAAGAAATTTCTTTGTCTAGGAAAATGACTCCAACAATTAATGTGTTTAGCATTTCACAAACTGTGGTTGGTTGCGAAAAAACCGAGAAATTGGAATTTTGTAAAAACAATATTTTTTCGAGTTCTATGAATATGAAAGAAATTTTAGAATGTCAACTTATTTATCCTAAAACTTCCACAATCCAGGAATTGTTTTAAGGGTATAATATCAGATGTTTTCAGTTTGCATTTCTCGAATTCGAAGCTCGAGGTGTTCCTCATTTATTGTCATTAATTAATTATAATATTTATTTATTATTATTATATAGTTCGTTATTATGCCCCGATCCCTTTGTCATTATGCCGCATATGTGGGGTTTAATGACGAACTGGTAATCAGTCCACTTAGGTCAACAGCGCACTTAATAAGGATGCTATACGGTAATTATATATATCACATCTTGTCCCTGATTAACCCTACTTGATATTAGTATATTCAAAGTTTCAAGAAATCTATTCCGGGATTTACGAAAAATCTAGAGATAAATCATTCGGCATTATGCCCCGGGCTCCCCTACCCTATGATTTCATCTAAGGTATAATAATAAGTGAAGACAACTTTTGGACCAAAATTCTTCCAATTCAAAACAATTAACAAGAGGCCGTAAATTGAAAGTTTCATCTTGCAATGAATCAAATTTTATTTTACCAAAATTATGCTCTTTGGTTAACAGGAATGATAATTTAAATTTCGAACTAAACAAGATCGTCATACTAACGAGATTTGCATAAAGCTTTCTGCGACAACTCAAAAATGTTATTCCATAATCCTATAAGTACTTTTTTCCTTTCTACAGACAGATAAGCTTTTCCCTCAACCTTGTAAGATTATACATTTATTTATCCAGAAAACCTTGGAATTTTATATTACCCACGAACAATGTAGAGTTTCATGTTACTAGACACAAGAATACATCAACAGAACAAAAAGAATAGCACAAAGGGATGAAAATCAAATATAAAAAAAACATTTGATACTTATCAGTTCCCCTTTAACTCGGTTGTTCCTTGCGGGTGGTGACTGGTGATTTCATTATATACCTGCGTAGGTACCAACTTCGAATTGTTTAAGGAATATTAAATATAATTTTAACATATTGCCCCAAGAATTTTAGAAAGTTATTTGTTTCGTAAAAATCTTTAAAAGTACTTTTTATATTATTTTCTGCAGTAAAGTAAGTTTTCATATTATCGGATGTGTAAAAAAAATTATCTTTAAGAAATACAAAATTATTGTATACCCTGGATGAAGTTTGTCTTTTCGTTTGTTACCACTGGTGTAAAATTTCATCTGATTGGTTGAGCTTTATATATTTTTTATGTACTAAACATTTTGAAGGGTACTCAAACCCTGATATATATAAACAGAGAATGTGTGCCACATGAAATAGAAAATCGCTCAGTCCATTATTATAAATTAGCCAAAGCCCTCCAAAATACTTCGCAAGCCATCCCAGCGGGAAAAATTGTTAGACCTTCCAATGGAAGCCTTGTGGAAGCAAACTACTTTTTGTCAATTGCTTCCGTATTTGTCGCATTGAAGGTTGGAGGGAAGGGAACTCAGCGGAAAAATTTACAGACGTTCGTATAGAAGCTTGGAAGAAGCGGTAGAAAAGCTTTTCTATTACTTCCTCCTAATGACATGTCATGTTAAAAAGAAATGAGGTGTCCAACAAAAAGCCATCCAGCTATGCCTTCTGAGTTGAGCTTCCGCTTGAATCCCGTGATGTTTCCAATTCCCCCGGGGATGAAACAGAAATCTATATGTATGCGTTGGGAATCCAAACATTGACTTTATATAAACTATAGAGCCTAAACTAGTAATTTAAAGCTTGGTTCCTTACCTTCCCAAAGGCTACACTTCTTATATACCTTACTTAACAAAATAATCAAATACTTTTGATTAAAAAGTAACCTTACCATTTTACGCTCAATACCTCTCAGCTGAGTGTTAATTGCATGTGCAGCCGGAGTCCGAATCTGTAAGCAGCTACATTCGATATCATCAGCCCACGGCATCCCATGACGGCACAGCCACATTACAATGATTACTCAGCTGAGAATATTTGTTTGAGAAATCGTAGTCATTTGGTTAAGATTAATTTTTTTTAATAATTTTGTTAGGAAAGGTATGAAAGTTTTATTAAAGGTTTGGAAGATAAGAAAGCAAGCTTAAAATTATCACAACACCATTTTTCTGTATGAATAGTAGTTTAGGGCGGAGGAGCTATTCAAATCAAACTTTTGTCAGTTCTACATAAGAGCACTGCAAATATTTTAGAATGTAAGGACTCCGTTGGACCTTGCATGTGGTAGGGAGCGAGTCTGTTTCATGTCTTGTGAAGTATTCTCGAGGGTTTTGGTTCAGTCCATTGTTGTAAGTTCGTCCGTCTGTAAGTCCGCACAATAACTCGCTAAGGAGCTGAGTTAGAAGATTTTTAAATGGATTTTTATATAAATTGTTGCAGATGGCAGTAGGTGAAATCCGGCAACTCCTTCATAGTGTTGCCATACAAAAATACATTTTTTTTTTTTTTTTCATATAATTTTAAGAGGTGTTAAAAAAACTCAATAATAGGTTGAAAAGAAAAACGGTTTTAATTTCTGTTTGACTTTATTATCATCCGTCTCGAACTCAACTCCTTAATTTTTATATTTGTAATTTTTAAATTGTAATCGACCTCAAAAATTATTTGTTTTGCTCATTTCAACAACTTTCAAACACTTCCGATTAGCAAATTAACTGACCCAGTTACTTAATTAAATCGATCGCCTAAATTCAATTTACTGTAGTACGGAAATGTGTAAAAGTTATTGAGTAAGCAAAACAATGACGATAATTTATTTTGCTTGCTTGGGTTGTTGGATTGTTGTGAAGTCTGAAACCTACATTGACCTCATATTGGACTTCATAACAGAGGGCTGAGGAATAAATGAGCTACACAGAAGATATTTTACACGCCGCTCTACTGTAAAAGTTCTACATTGTGTATTAGATTCGAAATGAAAAAAATCAGGAAATTCTTTATATGGGGATCCGGAAAATTTATCGCCCGCAATTGATCGCCAGCAATTTACCGCCAGCAATTAATCGCTAGCAGTTTACCGCCGTGTCAGTTTATCGCGTAAACAATTTATAGCCTACAATTGATCGCAGGCATATTTTATCGTCTGGCCATACATATAATTTATATATAGTAAAAAATAATATAATTTAATAAATAACTTGCAACTAAGGTTTGTCTGTACGTGTTATTTAAGAATTAAGTACAGCTAAAAATGCAAGTTATATCCTAGGTATAGGCAAAGATAACCTAATAATAAGGTAGGAAAAAACTCTTTAAAGTCTTTACGAATAAAGACTAAACATGTGAAATGTATTCAATTATTATTAAGATAGATTATGCGCTATACCTCTCAGATAATTAACAATATGATCGTAAATAAAATGTTCCCGCGCTTTTGTAAAAACAGGTTTTACTGAAATATTGAGCGAATTGGCTCGAAATTTGTTACTGTAATCCTATGATATTTGAACACACGTGATCCTATTTTGCTCCGAAGAGATGGGAGAAACTCATGATTTATTTTCGTAAATAAATGAGAAGGGGCAAAGTTTTCAGGTTTTACTATCATAAACTGGTCCCGCTCTTTATAGCCAGGATGTATTGTATTGTATCATTTATATACAATATATAATAATTTACTATGAGGGAATATAAACTATAAGGGTGTAGTACGGAAATAAAAAACACATGTATGGAAATATGTAATTTAATAGGTAGATTATGTATTATAATAGTTACATTTATTACATAAATTTAAAAAATCCATTTTTTAAGCAATAATAATTGGTTAATATTAAACTAAATTAATTATAACATTAAGTAAGACGTAGTACACTGTAAAAACTTAAAAATGAATATTTATGCGATCTTCAGACTTAATTAATTACTAAGAGACTATACAAGTTTCACAACACAGTATTCACATTATTAATAAGATGGATTATGCGCTATACCTCTGATATAACCAATAATATCATCCTGCTCATCATATGCACTAACAAGCCTTTTAATTCGTTCTTCATAGTCGCGATACTTCTTTTTGTTGTTGCCCGTATCACTTCGACTTAAGTTATTGTTCAATGCGCAGTTCGTTAATACTTTGTTCTTTTTTAATACACTCGATAAATTTCCAAATGTTGAGATGAGAAGCAGCGACTTGTAATCCTCTATGCCAACCTTCAACAAAATTATTCGTTCTTGGTAATCCTTCAAGAACAAGCTGGTGTATGTTCCACATTTCATGAGGAAACTTTGGTAATCGAAGAAGATGTCGTCGGGTTGGGCGTCCAATCCATGTATCCTCAAAATAATCAACAACCTCTTGCGATTCTGGAGGAAAAATACCATTTTCACACAAATATTCAAAAACGATCGTAATAATAGGAGTGGGAGCAAACGCAATTGCTGCCAAAATTCGCATATTTAAACCAAAATTAGCATCAGTTTCATAACATTGTTTTAATCCATTATTCTGAATAGAACGAAAAATGCATTATGAAAAGTGGAAAAAAACAACCTCGTTGCGAAACGTCAGGGAAAACTTTTCTGCTAGCATTCATCATCACCATCTCAAAATCTATTGTTATTGTTTGCGGAGACATAGCCGGTTCCAATACTTTCAGCTGCTCCAGTAGGGATACATATGTTTTTTCAGACTTGTTAGGCAATAATGCATAAACTAATGGAAGCGATATTTTGTCTTTGAATCCATGTATCGTATACAGTTGATAAAAAAGTAAGGGAACAGTTTTTAAAGTCCCATCGGCATACCATTGCTCACTTCGCGCTAACAACAGCAAATTTCTTTCGTACTGAAACTTAACATGCGGATGTCCTCAGGTCCAGAATCTAATTGCATCTCCATTGCATGATGTTTTATATTCGTTTGTGAAAACTATGTCCCTACGCTGCGTTGGAAGAGCTATGTAAGCCATCAAAATTTTAACTTCTTATATTTCGGATCGTTCATTTCATTTCCTACCTTTTTAGTAGGTTATTTTTGCCTATACCTAGGATATAACTTGCATTTTTAGCTATACTGAATTCTTAAATAAAAAGTACAGACAAACCTTAGTTGCAAGTATTTATTAAATTATATTATTATTTACTGTATATAAATTATATGTATGACAAGGCGATAAAATATGCTAGCGATCAATTGTAGGCTATAAATTGTTTCCGCGATAAACTGACGCAGCGGTAAACTGCTAGCGATTAATTGCTGGCAGTAAATTGGTGAAGGTGAATTGCGGGCGATAAATTTTCCTAGACCCCTTTATATGATTGCCAAACCAATTATATTTTATACGATAGGAATAATGATAAAATAATTTAAAACGATTATTGTAAAAAATATATTTACTCTGATGTGGATAATTTTATGCAGAAGCTCTAGTATACTTACGTCTATGATTATGGATATTATTACCTAATTACTAAACCAAACCCACATATGGAAGCTTCAATGTAATTAACCGAAATATCTATTTAATTTTTTATTGGTGATTACCACACTTTATTTAACACAAAAAAGTAAGAACGTACATAAAAGCACTAATAATTACAGGAATCAGAAAAACAGAAATCAGAATGGCTACTAATCCAAATAAATGCCACCATCCCAGACATTAACAGATTCCATTAATTAAAATCCTACTTAACGGATGAAACCCAAAACCTTATAAAGCCCATAATACATTGTCTTTGGTAAGCACTGACTTATAACAATGGACTGAGCGATTTGCTATTTCATGTGGCACAAATATTGTGTTTCTGCATATCACCGGTGGAGCACCCCTTAAAACTATTACTACATAAAAAACATGTAAAACTCCACCAATCAGATGAAATTTTACACCCGAAAATTGAATTAAATTAAAAAAATATATTTTTTTTGTGTCCAAGTGATATTTTAATCGTTTATAAGGAATTAAACTCATTCCGATTTTAATTTTCAAAAGTTATTCTTAACTGAATCCTGCGTATGGGCAAGAGAGACGGAGCATGGTAAACACTATCTTTACCTTATTCTTTCTGCCGTGATTGCATCTGCAGCCAACATAAAAACATCAAATGGCATAAGAAAACGTTTAGTAAGAAATATTTTGTGTTGGTAGCACCAACTCTGCCATAGAGTGAAAGAGAAAACTGTAAAACTTGTGCCATTCTTTCCTATAGAACGGTTTGTCGCACAAAAAAAATGATTATTACCAATATTATAGGATTTCGTATTCTGCAGAAGTTTTTAGTACAATAAAAATGTCTTGGACTGATCGTTTTCAAAGTATACGTAAAAGACCTAAATTTTTATATGGCAACACCAAGAAGGAGTTGCCCGATTTAGTCCCATTTTTGACATTTTATTTGCTAATGTAGTAAAAACATCATGTACGAAATTTCAGCAGTGTCCAAATATATAGCGGAAAACGAAATTTTTATATGGCAACCCCACGAAAGAGTTGCCCGATTTGTCTCATTTTCGAACTTAATTTTACTTTTGTTTTTTAAAGTCCGTGTACAAAATTTCTAAGTATACGCGTTCTCGAGTTATCGTGCGCACAGACGGACGGACGGACATGCAAAAATCAAAATAACTTTCAATATTATGAATGAGTGTCCAATCCATTTTGCTCTACCATCATTATTTCGAGGTGTTACAAACGGAATGACAAACTTAGTATACCCCAGAGATTTCATCTAGGGTATAAAAATGCCAATACGCTCAGTCCATTGTTATAAGTCAGTGGTAACTAGCGATCGGATTGGACTATCTTATAAAATCGGTATGACAATATACGCGCCTTAACCTAGTCATCATTTCACCTCATGCGATGAATTGAGAACATCGTTCTACAATATCAAAACAAAACAGTGCTCTGCCTGTAAAGACTTGCATTTAATTGGTTAGGAATATGAGGCAAGATGTAATTTCGATAGCTTCAAAGTTCGACAATTTTTAATAGTCGGTATGTTGTAACACTTTCGACAGGCGATAATTCCAAAAGAATATCACTGAATTTTGTTGTCAAAGTTTATAAAATGTATGTAAAATTTAAGAAATTAGATTTATATTTAAATTTATACAATATAAATGATTTTATATATTTATTAAATAGGTTATGTTAGGTTAGATGGCGGCCATCGTAAAAATCGTGTACGATCAGCCACACTTAGACCAATGATGGTCCATTGTGATACCACTTTATTGGGACCCTGCCTGGAAAAAAGATATTTAAGAACTAAAATAAAATTGTTCGTAATATCAATAAATGCAGTTCATTGAAATAATTTTCGTTGATTCAATGAAACATTAATTGGCTCAATAAAAGTTTAATTAACATTTTTTCACTCGTTATGAATAACTTAATTAATACTATTATACTGCGTTTATTGATTTCATTAGGTATAATAATAATAATATTTTCTTTGATTTCATGAAGAATATTTATTAATTCAATGAACTTTTCCTTTTTATTGGCATTTGCTTCAAACAGTACAATTTTTCATACTTTTCTTTAATTTCTTGAATATGCGCTTTTCTGTCAATGAAGTCGTTCATTGGTTTCATGAATTTTGACATTGATCGTAGGAACGTTCCTTCTTTCGTGTTCAATAAGCAAACAGTGTAAGAGTTTTTGTTTTTGTCCAGTAAAGTTATTAAGCTTAAGGAGATCTGTAAAGAAGTCACAAAACTGTACGGCTGTTTTTGGGAGCCATAATTTAAGGTAAATGCAATTTCACATCTATTTTAATGTAGTTTTAACATTTGTTTTGTTTACCTTTAAATTTTTAGAACTCTACAAGATCTTCTACTACTATGCAGTACTTCCTTTGCTACGAATTATTGCTCGAAAGCCTGCCAGCTAGCGAAATTAGAATTAGAGTGTTAATCAACATCAATAGCGGAAGTTTTCCATAAATAGCCTAAATATAAACTTCCAAATGGTTATTGACTGGTAAGTAAAATCCAAACGCAAACAACAAACCTAAGGTTTTCTTTATTATTAGAATGGACCTCCGCATACGATTCAAAGAATCAATTTTTCAATTTTGGATAACTGGACGGAATTAAAAAATGCATAATTAAATAATATACTAAAAACAAAAGTGTAAAAGAACTATGTAAATTCTAATAAATAAAGATAACAGAGAAATATTGTGTACATGAAGTCAGTATGTAATTGCATTTTTTAATGTGGGTATAATTTATATATATATATATATAAATAATTAAATTTAAAGGAGACTGATGAGGGGGGGGGGGGGGAATTGGGAAGAGGTAGGAGGCATGTACGTCATATAAATTAATGACGTTCATTGGATCAATGTACATAGTACATTGCAGCAATAAACATTGGTAATAAGATCTACGTACGAAAGTTAACGCAATGAACACATTCATCGGTTGAAAATTGATAAAAAGTTAATTTATCCAACGAACTTTTTTATTGGATCTACGTACCTTTTTGATTCAGTAGAAGGTGAGAAGAAAGCAGCCCCAAGAGTTAATAAAGCTTATCAGGTCCCCCAACTCTTTGTCTACTAATTCCCCCAGTTCGCAGAAAGAGTAGCTACCAAGAGAATTCCTTTCAGTTCCTCCTTAACAGAGATTCATAGACAAATCTCGGGCCAAAGCAGAATTTTCAGGTATTGTGGAAGAATTTAACTGACAAATTAAATGCAAAATAGCTGAAAAAAGTTCGGTATTTTTTATTGATTATTAATAAGTTTTATTAAGTTAAATTTCTTAAGTTTAGGTATGGGGTGACCTGATCAACAAATTGAAGAAAAAATGCGGAAATTCCACACAGAAAGGGGCAAAACTGGAGGAGGAAAAATAAATAAGATTCTTGAAACCTGAAATTGTAAAACTTTTAATCAATAAAGCAAAACTTTTTGTTAGACATATCCATAACATAATACCGCTGTCTAAAAAAAATTTCTTTTGTCCCGGTAATTAATTATTTCTTCATAATTTTCATTATCCTCCAAAAATAAACGAACTGCGCTTGAAAAATTCATAATTTCTAATTTTTTTATGTCAACAAATATAACAACAACTACAAGCAGAATTTATAAATGACGTTTGTGTTAGGGGAAAAAATCGCAAATAATTTCAAAACAAGCAAAATTGACCGTCGAACGAAAATCATATAACGAGTCTGTTCAGAGCAACACGCTTAGTGACTTCAAAAGCGTTTTGAAGTAACTATGGGAATTTGACGATAGCGTAAAAAGCAATTTAGTTGCTCTGAACAAGAAATAAAATATATTAAAAAAACTTTTAAAATAAATAGCTTTTGTAAATAAAATGCACTAAAAAGTACAAAATAATTTTTTTCTTTCTCAGTGATATACACAAGAAAAGTTTAATTGCAAAATAAGAAATGCTACAACTCAGATTAAATCTTAAAATTTTGGGCAACCATAACATAATCACAATTGTCTGACTGCAACATTTAACATTTAATCTGAGTTGAAGCAACTTTTCTTGTGTATATCACTGAGAAAGAAAAAAAAATATTTTTTACTTTTTAGTGAATTTTATTTACAAAAATTAATTATTTTAAAAGTTTTTTAATATATTGTATTCTTTACTTTTTAGTCATAAAATCTATACACTCTCTCGACTCTAGAATCTCGACTCTAGAATTTCGACTCTCGACTCTCGAATTACGACTTTTGAATCTCGACTCTCGAATACGACTCTCGAATATCGACTTTCGAATCTTGACTCCCCAATCTCGACTATCAAGTCTCAACTCTCCAATCTTGACTCTCGAATATCGAATCTCGCACCTCGAAACTCGATACTCGACTTTCGAATCTCGACTCTCGAAAGTCGACTCTCAAATCTAGACTCTGAAATCTCCACTCTCAAATTTCAAATATCGACTCTCGAGTCTCGAATCTCGAATTTTGAATCTCAACTCTAGAATTTCGAATCTCAAATCTCGAATATCGACTCTCGAAACTCGACTCAAATCACACACAACCCAAATTACACAACCCCAAGGGTGGTAGGTACCACCTCCACTCCAAAATCCCCAAACACGAAAGAAAATTTTACCCCATCGGAAAGCTCCCCATTCCCCCATTCTAAATCAAAAAACCCCATGTAAATCTATCCACGTTTATTTCCGTAAAACTCTTTCTTTCGTCACGAACGGCACTCTCAGGCGCTCAAACATAAAGTTTCTGAGTCAGGGGTCTGTAAGTTGATAAAAAGTTATTAAAAAAGCGAAAAAAAACCAATTTGAAAGAAATTATTCATATGTTTGTGTATATATGTGTGTATATATACATGGTCAGCCAACAAGCAAAGAAAATGGTACATGCCCTTTGACAAGTCACATATTCAAACACGAAAGTGACTTATTTGATAGAATTCCCCCTCCCAAGTGCTATTAAAAAAAGTGAGTAATAATCTGCTCTAAGTTATTCTAGAGCAAAAAAGAGCAGAAAACCGTGCTAATGAATTCAAAACACCGCTCTAAAGTACTCCAATATGAGCTGAATTGGGAGTCTGCTCCAGTGTTGCCATTTTAGCTACTTCGTGGCTAAGCTTCTGTTTGCATCACACTATAAATTTCATTCCATCCAAAGTTTTCCGTCTAATGGGTTTCATTTTCCGTACCTGTCAGTTGTTTAAGTGTGCGGCTTCATATACTACTCTTTTCAACTCCCTAGTAAGAAGCATTCTCGAGTACGCATGCCAAGTATGGAATCCATTTTACTCCTCATATAAATCACAGATTGAGGCCGCCCAGCGTAGATTCACCAGAATTACATTATTCAAGCTTGAAAACATGTCCATGGAATACCGCGAGAGAATAACCAAATTCAACTTGTCTACACTTGAGAACTGAAGAGCCTTCCTGGATTCAATGTTTTTATATAAAATCCTTAATAAAATCCTTAATATCATACCCATCTTTGCTTTCCCGTATAGACTTCCGTATTCCGCCCGGGAACTCTAGACATAACACTCTTTTTAGATTGTCAACTAGTAGAACCAAGATAAAAGATAAATCACCCATCATCAAAATACAACAGTCATACAACTCCAGATTTAATAATATAGACATTTTCAACACTGGTCCTCTGATATTTAAAATGTTGATCCTGCTTGAGATCGGACAATAAATATTAGCTTATTCCCTGTTCACCTATTTCTCTTGCCCTTCCCGTTGATGAATATTCTATTTAATCTTTATATTATAACTATTTTTATCCTTTTATAGTTCTCCCCCTCTTTGATGCCTCTATAGTTCAACTACAACTGTATTTTTCCTGCTCATTCCTAATTTATTATACACTTTTAAATGCGCACTCATCGTTCTGTTTTGCTGCTATCCTACTAAATTTTAGCCCTTTAGTTTGGTATTTCGAATTTATCTTGTAAGTACTCTTGTAATTTTGTAGTTAATATCATATTGAATTAAAAGAGTATACTTGGCTTGGCTTAACTAGCTGTAACATTGTAAATTTGAATTTGCTGATTGTTTAATATCTGTAATTATTGTATTGAATTTTAGTTCTGCATTTTGATGCAACGGTTTTGTCTCGTAAGTACCACATTTGAATTCTGGTTTGTAGTTTTATATTTCTAAGCTGTAGATAGCTCTGCATTTTTCGCCCCAATCTACTTAGATCGATCGATTTTGTAACTACTCTATTGAATTGTATTTCCGTAGTACTAGGTTGTAAGTTTATATGCACTACTAGCACTTAAGTTATTATATCACTATACACGGTTAGAAATTTTGGTGTAAATATTATATATAAATAATATATGTATATATAAATACTTACAAAAGTTAATATAAACATTATACTTTAGCTTGTTATAGATTTCTATATCAATAGAGTATTGATATTAATACCATGAATTATAGATGGAACTAATACATTTTATATATTACTTTTATATGTAATTCCATATTATCTTCATTTATATTATGTTTCATATAAATTTCATAATAACTGGGATTGAAATAAATTATATATTTGGTATATAAAGTTTATACTATATATTGTATAAGTGAATTTATATTAATTTTATGTATAAATTAATAAAACATCATATTTTAGTGAAATTTTATATTTAAATTATTTTGAATATATATTTATTTCTGTATAAATGTAAAAAAAAAAACTTAAATATCAATTAGTGATACTAACAGTAAGGTGTTATTTAACAACCACATATATTTTGTTTGTCTTCCTCGAAATCGCGGAGTTGTATGATTTTGTATTGCTAAATTCTGATAATTCCAACAAAACTAAATTATTTTCATCTGAGTTCCTACTAATTCATACGCGTTGTGAAATTCGCTAAGTAGAATGCACTTAATTTTAAATAATCTTATTAAACTTGGGTCGTCTGGAGAAGTAATAAATAGTCCAGGACGATAATAACCAAATTGTTCAATCCAAGAAACTGTTTTAATTTCCTTTGGTCTTATACATATGTCTTTCAAGTACTGATAGTGTTCGTTAATGAAAGCAGTTGTAAGATCCATAATTTTACCCATTTTTATTAATGCATTGGAATTAAATCTTTCCCAAGTGGTTGCATATTTTTGTTGATGCCGCATTGCCAAAGACTTTGATATGGCTGATGAGTTCACAACGAAATAGCATAAAGAATATATTTCCAAAGAAAGAACTGTTATTTCTTTCAAAGAAATTGTACACACTTGCAAATTCTGAGAATTTTTGGCAGATATATACCCTAGGTAGTATGAAATTTATTCCAAAGACATATAAAGAACACGTCGAAGTCCTACCTGAATATGATAATTATACCAAAATCATATGAAGTATATACCATCAAAATATAAATAAAGTAAGTTATATGTTATATATAACAGGCGGTAGAGGATAAAGAGACAGCTCTATGTGCATTCCTAGATATCGAAGGAGCATTTGACAATACCTCCTTTGAAGCCATTGAGAACGCAGCTACCAATAAAGGAATCGAACCTTCCTTGATAAAATGGATAAAAGCTATGCTTGAAAGCCGGAGAATCACAGCTAACCTGGGAGAGGACTCTATAACAGTAGTGGCTGCTAAGGGATGTCCCCAAGGTGGGGTTCTGTCCCCTCTACTATGGTCACTGGTTATAGATGATCTTCTACAGAAGCTAACCAACTCCGGCTTTGAAAATCAGGGATATGCAGATGACCTGGTTATTACAATTAGGGGCAAATATGATCAGATAATCTCTGAACTATTGCAGAATGCCCTAGACATAGTCTGCAACTGGTGCCAAACAATGGGACTTCGAGCCAACCCTGGCAAGACAATAGTTGTTCCATTCACAAGAAAAAGGAAGCTTTGTTTGAAAGCACCATCTCTTGAGGGAGCAACAGTGGAATCCTCAAAGGAGGTCAAATATCTGGGTATTACCTTAGATAATAGACTAACCTGGAACTCTCACTTAAAAAGAATACTAGATAAAGCTACAGTGGCAACATGGACATGCCGCAGGCTTTTTGGCAAAACTTGGGGTCTAAAACCAAAAATGACTCTGTGGTCATATACATCTATTATAAGACCCATGGTCACATACGCCTCACTCGTTTGGTGGCCAAAAACAGAACAAAAGACGGCTCAAGCTAGTTTGCAAAAACTACAACGGCTTGCATGTCTAGGAGTAACAGGTGCCATGCGTACCTGCCCAACCACAGCCTTAGAGGCTATGTTGGACCTGCTACCCTTACATTTGCATGTAAGAGGGCAGGCCATACTTAGTGCAATAAGACTGCAAAGGGCAAACCTCCAAACCGCAGGCAGAAATACACGCAATAGAACTCTGCGTTCGCGAGATAATCCATAAGAATATGCGTGGAGCAAAAATATACATAATATCAGATAGCCAAGCAGCACTTAAAGCGTTAAACTCGTTTACGTTTGAGTCTAAGCTGGTTTGGGACTGTCTTACTGTCTTGAAGCAACTGGCTGAGACAAATAGGGTGGCAGTAATATGGGTACCAGGACACGAAGGCATTAAGGGGAACGAGATTGCGGACCACCTTGCAAAGGAAGGAGCCAAATCTCCGTTTATTGGCCCGGAGCCTGTCTTTGGACACCCAAAGAGCCAACTCTTGGCTCAGATCAGGCTTTGGGAGGACAGAACTAAAAAGGAATACTGGGAAAACACCCCGGGGCTGAGACAAGCGAAAAAATTTATAAAGTATTCGCAACAGAGGACAAAAGAACTCCTCACACTCAGCAGAAAGGAACTAAGGCTCATAACGGGCCTTCTTACTGGGCATTGCCCACGTAGATACCATCTCAAGAAGATGGGTAAGGTCGATGATGAGACCTGTCGATTCTGTATGGAAGACGATGAAACTGCTGAGCATATCCTGTGTGATTGTGAAGCCCTATGCCGCATAAGGCTAAGACATCTAGGAAAGGCATTTCCACTGCCAGAGGATGTTGTTAAATTGGCCCCCAAGGACATTATAGGTTTCATTACAGACCTTAAGTTCGAATGGGCGCCCTAGGGCGTTTAGGGGTAATGTCACAAAAGATCTCCTAGGTCGCGGTGGCAGGATGAGAGACGGGAGTCCTGTCTGTATGCGTCTTTGATAGAATTTATAGTTTCGAATATAAATTTTATAACATTTTCGGATACACTTTATCTTATATGCGCATAGAAACGGTTTTTATAGGAAATTTCGTATTAACGTTAGACTGACATTGTATACAAATGATGTATATATTCGACTTTATCGTTTTCTATATGAAATTTGGAATAGAAAGACTTAATATTAAAAAGTATATACATTATTTTTATCTTTTACACCAAGATTTCTAACCGTGTACCTTTTCAACTTCAAATTGAGACTAAACAATTTCAAATTGAGACTAAACAATTTCAAACTGGGACTAAACAAATTCAAATTGAGACTAAAAAATAAATAATTTATTACAGTTAATTTAAAGTAAATTTATTAAAAATATCTTAATTACTTAAAAATTGATAATTCCGTAATATTTTCTAGCCATAGTAGACGCAACTCGGTTAGAAAATATAATTCGCGAAAACATAACGAAGATGATTAGAGTTCCGAATTACTGTATTAAAAAAAAAAGTCATATCATTCGTATTTATCACATCCGGTATAAATTTTTGAATATAAGCGAAGTGTCGGTTACAAATAGGAAGAGTAATCATCGTCGTTATATTTGCACGAATTATAATTTCTAGCCGTAATAGACGGAACTCGGTCTGCGTCAAATTTGATCTACCTTCATCAGCTAGGATTTGCGGCATTTGAATAGTTAAATCGCTTTTGACTCCAGATTTGAGGTACATATTTTCAGCATTTCGAAGACAATGACGCATGAATTCTTTTTCTTCTGGCTTCTTAAATGCTCCTCTTCTAATTTCATGATGAATCAAGCCGATATTTCCTATACACCCAATTACACATGTATATTAGATCCTCGACTGCCTGCTGCAATGTGAGTGAAATGAGTTCCTGTTTTGGAACGACCTTTGGTCCTCGATATAGATAAGTTAAAATTAGTTTCGTCCATGTAAAGTATCGGTGCATTGTTAGATTGATGTTCAAAAAATCACATCGTTTTCTTTTATTACTTTCAATGTTTGCTCTTTCAGGCTCTCTTCGAATGTCTTTCAACGTATATAGTAATCTATATAAATGTTTTCTCAGACATTCCGCAGAAACAACAATTTGATAATTATTTTGAAATTTATCTGTCAGTTGTTTTAAAGTTATTCTAGGATTTTCTTCAATACATTTTTCTATAAACAGTAGATGTTCATTAGTAATTTTTATTTTTAGCTTCCCACCACGTTGTTGTTCAGGTATTTGTTGGTTTTTCACCCATCGATAGCCAGTTGATTTCGTTATTATTATATAAAGCATAGATTTGCTTCCTAATATTATCTGCTTGAACTTTCTTGATGTAAAACATTTTTAAGAATGAATTAATTAGGGATAAATTAATTAATAATGACACTGTATTAATAAAAGACACTTTCTTATATTTTTCAAAAGCCTACTCAAATTTAAAATTGTTATATTTGTTGGAATAAATTATTTATTTTTTATTCCTAATTTGAAATTGTTTGGTCTCAATTTGAAGTTGAAAAGGTATAGTATTATTTTCTTCTTGTTTTAGCTTGTGAAGCCTTTCACTTATTTGAATAACTGTAATGGTAGTATCATAATATGAATCTGAAAAGCTCTGCAATCTACCATGTTTAATTGACCGAATAAATAAATAAATAAATCTAGCTACCAAGAAGTTTATTCAGCTAAAAAGATTTTCATTTTGCTACCGGTAGCAATTTATAGCTACCACTACCGTGGACCTTTTTAACTACCAAATTGTGGCTAAAATTTTCTTTTATTTTGTCCATAAAGTTTTTACCAGAAAAAATTGTATGCTGATTTGTAGCCCAAATCTAAACTGCTAAAAAGTTTACTTTGGGCACTGCTGTAAATTGTAATTATTTTCTTATGTTTACTTGCTGCATTGCATACACATGCACTTAGATCATCAGTGGGTCCATTGTGCCCCTAGTCCTCATAGGATAACCGTAAAAATCACTCTATGTACATCTATCCGGCTTCCCTTAGGAAACTCAGGATGCATCTGACCTCTCTTCTTTGGAGCTCCTTTTTTCATCATACATAAATACAAAATTATAATTTAATGAAGATATATAACACATGAATACATGTTTGGCTATCATTTAGCAGCTAAATTTATCTATTAAGGTAAACTCAGAGTTGGAAGCACTGGTCTGCTGTTTAGTGAAGTAGAGTGCCCTAGAGCACAATTTTCTGTTCTTACTTTTTCGAAGGAGTAATTTGACAGCTGTAAACAGCTGTAACATTTGTGATACAAATTCAAAAAAAAAATTGTTTCTTGTGTCTTGACCAATTGAGTGAGTTTCTTCACATTTATCTTGGATTAAATTAAAAAATTGTGTTTTTCATGTGTTGGCATTTATAATAAAAATTTAAATAAATTGGTTTTGTTTTCTTGTGGAAAAAATAACTTTATCTATTATTCTCTTGTATCTGAGGAAAAGATTTCTTGGCATTCATTTAACCACTGTGTTTTGTTTTTTTTTGTAAAAAATAAGTTTATTGACATTTCTTAGTATAATTTAAATTATATTGTTTTTTGTGTGTGTGGAAAAAACTAGTTTCTTTATATTAGCTTAGTATAATTTAAATAAGTGTATTTAGCTTAGTATAAGTATAAATAAGTGGTGACTTTTTTTTTATGGAGCAAATTCACCTGCAAGCAGTTACCGGCCAGTTATTAACCGTTGAATATTCACCTAACACTGCAAACAGATTGAAAACTGGTAATAACATCTTTTGTTTATCTTTTATATAAAATTAACTTTAATATTGTATCATTTCAGATTCAGATATGGAATTTTGTACGGAGGTGATGAGCCATTCGTTTGGTTTAACTGCTTCCGATGCTCCTGCTGATGAAAATATGGAAGATTTCACTCAATTAGGGTATTCAGCAGGCAAGCACGCAAAGTACCGGAGTAACCAGCGATGCCGGAGAAAGCTCAGCACTGGTTTAGTACAGACGTAAGTGTTTAAAAATGCAAGATGGTGAAATTTTTAAAATATGTTCGACATAAAACAGGCATTCAAAGTTTTTGCAGAAACCGGCTATGCTTACGGCAAAGTTGTTTGAGTTGTGAGCCAAAGTACGTGAGTTAGATCATGGTCTGATTCTAACAAAATAGAAGAGACCAATTTCCAAGAAATTCTAAAGATATATGTACAATCAGCAAAAGTAGAACAAATTTAAAGCATTCCACTTTCTCACACTTAAATAATTTCAAACTTAAAACATTTGTTTTTCCACATTATAACTACGAGACTAATTACAGCTTTGCCCAACATATTTCTTAGCGATCAAATTTCATTTTGTACGTGACAAATATGTAAAGATGATTTGTAGAAAATAATTAGGAACGAATAATTAAGTCAGTCTAACTTAAGTTTTGACGGAAAAGGTTTGGAAAAAGCTGACTTCGGTTACAAAAGTAATAAATAAATGTATATCAATACAAAGATTGTTTTTTTTTTGGAACCCAAACGATTTACTTAATTCGTGCTGCATACACGGAATTGAAGCCAAAGTTGGGAAAAATAGTGTAGTTGAAGACAAGACGAAACGAAAAACAATGTGGAATATAATCGCACAAAAATTTAAAGAATAGGATCCCAATTTTACGCCCTTCCAAATCAAGGGCAAGTGGAAAGTTTTGGATGGGCGGAACAAAGCGACTTACAGTTTCGACAACTAATTTATATATTCTTTGTGTGTAGCTGTAACTAAAATAAGTTTCTTTAGAGGACAAAGGAACAGATTCTAAAGAGAGCCGGTATAAGCTTTCACCCAGGTATTTTTATACCCTAGATGAAATCTATAGGGTATACTAAGTTTGTCATTTCGTTTGTAACACCTCAAAAAAATGATCATATAGCAAAATAGATTGGACACCCACACATAATATTAAAAGTTATTTTGATTTTTGCATATCCGTCCGTCCGTCTGTGCGCACGATAACTCCAGAACGCGTATACTTAAAAAAAAGTAACATTAAGTTCGAAAATAAGACAAATCTTTCGTGGGGTTGCCATACAAAAATTTCGTTTTCCACTATATATTTGGACACTGCCTGAGAACGCGTTGACGTAGAGAGCTGAAATTTGCTACATGGTGTTTTCATTGTACTAGCAAACAAAAATTTAAAAAGTGGACTAAATCGGGCAACTCCTTCTTAGGGTTGCCATATAAAAATTTAGGTTTTTTACGTATACTTTGAAAACGATCAGTCCAAGACATTTTTATTGTACCAAAAACTTCTTCAGAATACGAAATCCTATAAAATTGGTTATAATCATTTTTTCTGTGCGACAAACTGTTCTAGAAATATATGCGAAAAACCACTTCAAAAATTCAACTTGCATAGATATATCGGTGACCTTACGAAATTTTATACAGGCATTCATATAGGGTATCATATTGGTCCTACACCAATTCTAGCTTTTTTACTTGTTTATTTATAGATTTGCTTGAACACCATGAAGAAAATTTCACTGTTTCGCCCGATTTTGGACCATTGGACAAAATGTCGAAGATATCTGCAATAGAAGATTCTTCCACCCCCACGCCAGTAAAAGCACGTGGAGGTTTAACTGTTACCAAATAGATACTGGAATGGAGGGAGCAAAGGGCGGGACAATTCAAATCATGGGAAGCAAGGGTGCAACGGGCAAAAAAATCTAAGGCTAAATACAAAAACAGAAAGTCAAGGGCATATGAGGAGCGGATGGAACAGATAAGGCGAAACAAGGTATATTAGAAGGATTTTTGAATTATTTTCAAAATAAAAACACTTGATTAATTATATATTAGTTTTTTATTCGGTGCTGCATTCAGTTGTACACAAAGTTGATTTCGTCTGGTGGTATCAGCTGGTAGACTGCTGTCGAGAGTAGAGCTGAAAGTATCCGGATTATCCGAGATAATTAGGATCCGATTCCGCAAATCCGGGTACCCATATAATCCGGATCCTAGTATCCGGATCCCAACTATTCGGATCTGGATCCAAACTATCCGAATACGGATCCAGACCAGGTAAAAAAAAATCAAAATTTCCTCCAGATTGCATTGTTTCATTGAGAAAATATAAATGTCACGATATTTTCATTTTTCAATGAGAGAGCACAATTTCGAAGCTTTTTTGCTTAGTCTGAATGGGCATAGTTCGGATCCAGATCCGGGTAATATGGATCCGTATCGGGATAGTTAGGATCTGGATCTGCATAGTATGGATCTGGATCTGGATAGTTCGGTACTCGATCCTGATAGTTCGGACCGGGATCTCAGGAATCGGATACTTCGCAGATCCGGGTATCCGAATATCTGGATATTAGCAAATCGGGATCCAATTTTCAGCTATAGTCGAGAGATACTACACTCTGTTCAACATTTTCCTCCATTGGCTGTATTTCCAGTGTAGCAAGGTTGCCACCACATAAATTGCGTAATACAACACATACTCTTACAAAATGACACATTTTATACTCCCTCTTGGTTTGCAATAATATATTTGTCTGAATCTCTGTTTGTGGCAAAACAGAAACATGTTCAATTATAGGAGTCAAATGACCATTATCTTTGAATGGTATGATTATCATCTCGGAACATATATACACTGAATCCGTTAATATATAGTAGGATCCGCAGTGCTTTCTAGTTTGGAAAAATATCCAAGTTTTCGAATACCTAATTGTCATGTGTCGTTCCCACAATACCACAAACATTCCGATAATTTTTTTTTCGTGACATATTCCTTGCATTTGGATACTTATAATATTTTCCCGATCAATATAGAAATCCTTAAAACCTTGCGTTCCATCTATGGGACCTATATATCGAAAGAAAACTTTTATGTATTAGATTAAACATACCCAAAGCACCATGAAGTCCAGTTTTGGCTATAATATCGTTCGCAGCAATTTTTTTTTCTTCATCCGTAGGTCAGCGAATGACAGAGTTTAACATATTGCTAACAAAGTATATCACTTTCGTAATTATAAGACTAACAGTCCCAACTGACACATTAAATCGGTCTGTAGTATCCCTGAACGAGCAAGCTTTATGACCGACAAACAATAAAAATAACGCGATATGCATTTCCGGACTTTGGTGCTGTCTAAAGCCTTAAATTCTTTTGAAGATAACAATTTTTTGCACAAATTATCAAAAATGGTGCAAGACACTAGAAAATGTGTAATACATTATTTATGGCATATATGTTGGAACAACTTCTTCCAAAAAATTTTGTCGATGCCGTGTCTTTCATGTTTACATAAATTTAAGGCCACAGTATCTTCGCAATCACTGTCGCCAGATTCTGCTGATGAACTTATAAAATAGAGTTATCGAAATTTTTAATGTTCTCGCAAAATATAAATTCTACTAGCTCGAAATCCATGTTCACAAATATTTAATTTTTAATAAAGAACGCTCAACAATTTTCTATAGAACAATTAGATTGGTTCGATGAAAACGCCCTGTGAAACACTACTTAATATTACCTCTACGATATGGCAGCTATTTACTCGGGGTTTTGTGCATTCATTGAAGAGTTAAATAATAATTAAGCGGCATCTCGAGCGATAACTTAAGCCACTCGCTCACAGAAATTTTAAATGTAGGTATAGTGCAAAATTTTCAATGTATTATAAAGCCATTTTCCTCAACAAGTAAAGGGTAAATTATATATAAATTATAATTATGTGAACCTGAAATCTGAAATACAATACAAAAATGCTTTATTGAAAGACCCTGGGCGAGGTCACGTCCATAAACAGTGGTTCGACAGTAGTTATTAATTATTAGCGTATATACTTACAAAACACAAAAAAATTTAAATAATATAGCGCTTAAAAACAGGTAGAAGCAACACATCTGAGGGCCAGACTTAGTAAGATAAAGATATACGTATGTATATAAATTTATTTGGTGCTTTTATTATAGTTGTGCTAGCAGCTGCTCCAAGCTAGCAGGCTTTCACGCATTTCAGTATAATACCATATCACAAAAAGGTCACTGAAACGAACCTGTATATAGCGATACCTTTGTAGAACTAGGTTTTTATATAGGAAAGTTTCCTTCGCTTATAGTTTATAGGTACTTTTCGAATCGATATTATAATGCTCTACTTATAATATGATAATATAGATTCATTGAAGATTCCTACAACCTCAAACCCGAATATCCTATTCGAATTCTAGAAACTTGAACTGGCTTATCGGGAAAACCTTTAGTCTCACGTGAGCAACGGAAGACTATTGATTGTACGTGTATCAAACAGAAGCCTTTAGTTGGTATAGTATGTGTGTAATGGAAAGCTATTCTATAATCCGGTATGTGAAAAAGGAGAGCTAGTGGTAGTACGTGAACAACGGTATACACTAGTCAGTATGTGTACAATGGCAAGTCATCCCGTCACACCCCTCAATTAGATTTAGGAAGTCTAAGCTAATTACACTAATATTTACTCATTTTACATTTATAATAGGGACGCAAGGCAATAAAGCAAGTAATTAAATTCAACCAGGTGTTATCATTTGGATCCCTTTCTCCACCGAAGCTGCCCAGAGTCAAATTTCGACGTTTTGCTACCAACCGAACTATTGGCGTCGGAGCACACCCCCCCCCCCCCTCCACTTTAGTAATCTTTTTGCTACTTGAATATGTTGCTAAAGACATCTGAATAGATACCTTATTGCTTTGCTTCACTTTTAGCTGCCATCTTAGTATATATTCTATTTTAAATGTTTAATGTTTCAATGCAGTTCACTGAAATAACATTTGCCAACTTTACATATGAAAGACAATTATTTCATCTGGGACCAGATATATCTCCATAATTTCTGCATGATAAAGTCGTGCTGAACTATTTTCACTCTTATCATCTTTTTACACTAGGTATAAAATTATTAATGTCTGGATGATCAAAATCTACACAAATGAATTTATCCATCTCTTCGGCTTCTTCTCGAACAACTATTAAACCCTTTTGTGACATCTCATTTAAGAACATAGAGAATTTCTTATATGTTGTTTGCTTTTTTTTAAACGATGTTGTCAAAGCTCAGTTGATACCCTATGATGCCGTAGCAAGCCTTGGCAGGAAAGGAATAAGAGGTAGGGAATTGGGGATTATTGGGTTGAGTCAAATAGGTGACGGTCCGCATTACGCTTGAATATTTGTGGCTCATAGTTGAGGGGGAAAACAGATGATGGCAAACTGTTCCACATTCGTACTGTTCTGTTTACGAATGATTCACAGAATTTCACGGTACGGCCAAATTTGACTTCAAGGGTGTAAGGATGAGCTCGGATTACAGCACGTGTGGTGCGCATAGGAAGAATTCTGCAAGATCAGGCTAGAAATTTCGTCAAATTTCAAATCTATTTGCTTGGAGTAACGTGAAGTCTATAAGAATTACTTCTACAGAAAAATAATTTTTGATTAAATTTCAAGGCAGTCAGAAAGGCGCAAATCTTAAGATTCCATCCATATGTTCTTCGACCTTAATCGCCTCCTTAAATATTTCATCATTTTCATTCGAATTTTCTAAGTGCATATTAGCTGTGTTCTTTTGTGAATGTACCTTGTTATAGAACTCCCATATACTGCAAAGAACAATTTGTTCTGTCGATCTAAGCGAACTATTTGTACTTTTCGTTTCATTTAAATCTTTCTAATAAAATGTACGGGGCGTTCTTTTGTGTATCTTTTTTTTCACTGTTCTGCGGACACAAAAGAGCACAGCCTTTATCTATGGGGATTTTGTCATCCTATTTCTTATCTAAATCACTCTGTAAACCATAATTTAATTCCGACAACAAACCTACTGTGTTGATAAAATCTAACAGTTCTACTTGACAAATCTCAGAAAACTACATTATAACAACAAACTAAGGAAAGATTTTTTACGCAAGAGAATGAGATTATCTATTGAAAATAAATAAAATGCCAAAAAAAAGTAGGAAAGAGAATCACGTTTTCAGTAAAATTTTCATTTTAAATTGAAATAATTGATCATAAGTACTTAAAACGCTTTTATTTATATAGAACTACATCAAAGATCTGATTACTAAGTTTACAAAAGAAAAGAAAAAACGTATACATAACAAAAATAATAAAAAGAAATGTAACTTTAACTAAAAAACTTTTTGAAATATGAAAGTCAATGCAATCAAAGTGGTTTTTAAAGAGACGAGACATTTATGAAATCGGCTCGTGCAAACCATAGTTCGTACTATGCTGAGGAATGACGAAGAAGTCATGGTTCCTCGAGGAGCGCACAGGAATAGATAGATTGAAAGAATTTAAGAGCTCAGGGGAATTTATCGCTCCTTGTATACACTGAAACAGAAAAACAACTCTACAAGCTTTTCATTTATTTTCAAGAGAATCCAATGGAAAGAGTTTAAGCCTATCAACATATGGAGGTAGAATAATAGGGTTATCCGAATGAAGTCCACACAGGGCAAAAAGATAGAATCTCCGCTGCACAGCCTCAATACGATTTAAGTATACAGCATAAAACGGAGACTAGACTGGACTGGCGTACTCTAAAATAGGTCTAACGAAGTGCAGTAAAGGACTTTCATTATGAATGGATCACTAAACTCTTTTGACCATCTCTTTACAAACCCCAGTGAAGCATTAAGACTGGCAACGATTGTATTAATATGATCCTCGAAGGAAAGACGAGTATTAAGGAAGACTCCCAGATCTTTGGTTTTGTCAAGTCTAGTTAATAAACATTCATCTAAAGTATAACTGAAGTTCAATGACCATCTTTCACGAGAAAAGGGCATAGCAGTACATTTATTGATGTTGAGGGGAAGACAGTTAATAGCGCATCATTTATGAAAGATGTCTCAGTCCAAATTTAGAATTCCACACTCGTTTTCATTAGAAAGAATGCGTAAGATTTTGGCATCGTCAGCATAGCAAAGAATTCTTGAATTAGTCAAAATCAGAGATACTTACATCATTAATGAAAATAATAAAAAGAAGTGGTCCGAGATGGCTGCTTTGAGGAACACTTAGAAGTATTATCTATTATGTCAGTAAGAGCTTCGCGAAATATAACTCACTGCGTATGATCCGATAAATAAGAATGAATCCAATTGGCAAAGACAGAAGGAAAACCGAGAACAGTCAACTTATGACAAGCTTTTATGATTGATTCGGTAAAAAGATTTATTAAAATCCGTGAAAATGCAATCAACTTGCTTTCCGCTTTCAATTGCAGAAATGCAGAAATTAGTAAACTCTAACAAATTAGTCGTAGTATATTTGCCTTTCATAAAGCCATGCTGAAAAGAGCGCACGAGAGGCTTGCAGTGGAAGTACAAAACATCGCAAACCATGGCTTCAAATATCTTACCAATAACCATTAAATTAGCAGCGGGTCTGTAGTTAGAAATGTCGCAATTATTTATTATTTTCTTTTGTCAAAATCGGAATTACTCATTCTTTCATGAAAAATCACAATTTCCTTAAAAACTATATTGTAAATCGAAGCCTTTTTCTTTTAATAAAAAAGAAAATCATAGCTTTGTGGTTGAACGTTGTAATTGTTGCTTTCATCAATAATTTGCAGTCACCTTCAGCAGCAGCAAGTAAAACAAAATATAATTATTTGAATAAAAAATCCGCAAAATCTCTACTTGACTTTCGTCAAACGTCCGCCACCATCTTAGCTTGTAAAAAACTATTCAGTTAAATCTCAAATGTTTGTTTTTTGTTTCAACTACTTTGAACTATAAAATATCTTTTTCAAGTTTTTCCTTCTTGCTTCCGAACAATCTTACATATATTTTTTCTTAATTTTATTTATTTTTTTTTTTTGTGTTTTAATTAAACAGAGAAACACAAAACACATAATGATGAAAATGTACGGAAAATTGTTTTTTGATTTTTCTTCGTTTTGAAAAATCCTTTTTTTTGCGTTTTTTGTTAAAATACAATAATTTTTTCTAAATATATTTCTTTTGTACAGTTAAAAATTTGATATGATTTTTTTAAATTTAATTTATAATTATAATAGATAGAACCAGAAGTTTTTTAATTAGAAATTTAAAAAAAAAATAGTCTTGAGCTATTTTATCCAAAAGTTGGTCCGTAGGAATGCAATGATGGATGTGTGTATCTTCATTACTTTCTCTATGGGCGTGTGATTGCGTGTTTTTGTATTGTATATATATATAGTGTTTGGGGTGTCCTTATGTATGCGTAATCATTTGCAATAATTTCTGAGATATCATTTTTTATATATACCTATATACATTTCTTTTTCTTCTTATTATTATTATTCTTCATTGCTTTTTAAAATATGCGTTCATATAACAATAACTGCGACTTGTTTTATTCGCTAGTTGCCTCATTTCTTTGTTTATTGTTTAGTTTTGTTTTTATGTTTGTTTTTTTCTTTAAATAAACACGAGCCTTTTGTTTTGTTTTGTATTATACTCACCCGAGTATTTTAGAATCGGTAAAAATATTAATATCAAAAGAAAACTTAAAAAAATAATTTCTGTGTTTCAGTATATGTGATTTTAGTGTGTTTGTGTTTGAGTTGAAAAAATAATATTGGAAAAGTATGATAATTTGCTTGCTGTTGTGTCGCTTTTTATTTTTATATTGTTTTCTTTTTATTATTATTACGATAGTAGGAAGCAATTATTATGAGCCCGTGTTTGCAACTAGCTCAGAAAACGCGTTTTCAAGACAATTCTTAAGTTCTGCATATATTACAACTAAGACAGACTGCTCATCTCGAGACATCAACTGAACCTTTTTCATTGTTCCAGCCTAGATTATTAAGATTTCGAACTATATATTACACCATTTGAATCAGAAAAAAAAACTGCGTTGAATTGTCTGGTTCTCATATCTCTACGATGAAAACAAAATAATTTACGCCACTGAAAACACCTCTATACTTTTTACAGTAACTTCGACTTGATTTGCAGTAATAGGGTCAAAATCCGGATGCCCGCGGCTACATCGAGACAGGCCGTACTAGTAGAGTGAGACCTCCTGAAGCCAGATTGCAGTTTAGAGCGCAAATTGCATGAGCTAACATGTGACACAATTTACTCCGCAATTAGAATCTCAAGGATCTTAGATATTGTCGGCAGTACAGTAATGGGTCTCCAATCAGAGGTATCAGAGAGGGAGCTAGTTTTCGGGATTGGGGTGATTAAACCAACTTTCCAAAGGTCAGGAAATTGTGAAGAGGACAGCAATCTATTCAGCAAGTGAGTGACAATGGGCTGGATGAACGGCAAAATTAATTTATAGAATTTTAGTTGTGTTGTGTTTGATTTTATCTTACGGAACGCAATCACAATATCAGAGAGGATGCAGATTCGCACCGGAACGAAGTGGGGAGGGAAAATGCTGAGAATTACCAGAACTGTCACTTACATCATCAGATAACAGTGTAGGGCTGAAAGGACAGAAATACACAGTATATCCTTCCGGATCGAAATCAGGCTGAGACTTTGCTTTAGACCCCAGACCAAGGTCGTTAACCTTGTTTCAACTGATATTATTGTCCTCCCTAACACGTTTCATCTTGTCATCTCTCAGTTTAGCTCTGATCATATAAGCAGCCTGTCTACGCAAACGATGGAATTCATGCAGATTGATAGCTGTTTTGTTACTCTTCCATTGCCTATAAGCAAGGTCACGGAACTGACATTTCAGGAGGATTTCCGTATATTTGAATATTATGTCCTTGACCGTACGAATTTTGATGGATTTGAGCAGGACATGCCTTTCAAAAATAGAACATAAAGAGTTAGAAAAATAATGAGCAGCAGCGCTAGGGTCCGAATTATTGAAAATAGGGGACCAGTCAGTTCCTGCAAGATCAGCCTGAAGAATATCATTCTGGATAGCTGAATAGTTTCTTAAAAGCTCTCCAATGACTGGGAGCTTGACAGGGGATATTAAAAGAGGCGAATAGTAATTCATGATCGGAGATGCCAGGACACTGGCCAGAGAAAATAAGCTGAAAATCAGGGAAAAAGATGAGCAAATCAAGGGTAGTAGCAGAAGTAGAGCCATGTCGGGTAGAAATATTGTTGATGAGTCCAAGACCCTTCTCACTCCGCAGGTCACACAATAAGCGGAAGATAGGCGGAAGTAAGCGCAATATCAATGTTCAGATCACCAATCAAGAGGCGTGAACGTCACCGTATATCTATATATAGTCACCAAAGTGACAGGCTCAGCACCAGATTCACGTCCAGTAACCTGAACTGCTAGGATCTCCCAGCTATTGTCAATGAACCTGAACGAGACCCGGGATTTCATAGTATCAACCACATAGACTGCAACACCCCACCTTTCTTAGCAGTTCTGTCGAGCTTATGAAGTCTATAAGAAGGTAAACCAAGCATTCTTGAACAGTGATGTTTCTTAGCATGAAATTGTAAGAAACATAGATATCAATTTACTTATACAAGATATTTGTAAAAATTAATATAGAAAATGTGTTTTATATAATTTTTATTTTTTATAATAAAAATTTACTCTAACTAACCAATTTTCTTTATGATAAAAAAATAATTAAGTATTTTATAAATTTTTATTAGACTTTTTATTAGAAGCCCACTGTGTTATTAAGACGGTCATGCTGTCAATGTTGTAATTGTATATCAATGGAGAACAATCTTGCTACAAGATATTCAAATTTAATATATCAGATCAAAAGCAATATACATTTTTGAGTATATTTCTTTTAGAATGACTCAAATCCATCAAAAAATGACAAAGTTTAAAATAACGGAAATTGAAAACGACCGCGACCCGCGAATCTGGTGATGACGTTACGATACACAATACGCACGATGTCTGCACAATATAATATATATAAGACGACATTTTATGAAATAAATCCAAAACAAATCCAATCTCCAGCACTAGACGGCGAATTTTCTTGTGTATCGTAACGTCATCAGCCGATCGATCATGTTAGACGCGTTTTTGAGAATGCGGCACTAAAAACGCTATAACTTCGTCGTTTTTTATCTGATTTCAATAATTCCTTCACTAAATTAATTGTTATTTTTTTTTTTTTGTGACTATGATTCTGCATGATTAACTAAAAAAGTCGTTGTTCCTCATTGGTAATAAATACATCAACCCAAACATTTTCATCAGTTAGTTATTTCTAAGATAAGAATCAGATCGACGAAAATGTCACCAAAATGGTACGGCGACCTTGCTCATAAACGGGTTTCCGAGCCATTATTATTTAAGAATTGGCAAAACTATCCTGGAATTGCACAAGCAAAGTATGTTTTAATATTTTTCCTCTAAAATATCAATCCCAATCGTTGCAAGCTTCTGCGTTGTTTTTATCAAAATTCACTTCGATTCTTCCTACTTCATTAAATAATGTTTAGCACTGGCCAAATCTACAAGATTCTCAATATTATACACCTTCCCCTATTGGTATCATAATTTATGTAGATATCTACACCTAGTGGGTACTAAATAATATAAATCGTGGACTACACAGTCTATTCGAATCTACTAGCCACAAAACTTCACACTCCTGTTTCTTGGATCTTATTCGGATCTTGTAGCTGCTAAAATTCACATTCATGTTTCCACATTCTCTTTCTACATAAAGTCGAACAGTGATCCTAATTCAAGACTATGTCAATATGTGAAATATGTAAACATAATGGTTTGCAAAGACATTTTTGAACATAAGTCCTCGGGTGATTTTTGTACATACCTTAAATTTAGCAGTTAATGCTAGTGCTAGTGTCTCTCATAAAACAATAGGTTTTTTTTTATTTAGTTTAACAACTACATGTGTATTTTTCTGTGCAAAAAAATTATTGAACTTTTCGACCCAGCGATCAGAGAGGTCTCATTGGTATGGTTATCTCTGATTGCCTACCATAGAAGTTCAATGTTGGAGGTCACACCAATTTTTCTGTGCCTCCTAAAAGGCGATCAGTTAACCAAAGGCATCCATTTTAAGCTGAAAAAAGTAGGTTGTTCATGAGTACCTCGAGGAAATTTCAGTGAAAAAGTAGGTTGTTCATGAGCACCTCGAGGAAATATCACATAGAAATGTTAATGTGGCAAATACCAGTGTTCTGCAAAGTGAAAAAATAACTTTTAAATTACTGCTGGAATGGAATTTGGAAAAGTGCTGGCAGACAGTTTTGCAAATGAGTTCATCTTAAGATTTTAACTAAGAATCGTAAATAGTTGTGGTAAGCACGAAATTTTCTAGTGAAGCATTTCCAATAAATGTTATTTATGCCGAGAGAACAGTGTAACAATTTATATATATGAGGCCTTTTCAAATTTTTAATATTCTTTTGTAAAATCTTCTCGTTATTTCATTTTTATTTCTCCGTGTATATTTTAAAAGTGTACAAAAACAAGTAGATACGTGTGTGTTCATCTTTCACTTCTAACCAGAGACGGTAACAGTTATGAATATTTCACAAAAAACAAAAACTAGCGCGAAAATTTATTTTCAAAATTAAAATTAAAAAAGATTTCCATTTAAAAAACATTGTTACTTCGCCGTGATGAGATAGAGGGTAGAGGTGCTTCCAGAGCCTTCAAACGGGTGAAGTTCTGTAGAAAAAAAATAAAATTCCTAAAACACGTATAGTGAAAAAAATAATAAGTTTTATGCAAGAAAATACGATATAATGGCACTAAAACCTTGAAAAACTCTCAAAGAAAATTTCACTTTATACATGTTAAGTTGTCAGAACGAACATGAAGCTTGTAGCACTCATTGTAGCAGATTGCGCTTCATGAAGATGAAATAGAGCTTGTAGCGTATAGCTTGTAGTGGTTAGCTCTCGATGTAGATTGGACCTATTAGTCTTTCGTTCGTAGCTGTTCGTCTTTGAATAGTGTACGAATTTTTTAGATTTTTCTTGTGTTTTTATATAGTAGATGGTAATTTTGGTATACATATTTATTTGAGTGTTTGATTGTTCAATGCTAAGCAACCTGGTTATTATGATGCTTTTATATGTTTGTTGTGTCGATTACTCGCATAAATGAGAAAACATACAATTTCGAGTTTTAAAAGTGAGCTGTGTTTTTTTGCATATTCGTCCGGGTTAGGATCAGAAATAATTTCCGCATTAAATTATTTCGATAGAGAGCTATGATTTAAAATATTTTTGGCAAAATGCAAATTTTTTTTTTTTTTAATAATTCTTATGTTAAACATTGATCCATATAGGTTCTAGGTTCATAATTTCACTCTTTTTATCTACATTTTTCATTATTCCAATGCTATGTGATTGAAAATTTGTATTTGCCAAAAATATTTTAAGTCATAGCTCTATCGAAATAATTTCTTCTGATCTTGACCCGGACCCATAATGCGAAAAAAACACAGCTATTCGCTGCGTTTTTTTATCTCTCTGATCTGATCCTGTTCAATTTTATGTACGTAAAACAACAACACTGGATCACGGATTGTTGTTGTTTTACGTACATAAAATTGAGCCGGATAAGATCAAAGAGATAAAAAAATGCAGCTATTGTTTCTAAGAAGTTGGTCAGCGATCATAAATTTTTTTTTTACCTATCTGATTTTCCGACATAAAATCGAAGGTTGGACAAACAAACTGACTTAACAAATTTTGTTCTAGGATTCTTTCAGTAGAGCCCCATACAATCAACGATTAGCCACCCGTTGATTTTTCATAGCGATATTTATTCAAGCCTGAGTTGTTCAAAATTTTTACGATTGTAGGGAAACATTAAATTTTTCTTAGAAACTTACTTGCAAATTGTTCTTAAAAATTTGAATAAGTAACTATTCACCGACAATGGTTCAAACGATTTGGTGAATTGATTCTTGTGGTTCACTCTTTCGCCCACAAGGGTACAAGCATTCAGTTTTCTTAGAATGATTTGACAAATTTTTCATGCACTATTGGTGGCCGACTACGTTTCCAAAGGATTATATTGATTCAGGTGCCTTGGCTGGTCTGGCTCGCTTAAGATATTTATGAGCGTTGGAAAGCATACATTTTACAAAATTTTAAAAGCGACTTCTTCCGACTTCCCTCGAACATTTTTGTTGTGCTACCATTATTGAGTTGTATGATTGATTGGAGGAGCAGATATAAAAGATAAAAAAAGGTCTAGAACTTCTTTCTAGTATAGATTTACTTAGAACCAAGTTTTATTTAATACGTAAATAATCAAACCTTTAATTATTTTCCCCACTTTTTAAAACTTTTAAATTCAGTTTTAATACCAACCACGAAAATTTCAATGGATGGAAAATCCTCAACAGCTTTATGGAAGCCAAGCATAATGAATTCGCAGAACTCTTTCTTTATACACATTAGAGCTTACATCAAGCCTAACTTTAAAGGCTTAATGATACAAATGTTTCTTTCGGTCTTACACTTCAACTAGTTATTGTAAGGGTAGGTTGTATACAGGGTGTTGCGACCTAGGTGGTCCATAGAGCAGGAGGTTATAATACTGACCTAGACAAATACAAAATTGTATGACTGGGGGTCCATATCAAGAGTTTCGGAGTTACAAGGATATGTTAAAGAGGGATGATGGTAAAGAGATATATTAATGGTAATGAAAGTGTCGGATAGGTACGAATATGGAAATAAAAATGAAAGAGACCACTACAAACCCCTCAGACAGCGAAAAATACTTAGGGTTAGACTCTTGTAGAGGAGAAACGCGCCAAAGAGGTACCCACCAAGAGACAAGCAATGAATACATGTACCCACACATGCAATCACAAGAATGTCCTTGCAAAAATGGTTGCAGTAATAATGTTACTGGTACACGTGCGTTTATATAGAGTATAGCCTAGATAGTTCAAGGAAAAAATAAATGAAAGATTAGATCAACAAATGTATTGTATAAAAAAATGCATACAAAAAACAAACTGAACGTTTGAAGATAGGAAAATTTCTGATGAGTCACGTGGTTGTGACGAAACTTGTTAAGTAAGCCCAAATAGGAGCATTCATAATATATGTGCAATAGTTTCAAGTTATATACATTACTTAACTTAACATGGTTAAACAACACATAGGGTTAACAGATTTTCAGGGGTTGCCACGTAGGCTCCTGTTTGGCTATACTTAATAAATTTCGTCCCAGCCAAAGGCCTCATCAGAAGTTTTCACATTTTGCACAAAAAAACACAAACAAACAAATCAAATTATGAAAAAAATCTGCAAGTGCTAATCTAATGTCATCTGTGTCCAAGAAACTATCTTGGAGCAGCATGATGAAGCGTTGTACTGCAGATGGAGCACCATTTTTCCAGCGCCGAGGGCCGCTTAGTTTAGCAATGCATTTTTGTTATGTTGATACAATATTTAATTTTGCTGCTCAATAAAATATTCTTCAATCCATATGTATGCCTTAACAACGCATTAATTCATTATTGTTGCTCTTCTTTTTTCTCTACTCTTCTTTTTAATATTGATTTTGGTTTTAATTTTTTTTTTTTTTAGTTTAATTTTGATTTTTGTTTTAATTTTGATTTCAATTTTAATTTTGGCTTTGATTTTAATTTTGATTTGATTGATTTTAATTTTAATTTTTATGCATAAAACCTGTGCATTTTTCCACTGCTATTTATGTTGATTTTATAACTTTTCCTGTAGTATATTGCAACTTTTGATTTTCCCTTGTATACGCTAATGTAAAAGATTGTAAAATTTATAGTTTTATTCCTACCAGTAAATATTTAATAATAATTAATAATACTAATTTGCTAAGCCCATTGGACCATTTCTTTCATTTCTTTCCACGAACACTAAACTAAAATATATGATCATTTTGTAACGGCTAGAAAAAAGAATCCTGCAAACTAACTAATAACTAATATTGAATGAAGGTCAAGTAGCCGCTGTTTAATTAGTAGACAGGAGTTAGTTATATTAATATCATACTACCTATAATTACTGACTTTTATAGGCCTAAGTATACAGATATCTTTAAAATTACGCCATATATTCCTCATGCAAGGCTCAGCATCCAAGTAAATTGTAAAAGTAGTTGAATTTGAAGCATTTTAACATTTTGTTTAAATACAAGATTACACATGCCTTTTAGTGGAAAACTACCATCTTGAATACGCCTTGTTACTATTAATGTTTCAAGTATTTCTGTAAACAGACACCAAGCATCATCCAAGGAATAGTGCGAAAAATATGTTAATGGTAATGACTTTATACCACAAGCCACACCTGTAAAAAATTACCTTATATGTATGTACAATTCTGCTAGTCACTCCTTATACTCGTACATTTAGTTTGTCGCTTCACTAATTAATTACAAAGAAATGAGTGAATGCACGCTCTCTTACAAGTTTCCTATAATTTTCAATCAATTGTACTGAAAACCAATATTTGTAAAATACAATTCAATTTGTTGGATTATTCCGAATGAGGCATGGTAATGAAGAACACCCATTACTTAAAAGCAAAGTGACCAGGAAATGAAATGCTTACCCAACTAATTGTTATTGCCCATTTCTAATTATCTTGTATGTTACCCAAAATTTATTACCTTCCAAAGAATTTCGTGGAATAACAATAAGTATGTGATTAAGAGAAATTCATGAGGATAGGTACCTACATAAATTATGACCACGTTTAAGTTGCTGGCCTTTAATAAAACAGTTAGAAAAGATTAACATCTACACTGAGTTTCCTTAATGTACGAAAAAACAGAGAACAGTGTAGCTGTACCATTAGGAGGAAATTACGAAAGATGGAAATTTGATAAATTGCAACAATTGAATAAGATTCGTATGCACAAGGAAAAAGACTGTCCTACGACCAAATTCTATGATACAATTTTTTTTATACATTCATGTATAAATTCAATGATGATACCCCTTTAGGAAAATTTGATTGTTAAAGAAGTTATTCGCATCTATTTCAAGAACGGTTCGTGGGACAGTAAAAATAATGATAACCAATTTCGTAGCATTTTAAAATCCGGGAAACGTCTTTATAGTCCAGTCAAATAAGCCGAAAAAATGCTAAAGATCGCATTTAATTTGTTTCAGGCTGCAATTTTGAGGGTTGGTGTAGGGTGGTCCTGGGAGTATTGTCGCAAAAATACAGCCTCCCAGGACCAAAAAAAAGGGGTGAAAGACAATAAAAACACCCCCGAACGCATGACAATCTATTTGCCGTGCGTGCGGTTTGGAAGAGGTAAAATTTTTGAAAAAATTAAAAATGCTATATTATTCAGAATATGATTCTAATTAAAAAAGTCTATGGTGGCCACGCCCTATCTCGTAAGGGCGCGTCAGGAAAACCAAAAGAAGCTAAGGGTGGACACTTTGCTATATCCACTAACATGTGTCCGATTACTTCAATTCTGCAACATTTTCGTTCAAGAACTAGCAACCAAAAGAAGCGTGAATTTTTCAATGATGGAATGGAAAATCGAGGGGAGTGAAGAAAGTTATCGGACTATATGTTGAGCAATATTTGGGCTCATGTTTTGCTGTGGTGACGTACTTGGAACATTTTTGAATTTTTCTTAGAATTTTGGCTGGTTGTGCAAAGCGAGCCGAGATATGATGATTTTTGCTTTGAATTTTTTCTTTTTAGTTCAATATGGCTGCAGCTTTGCGCATTCGATGGTTTTTAGGGTTTTAGGTGACCGGGATTGCGTAGGCGTGGAAGAAAATAATGTTATGTGATTGTGTACATTTGTTGTTTGTTTTTAATTGTTGTAAAGGTAGGATATGGGATTGCAGGCTACACAGGAAGAATAAGATATAATAAATTAATGGTATAGACTAGATGGGTGGGATCTGGGTTGGTTAGCTGGTAAATAGAAGCGTTACCTTATTTCAAAATTTATTACTGACAAATCATAGTTATATAAAATTTGCAGGTTCTTTCTTTTTTAAATTTAATTAAAAAAGGGTTTACTAATTCCCAATATGATATAGTGCAATAATTGCCTCTTGCAACTTTCAAATCAAATAATCAAATCAAATTAAAAAGGATTTGTTTAATCATATTGATTCTACTTTGTGTGGGCACTTGGTGGAGCATGCTACACATTATGTAAGGTGTTATAAATTTTAAGCAATTTAAATAATTTAAAAAAACACTTGGCAATTTATGTTCAACTTTATAAATGTATTTGTCATTTTATTAAAAAAACAAAAAACAAAAAATTAAAGCCGATGCGTTTCGTTCGATCAGAACATTATCAAGGCTAAACGACTACTAATTATCAATTTTGATTGTGCTGGCTAGATGCTCTGAGAGCTAATTTTAACAATAACAGGGTCTAGCAGATGGCTTCTGTTACTGAAATCAATTTGGTCATTAACTAGAAAAGTACCATTCTTCTGTTGCTTTCTGATTTCATAGATTTCGTACTTGTCTAATATTTTTCTACCTTTTAAGCAATGCACCAGTTCCATGTCCTTTAAATTAGCTGAATGTTTATTATCGCGTAGATGTTTTGCAAAGCCAGAGTTCGGGTTATTGGATTTACTAGATTTTATGTGTTCAAAAAATCTTGTCTTAAGAGATCTTTTTGTCTTCCCTATATAAACAGCTTGGCAATCGTTGCAGTTAAGCTTATAGACTCCACTTTTATCCACTTTGAACCCAAATTTTCAATCAAAAACTCGCTAGAATTGGTTAAAAAAAACTAAGGATTTATATATACCTAATAACGCTAAATTAATTTCATTTCATGTTAGTAATTTGTTTCCGTCGATTCCTCTAACTAAATTAAAAAAATGTTTTATACAAAAAAATTGAAACCGAAATCTTAGACAAAAATAAAACATTACAATTGATTAGTTTAATAGATCTGTGCATTGACCAAAATCATTTTCAATTTAACGGGAAATTTTACATTCAGAGTAATGGTTTGGCTATAGGTTCCGCTCTTTCACCTTTTCTATCAGAATTCTTAATGTGTAATCTAGAAAATGAGCTTTTTAATTCTGGTCCTCCTATTATGAAAAATATTTTATTTTGGCCTCGGTAGCTCAGTTGGTAAGCGCGCTGGCTACCATCCCTGGGGTCGTGGGTTCGATTCCCACCTCGACTTGGTCCTGTGCTTCTCCTTCCACCTAGTTTTCCTTCCATTTTCTGCATTATTCCTTAACCCTTGCTATTAATTAATTCTTAAAAACGACATTTAATTATGTTTTCTAAGGATATATTCGATATAACTTTGTAATTGACATGTGTCTATGTTATATTTTTAAGGGAAAAATGTTAGCTAATGCATCTATAATAATTTCTATAATTAATGATTCCTGGTATAATGATGTCTATGATTATGTTAATAATGATTTATGATCTATGATTGTTTCTAATGCTTGCCTAAATATATTATACATACATAGCTTATATGTAAATATGTAATATTTCCTGTCTGTAAGATTGTTAAATTCGGTAGACTGAATAAATAAATAAATAAATAAATAGATATGTAGACGATATTCTATGCATCTGGACGGGAACCGAACGACAACTTGAAAATTTTGTGAGTAAAACTCTAAATAAATTAGACCAAAATATTTTATTTACTGTAGAAGTAGGCAATAATAAAATCAATTTCTTAGATCTGACGCTTAAAATTAACAATAACAAATTATGTTACAATATTTTTAGAAAACCAACATTTTCTGACACTGTAATTCCAAGTAAATCTTGTCATCCTTGGAATACAAAAATGGCATCTTTTCACTGTATGATTGACAGACTATTAAAAGTTCGTCTTAGTGTAACTGATTTTAATAAAGAATTGTCCACCATCATGACTATAGCAATAAATAATGGATATAAAGAGAGTACAATTATCTGTATTCTAAAGAAAAAATGTTTCAATCAAGTTGTCGATTCCATTTACTCTTCAGTGCGGGGTAATAGTCTAGATGCCATATATAAGAAAATTCCACATATAGAAGGTTTATCTAATAAATTCAAGACTACTTTAAAAAATGCTAATATATGTAGTACCAGCCTTTTCCAATAGATATACTCTTAAAAATTTGCTATCCAATAATAAGATAAAACCTAAAATTGATAGAGTGGATAAAAGTGGAGTCTATAAGCTTAACTGCAACGATTGCCAAGCTGTTTATATAGGGAAGACAAAAAGATCTCTTAAGACAAGATTTTCTGAACACATAAAATCTAGTAAATCCAATAACCCGAACTCTGGCTTTGCAAAACATCTACGCGATAATAAACATTCACCTAATTTAAAGGACATGGAACTGGTGCATTGCTTAAAAGGTAGAAAAATATTAGACAAGTACGAAATCTATCAAATCAGAAAGCAACAGAAGAATGGTACTTTTCTAGTTAATGACCAAATTGATTTCAGTAACAGAAGCCATCTGCTAGACCCTGTTATTGTTAAAATTAGCTCTCAGAGCATCTAGCCAGCACAATCAAAATTGATAATTAGTAGTCGTTTAGCCTTGATAATGTTCTGATCGAACGAAACGCATCGGCTTTAATTTTTTGTTTTTTGTTTTTTTAATAAAATGACAAATACATTTATAAAGTTGAACATAAATTGCCAAGTGTTTTTTTAAATTATTTAAATTGCTTAAAATTTATAACACCTTACATAATGTGTAGCATGCTCCACCAAGTGCCCACACAAAGTAGAATCAATATGATTAAACAAATCCTTTTTAATTTGATTTGATTTTTTGATTTGAAAGTTGCAAGAGGCAATTATTGCACTATATCATATTGGGAATTAGTAAACCCTTTTTTAATTAAATTTAAAAAAGAAAGAACCTGCAAATTTTATATAACTATGATTTGTCAGTAATAAATTTTGAAATAAGGTAACGCTTCTATTTACCATCTAACCAACCCAGATCCCACCCATCTAGTCTATACCATTAATTTATTATATCTTATTCTGCCTGTGTAGCCTGCAATCCCATATCCTACCCTTTACAACAATTAAAAACAAACAACAAATGTACACAATCACATAACATTATTTTCTTCCACGCCTACGCAATCCCGGTCACCTAAAACCCTAAAAACCATCGAATGCGCAAAGCTGCAGCCATATTGAACTAAAAAGAAAAAATTCAAAGCAAAAATCATCATATCTCGGCTCGCTTTGCACAACCAGCCAAAATTCTAAGAAAAATTCAAAAATGTTCCAAGTACGTCACCACAGCAAAACATGAGCCCAAATATTGCTCAACATATAGTCCGATAACTTTCTTCACTCCCCTCGATTTTCCATTCCATCATTGAAAAATTCACGCTTCTTTTGGTTGCTAGTTCTTGAACGAAAATGTTGCAGAATTGAAGTAATCGGACACATGTTAGTGGATATAGCAAAGTGTCCACCCTTAGCTTCTTTTGGTTTTCCTGACGCGTCCTTACGAGATAGGGCTTGGCCACCATAAACTTTTTTATTTAGAATCATATTCTGAATAATATAGCATTTTTAATTTTTTCAAAAATTTTACCTCTTCCAAACCGCACGCACGGCAAATAGATTGTCATGCGTTCGGGGGTGTTTTTATTGTCTTTCACCCCTTTGTTTTGGTCCTGGGAGGCTGCATTTTTGCGACAATACTCCCAGGACTACCCTACACCAACCATCAAAATTGCAGCCTGAAACAAATTAAATGCGATCTTTAGCATTTTTTCGGCTTATTTGACTGGACTATTAGGACTGATCGTTTTCAGAATATATGTAAAAAACCTCAATTTTTGTACTGCAATACCTAGAAAGGGCTGCCGATTTGGTTCATATTTGAACCTGTATTTACAATTTTTATGAAAACGCCATACAGAAAATTTAAGATCTCTACATTGAGGCGTTCTCAGGCATTGCCCAAGTATATAGCAAAATCCTAAATTTTTGTATGGTAACCCTACGAAGGAGTTGCCCGATTTGTCCCATTTTCAAACTTAAATCTGCAATTTTTTTCAAAAGGCCGCGTACAAAATTGCAGCTCTCTAAGTGAATGGTTTCTCGAGTTATCGTGCGCACAGACAGACAGACAGACGGACATATGGACATGCAAAAATCAAGATAACTTTTAGTATTATATGCGTAAAGTTCAATCCAAATTTCATGTAGATTGTAAAAAGAATCTTTTTACTGCATCCCAAAATCTAACTGCTCAACATGAACTTGAAGATATTCAAATCTGCAGTATAAACCATTCTCTTTTATTTGTATTTATGTGGCCTGTTCTATGGAAAGCTTTTGTTCTGGATATCAGCTATTGCCTCTATTTCGTTGGGGGTCATGTAACCTGTACATGGAACTCCATGCAGTTGTTACCGAAGACAACAACCAACTATCGTCCTACACACTTTCCAGTTTTGTATACTAAACTTCATCCACGTCATTTTATTTACAATATACACTAGCGAGCAACTGGTTACGTCCACAATAAATTTTTATTATTTTCAGAACTCTGCGCAGGTATAGGATAAAATTCGTTTGCAAGGTTTTGCGAGGCTTACAATGCTTATTAATCTAGCGGTAATTTTCGTTCATTTACTTCTCTTTTTCCTTCTTTAAATCCTTTATTAAGAAAATTTGTGTATTTAAAGGCGCGCAACTGATTACTGACACCAGTCATTTTTCGTGTTTCGTTGTGTTGAAATTAATCTAAAAGTGAAAAAATTAATAATGTTGTAATTACACTAAAAACAGTTAAAATGAGCCGCATGAAAAACTTAAGTTCTGAGGAACAGGGAAAAATTAAAGCCTTAAAGTCAGAAGGATATTCTGCACGTGCAATTGGGTGAAAAATAGGTCGCAGTCATGATGTAGTGTGCCGATTTCTAAGAAATCCTCATAACTACAGCAAAAAATACAAGGGCGATGTTAAAACCGCAACAACTGAGAGGGAGCGGCGAGGAATCTTGCGACTCGCCTCCAATTCGTCAATAACTGTACATTAAATCGGTGCAGAAGCAGGCACTTCGGCAAGTGTGTGGACTTTAAGACGAATAATAAAGCAGTCTCCCAATTTAAAACGACTAAAATTAAGGAATAAACCCAACGTAAGGAAGGAAAAACGATATTTAACGAGGCACCACAGCCGAGAGGGTGGTATTATGGTCTGGGGAGCAATAATGGACCCGTTCAACTCAGCATGTTGAGTGGAAGGCAAACCGCTGCAACTTACATTTTCTTACTGTAAAGTGCTGCTGCCGATATGGACGAAGTTATGGATACAACGAATTGGATATTCCAACAAGATAATGCAGCTAATCATACCGCGCGACATGTTTCCGAGTGGTTTTCAGCAGAAAGTATAAGCGTTTTACCATGGCCTGGCTGATCCCCAGATCTCAATATTATCGAGAACCTGTGGGGATGGCTTACTTGGAAGGTTTACGAAAATGGCCGAAAATTTGAAAATTTAACAGACTTAAAGAACATCATAAAAACAATTTGGACTCAGATTCCAATTAGTCTAATTAGGAGTCTCTATAATTCAATTACCGATAGATTATTAGAGGTAATTAATCAAAACGGAGAACACACTAAATATTAATTTTGCTAAAAATATTAAATAATTTAAATAAAATATTATAAAAAGTAAAATGTACGCCTTTTTATTCATCCGTATTTTCCTACTTGCGCACAGTTCTGAAAAATAAAGGGTTTTCCAATAAGAGGTGTTATTTTAATTAGCCCGCTATTTCGATAGATGTCACTTTTGGAGCTATCATTTTTGACATTTGACAAGTAGAAACGACGCCATTAATAAAAATGGAACGATACACGATTCAACAACGCATTGAAATTATTAAAATTTACTATAAAAATGGTGAAAATGCGGCAGAGACGGTTCATAAAACTCGAACATTTTTGGGTCGTCGTGAAGCACCTTGTCGGACCGCAATACAGAAATTGGTAGAAAAATTCGAGCTGTCGGGACAAGTTAGTGATGTGAAGAATAAAACCCGTGCACGTCGCTCAAGAACAGCCGAGAATATTGCTGCTGTAGCCGAAAGTGTTGAAGAAAACCCAGGTTTGTGCATTGCTCGTCGTTCTTTGGAATTAGAGACATTCCACAAACGTCATTACACCGTATTTTGCATAAAGATTTGGGTCTTAAGGCTTATAAAGTTCAGTTAACACAAGAACTCAAGCCGGCCGATCATCAACAACGTCGAGTCTTTGCTGATTGGGTCCTTGAAATGCATGAAAATGATGCGGAATTCCATCGAAAACTCATCTTGAGTGATGAGGCCCATTTCCACCTGGGGCTCGGAAAACCCAAGAGTTATTGTTGAAAAACCTCTCTATCCTCAACGTGTGACTGTTTGGTGCAGTTTATGGTCCCGCGGGGTCATTGGACCTTACTTTTTCGAAAATGAGGCTGGAGCAACAGTTACGGTGAATGGATTGCGCTATCGACAGATGATTAATGATTTTTTATGGCCGGAATTGGATGGTATTGATCTGGACAACGTTTACTTTCAACAAGACGGCGCTACGTGCCATACAAGCAACGAAACCATTGATCTTTTACGGGAAAAGTTTCCGGACCGTGTTATCTCTCGAAGAGGTGATCACAACTGGCCACCGAGATCTTGTGACTTAACACCTTGCGACTTCTTCCTTTGTGGCCACGTGAAAGAGAAGGTCTACGCCAACAGCCCAGCGTCGATTCAAGACCTCAAAGATAGAATTCGTGAGGCCATCGAGGACATAGGGCAGCCACTTTGCGATTTGGTTATAGAAAATTTCATGAAAAGGATATGGTCCTGTAGGCGTGGTCGTGGTGGTCATTTGGCTGATGTGATTTTTCATTATTAACGGCATACCTTCCTCTTTATAATGAAATAAAGATCTGATCATTTATCTCAAAAAATGGCATTTTTCTTTGAATATAAAAATAAGACCTCTTATTGGAAAACCCTTTAATAAAGATTTTTGGTGGACGTAACCTGTTGCTCGCTAGTGTATATATATACATAACTCGATCATTATACTTAAGCTTATTACACTGTCATTACTGTGAGATATCGTTCTTTTATGTACCAGTACACGATATCTGGCTCACACACATTTACAAAACTTCTGCTGAATCATTTTTACATCCAGCAACTTCATTTCCAAAGTACCACTCGCCATTACTCTTCAATGACAAACTACTGTCCACTTAGAGGGAAAACTCTAGCATGATCCATAGTCCCCCACCACTGTGTTAAGTTAACTCTCCCAACTGATGCCTCCAGAATATTTGAGTCCTTTAAATAATAATAATAATCTCTATAACCTGACAGACATTTTAGAAGATTAATGAACATACATAGCGATAGACCTAATAAGTTTTGTAGAAGAAATTTTAATTGAAGTAAATTGCTGTGCAAAAAAAACGAAGAAAAAAGCTAGAATGAGACAAAAACCAATGGGAATTTCTATTTTAAGTTTAATCTAATGCTAAATATATCACAATAAAAATTAATTAAATTTCGTATTTAATTCGAGCACAACGTCATCGCGATTTTGCTTCTCAAAATAACGATTTTATGAGAATTTTTGACCTTGAAGTACATACGGAAACAAAAAAATGTTTGTTCAGAAGGTACCGTACGTACATGCCAAAATGTAAAATTTTTGACCTGGAAATACACTCCGAAATAAAAATCATTTCAACCTAACTGAAACTCTGCATCTGCATAGCATTTACGATTACGATTTATTTTACCATTTAGTGATAAACAGCAGTACCAGCACCAAGAAATACCTGGGTATCAAATTCCATGAACTTTTAAGATTCAATGACCATGCTAAAGCGACCATTAGCAAGGCCAATTTCGCAAATAGCTTACTTAGTTCAATAACAAACTTCAGGACGGCCTCTCAACTCAGACCAAGCTTCTGTTGTACAAACAACTCATAAGATCTGTTATCACTTACTGAAAGAAAAAGAGATTCTTAAAGCTTGCACGGATTCCATTGACGAGGCAACGGAAAATTCTTTCCCAACAGAGTAGTCTACGAGGCAGCCAACATCACTCCAATTCAGGACTATCTATTTGAAAATACCAAACCACCCAAACCCACTTATAAACAACCTGCCGGATCTTCTCATCCCAGTAAACTTTAATTAGAATAATAACTCTAGATTACAAGAAAACGCCCGTGTTTTTCTCAATTTTGAGAAGATGATCGTGATTTGAAAGGATCTGTCACAAAAATTACTCAGCGAAGTGCTTTGCTAGACTCATAATCAGAAATGCCGTTGGTTGTTTGCAGGATTTGTAATGTGGAATTGAAGGCTTCATCAGGTAAATCTGACTTGTTAGCACATAAGATTACTGAGATGCACAAAATGAAAGCACGACCGTATAGTTTTCAACCTACGATTCAACAAAAATTTGCTCAATTCACTACAGTGAAAAAAGCAAAAACCATCTTTACGCATGAGCTCGCTGGGCAAAGGGCCCAGGGCGTCGCGGTCGATAGAGTCCCCTAGCCCTAGCGATACTAGACCAACCGATGACCAATTCTTCATTCAGTAAGACAACCAAATACATACAAGCTAGTTTATATTCGAACTTCTATACATGGCAACAAATTTTCATACAAAGTATCGTGTAGTGACTGTGTTTGCAGCCTCAGTATTTTTTTAAATTTTCGGCATTTTTCATGGTATACTTTCCGTAGCCAAACTCAATTTATTTGTAAATCAGCGAAAATTTTTCTACTGTTGGTTCATGTTAAGCCTAATGTGCACTGAAGACTTTTTGTCACACAACTTCTTGGTCACTGTCGCCGTCTTGTCGCCATGGGCTAGGTTAGTACGCACCTCACTGTGAATGACTGAAGACAAAAAAACTCATGTTTTATATCATCATTCCCCAATATAAATTTTGAAGAGGCAGCTATGATTGTAATATGTGTATTTATCATAAGGATATAAAAAATATCAACGCTATTGCGCTCTTCCAATTTGGCGCGAAAAGGTGCTTAAACGAAAATTTCACTTAATGTTTGATGAACTGCGATCTACTCCTGAAAATTTTTGTCTTGAAATTGCTATTAGAGAAATCCTTAAAAGTTTTGATTTTTCTTGTATTAATGCTTCATTGTTTACATCTTCGTACCACACTATCCTTACAGCAGAAATTTAAAAAAAAATATACGCAAGTTTTTTCCTAGTTCTACAACGTCTCCCAAAACAAATCAGGAGCATCCAAAAAGTCACCTTGCTGTCCCGTCACTTCATGTGCGCACTAACATTAGAGCCTAGCGGAATTGACTGCAGTAATGCCAGATTGGGCGTTTTTATGCAAATTAGGCTATCTTTTTACATAATCTGCGCTTTGATTTTCATGAAAAGCGCTCAACACCCAATTTGGCGCGATACTGTTTTTTCTGCGCTTTTCGGGCTATTTAAAGATATGGAAAATGGGGTTTATTGACATTAAATGATTCTTGGATATCTCATTCTAACTAAATAAAGGGGGGGGGGGGGGGTTGAGTATTTCGAGAGCCATATAATATACAAGTATACAGGCAATTTTCCGCCTACTGCGCGCAATGTTTAAAAGACAAGTACCGAGGTACTGGACATTTACTGGCTTTGTAGTCGAAAATCAAAATTTCATAAAGAAAATTTGAGAGCATGCTGCATGTTTCAATTAGCAGTGCAGGACGATCTCATCAGGACACCAATGAAGCTCTGAACTGCCAGCTGTCTACACTACAATGAACTCAGATGTCCAAAAGTTGGTGGTGGATATATAAAAATTTATTTAAAAATATAAATATGGAAAATGGATTTTATTCAAATTAAATGATTCTTGGACATGTCATTCTAACTAAAAAGAAAAAAAATTTGGAATTTAATTAAGGTATCTAACATATTATATTTGTTCAAAAAATATTCACAGCAAAAACAAAAGCATAGATAAACATACATTAGGTAAAGGCACTTTCACATCAACGACAAGAACCGAAAAATGTAAACCGAAAAACTCGATGTTGTGTTTTTCTTAAAAATCTGAGATAAAATATATTTATTAAATTTGCCAAATTGTTAGTTTATCCTATATCCCATGATTTTGTTAATTATTGGAGCAAAAATCTTGTTTTAAAGTGCAATAAATTGAGTTTTTCGGTTTACATTTTTTCGGTTCTTGTTTTTGATGTGAAAGTGTCTTAAGGGTGGCCCAAAATCTAAGGTTTTGCAAAAGTGTTAAAATGTTCATTTATTTATTATATAATTTGTTAGATAATGTAATTTCAAACTTCTGTGCAAAATTTCAGTGAGATTCAGTAATGTTTACAGCCGCTCAAATCGAAAATATTGATTTTTTGGCTGTTGGTATGGTGTTGGGTGGACTGTCACTAAAACCGTTTCAATATTTCTTTCATAACATTTCAAATTGACAATTTTTTTTTTTCATTTTAAGGGAGCTTAGTAATTAACTTAGTACAGTGAAAGCAGTTTTAAAAAATTGAATATTTCTATTTTTTATAAATTTTTTAAAACGAAAATTCGAGCTGGATTCTAATCAGAAAAAAATTACAAATAACAATGACTTCGTGACTTTTTGCCGAAAATGCGATTCTTACACCATGACTTCATCCATAAAAAGTGACAGTTAACGTTAAAATGAGATCTTAGAACATATAACTAAAGGAAGCGCAATAAGCCCGAAAAATTGCAGCATTTCCCACTATGTGGTTGAATTCTGTTTATGTATTCGTTAATGTCATGGAAGTAGTTAATTTGAAATATTTTTGAAGGGTCGTTTGGCGTAATTATTTAAAATAAAACAAACTTGTGAACTGCCACTGGCTGATTGAAGAACGAAAAAACAATTGGGAACACAAAAACGTAAACAAAGAAATATTTTGGAACAATTATCTTGATATTTTCGTTTTCCCACCCTTTTTTCGTTTCTTTTGCACTTATTTGCAGAAAAGGAACTTTCTATTTTATTTTCACGATTTCAACTTGCCTGAAAAACGTCTTTCCGGGACTATTTCGCCGAGTATTCCAACAGCACCGAAGTTAAGTCCAACACTTAATCACTAAATTGTCACTTCAAATGTTTTATTTAAATTTAACACAATTTACTGAACAATTAAAGGTTTTTTATTTAAATAACACAATAAATACAAAGCTCGGAGCAAAAAAACAATTGTGACGTTTAATTAGAATTCACTAATGACAAGTACACTTGGCTAAAGCTTGGTTAAAGCTTGGGTAGACTTGGTTCAATTCTTCTTGCATTCGCCCAAAAACCGAGTTTCCTTCACACCGATAGGGTTTTTACACGATATTTCGCTTCCTTTAGTTATATGTTCTAAGAATGAGACTTTCGGAATGCCGATTCCTAAAAAACTGGGTGACATGACAAATGACTTTTTTTCATAACAATTTTTGTAACCGAAGTCACTTGGTCCTTGCCGCTGTGACTTTTGTCATACTTAAGTGGTATTATACATATATTATCATAGCAACAAGTAATATCAAAGATGTCAAGTATAAAAATAAAAAATATTTGTATTTATTATATTATCATATGAAAAAAAAATTCAATTTTAGCAGCAAACCGCAAAAGGACAAGTTACTCGTTATAACATTTCAACAATTATTTTGCATACTGCCTCCTTCTTTGGATACGCCTTCGTAATAAAAATATGTGCTCCATTACTTTTAATTTAAGATAAATGTCATGTCACCCAACAATCAGAATTCCAGATTATGGCATAGTGATATTGTCCTTCCTTCAAAGTCATTTTGTCATTTTAATTTTATCAGAATCCAGCCCCTTGAGTGCTAATTTTTTGATTTGACGGCAATTTTTTTTTTTGTAAAGAAAAAAATTGCGCGAGTTACATCAGGATTTAACCCTGACTCAACAAAAAAAATTAGCTTGGGAAAATATTGAAGCGAAGTACGGAATTGCAAAATGAGATTTTTGTTTTTCAAGTCAAATCGTGAACAAACAAAAATCTCACATTTCGCTTTTATATTTTCAGACGAAATTCTTTCTCACGAAAAGTGATGATAAAGAGTTTCGTAGAGACGATTAGATTTTATTAAGAAAAGAAATAATTAAGTTAGTTGTAAACCAACGCTCGTCTGGCTGAAGTCAGAACCTTAAATCGCGAAGTAGAATACTTGTAAAAAAACTCAATTTTGTATTAATAAAGATTTATTGAAAAGAAGAAGTGATTTCTCTTATTTTAATTTTTTTTTTTTTTATTAATACTTAAAAAGAAGAATTTAAGTGGCGCAGTCGGTAGGATTGCTACCAAAAGGTTAGCAATCTAGTGATTCGAATTTACGAATTTCTTTTTTCTGAGACTTATCGAAACGGAAAACGTAGTGTTTAATCGAAATTGTAAACACGGAGAAACAAGTTTCGTGCCTGAAAAAAAATCAGTGAATCAATTGATTGGATTATCAGTGAATTAAATAAAATTTGTGGAAGAAAATAGTTTTCAAGAAGTGTGAAAAAATTTAGCGATTGAATCGTTCGAATTATCAGTGAATTAAACAAATTTTTTTTTTTGAAAGAAAATTTCCAAGAATTGTGTAAAAATTTTAGTGATTTTAATCTCTTATCTAAACGAAAAAATTAAAGTTTTCACAGTGGTTAAGAAACCTGTATGAGTAGAAATAGGCAAGAACGTTTCGATTTGAACCGTAGAATAACAAATAACGAAATGGAGCAAGTTAAACCTCAAATTAGGAATATAATCGAACAACAGGAAGCACAAATCCAAGCTTTACAAGCGAGAGTTGAGCAGCTGATAATAAATCCGCCAATACAGGAAGCGCAAATACAGGACCTGCAGACAAGAGTTGAACAGTTAGCAGCACTTCCGCCAGTACAACAACAAAACAATAATCAACAACAAAACAATGAATTCTCCCTAACATCAGAGCAATTTTTAAATTACATCAATAGGCTAAGGATATTGAACGGAAGAGATGAATTCACTGTTCAAGAATTCATAAACTCTGTGGAACGGACAACCCAATTATGCAGAAACAACCAAGGACTCTATAATTATTGCATAAGTATCATAATCAACGATAAAATACAAGGTGAAGCTAAGAAATGTATACAACGCTTAGGAGCAAACGCAGTGAATAATTGGGACGAGGTAAAAAGTGAACTTAAGTTACATTTTCGACCAAGGAAGGATTACGTAGAACTTCTTAATGAATGTAGAATTTTATAATTGAGTACCCTAAGGGAATTGTTTAATAGTATTAGAGAAATAAATTATAACCTGAATGAGTTGTACGAATTTAATGATGATAAACCAACTACATATCATCCATCCAATAATGATAGACATTTAGCTGATATTGTTAGAAATAAAATACATAATTTTATTAGAAAATGGTTCAATAATCGAAATATATAATAAATTTGATAAGTTAAAGTTGCTTGACGATGAAAATGCGGTAGATCCAAAGAGTAGGAAGAATAAAACAAACCTTCATAAAATATCTAGCAACAATAGTTATAGAAATACACATAATTTCAATAATAACAATTATTCCAACAGAAATAATTTTAATGGTAATAATTACTCAAACAGAAATAGTTTCAACGGTATTAAAAATTTCAATAGAAATAGCTCTAGTGGTAATAATAATGTTTCTAATAGGAACTATAATGCAAACGGTGTAAATAATAACCCCATATATAACCAAAATTTTAATCCAAGTAATAATCATAATAATAGTTCTGGACTATATAGAAATAATTATAGAAATAACTACAACTCAAACCAGAACAACCCTAGAAGTAACAATCTGGCTGAACCGATGGAAATAGGAAACTTCTACGAAGATGTAAATTTTCAAAACGAGCCTCGGAACTCAGAATCCCAGTAATAGTTATAACACTAGGAACCCAAAAGATTAGATGTTTAATAGACACTGGTTCAGCTACCAGCGTGATAAGACCAAACGTCCTTACAGAATTTTCTGAAGAAAATTTAAATGAGCCGATCTATTATTCTACCATTAATGGAACAAATAAGATTACGAGTAAAATAGTTACTACAATGCCTAAAGAATTTAAATTCATAGGTACCATAACTTGGAAAATCATTAATTTAGTGGGTAGAAGTTACGATGCAATTATGGGTGAAAATTTCTTGGTACACTTTAAAGCCAAAATAAACCTGGAATATAGATATGTTGAGATAAATAATAATAAAATCTTATTTGAAGATAACGAATATCCTTTCATAATTAGCGAAATACACACATTAGACGGAATTTCAGATAATTTTATACAAAAATTAAAACTAGACCATTTAAATTAGGAAGAGAAAGACAAGATGATTACATTGCTCAATCAAAATGAAGATCTATTTTTTAAAGAAGGCAATGAATTGACTTCAACTCATGAAATTACACATGAAATAGTTACTATTACCGATAGACCAATTTATTGTAAAATATATAGGTATCCTCAGATACACGAAAAAGAAATAGAGCGTCAAATTCATGACATGCTCGAACAAAAGATTATTAAGGAAAGTAACTCCCCGTATAATAGTCCATTATGGATTGTCCCTAAAAAGACAGATAACTCAGGCGAGAAAAAATGGAGGATTGTTATCGATTATAGATAATTAAACGAAGTTACCATAAGCGATAAATTTCCAATCCCTAATATTGAGGGTATCTTAGACAAACTTGGAAGAGCACAATATTTCACGACGCTTGACTTAGCAAAGGGCTTTCATCAGATTTTAATGAAAGAATCTGACAGAAAAAAGACGGCATTTTCAACTCCATTTGGACACTATGAGTATCTAAGGATGCCATTTGGATTGAAGAATGCTCCGTCCACCTTCCAAAGAGTGATGAACTCAGTATTGAGGGAATATATAAATAAACTTTGTGTTGTATATTTAGATGATATACTAATATTCAGTACTTAACTGGAAGAACATTTAACAAGTATTCGAACAATCTTTGATAAATTAAGATCAGCAGGACTTAAAATACAAATTGATAAGTGTAACTTTTTAAGTAAAGAGACCGAATACCTGGGTCATATATTGACACCGGGCGGAATAAAACCAAACCCTAATAAAATAGAAGTAATTCAAAATCTAAAGCTTCCAGCCACCCAGAAACAAATAAAGTCATTTTTAGGTATAACAGGCTATTACAGAAAGTTCGTAAGAGATTATGCAAAAATTGCACAACCTTTGGTAAAATTCCTTAAGAAAGATGCAAAAATTAATCTTAATGACCCTAGCTATATCACAGCGTTTGACAAACTCAAGGAAATTATCATTAATTATCCCATATTAAGATACCCCGATCTCAATAAAAAATTTAAATTAATAACGGATGCTAGTAACTTAGCAATCGGAGCCGTCCTTACTCAAGATAGTCATCCCATTTGCTACGCCTCTAGAACTCTAAACGATCATGAGAAAAATTATTCAACTATCGAGAAAGAGTTACTGGCAATAGTGTGGGGAACGAAATATTTTCGACCATACCTGTTTGGTAGGGAATTCGATCTGCAAACAGATCACCAACCAATTAAGTGGCTGCAAGCAAAGCATACAGGTAAAGACATTAACCCACGACTACAAAGATGGCTAATACTTAAAAAGAAGAATTTAAGTCGCGAGTATACTTTTTCTAGTATAAGGCAATCTACAATGGATTAGATCGTTAAAAACTAATCAAAACCCAACCCTTTTATCAGAAACTCACCCTTATGAAAAACAAACACTTCGGCACCTTTTGGGCGATCTTTTTTCTTCATTTAGGCGGTTAGTGCATGGCATAATCTGGCATCACTGATTGACGGTGGTAACATAACAGTTTTGTAACAAAAGTCGGCAGTACGCGATAGGTCTTAACATACTTTACGTTATTAGACCTGTTGAAAATCCAAAGAATTTTAGAAAATAGTTTCTGTTAGTGGGCCTCCATATCCTTAAGTTCCCAGGGCCTCCACTTGGCTAAAGACAGCCATGGCAACAACAAAAGAAAAACTCCAATTGTGCGCCTTTATTGCTAAACATAATTTAGCTTTCAATACTGCTGACCATCTTGTGAAATTGTGCCAAAGTAGCTTCAGTGATTTAATGATAGCATTAGGTACATATTGCGCAAAAACAAAAAGTACTTCCATTATAAAAATGTCTTAGGAAAGCAGCAATTAAAAAACTTACGTCAAATTATGAAAGAAAATATGTTTTCTTTATGTATTGATGAGTCTACGGATTATGTGGTTAGCTTAGTGGTTGTAGTATGTGTAAATTTTAATGTGAAGGATTATTTTTTCGGACTATAATTGAAGTTCGGTCCGCAGAGGAACATTAACTTTATTGCGAAACTAATTTCATAGAGTTTGCTGCAGATGGCGCGAATAATATGACAGGCAAAAAAAGTCCTGTAGTTGCGAAATTACAAAATTACTGTCCTAATTTATTAATATTAAAATGCATTTGCCACTCCGTAGCTTTGGGCTCATCCTATGTGTGCTTTAAATTGCCTTCTGCAGTTGAAGATTATTTATAATTATGTTGTAAACAACCACAAAAGAAGTCAACAGTTCAAGGATATACTCATCTTATTAGATTACAGTCCCAAGAAATTATTACATTCATCTCAAATGAGATGGTTGTCTTTGGAATTAATGGTTAATAGAATTGTAGAGTTATATGAACCATTAAAAATGTTCTTTGCCTTCGCAGCTAATGTCGACAATATTGATAGTGCTTAACATATTTTAGCTTGTTTATATAATCATATTTATGAGCTTTATTTACTTTTTTTTTAAATATGTATTACCTGAAATAAACAAATTAAACAGAATTTTCCAAAGTGAAAGCTCGCAAATTCAGAATTAGTATTCTGAAGTAGAAAGACTTTTGTAAAATCAGAGTGCCTAAAAATAAAAATATATTAGCTTGATAGATTTCAAAATTTCACATAACTTGTGCAATCATGAAGAAGTTTATTTACGCATTTTTGTCAGAAATAAGTTAGCATCATTCAATATATCCAATCAAGAAATTAAAACTTTTATTGACAACTGCGTATTTTTTTATATTAAATTATGCGAACAAATTTGCAAACGATTGAATTTTACAAGTCAAATCTTTAAACATTTTGTTAATGGATCCGATAATTATTATGCCATTAATTCGTGTGTTTTCAAACCTTATATTTCCCGAAGATGTTCAAGATATAAATGATGAGTACAGAGAGGTAAGGTATCTGAACTATAATACATATTAACTTTTGATGAAAATGTTAACATGTCAGTTTGACATTTTTGGAAATCTATTTCCACTTTAAAACACATTTTCAAAACTTAAAAAATTTGTGTCTGCACTTTTAACTCTTCCAAATTCGTCAGAAAATGTCGAGCGTATATTTTCAATGATTCATTTAAACAAAAGTAAAACTCGCAATCGAATTGATACAGATACGCTACAGGGAATTTTATTTACGCGAGATTATATGAAGTGTAATGATTGTAATTTCTATAATGTAAATGTAGATAACGATTTACTTAACAAATTTAACTCTACAATGTATTCTTTAAAAAAACCGATTGGTATTATATTTGATGATATTATTTCATGTCAATTTTCTTCCTAAAAATATCAGTGAAGCAACTGATATGTTTAAATTTTCATTATATATATTGTTGTTATTCTTTTGTTATTCTCATTTGTTTTCGTTCCCTCTTAAGAAAGTGCATTAGAAACAGGATGCATTTTATTTAATATGTACCCTGAAATTTTTACCCCCATTTCACATTTTTTTAACATGTAACTGCGGATTTAAAATTATATTTACTGGCAACCCGGACCAGGGCACTGATGTAAATTTTTTTCTGCTTGCTATCTATCTTCCGTTATCTTTTTCCGTTTTTGTCTATGTGCACTTTTGACCTTTGTCCTCTTCGTATGCAAATTCATTCTTGTTTTTGTTTTGCAAGGAAAGGTGAGCGTTCCCAGAGTTATTTTGCACAGTTGAATTTATTATACCCAGATGATGAAATCATAGGATACCTATACTAAGTTTGCTATTCCGTTTGTAACATATAAAAATAATAATGATAGAGATAAAATGGATTGGACACCCTGGCTTAATCGTTCATCTGTCAGTCCGCACGATAACTCGAGAACGTGTTCACTTAAAGTGCTGTGAAATTTTGCACATGGACATTTTTAAGAAAAAAAAAATTTAAGTTCGAAAATGGGACAAATCGGTAACTCCTTCGTAGGGTTGCCATACAAAAATTTGGTTTTTGACAATATTTTTGGACACTACCTGAGAATGCGTCGACGTACCGCGCTAAAATTTGATACACGGTGTTTTCATAGCAATCGTAAACAAAGTTTCAAAGAAGGACTAAATCGGGCAAACTCCTTGGTGGTGCCATATAAAAATTTTGGTTTTTTACGTATACTGTGAAAATGACCAACCATACGCGTTTTTATTGTACAGAAAAGTTTTTCAGAATTTCTATGAAATTGGGTATAATTATTTTTACTGTCAGTTGAACCACTCTAGAAATATATGTGAAAAACCGCTTGAACAATCAAACTTGTACAGATGGGTGACCATAAGAAATTACATACGGGCATTAATCTAGGTCAGAGGTATCCAAACTAAGGCCCGCTGGCCAATACCGGCCCGCTAGCATAAAGAATCCGACCCGCGGTAGTGTTTTAGTTGTAATTAATGATACACAGGGTGATTCAGATCAAGATACCTTCCGGTATACCATGCGATTCCTTGAGGTAAGATGATCAAAAAATTGTTCCACATACCCCCCCCCCCCCTAGAAACCTTCTTGTAGGAGTTCTGCCCAGTTGAACATTTCGCCAATATTCGTGAGAATAATTGAGTATAAACTTTAACCACCGTTATTTATTTCAAAAACTTTTGTGTTTAAAAAAATCAATATTTTGGAAATATTTGAGAATAATTTAAAGAAACTTAATTAAAAAATACAGAGTAATACACTTTTCGACAGCTACCTTTCTTGGCTATTTAATAAGCCAACAATAACCAAAATCTATGGTGTGGTTCAAAACTTATACTCATTTATTCTCACGAATATTGGCGAAATCTTCAACTGGCCACAACTCCTAAAGGAAGGTTTCTAAGGGGGGGTATGTGGAACAATTTTTTGATCATCTTACCTCAGGGAATCGCATGGTATACCGGAAAGTATCTTGATCTGAATCAACCTGTATATGTTATAGGTAATTCGGATAATGCAATTAAACATTATAATTAGCATTAATGAGATTTATGTAGCTGTAAGTTTCCACTGGCAATTCTTTGCAGTTGTGGAAATTATCCGTACTGACTTCAAAAGTTCATCAGTCAACTTGAATCTGTAAATATTTTTTGTATATTTCATTTTAGAGAATATTTTTTTCACACAGATTAGTAGTGCCAAAAGCGGAATAAAAGCCGCAAGCAAATTTGTGCAACTTTATAAATGGAAGACTCCTATAAAATTCTAGCAATGATGACTTTGAATATATTTCTTTAAAAATATTGCTACACTGCAAATCAATTATTTCCATTCGAATTTCTATTGCAAGGGTTTCTGTATCGACATTGCAAGGATTTGGAAAAATTTTGATTATGCAATTTCAATAAAATCTAAAAAACGCGACTCGAAATTTATTTTCAATTGCGAAATCTACCTGAAATGGAGTCTCAGTTTACTGACTAAATGTTTGCATGTACTGAAATGCATGGAACATTTTATATTCAATTGAGATTGAAATAAAACAATTCTTTGTCAAAAGGAGTTAATATAAGTGTATAAATCAGGCAGAAGCTGGTTTTCTCCTTGTAATATTAATTTAGATCATTCATATGTTTCGTTAAATCTATGTATAAACTGATAACTTCCATGACCTGTAATTCACCCATCTTTCCATCCAGGAAAATTTCGATTATTGTTACTGCGTTAGAAATTTTCCGCAGCTAAGCCAGCGTACTGCAGTATAATATGGCAGATCATTTTCTCCAATTTGTTCAATAAACTCTCGGCATTGACGATGATTGAGCGCAAGTCATCTGATATACATAAGTAACCAGCTGATATGACTGGCTTTAAAACTTCTGACATATCCATGCATTTTACTGTTGATTAATGATGCAATGTACGATTAATGGTTTTAATCCATCGTTATATTCTACGGAATTTGATACGAGAGCACCGCCACCTTTATTTTTTCCACACATGTTTTTGCCACGATCAGTAGATAGTGATACACTTCAAGTTTTTCCTTTGAAGACTGTTTTTTTGAACAGCATTTACTACTCCTTTAAAAATTTCTTCTCCAGTGGTCGGTCGTGCCGTGAATGCTATGACCGTCAAGAAGCTCTTCATACACTTCATCATTTTTAACTATCCGTCGAATATAAAGTAACACCTGAACAGAATCTGAAACATCTTTTGACTCATCCAGGCCAAAGAAAACCACTGTAAATGTCGATTTTTGTCAGAAAATTGAGTTAATAATGTTCTGCAATATCAACCACTCTTTGAATCACAGAGTTTTAAAATAAATTAGCTTATTTTGCTGCTGCAATCATGCAATCCATGATTAATTCGCCGTCAGTAAATGGTTTTCAATGTTTCGCTATTTAATGAGCAGCGCGGAAACCTTTCTTTAACAACATTTGGAATAATTTTGAGAATGTTTAATCTCATAATGACGTTTTATATTGTATTCTTTGTAGTGTGATATTGTTTCGTTGCAAATTATACACATTGCCTTATTAATTGACTCAATCATGAAATATTGATGTCCCCATTGCTCTTTAAATGATCTGCACCCACTATCTATCTTTCGTTTTTTTTAAATATTTATACAAATCCATAAATAAAGAATGTAACTTCAAATCAAAATAATTTGTATTTTCACTAATACTAAAAATCTAAAATCAGAAAACACATTAATTCGCTTTTCAGATAGGACTTGCCGCTCCCAATTCAAACTTTGGAACTGTCCAACTCTCCTCCTCGATATCGAAACTCATGGTATAATGAGTAACAAGGTAGGCTCCTCTCAGAATGAGACAAACACTTTTCCTTTTTTCATTACGTCATCATTTGCCAAAATTTTGACAGCAGTGAAGAAATCGTTAGCAAATAAATTGAGTTGAGTTTTTAACTGCATATATTTAATAGATGTTAAGCTGAGGAAATCTGTTAAAATGGTTACATGTTACATGGTTGCAAAAACTATAGTTGTTAAAAAAATGCAACTGCAAAAGTGAAATATTTTTAATTTCCTAAAAACAGTAAACTAGCAAAAGTGTGGTTAGATGCTTATAGGAAAGGTGTAAAAGTGAATATAAAAACCAGTAAAATATGTTCAGACCTGTTTGATGATAGTGGTTATTCTATTAAGAGCCAGTTACTCAATACTCCTTTTGATAAAAAAAGGTTGAAACCCGATGCTGTGCCGACAATTAAACTTCCAATTTCGGATTCTATAAGGAAAAGGCGGGTCGAAGAACGGATAAGAAAAAATGTAGTTGCTGATTTGATTATCAATTATTCTGAACGCGAGTGGTAAATTCTGTATATAATCAAATAATTAACATATAAATCATATGTACCTAAATATTTATTATAGAAGTGATCACCAAAATATTAATGATTTTCATGGCCATGAAATGGATGTAGAAGACCGATTTGAAAATTATTCTATTGGGGTTCAGACAATGTACGTAAATGCATAAAGACTATTAAATTCAAGTGGAAAATTAGTATTAAATATTATATTCTAAGGTTGTCCTTAAGTGCTCACTGCAATTAAGAATTTTAGAGTTAGGGAAGGAAGTTAAGTAACTTAAGCGACTACAATCAAAGCTAAAAAAAGAAATCAACGAAAAATAGTGATATAAAAACATCGTTTGAAAATTTGAAACTAATTTTCACGAGCGGCCAAATAAGAAAATTAAAAGATCCAAAGAAGAAAATATTATGGACATATGAAGATATTTCATCGGCTATTTCATTATATTCCAGCGGACCTAGATCCTACCGATACAAATATCGTAAAGGGTATCCAATACCAGCACCATCTACTTTAAAAAAATGGGCGGCAAAAGTAAAATTGACTCCTGGAATTGTAAAACCTGTTATTAACGTTCTGAAAGGACTCGATTACAGTGAAAGAGGTAGTATTTGTGTCATTTCTTTTGATGAGATGAAAATCAAAGAGACGTATGAATACGATAAAATTTCTGACTCGACTATGAAGCCTTCTAAATATGTTCAGGTAGAGATTCTATTTATAATTTATCTCTAAATCACTTCTATGAAATACACAATTCCTATTTTATTTTAGGTTGCACTAATAAGAGGACTTTTCAGAAATTAGAAGCAACATAATACGACAGCTTAACGACATCAATTTCACGGTTGTTGCTGTGGTATCTGATTTGGGACCAACAAATGCGGCACTTCGAAAGGAATTAGATATTAATGAAGAACAACCTTATTTTGTTCATCCTAGTGATAAATTAAAAAAAAAATTGTATTTGCGGATGTTCCACATCTAATTAAGCTTTTAAGAAATCACTTTCTCGACAGTGGTTTCCTTCTTAATGGGAAATTATTAACAGCGGAACCTATCTGTGAGTTATTATCATTGAAGACTCGGATCTCAAAATGTTTCACAAAGTCACTTCGACTCATTTAGAAGTAGTTCAAGCTAGTCGGCAAAAAGTAAAATATGCTGTTCAATTGTTCTCGCATTCTGTTTCTCGTTGTATTACGCGCTGCATAGCTCTAAGAAAATGCAAAAGTGTGAATGCTCTAGAATGTTCAGAGTTGATAAAAACTGTGAATGATTGGTTCGATATTTTTAACTCTTGAGTTGCAGTAAGTGATACACGAGTAACTACGAAGGCGTTCGGACTTCAGACTGAAGAGCAACAGCAGCTTCTCAACAAAATGACTGAAACCATAAAAACGTTACGCGTGAATAAGAAAGCAATGTTGTTACCCTTTCAAAGGGGTATTAAACAAAACAATTCTGCCCTATCAAACTCTTCGAATACTTATGTAAGATAAACTATGATATTCACTACATTTTGACGAATCGTTTGAACCAAGACGTCCTTGAAAATTTCTTCGGAGTAATTAGATCTAAGGGTGGATTACATGACCACCCAACTGCCATCGAATTTAAGTACCGATTCCGTGGATACATATTGGGTAATTAATAAAATAATTTAAAATATTAATGTTTGTGTTGTCCTGTTGTATATAGCAGGTACCTATTCATATTTTTAAGACTATTAATGTATATTAAATTATTACAGGAAGATCTGATACCAGTATGCAAGTTAGCTTAAGCTCAAATGTTTTAATTACAGAAGAAGGTGAAATTCCTTCGCAGGCTATATTGACTAGTATTCTTTCAGAAAAAGATCCAGGAGAAGAGGTTGAAGACGAAGAAAGCGAAGAGAAAGATGTTTCTGGAAATTACTCAATATTTGATGATCATGCTGAAATTCCTGAGTTTTATGAATAGCATGAAGATGCACTCGAGAACCTGGCTGGCTATATAGCAAAAAAATTAAACTTAGATGAAAGTTTCGGAACTAAAATTCATTCCACTACAAGTTTTAGATATACATGGGTTAATGAATTGTCTCAAGGGGCCCTAAGAAAGCCCACAGTGAGTTTATTTTAACAAGATCAAACATTTAGAATACATTTTTAATGATGTAAATAAGAACTCACTAGATGTAAGAACAGGCTGTCTAAAAAATCTTGTAGAAAAAGCAGACTTGGTTAAACTAAATACTTCAATAAAACAATATTTTTTAGGTGCAGAATGTACTTTAGGATAAAATTATTAAACAAAAACGATGTATTAGCAGTTGCGATGACCAATTCTAATTTGGCATTTCTATTGATAAAAGTGAAAATCAAAGAAACATTACGTTTTCAGACTATAATGATAATGACAATAGTAGTGATAGCAAAGTAATTCCTAGAAAGAGAACACGAATACCAAATATAAGTTACAGTGAGGCTGAAGAAGATGAACATGATACTGCTGATGAGGATACCGAATGGAAAGATGATACAGAAGTTGATAACAGTCCACCTCGGATACAATTCAATACTTTTTCAAATGGCCCAGGTCTACAAGTTCCAACTCACTTTAAAGGGTCGTTAGAATTTTTCAAGCTATTTGTCAAAGACATCAATTTGGAAAAATATGGAAGAATGTAGAACGTACGAATTTTTGTCCTTCTTAGGAGTAATTTTCAATATGGAAACAATTCCTTTAGCCATAACATAAAAGAATATTGGTCAACCAAGAACAATAGTAATATACCATTTTTTTTTTTTTTTTCAAACACATTTTCGAGAATTATATTTTTGCAAATATTTTGGATTCTCTACTTAAAAGAAAACCTTCCCGGTAATCAGAACATTAGGACTCGTTTTCAAAAAGTCAGAAATTTTCTAGATTATATTGACTCAAAGTTCCTACAGTATTTTGTAGCACATAAAAATATTTCTGTTGATGAGTCTCTTGTCTAATTTAAAGGGAGAGTAGGTTTTATTACTTACAATCCCAAAAACCCAACAAAGTGGGGTATAAGAATATATGTACTTGCTGACTCAAACACAGGATACATTTCTACAACTCTCCCGTATTATGGCAGCATAACATCAGACAATCTTCTTAGGTCAGATCTCCTTGTAACTTCTCGAATTCATTTGCATTTATTTAAGAAACTTCTTGAAATGCTACCTAACTGATACATTATCAACAAATAGGAGAGATGTACCGCCTTTTATGTAGAAGCCTCCCCCACGGTACAGAGAATACAAGGTATTATCATTACAACAAATGTAACAATCGATAAGCCTCAACTAAATTAAAAATTTCGGATTTTCTTACATTTTGTTTTTTTTACTTTAACCTCTATATATTGTTTTTTTTTTTTTTGCTAAAAGGTCATTAACATGGCTTCTTTTATGAAAACTGTAAACCCTCCTCTTTAATTTAACCTATACCACTCTATGTAACGGCTACAGTGAAGAGCCGTTAAACAGTTATTAACTCATAATCTATTCAGGTCATACCGAAATGAGACGATTTTCTTTAAAAAATACGATTTTCACTCACAAAGGGAACAAATTATCTTTAAAAATAGATATGAGAATAGCTTTGAGAATAGGTTAAGAGCTAATAACTCTTTAACGGCTACAGTTAGGACATATAGTGTAATAGGTAATAGGTCAAATGAAAGAAAAGGGTTTACAGTTTTTATAAAAAAAGAGTAATGTTAAGACGTTTTTGCAAAAAAAAAAAAAAAAAATAGAGATCAAACTAAAAAAACACGTAAGAAAATCCGAAATTTTTACTTTAGACCGCAATAACTCCTGAGAGAAGGGTACGGTACTGGTTAAGCAATCGTTCGAAAGGCCATGAAGTTCTGCATACAATTAGCTCTTAACTGTGACCGTAAGCCCTGTGGATACAGGGTATTTTATGAAAAACTACCTTTTTTTCTTAATCACCCTGTAATTCCCAAACGGTTGATATGGACCCCCACCCCAGCCATACAATTTTTTGTTCGTATTGGTGAATAGTATCACCTCCTGCTCTATGGACCAGACTTAAATACCCTGTATAGAAAATAACTGTTTCTTAAGAAACTCCCTTAAATTGTGGCGAAAACTCTTCTTCTGGGACCATGAATTATGTGCTAGTAATTCCTACATTGTATATAAATCAGTTCATAAGGAGAAAAACGAAAAAGCAGCACTTATAAAACTGACTTTGAATAACCCCGAAGACTGCTAATGTTGATCAAGGTTTGCAGTGACAAGATGGAAAGCTGCACATCATTCGCAGTGCGATGCGACTATAAACGAAAGGTTCCAGGAAGACGAGACTTTATTGCGATACTTGCACTCGCAAACCAGGGATACAGAGAGTTTTTCGGAAAGTATCATACCTTAATTAAAAGGATATAAAATTGAAATCATATTTAGTATGACTTATTACCGTGTAGACTTTATACTTATTCAAGAAGGCTACTTTTTGGTACTCCAGCACAACAGCAAAGGCGAAAGAAATTTATTTGTTATTTCATCACACAACCCATTTGATTTTGAGTGGCAAGTTTCAACTATTGGTTTTGACTCATCAACAGGTCTAAAATAGCGAAATTGAGTGACTTAAAAAAACAAATGAAAAATAGGAAAATGAAAAGAAATAAAAAATGAAAAAACTGAGAAAAATTGAGAAAAAAAAATTTATTTAAAACAACTAAAAAAAGTTAAAAAAAAAACAAAAAGTTTAAAAAAAACACATTAATTTGATAGAATTGAGCCTGTGTAAGCCCGGAATGGACTGGAAATAGAAAAAATAAGGTGGAAAATAAGCGTTTCGTATTGGCAAAAATCTTATACTCTGCATTACGGATTCATTTCTGCCTACCATAGATATAATACAATTCACACTGAGAATTTATTCTGAGTTTATATAAGATGAGATCAAATTTAATCTTTTTCAAGCATCTACGGCAGGCACTTCTTGAACAAATATTAAATTATATTGTCATCCTATTACTCTGAATGTGTTTATATTATTAAATTTTCAGTCTTTTCTATAGTTGATATAAAAATATTGAGCAAATAGTTTCTCTGCATATGAAAAATAGCTTGGACCTGGTGGGAAGTAAACTGGAAATACTTCCGGACCGTTTAGGGTTAAATCCTGATATACGCGTCAAAATAAATGCAATGAAAGAAATAAGTCACATTCACTATAAAGTTTTGACCATATCCAAAATAAAAAATAGGCAATCATATAAACAGCTGGAATGGCTGAAATTGAAGTAATTATGATTAAAGACAATTAAAGTCTTTTAAAAAATCAAGTCACATGCTATAGTTGTTAAATTTTCATAATACAAAGCAACAGTACTAACGTCAGAAGATTCCTTTATGTTAGCAGTTTGGTTTTCTCTGCATATTCAAAAATCTATTTTAACATTATTTTCTCTAGATCATTACATTGAAAGCATTTTATGTATGGACACACGGTAACCGGTGACTAGAATGAGCAGTTCAGTTGTGAATTTACAATTATTGATAACATGGAGGACATAAGCAAGTATTTACCATGTGTCGAAATACAAAAAAAAAATTTTTCAACAGGTAATTATAACCTATAGAACGAGACTTTCTATAATTAAAATAAATATACATATTTTACCAGAATGTCAATCCTATGCAGCGCCTTGGAAATTCGTGTTTTTAATTTGATTGGGATGAACATGGGTGATTTGGAAATACATAGCTTTAAATTAGGATCAACAGTATCTATTATATAAACCGTCAGCTGATGAATTTTTATTCTATTTAGAAATATCCTTCTTTTTAAATAAAATAAAATAAAATAAAAAACGGGAAATGACAAAAAAAAATATCAAATAAGACGAAAGTACAGATAGGGTATGAAACGTGGATACAATATTTTTCTTCTACAATTATTTCATGTTATTTGCCGCAATTAAATGACATATTTCCGAGTCCATTTATCAGGAAAATAAATCTAATTGTGTAAAATAAATAGAAGAGCGCTTTCAAAAATAATTGCTGAACTTTAATTAGAATTATCTAAAGAGAAATCCATAGCTGGGCAAAAACTCATTCATTTAACAGTCATATAATCCGTAATTAAATTCCTCATTAATGATGCTATTACAAATACACTCCCTACTTTATGTATACTTTTACAGCTCTCCTGCTTTAAACCGGAAACGTGTCAAATCGCTGAAGTGCAAAAATGTTCTTAGGAGAAGAAATGTAGTAAATTTTGGTCGTTATTTTTTAAAGTTGAAAAATTACAAATTTGATTTAAATTTTAACATTGTTATGTAAATGAAACTTATGAGGTATTAAATTCCTATAGAGGTCATTTTAAAAGAAAAAAGAAAAAACAGTTACCAGGTATCCAATGATAGTTTTGAAAATATTCCACACCAAAAAAAATCACAAATTTCTATGTAGGTTCACAAAATCACAAAATATTTAAATTTATTGTTCTCGCTTATAACCCACTTGATACAGAATTGCTTCCTGAAGATATTATCCTAGACACTGTCCCTGTTAACAAATGTCCACACACAAAATAACAATTCACTTCACTTCACTTTACTTGACCCGATTGATGGCACCCTTAGCACTACCAGAACCTCTAAAAATTCTGGAGGGATCAACTGCCCGCTTGATAGAACAAAGTTGGAAGTCTTGTTGAACTGCTGATTTCCAAGTGAGATTCTTTCTCACAAATCAGTTCCTTTTAAACCATGGGGACAATGGGCGATGATATCCTGAACTGGTGCGCAACCCATTGTGGAATGGGTATCATCACTATCGTTGCTTTATCTCTGCCATCACATCTCTATCTGTGGATTTACATTATCCTGATTGTCATTAAGGACATGGCGTGCATCTCCATCATAGGACTTAAGTATTTTCTTGGATTACTGGCTATCGGCAATACAATTCACTGAAAGTGATATCAAGCATAGACAGCTCTTTTGAACTTGACTCTTCTTGAACAATATAGGCGGATGTAAACAAAACGGTTATCATGGCTGGTAGGTAAGTAGATACGTATATATATGTATGTATGTACATCTGACGTAAATCGAGATGATATGCGCAAGACTTCTCGTACATAAGAATGCTGTTATAATTTGGATACATGCTGATGATTTCTTTAAGCCAAACAACCTTGTTGGAATGCGTTTGTTACCTCTGAAAATCTAAGGCGGTGGTGAATAAAATTGGTCCAGCCCCACTTCTACTTGTTGATTGCTGTTTTCACTTAAGAAATATGTGGAGTCAATGAAATTGTTGAGAAAAAATTTGTTTTCCAGAATTAAGATGGGTTTTCATGTACTTCCTCCTAACTGTGAACATTTAGCTTTAATCTCTAAAATTTAAACATCGAAAAGTTTCAAGCTTTAAACATTTGACTTTTATTGGAAATTGTTCTTGAATTGATGACATGCGGGCATGTCTATGGAATTTTAAAAGAAAAAAGTGCTAGGAAATGTCAGAGGAAAAGTTATATGAATTCAAGTTCTTGCTTTATGTTTTGATAAAATTGATGTGGGAAATTTATACACTTTCGATTACTACTTATAGATCTGAAAAAACAAAAAAAAAACAAAAATGGAAAATGTCCTCTTCTCACATGCTATGCACGTTTTTGATGTAATACATATTATGTAATATGTGGGTATATGCTGCTATGTAGGATTTTTATTGTAAGTTTGAATGTTATTATATATATACATATATTCTTTTTTTTTTCAACTTTATAATTAATAATAATCAAAACTGTAATTCTGTGGGTTTTGGGTTCGGGCAAGAACGCCGTTCAACAACGGTAAAGTAAATTTGTTTTTGTGTGTTCCAGTCACGTAGCATTTGGTTATGTCGATTGGTATTACACTATTGGCGTAAAGGCTTGTAGCATTTCATGAAGTGGCTAAAAATTTCAGACACATCATGTAAAAAGTGATTAAGCGCAATATGTGTTAAATTATCTGCCTACCATGAAGTACTGAGTTACGATATATACAGGGCGTTTCCACCTAGGTGGTCCATAGAGCAGCAGAAAACCCCTCGAGAATACTTCCCAAGCCATGAAACAGATATCTGTATGTGTGCGTTGCGACTCCATTCTCTAAAATATGTTCTATATTGATAATTATGGAAAACCGCCAAACATTGGCTGTATATTTGCTATAAAGCCTAAGCTACTATCCACACATAAAAATAGTATTCGAGTAATTTAAAGCTTGGTTCCTTACCTTCTCAAATGCTATACTTACTATATGCTTTACTTAACAAAATAATAAAATAGTCTTGATTACAAATTAACTTTATCATTTTACGCTTGCTAACTCTCAACTGCGTAATAATTACATGTGTGTGCAGCCGGAATCCGAATCTGTAAGCAGCGTAATTCGATATCATCAGCCCACGATACAGCATCATAGGTACAATAAGTTATCTCTTTTAAAATCTGACTTATAGATGATTTGTTGCTCAATTCCTCCAGACTCCATAATTATCGTTGATGACAAGGGTCAAAATATTTACGACCTACTCATTTCAACACCTAATTTTATCCATGGCAAGATGGATCCTCTTGAGGAATTACTACCAATTGCTGATTTTAACTTACCCAATATTCAGTGGGTATACTAAATGACAACAAGGGAATCACTTTTCCTTGGCACTATTTCATCTCTTGGTCTCAGCCAAATCAGTAATGTTAAGAATGACATGGGTAGGCAGTTAGACCTGGTATTTTCTACTGACGTGGGTAACTTAATAGTCCAGTCAGAATGTCTACTCTTGACAAATATCATCCTCCTCTACTAATTACATATTGCTATAAAACCGAAAACTTAACAAATTGTGACGAAACACAATAACTTTTCGGAACTTTCAAGTAGGCTTACATGTATTAACTTTAACACATTACGTTTCTAAGTTTTACATAATTCTTTTCGATTTATTTTTCTTTCACGTTCCCCGCGAGCGTCAGCGACTCTCTAAAACATCTCCACCATGGTTCAATAAAGAACTGAAGCGTCTTAGAAAGAATAAATTGTGAAAAAGTTATATGACAATTATAAGCCACAACAACTTCCTCACATTATATACTGAGCTCAGAGAGCTTTTCTCTACACTTTATGATAAAGTATGCGTATGAAATTATTTAGTGTCCCACGCTTCTTTTTTAAATTTATTAATATGAAGAAAAGAACGGACAACTACCCCACTACCATGAGGTACAAGGATTCTGCTAGTTATGATTCGTCTAAAATTTGCGATATGTTTGCTTCTTTTTTTTGACAACGCCTTTGCCTCGTCAAAATTTCAACCTCAAAGTAGCAACTTCAGTCATATGAACGACTCTCATAACGTTTCTTTCACTATCCCTTCAATTTCAGAAGAGGATATACTCGATCATATTAATAGGCTTCCAACTGTTTTCACAACTGGTCCAGATGGGATCCCTCCTGCCTTCTGTAAGTCATGTTGCCTTGCAATGGCAGCTCTGCTGAAAATTATTTTCCAAAAATCGCTCGATAGTGGTTGTTCCCCGCAGTTATGGAAAAACTCTTTTATCATACCTATCCACAAAAAAGGCAGTAAAATGAAATTTCTAACTAAAGGCCTATTATTGTAAAATTATCTTGCATGCCCAAATTATTCGAAGCTATCATTTCTATCAACTTCCTGTAAAAATTTGCTCTCTTCAAATCAACATGGGTTTCTTTCGGTCACGTTTACAATCACTAACTTGCTGGAATTTGTTAGTAAAGCCTTCGACAAGTTATATCACTCCGTGATTCTCTTTAAAATGGAAAACTATGAGTTTCCCCCAACATTTCTAAAATGGACAGAGTCTTATTTAAGTAACAGAACATACCAAATCTTAATCCGCCATTCCATCTCTAGAGTCTTGAAGGCTTCGTCTGGCGTACCTCAAAGAAGTCACTTGGGTCCATTGTTCTTTATTCTGTCTATTGACGATATTGTCTCTGTGTTGAGGTACCTGTACTGTACTTTTCGCTCAGATTAAATCTGTTCACGATTGTGAAGGGGTATAGGGTGACCTTCAAAAATTTTACAATTGGTGCGATAGCAATAATATTTGGTGCTCAATATCGACAAATGTGAGGTTATGACTTTCCATAGGAATCACCAATCACTTACGATTATGAGTTTTCGGATTCCTCAAATGTGACCACAGATTGAATTTTGTCAGGGGCGCACCGAGAGGGGGGACGAACGGGACCGGTCCCCCTCCAGAATGTCAGTTTTCTGAACATAATTTACAAATTACGTATAAAATGTGGTCTGTATATTATTACAAAGTCCGATAAAATAAAATAAAACCTTTTAATCTACAATAGCAGTCCTTAAGTGCTCAGAACGTTGCAGGACGCGACTTTAAAGCCCTATTTTTCTGACTTGTTAGGACTTGGGACACCCATGGTCTAGCACTTGGGACACCCATGGTCCCCCCCCCCCCCCTCAAAAACCAAATCCTGGGTACATTACTGAATTTTATTTATAAGCTATATGGTATCAAAGAGTAGGGTTTTATAAAACGTTTGTCCCAAGAGTTTTCGAATCCTACCATAACATTGCGCTTGTACACTTGCTTTGTGAGACTACTTCTTGCATACGCTAGCCAGGTCTGGTCTCCATTTTGCGGTACACTCAACGACCGTATCGAGAATGTGCAGAGAAATTTTTTACGATTTGCTCTCAGGCATCTACCCTAGAATAATTCATTAATTCTTCCACCCTATATAAGGATTACTTGAATCTTTTAAAAATGCATTCGCTTGAGAAACATCGCATGGTTGCCGATGTATCTTTTGTGCATCAACTCTTAAACTGGAGTATTGATTCTCCGTTATTACTTAACAAAATCTCTTTCCTTGATAGTAGGCATAATTTGAGAAGGCAGAGGTAGCATATTAACTCCTCAAGGTCTAACTTTAGCATATATGAACCTGTTAATCGCATTTGTATTAATGTTAATAATATGGCTGAGCATTTTATTGTTGACGTTTCTAAGCATATTTTAAAAAAAACATCTACTATATATAATATTTAATCTTTTTTGTTTAATGTTTTTGTGCATTGCATGTAATTTCATCCGGTGCTTGGTTTATGTTTAGTTTAACATATTTAACATAAATACTAAGAGAGCTGGGCAATACTTAAGTAATAAAAGTCTTAAATACTACTTAAAGTACGTTTTCGTTACTTTATTACTCAATACTTTTGAAATTCCCCCACTTAGTACTTGAACATAAGTACTTGCGTCTACTTACTTGTACTTAAGACTTAGTTTTATACTTAAGTACCAAGATTTTTATACCCTAGATGAAATCTAAAGGGTATACTAAGTTTGTCATTCCGTTTGTAACATCTCGAAATAATGATCGTAGAGCAAAATGGATAGGACACCCACGCATAATATTAAAAGTTATTTTGATTTTTGCATGTCCGTCCGTCCGTCTGTCCGTCCGTCCGTGCGCACGATAACTCGAGAACGCGTGTACTTAGAGAGCTAAAATTTAATACACGGACTTTAAAAAAAAATTAAAATTAAGTTCGAAAATGACACAAATCGGGCAACTCCTTCGTGGGGTTGCCATACAAAAATTTCGTTTTCCGCTATATATTTGGACACTGCTTGAGAACGCGTCGACGTATAGAGCTGAAATTTCGTAGTTTTTACTACATTAGCAAATAAAATGTCAAAAATGGACTAAATCGGGCTACTCCTTCTTGGTGTTGCCATATAAAAATTTAGGTTTTTTACAAATACTCCGAAAACGATCAGTCCAAGACATTTTTATTGTACTAAAAACTTCTTCAGAATACGAAATCCTATCAATTGGTGATAATCATTTTTTCTGTCCAACGAACCGTTCTAGAAATATATGCGAAGGACCACTTCAAAAATCAAACTTGCACAGAAGGGTGACATTGCGAAATTTCATAAGGGCATTCATCTAGGGTATCATATGAATTGGTCTTAGACCAATTCTAGCTTTTTTTCTTGTTACTTAAGTATTTCTGAGTCTATTAAGTACCTACAAATATCTAACTCTTCGTAGAAAAGCAAACACAACCTCTAGCGCAACTCCTTTTTTGTTGAGTTTTAAAGCACGCAAAGAATTGTTGAAGTATGTGCCGCACTCACGCATCAAGGCAGAACCTTAGATAAACTAAAAACTTACAAAACCAGTAACGTCTCGCTCAAATATAAAATCAACGATACCTCGACTTGAAGACATAACCACTGACATATGGGCTGAGTACGTTCATAGAAATACACTGCAGAAAGTGGGCTCACTTTTATATTGCTGACTCTTTCGATCTAAGCACTAAGTACCAACTGAGAGAGAACTGAAAACAACAAATAAATTAGTGGATTCGTCGAAATACATGATTTTAAATTAATCATTTAGGGTTATTACTGACAAAACCTGCTTTACCAAAGACAATATATTCATTAGATACGCAAAACAAATTCTAAATGTTTTATTAAAATCACTTTCCGAGCTGCGTGCTCACTTTTTCAATTTCCCGCCAATGAATTTTTCAATGTTGGCACCGAGGTAAGAACTCTTTTTGACACAAGCAATTGTATCTACGTGAAATAGAAAAGTAAGCAGTCCATATTATATACGTCAGTGGACATAACGAAGGGTAAGCAAGCAATGCCTAGCTCCAATATAAAATCAACGATGCCTTGACCTGATGTAGGGAAGGCCTCAATTCTATCTTAGAAATTCACTGGAAATTTCTCCTTAGAATTGTTATGCATTATTGGAGGCGATAATAGATGCGCAGACCTCTAATAGGTTTTATGAGTGTAGCAATGAGAGGTGAAAGTATTACTCTACTTGCAGCGCCGAAAACTATAAAAATCTATAAGTAGTAGCCACTGGTTACTATACATATTATAGTTTTCAAAAGGTATTTATTTATTAATACCTATTTACTGAATAAACTTTATTATATTACTGGCAATGTAAAGAGATTCTAAATAAGTACTTTAAAAAGTACTTCAAAAAGTACTCAGTACTTTTTATAGACTTACTACTCAGTTACAAGTACTTTTCATACATGCGGTACTTGTACTTACGCTGAAGTACTCAGGCCTTCGGTACTTGTACTTGTACTTAAGTACTTTTTCTTTGGTACTTGCCCAGCTCGGAATAGTAATACCGACTAACTCATGAAACGCATGTATTGTTGACAGTTTATTTATTAAACGTGTCCATGCAGCGAGCTTGTGTTAAGCTGGTTCTTATAGTGAAAAAATTGCTCAGCTGAGAGTTTTTTTTTTTTTTTTAGGGATCGTAGTCATTTAGTTCAGACTCAGGAATCAGGAGTCCATTGGGGCTCTCATGCGGTAGTGAGTGAGTCTGTTTCATGGCATGTTTTTTTTTTATACATGGTGTCCCGTACGTACCGTATTTCCTTCATACCATGGATTCCTCACTCAATTTCGAGAGATAAATTGTATGGGAGGAGAGCCGGAAAATGCACGGTGTGGGCGGAAAGCGGGTTTTGTGATTTTGGGTGCTTTTTATCCTAATACCATCTAACTTTCTTGTCATACACCCTATGAACGTGATTTGCATCTCAGGGGATAGTAAACCCTCTACCGTTTCCAACAAATGCCCAACCACTTCTTTCAATTTCAACAATTTTGCCGCCAAAATGCATGATAACTATACAGTTTTATAACAAGATTTAAAGACCCCGGAATGTTACCTTTAATTTGGCCTGCCTAAATGCTACCGTTTTTGAGATATTCCCGTTTTTATGATGCATAATTTCATGAATTTTGTTAATTTGCGTGGAACTGCATAAAATTAGGCGCGATTTCTATTATTATTAGCAAAATTAATGAAATTATGCACCATAAAAACGGGAATATCTCAAAAAAAAAATTGTATCCTAGTAGTTTTTTCACAAAACAACCTGTATATCTTAAAAAGTGCAGGTTGTAAGGTCACTGTCAAGATACATCTCTCATTTTCAAAAGTCATGTCTCGTAAACAGGCTAACCGATTTTTCTAATTCAAATTCTAAATGAAGCTTAATGTTTCATATTTTTCATAAAAAAATATAGCCGCACCGAACGAAAAAAAAAACATTTTTAATAATACATAGTAGTGATAGTATTTCTTTTTTATTATTATTTTTTTTTTAATAGTATTATTAACTATTGAAGACTTTTTCAGGAACTTTAAAAATCCGCTCCTTTATTTTATTGCATATATAACTACACTTTGATGCAGCGTAGTTTCCTTTCTTAAGTCTCTTTCTAACCACTGGTGAGCTTCCCACTGAAACTAAGATTCTAATTCAGGGCGAACAATACGGTACTATTTTTATCACCACACTTGTTTTAACCACTCGCGTAAATCTTTAGTTTCTTTTAGAAAATGAGATAAACGATAAGCTTAACGATAATTTTTCCGACTACTACGAGTAAGGTGTTTCGATCGCTTTAATTATTTATTTCACACTTTTTACAAATCTTAGATTAGATTTATTTAGGCCTTTGCACTGCATCCATATATTGGCTGGCTTATTGTGCACCGCTTTCTTACATTTCATCCAACAATCCTACTCATCCTAGGAAGAGCAGTATTTTTTTGGATAAATTTCTTCAAAGTTGGCAGGCTTTAAGAAATGAGCCAAATGTAGTAATGTAATTTATACGTGCATCGCCATGTAGTACATGTTATTGGAGATCACGGTCGCCAAGTTATAAAGTAGAAATTACTGCATTCAATTATAACAAGAATGCTCGTCGTTTTCGTAGTAATTTTAAAGGTGAGCGCAGAGGAGGCGATCAGAGATAAGCATACTGATGAGACCTCTCTGATCGCTGGGTCGAAAAGTTCAATCATTTTTTTACATTTAAAATGCATTTTGTAAATTTATTGAAATTATTTTCAATAAATTTCAGTCTGTTAGACAAGAAATCTCCATCATATAATTTCTACTTGGTTTATCCATATGCCGCCACGCAAAAAAGGAGGAACAATCACCAAATTTAAAAAGTGCAATGAGAAATCTTGCCACCATATAATTCACACTTACTATTTATAAAAAGTATTTATATGGGCAATTGGTGTGAACTCCATCATTGAACTTAACCATACTGATGAGACCTGATCACTGGGTCGAAAACTTAATTATTATCAGTACATAATGATATATGCACATGGGGATGTGCTTAACTTTTGTTTTGTTGCAACAAATGTAAACAAATGCAGTCACTTCTTACTGTTTGAGTGTGACATGCATTTTGGTGAGAGTTTTTGCTTCTAAAGCGTTAGCATCATTGTGTCACATTTATTGTGATATTTAATTGAGAATTGATTTCGGATCAATTGATTATTGCAAGAATGCAGAATGTGCATTCCGCTATTTTTTAATTGTTTATATTTTTATGCATATTTACATCACATAAAGACGCCTGAAATCTACATTGTGCAATGGCCTCGTATTTAGTCAGACGTGCTCCGATGTTTCATCCTATTCGAGATACAACTTATATACATCAGTGGGTGATATGCCTAACCGATACATGTGTTCGCTTAGTTTGCAGTGTTCGGTTAAAATTCCTGTGATGATTCTGAGTTGATTCCTAGACAGCCTTAAAAGATCCTGACTCTTCTTTGGTGAAGGTCCTTTGATGAATCTTTTGGCTTGTCTAGAGTCTATCATTGAATCCATCTTTGGTCCATTTAGCTCTGGATCCAGAAAGGAAAGCTTCACGGCGTTGTAGGAAATACCGCAAAATGGTCCCGGTCCTATGAGGGGCATGGATGCTCCTTTTTTATCCAGTAAGTCTGCCTTATCATTCCCATCAATACCCAAGTGTCCTGACACCCATTGAAGTGTTGGGTGGTTCTTTATCCCATATTAACTTCGTGACTTCACTTAATGAGAAATCTCAGATATCAGACTAGATGTAGATCTGCAGGAATTAAAACTTGATCTGTCACTGACATCACAAAGTTCAATGAAATGTGTTATAACAATGGACAAAAATTAAATTCAAAAATTCATATCTCAAAGATAGAGCTGAACCCCATCGCAATTTTTGGACATAGATAGATGGCCTCTAGTTTCATAAAATAATAATACAAAACAAAAGTGCTAGAGGTCCTCAGTAGAAAAATAAACATTAAAATCCCCTCAATACATTGCTCCCATACAGGTTACTTTGGGTATACGATGACTTTAAAAATTAAAAACGAAGCCGAACGCCATCACAATTTTTTGTACATACTCGTAGATAGCCAAGGCCTCTAGTTTGCAAATAAAAATACGAAAAAACAAGTAAAAAAGCCAGAGTTGGTCTAAGATCAATTCTTATGATACCCCAGATGAATACCCCCATGTAATTTCGTATTTATGTATGGTCACCCATCAGTACAAGTTTGATTGTTGAAATGACTTCTCGTAATTTTCGCATATATTTCTAGAACGGTTCGCCGGACAGTAAAAATAATCATAAGCAATTTCATAGAATTTTATATTCTGAAGATCTTTACAGTATAATAAAAACGTCCAGGGCTGATCGCCTTCACAGTACACGTAAAAAACTTAAATTTTCATATGTCAACACAAAACGACAAAAATCAAACTTGAATAGATCGGTGACCATACGAAATTTAATACGGGCATTCATCTAGGGTATCATAAGAATTGGTCTTAGACCAATTTTAGCCTTTTTACTTGCCTGAAATTAAGCCGTCTGCAAAATGTTAGCTCTCTAAGTACAGACAGACGGACGGACGAACGGACGGACATGCACAAATCCAAATAACTTTTAATTCTATGCAATGTGCCCAATCCATTTTGCTCTACCATCATTATTCCTATGCGTTACAAACGATATGACAAACTTAGTATACCCTATGATTTCATCATCTGGAGTATAAAAAGTTCTAGAAGTCCTCAATAGTAAATAATTCCATTTCTTTGAATAAATAAATACTATTAATAACGAAAAAACGTAGGCCACTACAAGGCTTATTGTTCACCCTCAGTACCCATGAGTAAGTTCATAGGTCCCAAGCAGACGCTCTTACAAACCATAAGATTCGCTCCCAACCCTCCTTACCTGCTTCATGCAATTTACGCAGGAGGTGTGAGCCAAGGAGTTTCAACATTTTCTTTCATAACTTTTTAAATTTGACAATATTTTTTCTGATTTTTTTTTTTTTTTTTTTGTATTTAAGGGAACTTCATTGTATACTAATTAATTATTAAAACTGTGAGATCTAGTCTCGAACGTAGGATGGAAGATGCCGGTAAAATGGACAACTCAGTTTTTTTTCAATTCAAATATAAAATTTTATTAAAATTCTTTTGATTAAAACTAAATATCACAGTAAATTCAATTCACAGTTCGAGTTCAAACTCAGGATTAGTTAAACTCCGTTCGTAGTTTAAACTGAGTTTAAACCAAAATGAGTTTCACAGTATTCCACCTTTTTTAATATGGCAGCACTATGGAGCTGTGAACTAACAAGCTATTTTCTGTATAATTGTGAACTAGAAAACTATTGTGAGTCATTTACTGTCAAAATATTGTCGGCCAAATCGTTGTGACAAAAAAATTAATTAATTAAACCTACGAAAGTGAAAAAAATAAAATAAAAAATAAAATAAATTAATTAAACCTACGAAAATGAGTAAAGACTCTTTGAAACACACGAAATGTCACTTCATTCACATTTAAAGATAAACTGAGTTTAAACGCTCAATTTTGGTGGTTTAAACTAAGTTTAAACGAGGTTTAACTTATCACTGTGAAACTGTGTTGAAGAGATAAACTGAGTTTAAACCACATCTTAAGTTTAAACTTTTGTGTGTAAAAAAATCAAAATTTTGGAAATATTTGAGAATAATTTAAAGAAGCTTAATTAAAAAATACAGAGTAATACACTTTTCGACAGCTACCATTCTTGGATATTTAATAAGCCAACAATAACCAAATATAGGGTGGTACAAAACTTATACTCATTTATTCTCACGAATATTGGCGAAATCTTCAACTGGCCACAACTTCTAAAGGAAGGTTTCTAAGGAGGGGGGGGGGGGGTATGTGGAACAATTTTTTGATCATCTTACCTCAAGGAATAGTATGGTATACAGGAAGGTATCTTGATCTAAATCACCCTGTATATATATATATCGATACTGTTCACGGAAAAACGAGCTTTTTCGTCTTTACAAGTTATATTCAAAAATACTTATTTTACAAGATAATTTACAATTAAATTCTTTTCTTTTTTTTGTTCGTTAAGCAAAAATATAAAAGCGCTGGATAAAAATTGGTACGTGTGCCGCTGCCGATGAGTCAATAATGAAACCTTCTTCTTGTTTTATTAGACCAACGGAAGTAAAAAAGATTTTTCTTCCACTCTGGTGAAGTTAGAGTCAGTGCCACTGTGCCGATCCCGGTAGATAGCGTACCTGACGCTTGATACCCGTATAAATGCACACACAGATAACAATTAGTTTTAACAGCATTATATTTTTATAGTTCATATGCCCTAATCTATTGCCACGTTCCGTCACATACTGCCCGCCTTGAAATACCTAAGGTATTTCAATCACTGTTGATATTCGCTGGGAGTGGGCAGAGCTTTGTGATACTTCGTTTGAAAAGTCCATGAGCGGTTTTTATCGACACGACCCGAACCTTTCCATCTTCGCCCGGATGTTGTTCGACTACGCGTCCGAGAATCCATTTGGTCGCGGGTATATTGTCTTCCTTAAGTAGTGCTAGAGTCCCAACACCTACATTCGTTGAAGGGGTGTTCCATTTAGTCCTGCACTGCAACTGATTTAAATAAGTCTTGGACCACCTATTCCAGAATTGCTGGTGTGCAGCTTGTATTCGTTGCCATCTATCCAGCATGTTGAGACGTAGTTCCTGTAAATTTGGAGCTACTGAAGCAGTTAATGCCTCTCCAATTAAAAAATGGCCTGGTGTTAAGGCCGTGAGATCATTAGGATCTGACGACATTGCCTGTATGGGTCGCGAATTGAGTATAGCCTCAATTTGAACGACTAGCGTGTTCATCTCTTCAAAAGTTAGGGAATGGCCCTTGAGACCTCTTCGTAGGTGATACTTTGCAGATTTCACAGCGGCCTCCCAGAGCCCGCCAAAATGTGGTGAACGCGGTGGTATAAAGTGAAAGTTAATGTAGTCCTGGCTACACAATTCGAGTATCTCCCGTCTAGATTCTTCCGATATAAAAATGTTGCGAAGCTCTTTAAGCTCAGAATTTGCGCCGATGAAATTCGTGGCATTGTCACAATAGAGATTAGCGCACAACCCTCTTCTGCCTACAAAACGTTTCAATGCAGCCATAAAGGCGGCTGATGATAAATCACTCGCAAGTTCCAGATGGACTGCCTTTGTAGCAAAGCATATGAATATTGCTAGGTATGTTTTCATAGGTTGCGTTCCACGGCGTTTGGAGTGAATGTACAGTGGCCCACAAAAGTCAACTCCTGAATTTATGAAGGGTCTGGCTGGCTGTACTCTCGCTGCCGGTAAGGTTCCCATCAGTTGATGTATGTCCTTAGGCTTAGTCCGAAAACACCGAATGCAGGAATGCACAATTTGTCTAGCTATGCTACCGCCCTTAAGAGGCCAAAAACGTTGTCGGGTAATAGACAGTAGAGTTTGTGGTCCAACATGCAGATGTTTGCAGTGCAAATAGGTCATGATTGATCGAGTGAAAGAATGGGAGGGCGGTAAGATCATCGGATGCTTCGAATCATATGCTAGGTCAGCATTATCAAGTCGACCTCCGACTCTTATAATCTTGTCAGCATCCAGGAATGGACTTAGACACTTTAATTTACTGTTTTTATTGACATGACCCTGAGTTATTAACGTTCGATAGTCCTCTGCCAGTGCAATCTTCTGTACAATCTTTATTATGATCTTTAAAGAGCTTTCTCTCTCCTCAGCGTTAATTGACCCAACGTATCTCCTTGATAATGGAACTTTTGAGTTTGCTGAAAAACGAATTATATACGCAAAGACGTTCTGAAGTTTTGTAAATGAATTAGCATATTTTGAGTCTTGAACGATATCTTCTTCTTTAGTTGAAGTGAAAGCTAGCTTTAATTTACGTCTTTCGGGGAGATCCACTGATGAAATGATTGATTGCTCATCATTGCTTATCCAGAGTGTGTCTGATTCACAAAGAAAATTCGGACCGTCTAGCCATAAAGTTGATTTTAACAAATCTTGAGGCAAGACGCCACGAGATACCAAGTCAGCGGGATTGTTTTTGCTTTCAACATAGCGCCAGTTATTAACCTGGGACAGTTCGTGGATATTGGCGACCCGATTTGCTACATATGTGCACCATGCGAAGGAGGGCTCTGCTAGCCACGCAAGAACGATTTTAGAGTCTGTCCAATAAAATACGTCATTTACAACTGTATTTAAAATAGCTATTACTCTTGCAACTAATTGCGCCATAAGCTGGGCTGCACATAATTCGAGGCGGGGTATAGTGTTTTGTTTTAAAGGTGCTACTCGTGATTTGGCGCATATTAATCTACTACTTATATTTCCATGGGTGTCCGTACATCTTAAGTACAAACAGGATCCGTAGGCCTTTTCGCTTGCATCAGACAATGCGTGTAACTGAATATCAACAGCCTTGCTAAGCGGATGCAAGCGCCTTGGTACTTGAAATAATTCCATTAAGTGCAGTTGGCTTCTATATTTAATCCAACTCGTGTGATATTCTGTGGGGAGAGACTCATCCCAATCTAATTTCAGCTTAAATAACTGTTGCAGAAATATTTTACCTAAAACGATAACAGGATTTATGATGCCCATGGGGTCGAATAACTTCCCGATGTCCGACAATACCGTTCGTTTGGTGATCCTCTGATCACCTTGGTTAGTTAAATTAGTTTTAAAGATGAACTGGTCCTCATAGGGCTGCCAAATGAGCCCGAGAGTTTTAACTACGTCTGTTTCATGAAATTGTAAAAGTTTTGCCTTGTCCTCCGTTGGAATGTCATTCAGTAATTCGGTGCTATTTGAACACCATTTTTTCAGATTGAAACCTCCGCTGTGAAGGATTTTGTCAACTTCCTGTTTAATGTGTTTAGCTTCTTCTAATGTATCAGCACCAGTGATCATGTCGTCCACGTAGAAGTCCGACTTTATTATTTCGGAGCCCTTCGGATGAGTATCTTCTTCATCAAGCGCTAATTGAAGAAGCGATCGCGTAGCTAGGAATGGCGCAGCCGCTGTTCCATATGTGACCGTCCTTAACTGGAAAATCTGCAATTTGTCTTGAGGATGGTCACGCCAAATTATGTTTTGAAAAGCACAGTCATTAGGTTCAACTAAAATTTGCCGATACATTTTACTAATATCGGCAGTGATAGCTATTGCATGCGTCCGAAATCTGACAATAATCGAGAATAGGTCTTGCTGCACTACTGGACCAGTCATCATGACGTCGTTTAATGAATAACCTGTGCTTGATCTTGCTGATGCATCAAAAACTACTCGTAGTGGTGTAGTCGAGCTATCAGTCTTGACAACGCAATGGTGAGGCAGGACATACTTCACTGTGGACAGCTCTGCCTCTGCGAGAGGACGCATATGCTTAAGTTGCAAATATTCATTTACGAACTCCTTGTATTGATTAAATAGATTACTATTTCTATGTAATCGTCGTTCTAAACTAAGAAATCTATTTCTGGCTGTTTCTAGTGAATTACCTAAGTAACAAGGGCTTTTCCTAAATGGAATTCTTACGACAAAGCGCCCTGTGGAATTCCTTTTATAATGCTGCTTGTAGTTATCTTCACAAAGCTGTTCTTCGGTTGACCTTTTAGGGCTACCACCCGTATGATCTTCAAGCTCCCAAAATTTCTGAAGTACCTGCGATAGGGATTCATCTTCTTGAATTAGATTAGAAACCAAGTTACAGCTATATTGGGTAGCATGGGTAGGTAATAGGGTGCCTGCTACCACCCAACCCAATAACGTTTTTTGTAGAACTGGTAGATTTTCTCCTAAGGATATTTGGCCAACTTGCAGAAGTTGGAAGTGTAGTTCGGCTCCAATTAAGAGGTCTATACGATGAGGTTGGTTGAAATCGGGATCGGCCAATTGAATGTTGCCAGGAATCTTCCAATAAGTTGTATTGAGAATTGTTGATGGCTGAGGCGCGGTAATATTGGATAGTATTGTCGCACTCAATTGTGTCGTGAAGTTATTGAATCGAGAAGAGATACTGAGACGTGTTTGATGTTTGGCTGCTAGCTTAGGCGTATCTCCAATGCCAGTTATCACAGTTGAGGTCTTGTACCTTTTAAGACCTAGTCTCTGTGCTATTCTTTCTGTTACAAAGTTGAGCTGTGAACCTGAGTCCAAGATTGCCCTGCAAGGCAACGATCTACCGTGCCCGTCACTCACGTTGATAATTACTGTTGGCAGCAGAACATGCGCAGCATTATTCATGTTGGGTTGCACAGAGTGTAGCGATGTTTGACTGAGCTCATGAGAGCTTGAAACATGCGAGCAATTAAGAGTTGCATTGACACTTGGCTTATAATTATGATTATGAATTAGGGTGTGATGTCTTTCGCTGCAAACTTGACACGTATAAAGCGATTTGCATTCTGTTTCCCTATGTTGTCCTAAACAATTTAAGCACAGGCTAAATTCCTGAATTTTGTTCCGCCTCTCAGATAAGGGCATGTCTAGAAATAGGCGACATTTATTGATGGAATGACCGTCCTTTTCACATAGCAGGCAATAGCGACTTTTTGACGTGAGCAACGAAGTCTTTGCTGATCTGTATGGTTTATTAATACTCTTGACCATTAAATTGCTACCTTGAGCCCTTCTTGCTGCATCAATCCTTACAGATCTTTTAGTTAAGAAAGACAGAACTTCCTCAAGAGTTGGCAGCCGTGCATCTGGGGCCGTATCTTCCCATGCTGCACGTAAGGAGTTATCAAGTTTATTTAGGATTAAGTGTACAATAACATCATCCCACTGCTTTACTGGTCTGCCTAGAGACTCAAGTGACCGAAGTTGAACATTTGTATTATCAACAATTTGCCGAATTTGTTCTGGCTTGTTGCTACTGATGGGTGTGATGTTTAACAAATGCTCCAAATGTGCTTGACAAATAAGCTTCTTGTCACTATACTTTGTTTTTAGCAACTCCAAAGCTACCTGGTAATTCCCGTCGCTAAGTTCCAGCGAAGCTATTTGGGCTGCTGCGGGTCCCGATAATGTGGACTTTAGGTACTGATATTTTTGGATATTGTTCAACGTAAATTCATCATGAATCAGCACCTTGAATGTTTCAAAGTAGCTAAGCCATTCGGTGATGTTTCCATCAAAGGAAGGTAGGGATATTTTGGGCAGACGTACAGTCTTTTGCGGACCTAACGACTCTTTCATAGCTTGAGGTATGTTTCCACTTTGATTGAGGTTTTGAATTAACACAGTAAGTGCTGGTTGTTGAACGAAGTAAATTTCCTCATATGAAGCGCGGGTGGTCTTTCCTAGCTCTTCCTCATCCATCTTTTCTATTTGAGCTTGTATATCTACGAATTCACTCATTTGCTTCTCAACATGTTGCAAACGAAGTTCTAGTGCAGCTGAGGAAGCCGTCTTACCGTCATTGTCAAGAAATTCCTTGGTAAGTTCCTGCTGATCTATAAGAACCGCACGCTGAGTCTTTAGGTTAACTAATTTTTTTTCAGCCATTTAAACTGATTAAACTCGCGCGATGGAAAGGTTTTTTGAATATGAATAATCTGAGTCTATATGTGCAGACGACCGATACACCGCTTATATCATGCAAATTTTTTTTCTTTGATTCACTTCACTTTTATATGAGATATTGTCAATTATTTCGCCTTGATCCTACTCGTCAATGTTAAGTAAGTTCAGCATATAAAAATTATTTATATAAGTATTTTATCTAGGTTAGTAATAATGTTCATAGGCACTTAGATTGTATATAATTTGTTTAGATAAGTATTTTATCTAGGTTAGTAATAATGTTCATAGGCAATAGAATGTATATATATAAAATCTAACAACTGTACCTCCTGATTGATTATTTACGACCAGCTTTTTGCTTGATGCTTATCTGATTGTTTTTATTATGATGACGGGTCGGCACAGTGGCTGCAGCTGATCGAAATTGTCTGGATTAAGTATTTTCCTTAGCGATCTCTTCACTGATCATGCACTTTTGATGACATCAATGTGATGTGGGCAGTATGACGTGTGACCATGAACTTGCGGTGAATCGTGCAATTGTTCAATGAGGGAACAATGTTTTTCTTGGATGACTTTCGCTTTATTATTTTATTTTGTTTTGCTAAAATGTGAAAGTTTTAATGAGTACTTATTTTAGCTAATATTAAAGAGAACGACACTTAAATTATGATTGATGTCTGCTGGAACTAAACGTGATGATCACTATCACTGTTTGCTTATTCCAATGCGTTTAGCCAAATACTGCGATGCCTTTGGATTTTTGCCGTCGGTCGATGGCAGACTGCTACTGAAGAGTATTTTCGTGACCCCGTTGCAATTGGAACGATCGAACGTTGCTGATCTTTGTTCTCACTTGACTGGATGGGTGTAGATGGATTTTGCAGCTTAGATTGACTGCTTTTTGGTTTCAGTTGTCTTCACTAACGTAACACTGCGATCGCTTATCGTTAATTCGCTATGATATTGACGTGGCACACGTACCATCCGGCTCGAAGGACCAAAATGTTCACGGAAAAACGAGCTTTTTCGTCTTTACAAGTTATATTCAAAAATACTTATTTTACAAGATAATTTACAATTAAATTCTTTTCTTTTTTTTGTTCGTTAAGCAAAAATATAAAAGCGCTGGATAAAAATTGGTACGTGTGCCACTGCCGATGAGTCAATAATGAAACCTTCTTCTTGTTTTATTAGACCAACGGAAGTAAAAAAGATTTTTCTTCCACTCTGGTGAAGTTAGAGTCAGTGCCACTGTGCCGATCCCGGTAGATAGCGTACCTGACGCTTGATACCCGTATAAATGCACACACAGATAACAATTAGTTTTAACAGCATTATATTTTTATAGTTCATATGCCCTAATCTATTGCCACGTTCCGTCACAGATACTATGATAAGAAGAATTGATATCATGGGATGTAATAATAAAATTGATATCTCGTATTAAACATGGCAACTTCTTCGCAATACAACTTGATAAAACTACTGATATAACAAATTATGCACAGTTATTGGTTTTTGTATGATATCAGTACAACGGCCAAATTCATGAAGATTTACTATTTTGCCGGGAGCTTTTGACTACAACAAGGGGTATTGAAATTTTTGTAAAAGTAGATGAGTTCTTTTCAGAGAATCACACACATGTTGCATAATAGAACTGTCCTTGCGGATATGGGCGGGACAAGCAGAGTTAAAAGAGCTCACAGAGGCGTCCCGCAAAGCGATATCCTGTCACCTTTTATGGGGGCTCATTATGGACGCTCTCTTGCAAACACAGATGACTTGACGATCTTAGTCACCGGGAGTTACGAATCCGAACACTGTGAACTTTTGTAAAACGTGATCCGACTAGTCATGCACTGGGCTACGGATGGCGGACTGAGCATCAATCCACGGAAAACTGACTTATGCCTCTTCACCATGAAAAGGAATATCCCCAGTTTAAACTTGCCCTCGCTTGGTTCCACGCGTTTGGAACTAAAGGACAGAGTAAAATATCTATGTATTATACTAGATAAAAAGCTAAACTGGAAACTAAACCTCGAAGACAGAGCGAACAAGGCTCTTAGAGTCTTCGTAATGTGCCGCAGAGCGATAGGGAGGAAATGGGCACTCATGCCGCGAATGATGCTATGGTTATACAAGTTAACACCAGAAGCAACATTCGCCGTAATTTGATGCGACAACAACTTCTCCGTCAACCTGGAAAATACATTTCGGTTCCCAGGAAATTTCTGCTGACCACGCGTCTGGTAATTTTAAGTTAGAGATAATTTACGTTTAGAGAAACTTGTAATTTTTAGTCTTAATTTTATATTCGGAAAATAAAGGTGCAGGTAACCTGCCTGCCTAGAAATATATTTTTTTGAGATTTTTTAAATAAATTTTATTAACTGGCGCCCGAGCAGGGACCGCTCAAGCAATTCGTGAATTAGTATTTTCCGCGATCATAATTAATTTATCAATTATAAACGGTGTGCTAACCATCGCCGCGTTTTGATCATCAACGGAAAAAATATTTTTGTGCAAAATTAAGTTCTTGTGTGATCACTATCAATTAATTAATTTGTGCGCTAACCATTGCCACTCTGTGATTATAAACATAAAAAGTGAAAACTTAATTATAATCACGATTAAATAATTAATTTTTGAAAGTGCTAACCATTGCCACTCTGATCATAATCTTAATTAGTGCAAGGGAGTGTGTTCGATAAAATAACCACTTCAAAAAAATATTCCACGTTTGCTACTGAGGCAAGTAGAAGGGATAAAATCCTTTGAAGTCATCTTTAACGAAAAGACCAGGAAACGAGGCCCCGGAGTCACCAAAGCCAACCAGCTTAGGAAAAAACGGAGTCGACGAGTAATCGTTTGGATAACCATAACCAAGGATACAAATACCCGCCGACAGCCGCCTGATCTGCTCAAGAGGAAATACCACAAGCGGTCCTACACGTATAGAATAAGGACAAAAAGCACCGGAGCATCTATACGTTACATAAAGCTCAAAAATCTTAAGACTCATCCAGATGTACGTCCTTCATCTGTTAGTTGTAATGTAAGTCATTTATTTTTGCATTCCATTGAATCAATAAATTATTACTTAAATAAGAAGTGAAATATTTTAAATATCGAAGAAAAATTATTGAAAAAAAGTGATCAAGTGAAAAGTCAGGAAAACTGAGAATTTAAATATAAATTAATTGATTATATTTTGAAAGTTTATCTCTCCTTATTCAATCTTAACGCTGATCAATGCAAGTGAAATAGAAACGAATCTAAAACTTTCATAATTTCCAGAAAAAGAAATTTAGTACTTTCTAAAGTTAATTCTTTCTCCTTAAGTTTTAAATCAATAAATTATAAATTTTCTTTTCAACTCTGAAAATCAAATATTTAACAAATCTTTAAAAAAATAAACTATTTAAAACAAAAATCATTAAGGTAGAAATTTCTACAAAACATATTTGTTTATCCATTCGTGCGAAAGTAAATTAAAAGAAAATACAGAATGGAACAAAATAATAATAATATAATTAGAGCAGCTAGATTAGTACCTGGAAATGAAGATGCTCAAAATCCTCCACCTAATCCTCCTGTACAGAATCTTCCTGTACAGAATCCTCCTGTACAGAATATTACTGTAGCTGATTTAACAGCCCTTATATCTGAAATCGTAAGAAGGGAAGGTAGGCACTTTTTAACTCAATTATCAATCCAGGTGTAGACATAAACAATGATATCGACCAAAATATCGAAGTCGGGCAAGACGCGAATTTGTCTGCCATGGACAAGATTCCTGATGTTGTGAAAAGCTTAAGGGAATTCTCTGGCCAACCAGGAGAATTCAGTTCTTGGAAAAAAAGTGTAGATCGTATTTTAAGAATTTATGAACATCTTAAAGGAACGCCAAAATATTACGGCATCCTCAGTGTCATTCGGAACAAAATTACGGGTTGTGCAGATGTTGCACTCGAATCTTACAATACTCCTTTGAATTGGGAGAAAATTTCTAAATGTCTCACACTTCATTACGCAGACAAAAGAGATTTGGGTACCTTAGAGTACCAGATGACCACGATAGTTCAAGGGAATAACACAATTCATGAATTTTATCAAACAGTGTATCATCATCTTTCATTAATCTTAAATAAACTTTCTTCCATGGAAATGAGCCATGAATCACTCAACATAATGACTCAATCGTATCGTGATAAAGCACTAGATACATTTGTTAGGGGACTCAAGGGAGATCTACCCAGATTACTCAGCATGAGAGAACCAGTGGACTTACCACAAGCCCTTCATTTATGTCTTAAACTACAAAATGTTGATTATCGAGTTCACCATAGTCACGGAACCTTTCGAAGAATACAACACCAGACATCACCTCCTTCTGTTCCACCCAGAAGAAATAAATTGTTTACACAAAATGTTAACCCAATTCCAGCACCCAGAATGAATTTTTATCCAGAACTAGTGCACAATCCTCAGAGACCTGTTGCACCTAATTTCTCTAAACCAGCCCAGTATATTCAACGGCCACCAAGACAGCCATTTATCAATCAGCATCCTCCTTTTCATAAACCTGTTCCAAAAGCAGAACCAATGGAAGTCGATCACTCAATACACTCACGAGCAGTAAATTATCAGAATCGACCCCCAATGCAACAATTTAATGCTAAGAGACCCCCTTCATATCAAACTCACCAGAATAATAAATTTCAACGAGTTTACCATACGGATCAAGTCCAAGCCGACGAGCAAAATGATATAAGCAATTATGATAAAAACTTAAATTACGAAGACGAGCATCTTGACCAAACTCTCCTTGACTACATCGATTCTCATGATAATCCAAGCTTAGGACAAGCAGAAGAATTAGATGACATTTATTTTTTAGGCTAAGGAGCTCTTCGCTTCCCTACTTTGAGCACGTAGCGAAGAGCGGCGAAATTTTAAAATTTCTAGTGGACACAGGTTCAAACAAAAATTATATTCAACCCCGCCATATAAAAAATCCCATTCCAAATGAAAAAGCCTTTTATGCCAATTCTGTAGGAGGCAACATTCTGATCACCCATCACGCCATAATAAACTTATTTGGACATAAAGTAAAAAAACTGAAATTCTTCATCTTACCCAGTCTCATTTCCTTTGACGGTATTATCGGCAATGATAGTTTAAAAGATCTAGGAGCTGTAATTCATACAAACAAAAACTACATGACCATTCAACCCGATATTCCAATTTACTTGAAACAGCATATTTCCGATTCAGTAAACACCATTAATATCAGAACATCCCACATGAATGCCGAACAGAAAAAAGAATTAAATAATGCTATAAAGAAATGTCCTAATTTATTTTCCGATCCGGACGAGAAATTGACCTACACAACAACGGTCAAAGGAGAAATACGTACCACCACTAGTGATCCTATTTACTCCAAGTCCTATCCATATCCTATGGCTCTAAAAAGTGAAGTCGAAAGTCAAATAAAAAAATTGCTCGAAGATGGAATCATCAGACCATCGAAATCACCATACAATTCTCCTGTGTGGATTGTCCCCAAAAAAGCGGATGCATCCGGAGAAAAAAAGTATAGAATGGTTATCGACTACCGAAAATTAAATACAGTTACCTGATCGATATCCCATTCCCGAAATCAACGAGGTTCTAGCAAATCTAGGAAAAAATAAATGGTTCACAATCGCAGACTTGAAAAGCGGATTTCATCAAATTCCATTAAAGGTATCTGACATCGAAAAAACCGCATTTTCCGTGAACAATGGGAAATATGAGTTCACACGCTTACCATTTGGGCTCAAGAACGCCCCTTCCATATTCCAAAGGACTCTAGATGATATTCTTAGAGACCATATTGGAATAAGATGTTACGTCTATATAGATGATATCATCATCTTTGGTAAGAATGAAAGCGAACATTTCAGAAACCTTGAAATAATATTTAAAACCCTAGAGGCAGCGAATATGAAAATTCAACTGGATAAGTGCGAGTTTTTACAAAACGAAGTTGAATTTCTAGGCTTCATTGTTTCAACAAACGGAATTAAAACCAATCCCAAAAAGGTACAAGCAATGGTTGACTTCCCAATTCCTAAAACATTAAAAGATCTTCGGTCATTTCTTGGCATGTCAGGCTACTATCGCCGCTTTATAAAAGATTACGCGAAATTAGCGAAACCCCTGACAGCCCTTTTAAGAGGGGAAGATGGACGTGTGTCCAAAAATTTCTCTAAAACCAAAACCATTTACCTAAATGATGAAGCAATTGATGCATTTAATAATATTAAGAGCTCACTAATTTCCAAAGAAGTAATACTCTCACATCCAAATTTTGAAAAAGATTTTGAACTTACAACTGATGCTTCTGACTATGCCATCGGCGCAGTATTGTCTCAAGATAACAGACCAATAACCTTTCTATCTAGAACCTTAACCAAAACGGAAGAGTGTTATGCCACAAATGAGAAGGAAATGCTTGCCATTATCTGGTCGTTAAATTCTCTAAGAAACTTCCTATATGGATCTAGAAAAGTTAAGATATTCACTGACCATCAACCTATAACATATGCCTTAAGTAACAAGAATACTAACGCTAAAATGAAACGATGGAAGGCCATACTTGAAGAGTATAACTACGAGCTTAAATATAAGCCAGGAAGAACAAACGTTGTCGCTGATACTCTATCGCGACCTCCCCAAACAACTTTGGTAAATCCTATGACTACGACCCAGCATAGCGACGAAGGCTCTTCGCATAATCTAATTCCTTCAGTAGAAGTTCCCGTAAACGTCTTTCGAAATCAGTTGATACTAAAAAGAGATGACGAAACTAGTTATCAATTACAAAACCCTTTTCCAAACTACTCAAGACATACGATAATTCAACCCCAATATACAGAAAGCGATCTAATTAATATATTTAAAAGATATCTCAATCCAAATACTATAAACGGCTTAATGACAGAAGAAGCAATAATGGGTCAAATTCAAGAAATATATCCCATTCATTTCAAAAGTTATAAGATTAGATTTTCACAAACATTAGTAAGAGACGTGACTGATGAAACACAGCAGGAAGAAGTAATATTAACTATCCATCGCAGAGCCCATCGTAACCCGCAGGAAAACAGACAACAAGTCTTAGAGAAATTCTACTTTCCAAGAATGAGCAAAATAATTAATCATTTAGTGAAGCGCTGCACAGTCTGTAAAGAAAATAAGTATGAAAGGCATCCGAATAACCAATTCATTAATCCTACTCCTATCCCAAATTATCCAGGTCATACCCTCCATATCGACATCTACTCAACAGAAAATAAATTAGTATTGACGGCTATAGACAAATTCACCAAACTAGCACAAGCCAAGGTAATTAAATCTAGATCGATTGAAGATATCAGACGACCCCTAAGGGACCTGTTATTTTTCTTTGGCATACCTGAAATTGTAGTTATCGATAATGAAAAAGCGTTAAACTCCGCATCAATAACTTCCATGATGGAAGATGAATTGAGTATCACAATTTTTAAGACACCACCATACAAAAGCGAAGTTAACGGTCAAATCGAGCGTTGTCATTCCACCCTGTCGGAAATCATGCGATGCCTGAAGACAGAAGGAATGCCTCGTAATTTTGATGAACTCTTAGAACGTTCCATAAACGAATATAATTTTACTATCCATTCCAGTACAGGAAAAAAACCTGTCGAATTATTTTTCGGAAGGAATCCAAACGTTAGTCCTGAACAATTTGAAAGAACGCGCTTAAGTAATATAGAGAAATTGAAACAGAAACAGCAGAAGGATATTAAATACCATAATAAAAAAAGAAAACCAATAAAAAATTACGAGCCAGGGCAAACCATTTACGTCAAGCATAATAAACGAATAGGATCGAAACTTAAGGCACTTTCACATCAAAAACAAGAACAGAAAAATGTAAACCGAAAAACTCAATTTATTCCACTTTAAAACAAAATTTTTGCTCCAATGATTAATAAAATCATGGGAAATAGGATAAACTAATAATTTTACTGAGAAAATTGTTATATTTATTTCAGGTTTTGAAGAAAAACACAATTTTTATGTTTTATCTGCCGAAAAACTTTTTCGGCGGAAAGATTCGGCCGATAAAACATAAAAGTTGTGTTTATCTTAAAAATCTGAAATAATTATACTATTTTATTAGTAAAACTATTAGCTTATCCTATTTCCCATGATTTTATTAATCATTGGAGCAAAAATCTTGTTTCAAAGTGGAATAAATTGAGGTTTTCGGTTTACATTTTTTCGATTCTTGTGTTTGATGTGAAAGTGCCTTTACAGTTAGGTATAAAGCAGAAATAGTTAGAGAAAATAAGAATACAGTAGTTATAACAGAATCAGGGAAAACCATACACAAAAGTAACATTAGGAATTGAACTAGTCTTTTATTTCAGATGTGCTATTCGCGCTGTTACAAGTGGAATTCAAATCCTGGATTACTCCAACTCCCAGATAGTTGCCATTAGTGTTGGAAAAGCAAAGATACAAAACGGAAATTACAAATTAATGCATGTCATTGAGCTCGATAGATACCAGAAACTAGTAACCGAGATAAATCCAATCCTTGAGAACGAAATCACTAAATCACATCCATTATTCCCTTACCTTAATTATGAGCTACTTCAAATTCAGGACTTATTAGACAACTTAAAGGTACATAAAATCAAAAGATCCATCAATTTGATAGGTACAGCGTGGAAATGGATAGCTGGAAATCCAGATCACGAAGATTTTGAGATAATAAAAGATAAAATGAATAACGTACTAAAAAATAACAATAAGCAGTTAATAATTAACCAATTGCATAATGAGAGAATAAACAATATAACTAAAATGACAAATGAGATCCTAAGTGCAATCGGAAAAGAAAAGATATTCAATGGTCTGCTAGCCCTTAATCTTCAGTATAAGTTAAAATTAATAAAAGAAGAATTAGTTAATATTAGATATGCCATTCATTGGTCTAGGTTAGGTATTATAAATTCAATGATGTTATCTAAGACAGATATTCAACTAGCTACTAGTACTTTAGATAAAGAAAACCTCGCATACAGTACACCGGAGGAAGCTCTAGATTTCGCATCCACTAAAATCATTACAAATAGCACTTGTCTACTCTATATTGTAAATATCCCAATGACAACAGAAGATTTATATGAAGAATTGTTAATTAAAGCTGTTAAAAGGAATCATATTGTAAACGAAATATCTTTTAATAGGATCTTAAAAGGTAATGAAAAAATTTTTGGAATCACAAGAGACTGTAAAACATTCAACCATTTGTCAATATGTAATCAAAATAGTGTTGTAAATATTAGCAACTCTACCTGTCTTCCGAACCTTCTGAAGAGTTTAAAGTCGACATGCAACAAAATCAACAACCAGCACGTACCCACCATAGATGAAATAGTACCAGGAATCATTCTTCTTAATCAATTTAATGGAAGTATTCATGTTGAAGATACCTTACACAGCCTTAATGGAACATTCTTAATAAAATTCCACAACATAACCATCGACATCAATGGCAGATCATTTACATCAAGAGAAGCCTCTACTCTTCAAGCCCTACCAGCTATTTTACACCCAACTCCGCAAGAAAAAGAATTTCGAGAAGTCCTGTCACTAGAAATGATGAAAGAGATTCAAATTAACAACACCAATAGAATTGAGCTGCTACAAACTGAAAAGAAAATAAATCAATGGAAAAGTTATGGATTAGCCATGGTAATCTGCATAATATTAGCCATCATATGGATACTTAAAGCGATGCCAAAATTCGGAAATGCTAAAATCACCATTCAACAGAAGCTGGAAAAACCAAAAGAAGAAGCGACTATCAGCCAACCAAATGAATCTGTAGCACATGTACCTGAAAAGGAAACCGAAAAAACATCCCATGGAAAAGTCACTGCTCTCGAGATGAAATCAGACAATATGCCTTTAGCAACATTAGCTCCACCTCAGGCAACATGCAGACGAAAATTTTACGATCTTTGAAAAGCACGAATGCGGACATTCGAACGTAAGAGGGGAAGAGTTAACACCAGAAGCAACATTCGCCGTAATTTGATGCGACAACAACTTCTCCGTCAACCTGGAAAATACATTTCGGTTCCCAGGAAATTTCTGCTGACCACGCGTCTGGTAATTTTAAGTTAGAGATAATTTACGTTTAGAGAAACTTGTAATTTTTAGTCTTAATTTTATATTCGGAAAATAAAGGTGCAGGTAACCTGCCTGCCTAGAAATATATTTTTTTGAGATTTTTTAAATAAATTTTATTAACTTACACTAGCGTCATCCGACCTATGTTAACCTACGGCTCTGTGGTATGGCGGAAAGCAATGGACTTCGCCAACCATCGTAAGATATTGGAGAAGATTCAGAGACTGTGTCTCCTCAGCACAAGCGGCGCTCTTAAGTCAACTAGTACCCGGGCTCTAGAGGTTATCCTCAACATACACCCGGTGCAAATACATCTTAAGCAGGGGGCGTCGACTGCAGCGATAAGACTGCACCTTAATCTTGGCTGGCTTCATACAGGAACGAGAGTTCCACATGAATCCATCTACGAATTCGTACAGTCTATCGCACCCGGCATCGACAGGCAAAGTGACCACCTCCTCGAGACTATGCTGAAAAGCAATATTGAATCTAGAATTTCATCCAGGGCAAAAGGGGAATCACATTCTGTGCTTCAACCATTGACAAACCCTATTATAATCTACACTGATGGTTCCAAATCCGATGAAAACCCCGGAGCAGGAGTTTGCTGCGAGAAGCCTCAGATCGAAATCGCCATATGCACCTCGAAAACTACGCCACGGTCTTCCAGACAGAAGTCAATGCCATTTTTGAAGCGGGAAGTCATCTCCTTAATTCATACCCTGACAATAAAGAGATCGCCATCTGCTCAGACAGCCAAGCGACGGTCAAGGCTTTATCTAAACCCTTTACAATCTCCAAGCTAGTAATGGAGTGTAAAACCACCCTGAACTCCCTCTCTCGGAATAACAGGGCAATTGTGCAATGGGTGCCAAGGCACAGCAACATTAGCGGGAACGAAAGGGCGGACGAGCTTGCTCGCCTTGGTGCAGCCTCGGAGGAACCTACCTCCAGTAAATGAATTAAATTTTTCTTTGTAGGGAAAAAATACCAATATTTTAGTTTTGAATACAAAACTTATTGATTTCCAATAAAAGCTTTGTTCATAGTCAAACTCTATTAACGAAGGAAATATGAAAATGTTCCCCTGTCCAAATGTGTTTCTTAGCACCAATGAAATATTAATCTCAAGTTCAATTAAAAAAATAATACTAAATCATATTGACGAATCCAAACGATTTTTTACTAAATATTTCCCAAAAATAAATAAGGATCGAAAGTACGACTTGCTAAGAATGCCATTTGGTAAAATATTGAAATATGATCATATTACTTGGGTGGCTCAAGAAGAATTAATTGATATTAGATCCGATAATTCTATTGAATTAGAGTTTAATGAAAAAAAGGCTAACAGAATTTTGGATAAGGCGACAGCAAGAATATCCGTCCATCATAAAAGAAGCATTGCTAAATTTAATTCCTTTTGCAACAACGTATCTTTGCGAAACAGCTTTTTCTTCATTGCCAATAAATAAAAATGAACACAGATCGTTCGTTTCAACGAACTCTTTGGAGCAAAACCTTCGAATTAGTATTTCGGAAATTTCGCCGTATATTGATTATTTATGTAAAAATATGCAATAACATCCCTCCCATTAAATTCTTATTTTGGTAACAAATTTGAAATTATTGACTTAAAAGCATTTTATTATTTGTAATAAAAATATTGTTTAAAAAAATTAATGATAAATGGTATTTTATTAGAATTATTTTTTGGGGAGGACTGATTTTTTTTTTTAAATTTAGGGGGCCGCAATATAAAAAGTTTGAGAAGCGCTATTCTAGATGATGCAATAATAGGGTATACTAAGTTTGTCAGTCCGTTTATAGCACATAAGAATAATGATGGTAGAGCAAAATTGATTGCACACTCACGTATAATATTCAATAGTTATTTTGATTTTACGTGTCTGCCCATCCGTCCGTCTGACCGCACGATAACTCGAGAATGCGCGTACTTAAAGAGATTAAATTTGGTATATAGGTTTTAAAAATAAAAATTAAATTTAAGTTCGAAAATGGGAACAATCGGACAACTCCTTTGAAAGGTTGCTATACAAACATTTCGTTTTTCACTATATATTTGGACATTGTCTGAGACCGCGTCAACGACATTTAGTACATGGTGTTCTGATAGTAATAGTAAATAAAGTTTCAAAAGTGAACTAAATCGGGCAACTCCTTTTTGTTGTTGCCATATAAAAATTTAGGTTTTTTACGTATACTGTTGTAACGAAGTTACGTACATCCAGCTAGACACCAGCAAAAATGAATCGTCTAGCAGCAGCCGCAACAAGTAAGCCAGCCGCAGAGAGAGGAACACACTACTGATCAGTAGCTCAGTGGCGTCCCATGCTGGTGGCGTAATAGTAGAAACAAACATTCTACAAGGCACCAGCAGCCAGACTGCCTATAAATAGCCGGCCGCCAGTATGGAGACCACTCAGTTGATCACCGAACGTCCAAGTGGACGCAAACCGAAATCAAAGCCATCGATCACACAAAATATCCGACATCAAGAAGTTAACTCCACAGTAATAAGGAGTTGAGCCCACCAGTGGACTACCAGAAGACTGGCTATTAAAGTCAGTCTGCCCTGCTCAGTTCCCTCCCAGCAGCTCGTTCAGACACATCTCCCGTCCAGTCCTATCCGCAAGTCGTGTTGGCTAATTCAATGGCAAGCGCACGTTAATCGTGCTGGCCCGAGAATTAGCAAGCGCACGCGTGGCGTCCCGTACTCCCGTGTTGGCTACTCTGACGACAAGCGCACGTTAATCATGTTGACTGAAAGAGTAGTAAGCCCATACATATATTCCATCCCCATACCGTGTTGGCTACTCTGACGACGAAGCGCACAATCGTGCTGGTCAGAAGAGTAGTGAGCGCATGCATACATATCGTCCCCGGAACCCCGGGTTGGCTATTCTGACGTAGTCTTGCTGGTCAGAAGAATAGTGAGCGCACGCTCCATCCCGTATCCCCCGTGGTGGTTACTCTAACGACAAGCGCACGTTAATCATGTTGGTCTGAAGAGTAGTAAGCGCACGACCGGTTATTACGAGCACTACCAAAACTACTGCATAAAAATGCGCTCCAATGGTATAGAAACAACCGCCAGAACTGGTCCAAGTGAACTAATTTCGTAGTGTTCCGGATATGCCAATAAAATGCCTACACTAAGAAGATTCCTGTCTCGTTACACTGTAAAAACGGTCAGTTCTAGATATTTTATTGTACTGTAAAGTTCTTCAGAACCTGATATCCTATAAAATTGGTCATAATAATTTTTACTGTTCTACGAACCGTTCTAGAAATATATTGGAAAAACCTCTTCAAAAATCAAACTTGCACAGATAGTTGACTATTCGAAATTACATACGGGCATTCATTTAGGCTGTCATACGAATTTTTTTAGACCAATTCTAGCTTTTTTACTTGTTTTCTTTTTAATTCCTTTTTTTATAAGAGGGTATCTGCTGAAGAATGTTTACGTGATTTCATATACATATATTTCAATCAAAAGCAACGTAACTTTAATATGTTGTTACGAGAGCGGCCGTAGCTCGTATTCAAAATACAATATTTTCAATGTAACTCACAAATTCTTCTATATTATTTAACTATACTGTTTACTTTTACAAATTCAATCACAAACAAATCTACTGTAAATATCGCTAGTACAGTACTTCCAATTATCACAATCCAAATAGTTTACTACATTCTCTTCAATGTCTGAGATAAAACTCGCCTTCTGGCGGTGACAAGCGCCGTATTTATACTCTACAAATTGTCCTAGAACCTTCCCGAATATTCCGACTAAGACTTCTAGTTGAGTGTAAACCAAGGCGGAATTGAAGGGTTCATGAAGCATCGTAATGCCTAAACCTGTAAATGAAAATATATTAAAATAAAAACGGTTTATGAATGGAGCAGTTATGTTTTTCCTAAATTTGCCTTTACTTTCCCGGAGCCCTCTCGATAGGTATGGTTAACTAAAGGTCCGCTCCTCCACTAATTTCATTTCACGTCATCATAGGGACGCAGATAACATGTTGTCATTGGATGCATGGGGCATGGCAAGGAAGGCAGGACATCTGCGCCTTCATCATAAGTAAAGGTAAGAGGTGTAAGGGTTCCTTCTGGGCCGAATGTGAGGCTGCGTGTTTTTTTGCCGGCTTGAATTCTTTGTTTGTATATGGGCTGTGACAGCGGCAGGTATTTGGTATACCCACCCCACAACTCTCCCGCACTAGCCGAGGTGCGCGCGTGCCACCCTGTGTCAAAGCTTTTCACAGAGTAAGCTGTCAGCTCATGCTGACAGAATGGATTTCACGTCCAAAGCATACTCACTCCTATGCTACCATAACATCTTACAAAAAAGAATTAATAGAATTGAAGGTACGAACAGAAAAACTTAAAAGAATCCCATTTCTTAAAACTCGTCCTTATCGAAAAATTAGAATTACCTCATTACAAAGCTTTGAAAACCAATATTATCAGGCAAACATCGAAATCAAGAAAAAAAACAATACCACCTATGTATTATGAGATGCTTGATCAAATCCAATTTGGAAGTTCTTGCTCTAAATGTTAACCTTTGTGATAGCCAACAAACAAACAAAACGTAAGATGGTGATAATAATGCCCTTCAGGATGAAAAACCTTTTCTACTACCCCAAACGGATAGATCTTCATTTCCCAGGAAAGCGCCTGTCATGTATAAGTGGGGGCTCAAGTATTCTGGCGATAAGAATAATTCAGCCTCCTTTCAAAGCGATCACTTCCTCGATTATGTAAAATCTAGAAAACAGTTATCAACAGAGAGTATCGTGCAATATGTTTCTTACAAGCGGGATCAATTCCATCGCCTTCACCATATATCATCTGAATGAATGAGAGTTAAAATTATTCCATACAATTTACTTCCATAATACTGTTACGAAGTTGCTAAAAAATAAATAAAAAATATTGTTTAGTACCATCATCAATATTGGTTAATGCATCATACTAGCATTATTGGCGACTTACTTTAGAGAGGCTCCAATTCTACGCATACATCTTTAGTCCTGGGCAGAAAGCTGGCCAGCCATCATCCATGAAAACAGTAAAACAAAAAAAAAACCTGAAACGAAAAGTAATTTAAAATTATAAGATTGTAATAACAAAATCTTTAAAGAACAAATTGTTAAATTAAAATTAAAATTTATATTGAATTTCCTAAAATTATTGTACAAAAATTTGTTTAGTTAAAGGAATCGAAATTAGAAAGAAAATGTAACTAGTTTAACGATCCTCGGAAAGTAACGATCGGGCCCACTGGAAAATAGTCTTTTCCGGGCATAGTTAGATTTTTCCCCACCTTACGGGGATATAAAAGAAAGGTCAAGACAGATCGTTGCTCTCTGTTCGGAAAGTCAAAGTTGAGCGATTAGATAGTTGTCAGAAAAAATAGTGCGAGTTATTGAATAAATTCAAAATTAACAATTAAAATTTATTTTTGTTTTTTTATTGTTTTCCTTTCTCTGTGCGAGGTAACCAAAACATTAGTTCCGGTGAGTGATTTTTTTATTTCTTATTAAAAAACTAGCAAACACCGCGATTAGGACATTGCGGGCACAGAAGGTCAAGGTCAAGAGGAAGCGATCGAGCCTTTGTTCTTTTCGATCGCCTTCAATAACCAAGAACCAGGAAAAGGCGAAGCATAAATTATAATTCCAGGTAAAAACGGGCCATTGCCTTCAAGGCTTAATTTAGCTTGAACTGAAAATCTGACATACAAAATTCAACTTAGTAATTTTTCAAAGCAGAACGGCCGAAAATTGAATTCAATTGATTCTGAATTGAATCAATCGCATTGACAGAAGAATTGAACTTGCACAACAAAAGCTTTAATTTCCCCTTTGCAGCACGAAATTGGAAATTCGCACACCAGTCCACCGATATTTATATAAGAAAGAGTGAATACATACCTGTCGCAGAGGTCCGCCATTTGTAAAAAAAAAATCCTATAAGATCGTCGACGAAGCAATTTGTTGAGGAAATTCCATAATCCTGCGTTGATTTCAGCCGCTTGACCACAAAGCACCAAGCGGGAAATTCATAAAAAAAACAAAACATTCCCAACCTGGTGCCCCAAAGCTTCACGGCATCTACGGTGCAATCCTACAAATCCTCAGATAGGCACATTACACAGCATAAGGGTACACTTTGGATAATTAGCTTGCCAAATTCTTACAAGCTTTTGACACTAAACACCTCACCAACACTCAACACTTCGCGTGAAACACGATCGCGACTTTAATAAATAAGCGCGGAAATTTTGCCACAGTAACCAGCGGTGCACTAGAAGCGAAAACTAAAACAAGTCCACCTTATCTTTGTCGGCTGACGCACGTTTACAAACTGCACAGTACGCACTCAATGAGTGGAACGCGATAGTAGTACTTATCACGTTCCACTTGAACTGCAAGCATAGTCGCTGTACTCTCAATTCCGAATTCCCCCTTATACGACTGCAGAGCAGAATCTTACGCTCACCCACTAACAAAAGTTGCAGATTCCACCGAGAATAGCATCCAAGTGGAAGCTCTCTGAGCCATCATCAGCCCAGCTGATCTTCTAAAACGTGATACAGTTCCACATTTTGTTGCTGACCTATATTCGAAAGTTGGTTGCAATCTTGTCACAACATTTTCCTAAGCGAAGCTTCGCAACATTTTTTTTTGTTAATGAAATCTCCCTCTCGGTAGAAGCAAATAAGGAAAATTTGTAACATTGGTGCCAAGTGTGGGGTGGTCTAACGGATATCGAAAGAATCCAGCACCCAGATAAAAACCACGAGATGGTCAACAATCAAAGAAATACAGCAAGCGACAATAGGAGCGAATGGAGTGATAATACCACACAACTTCCATTTACCTTAGACCAGCTGGGCACCTTTCTCCATCAGCAAAACCAGCAAATTCAGAATATTAGCTGCTTACTCAAGTCTGTAGTAGACAGAGTACAGAATTTGGAACTAAGCCAAGAAGAGGCAGTTAAGCGACGCATAGATGGGCTTGCTAATAGCCAAACGCCACCATTTAGGCTTAACCCAGTCTTAGAACAATCAACTGCCTCGCCAAATTCAAATGAGTTGATTAGTTTTACCGACGGAATATCAACCAATCCCAGCGATAATGATAAAAATCTCCAATCTCATTGTTCAACTCTTGTCGACCAGCTAGCTACAGATCACTCTCCGCAACGTTCAACTGATCTTGCCCAAGAACCAATCGGAGCTTCATCAAAGTCTAATAATGCGATGAGCACTTTAGGGCAAGGATCGAATGCGATATCCCCAGATTCGCGAACAAGAAGGGTCACTTTTAGCCTGCCAACCGCTAATTCTTCCTTCCTTGATCAACAATTCTGCAATCAAATGGTGCCAGGGCAAAACACTACCTCAATGTATAATTCGATACAACCCGCTTCGACTTTATTGGAGACAGGCATCCTGCCAATAACAAAAACCCAGCCTGGACCTAAGCCAACACCATATGTCGCCCCAGCGCGCTTTGCTATGACTCCAAAAGACTACGATGGCAAAGAGCCCTGGTCTGTATACAAAAAACACTTCGAAGCCATAGCACGTGCAAACGGCTGGGACTCTGGACTTAAATCTCTGTATCTCGTCCCTTACCTGCGAGGAACTGCATCGAGCTTCTACGATACCCTTTCTGAGAGTACTAAAGATGATTATGAAGCACTGAGTCAGGCTCTGCACGACAGATTCTCAGACGAGTATCAAGCTGCCATAGCACACATACAACTACGTGGACGAATACAGAGACCGAATGAGAGCCTAACAGAATTCGCGACAGATGTGCAACGGCTGGTATATTTAAGTTTCAATGACGCTGATGAGCTTATTAGAAACAGAATCGGTCTCGGCCAATTCATGGATGGCATCGCTGATGCCGAGACACAACGTCGAGTTCGTGATTCTATCCCTGTGTCCTTAGAAGCAGCTCTCGCGATAGCTATTCGTGTAGAAGCTAGTAGAGATGCGACAAGGATTAGCCGACGACAAATGAGGTTCAGTGAACCTGTGATTCAACATAGGCAAGCTAAGAGAACTCGAGCAAATCAGCATCAGCAGTCGGGAAACTAAGATCGCCCAGTTTGGAGGAGCACAAGCTGGGCTTCAAATACACACAAACTTCAACGAACAATGCTCCGAATTCACCCACTTATGCCAGCGTTTTACGCACCGAAACAATGCACAAGCCTTTTAGTAAATCTTTCAAAGAACGACCACGGAAAGCCAAACTACCTCGAAACCAAACAAAATCTACAGAAAAACAGCGTGAATCGAAACAAACGGTTTCACTAACACAGAAAGCTACATACTCCTCGCAACCTCTATCCTCTACCGAACAACAAATTATTGAAAAATCTGTAGAAGGGAAGGTAAAGTGGTACAATGCTAGAAAAGGCTATGGGTTTATAGTTTGTAATAAGAGCAATGAAGAAGTCTTTGTGCACGCCTCTACAATAGCCGCCAAAAGTTCGGAGCACCGTATTGCTTCACTGATGAATGACCAAAAGGTTATTTTTGACCTTATACCAGGGAGTAAGAGCCGGCAAGCCATTAATGTTATCGGTTTTGAAAAACCTATCGAACAGAATGCAGTTAATAAGGATAATTTACAGTCATCGCCCACCAATTTCATGCCCTCAAATAGAACGGATAGCAGACTGGGAATATGGATGGGACACGCCATCGATAAGGCAGCCAACACTACGGAGAAAGAGCTTTACGAGAACTCGATAATCATCCCACCTCCAGCAGCCTTTTCCACAGATGAAGAACCCCGTTTCCTGCCACCGAGCAGTACCATGAATCACCATGAATCGTTAAACTGCTGCCCACTGACTTCGAGGGGCTAGAGTTAGTGGAAGACGAAGCCCCAATGCCTATTAAAATTCTCATTGGAACTACAGCAAAGCTCAGTAACCTAATAGTGGCAGGATATATAAATGGCATAGCATGTCCTCTGCTTATCGACACTGGTGCAAGTCAAACAGTTCTGCATCCCAAAGTGTTATTGGCAACAAATCATCCACAAAAGCTAAAACCATCGAATGCTCTTATTCAAGGAGTGAGCGGCGATACCTTCCCAGTAGAGGGAATTACGAAGGTAGAAATAACCATCGGTGGCTTTACTACTAGCCATACAGTTTTCGTTGCTACAATTTCGGATAGTTGCATCATCGGAATAGATTTCCTCCTACACCATTCATGCACGCTCGACCTGAAGAATGAGGTCTTAAAGATAGCAGAGGAAATAATTCCATTTGACCAGCAGCTATCTCGTACTTTGGAGGTTAAACCACTACGGGAAGTACGCATACTACCAGGAGAAGATGCCCTCATTGAACTGTCTGCAAATATCAAAGCTAATGAAGAGATCTTAGTAACAGCCATCCAGAATGCACCGGAAGCGCTACATGTGTTGCCTGCATTAACAGTTTCTCAGCATGGAACTGTGCTTGTCCAGGTAAGCAATTTAGCTCGCAACGAACTTGTATTACCTAGTACCAGACCTATTGTGGAATTGGAGACAAAACCAAATATTATTGCACTGAGCCAGGCCAAAGCATCTACTCCTATCTCCAACGAGTTACAAGAAATGTTCCAAAGGAGCACTTCCACCCTTACAGCTGCACAGAAACACCAACTGTGGAATCTTCTATTAACCTACGTAGATGTATTCTCTCATTCGAAAGACGATATCGGTCGTACAACACTAATGCGTCATAGGATCGATGTGGGTGATGCCCGACCTATAAAGCAGCCACCGCGAAAACTCCCCATGTCTCGCAGAAAAGAAGCTGATGAAATGATGAAAGAAATGTTAGATCAAGGAGTCGTGCGACCATCAAAAAGTGCATGGAGTAGCCCTGTCGTGTTGGTAAAAAAGAAGGATGGAACTCTCCGGTTTTGCATCGACTACAGGCGGTTGAATGAAGTGACAAAGAAAGACTCATACCCTCTTCCGCGAATCGACCTTACACTGGATGCACTAGGTGAATCTAAATGGTTTGCCACTTTAGACCTTCAGTCAGGATACGGGCAGGTCGAAATGCACGACGCAGATGTAGAAAAAACGGCTTTTACTACTGGGAGCGGCTTATTCGAGTTTACGGTAATGCCTTTCGGCTTAACAAATGCCCCAGCCACCTTTCAAAGGCTTATGGAGCTAGTGTTACAAGGACTACCCTACACCATTTGCCTTGTATACCTAGATGACCTGATTGTGCATGGAAAATCTTTCGAGGACCTACGACATCATCTTCAGCTCGTATTTGAACGCCTTCGATCTGCCGGCCTCAAGCTTTCTCCAAGAAAATGCACCATATGCCATGCGGAAGTTAAGTTCTTAGGGCACGTTATCTCCGAAAAAGGTCTGGCAACTGATCCAGACAAAATTTCTGCAGTACAACAATGGCCGAGACCGTCAAACAAGACCGAAATTCAGTCGTTTCTAGGATTGTGTGCATACTACAGACGATTTATTAAGAATTTTTCCGCAATTGCTAGACCCTTGACTAGCTTGATAGAGAAAAACACAAAATTTGCCTGGAGCGAAGAGCGAGAGGCCGCCTTTAACACTTTAAAAACTAAGCTGACATCGGCCCCAATACTAGCACAGCCAAACGAGGATGGCTTGTTTATTGTAGACACGGATGCGAGCCAGTATGCATGGGGAGCCGTGTTATCTCAAGTACAGGGAGAAGAAGAAAAAGTTATAGAGTACTATAGTAAGACTCTAAGCCGCCCTGAACGAAACTATTGCGTAACAAGGAAAGAACTACTCGCTGTAGTGAAAGCAATTGCCCATTTTCAACCCTACCTACTGGGCCGCCACTTTCTCTTGCGAACCGACCATGCTTCTCTACGCTGGTTGATGAACTTTAAAGAGCCCGAAGGTCAAATTGCGAGATGGCTAGAGCGACTTCAAAGCTACGATTTCCAAATTCAACATCGACCAGGAAACAAGCATGGAAATGCTGATGCTCTTTCCCGCCGCCCGTGCACTGGTGTAAATTGCCGATACTGTTCCAGACTGGAGGAACGTCAACTAGCAATTGCCCGCATGACAGTGTTACCGGATGATATCGCTACCAGCCAAGACCGAGATGAAAAACTTAATACAGTACGAGCCTGGCTGAAAGCAGGCCTTCCCTTTGCTTACGAGATGACATAGCATGTCGAGAATTTTCAAACACGAATGGGGCGCATTATCAAATGCTGATTCCGGACTCCAAAAAGGACGAAGTTTTGAGTCAGCTACACAACAGTGCTGTGGGAGGACATCTTGGGGTTGATAAAACAATCGCCAAAGTGAAAACCCGATATTACTGGGCTGGCTGCACAGGAGATATCATCAACTGGTGCCAACGATGTCAAGTTTGCCAACAACGTAAAGACGCTGTGCCGAAAACTAGATCTCAGCTACAAATATATAACGTCGGAGCCCCATTCGAGAGGATAGCCATCGACATATTGGGACCACTACCTACTACGTCCCGAGGTAACAAATATCTCCTAGTAGAGATGGACTACTTCACTAAGTGGCCAGAAGCGATCGCTATACCAGACCAAACCGCTGAAACTGTCGTAGATGCTTTAATAGAGCATGTATTCTCGAGATTTGGATTGCCACTCCAAATACACTCAGATCAAGGGAGGAATTTCGAATCAGTTATTTTCCGCGAAGTGTTGAGGAGATTCGGAATAGAGAAGACTCGAACAACACCTCTGCATCCTCAGTCAGACGGCATGGTGGAAAGGTTCAATCGCACCATCTTAGATTATCTGTCCAAACATGTTGCAGAAAACCAGCGGGACTGGGATGAACATATCCCCTTCCTCTTATTAGCATATAGGTCAGCTGTTCACGACACCACACAACAAACTCCAGCAATGCTCACGCTAGGCCGAGAACTGAGGCTCCCAGTGGAAATGAGTCTAAGCTTACCCATCTCAGAGGAACTAGCAAGTGTCGAATACTTAGAAAGACTAAAAAAACGTTTGGAAACTGTGCACGAATTCAATAGGAAACGCCTAAAGAAAACAAGCCGAACAATGAAAGACCGGTACGACTTATCCTGTCGGGCAAATCCCTTTAAAGTGGGGGACCTGGTTCTGCTATACAATCCTAAAAGAAAAAAAGGAATGTGCCCAAAACTGCAAAGGGATTGGGATGGCCCTTATAAGGTTCTTGAACAGCTCTCCGATGTGACCTATCGGATTCAAAAAGAACTCAACAAAAAAATCACAGTAATTCACCGCAACCGCCTAATGTCCTATCGAGGTGCCAAATAGTAATCGTCGTATCGTATCGCAAATGCAATGGTAACGCGCGTGACTACCGATTGCTACAGGCGAGTCGAGGCGCCTACAAATAACCTCTGTTTCCTGAATTGGAATGAGCTGGCCGTCTCGAACTATTATTCGCGATCGCGGGCGGAAATGCCAACAGCTCTACCCCAATCCATACAGCAAACCAAAATATCGAATCAAAATAAAAAGAAGTCCAAACTGAGACATAACCTAAGATGACTTAACACTATGTGTTAGATTAAGCAACACAACAAAGACTTAAAACTACCACTAAATCTATATGTGAGAAATTAACGGATTTGTTAGTGTAACTATACCTATATGAATTATGCTTACTTCTAAGTATAGAACTAATCAAACCATTTTCTTTTTACTGCTTTTAAGCCAGGAATTGTTTTTCTCCTTCCATCTGACCCGGACGACATCATAAACTCTGCTCCAAGTATGAAAGGGCGTTTGGACTGCTGCACTACTAACTAGCAAGGCCCGACCCCAGAGTCCCCAATAACATGCCGAGCTGAGGACAGCTCTTGTCTTCAGATGGGGGTAGTGTTACGAAGTTGCTAAAAAATAAATAAAAAATATTGTTTAGTACCATCATCAATATTGGTTAATGCATCATACTAGCATTATTGGCGACTTACTTTAGAGAGGCTCCAATTCTACGCATACATCTTTAGTCCTGGGCAGAAAGCTGGCCAGCCATCATCCATGAAAACAGTAAAACAAAAAAAAAACCTGAAACGAAAAGTAATTTAAAATTATAAGATTGTAATAACAAAATCTTTAAAGAACAAATTGTTAAATTAAAATTAAAATTTATATTGAATTTCCTAAAATTATTGTACAAAAATTTGTTTAGTTAAAGGAATCGAAATTAGAAAGAAAATGTAACTAGTTTAACGATCCTCGGAAAGTAACGATCGGGCCCACTGGAAAATAGTCTTTTCCGGGCATAGTTAGATTTTTCCCCACCTTACGGGGATATAAAAGAAAGGTCAAGACAGATCGTTGCTCTCTGTTCGGAAAGTCAAAGTTGAGCGATTAGATAGTTGTCAGAAAAAATAGTGCGAGTTATTGAATAAATTCAAAATTAACAATTAAAATTTATTTTTGTTTTTTTATTGTTTTCCTTTCTCTGTGCGAGGTAACCAAAACATTAGTTCCGGTGAGTGATTTTTTTATTTCTTATTAAAAAACTAGCAAACACCGCGATTAGGACATTGCGGGCACAGAAGGTCAAGGTCAAGAGGAAGCGATCGAGCCTTTGTTCTTTTCGATCGCCTTCAATAACCAAGAACCAGGAAAAGGCGAAACATAAATTATAATTCCAGGTAAAAACGGGCCATTGCCTTCAAGGCTTAATTTAGCTTGAACTGAAAATCTGACATACAAAATTCAACTTAGTAATTTTTCAAAGCAGAACGGCCGAAAATTGAATTCAATTGATTCTGAATTGAATCAATCGCATTGACAGAAGAATTGAACTTGCACAACAAAAGCTTTAATTTCCCCTTTGCAGCACGAAATTGGAAATTCGCACACCAGTCCACCGATATTTATATAAGAAAGAGTGAATACATACCTGTCGCAGAGGTCCGCCATTTGTAAAAAAAAAATCCTATAAGATCGTCGACGAAGCAATTTGTTGAGGAAATTCCATAATCCTGCGTTGATTTCAGCCGCTTGACCACAAAGCACCAAGCGGGAAATTCATAAAAAAACCAAAACATTCCCAACCTGGTGCCCCAAAGCTTCACGGCATCTACGGTGCAATCCTACAAATCCTCAGATAGGCACATTACACAGCATAAGGGTACACTTTGGATAATTAGCTTGCCAAATTCTTACAAGCTTTTGACACTAAACACCTCACCAACACTCAACACTTCGCGTGAAACACGATCGCGACTTTAATAAATAAGCGCGGAAATTTTGCCACAGTAACCAGCGGTGCACTAGAAGCGAAAACTAAAACAAGTCCACCTTATCTTTGTCGGCTGACGCACGTTTACAAACTGCACAGTACGCACTCAATGAGTGGAACGCGATAGTAGTACTTATCACGTTCCACTTGAACTGCAAGCATAGTCGCTGTACTCTCAATTCCGAATTCCCCCTTATACGACTGCAGAGCAGAATCTTACGCTCACCCACTAACAAAAGTTGCAGATTCCACCGAGAATAGCATCCAAGTGGAAGCTCTCTGAGCCATCATCAGCCCAGCTGATCTTCTAAAACGTGATACAGTTCCACATTTTGTTGCTGACCTATATTCGAAAGTTGGTTGCAATCTTGTCACAACATTTTCCTAAGCGAAGCTTCGCAACATTTTTTTTTGTTAATGAAATCTCCCTCTCGGTAGAAGCAAATAAGGAAACTTTGTAACATTGGTGCCAAGTGTGGGGTGGTCTAACGGATATCGAAAGAATCCAGCACCCAGATAAAAACCACGAGATGGTCAACAATCAAAGAAATACAGCAAGCGACAATAGGAGCGAATGGAGTGATAATACCACACAACTTCCATTTACCTTAGACCAGCTGGGCACCTTTCTCCATCAGCAAAACCAGCAAATTCAGAATATTAGCTGCTTACTCAAGTCTGTAGTAGACAGAGTACAGAATTTGGAACTAAGCCAAGAAGAGGCAGTTAAGCGACGCATAGATGGGCTTGCTAATAGCCAAACGCCACCATTTAGGCTTAACCCAGTCTTAGAACAATCAACTGCCTCGCCAAATTCAAATGAGTTGATTAGTTTTACCGACGGAATATCAACCAATCCCAGCGATAATGATAAAAATCTCCAATCTCATTGTTCAACTCTTGTCGACCAGCTAGCTACAGATCACTCTCCGCAACGTTCAACTGATCTTGCCCAAGAACCAATCGGAGCTTCATCAAAGTCTAATAATGCGATGAGCACTTTAGGGCAAGGATCGAATGCGATATCCCCAGATTCGCGAACAAGAAGGGTCACTTTTAGCCTGCCAACCGCTAATTCTTCCTTCCTTGATCAACAATTCTGCAATCAAATGGTGCCAGGGCAAAACACTACCTCAATGTATAATTCGATACAACCCGCTTCGACTTTATTGGAGACAGGCATCTTGCCAATAACAAAAACCCAGCCTGGACCTAAGCCAACACCATATGTCGCCCCAGCGCGCTTTGCTATGACTCCAAAAGACTACGATGGCAAAGAGCCCTGGTCTGTATACAAAAAACACTTCGAAGCCATAGCACGTGCAAACGGCTGGGACTCTGGACTTAAATCTCTGTATCTCGTCCCTTACCTGCGAGGAACTGCATCGAGCTTCTACGATACCCTTTCTGAGAGTACTAAAGATGATTATGAAGCACTGAGTCAGGCTCTGCACGACAGATTCTCAGACGAGTATCAAGCTGCCATAGCACACATACAACTACGTGGACGAATACAGAGACCGAATGAGAGCCTAACAGAATTCGCGACAGATGTGCAACGGCTGGTATATTTAAGTTTCAATGACGCTGATGAGCTTATTAGAAACAGAATCGGTCTCGGCCAATTCATGGATGGCATCGCTGATGCCGAGACACAACGTCGAGTTCGTGATTCTATCCCTGTGTCCTTAGAAGCAGCTCTCGCGATAGCTATTCGTGTAGAAGCTAGTAGAGATGCGACAAGGATTAGCCGACGACAAATGAGGTTCAGTGAACCTGTGATTCAACATAGGCAAGCTAAGAGAACTCGAGCAAATCAGCATCAGCAGTCGGGAAACTAAGATCGCCCAGTTTGGAGGAGCACAAGCTGGGCTTCAAATACACACAAACTTCAACGAACAATGCTCCGAATTCACCCACTTATGCCAGCGTTTTACGCACCGAAACAATGCACAAGCCTTTTAGTAAATCTTTCAAAGAACGACCACGGAAAGCCAAACTACCTCGAAACCAAACAAAATCTACAGAAAAACAGCGTGAATCGAAACAAACGGTTTCACTAACACAGAAAGCTACATACTCCTCGCAACCTCTATCCTCTACCGAACAACAAATTATTGAAAAATCTGTAGAAGGGAAGGTAAAGTGGTACAATGCTAGAAAAGGCTATGGGTTTATAGTTTGTAATAAGAGCAATGAAGAAGTCTTTGTGCACGCCTCTACAATAGCCGCCAAAAGTTCGGAGCACCGTATTGCTTCACTGATGAATGACCAAAAGGTTATTTTTGACCTTATACCAGGGAGTAAGAGCCGGCAAGCCATTAATGTTATCGGTTTTGAAAAACCTATCGAACAGAATGCAGTTAATAAGGATAATTTACAGTCATCGCCCACCAATTTCATGCCCTCAAATAGAACGGATAGCAGACTGGGAATATGGATGGGACACGCCATCGATAAGGCAGCCAACACTACGGAGAAAGAGCTTTACGAGAACTCGATAATCATCCCACCTCCAGCAGCCTTTTCCACAGATGAAGAACCCCGTTTCCTGCCACCGAGCAGTACCATGAATCACCATGAATCGTTAAACTGCTGCCCACTGACTTCGAGGGGCTAGAGTTAGTGGAAGACGAAGCCCCAATGCCTATTAAAATTCTCATTGGAACTACAGCAAAGCTCAGTAACCTAATAGTGGCAGGATATATAAATGGCATAGCATGTCCTCTGCTTATCGACACTGGTGCAAGTCAAACAGTTCTGCATCCCAAAGTGTTATTGGCAACAAATCATCCACAAAAGCTAAAACCATCGAATGCTCTTATTCAAGGAGTGAGCGGCGATACCTTCCCAGTAGAGGGAATTACGAAGGTAGAAATAACCATCGGTGGCTTTACTACTAGCCATACAGTTTTCGTTGCTACAATTTCGGATAGTTGCATCATCGGAATAGATTTCCTCCTACACCATTCATGCACGCTCGACCTGAAGAATGAGGTCTTAAAGATAGCAGAGGAAATAATTCCATTTGACCAGCAGCTATCTCGTACTTTGGAGGTTAAACCACTACGGGAAGTACGCATACTACCAGGAGAAGATGCCCTCATTGAACTGTCTGCAAATATCAAAGCTAATGAAGAGATCTTAGTAACAGCCATCCAGAATGCACCGGAAGCGCTACATGTGTTGCCTGCATTAACAGTTTCTCAGCATGGAACTGTGCTTGTCCAGGTAAGCAATTTAGCTCGCAACGAACTTGTATTACCTAGTACCAGACCTATTGTGGAATTGGAGACAAAACCAAATATTATTGCACTGAGCCAGGCCAAAGCATCTACTCCTATCTCCAACGAGTTACAAGAAATGTTCCAAAGGAGCACTTCCACCCTTACAGCTGCACAGAAACACCAACTGTGGAATCTTCTATTAACCTACGTAGATGTATTCTCTCATTCGAAAGACGATATCGGTCGTACAACACTAATGCGTCATAGGATCGATGTGGGTGATGCCCGACCTATAAAGCAGCCACCGCGAAAACTCCCCATGTCTCGCAGAAAAGAAGCTGATGAAATGATGAAAGAAATGTTAGATCAAGGAGTCGTGCGACCATCAAAAAGTGCATGGAGTAGCCCTGTCGTGTTGGTAAAAAAGAAGGATGGAACTCTCCGGTTTTGCATCGACTACAGGCGGTTGAATGAAGTGACAAAGAAAGACTCATACCCTCTTCCGCGAATCGACCTTACACTGGATGCACTAGGTGAATCTAAATGGTTTGCCACTTTAGACCTTCAGTCAGGATACGGGCAGGTCGAAATGCACGACGCAGATGTAGAAAAAACGGCTTTTACTACTGGGAGCGGCTTATTCGAGTTTACGGTAATGCCTTTCGGCTTAACAAATGCCCCAGCCACCTTTCAAAGGCTTATGGAGCTAGTGTTACAAGGACTACCCTACACCATTTGCCTTGTATACCTAGATGACCTGATTGTGCATGGAAAATCTTTCGAGGACCTACGACATCATCTTCAGCTCGTATTTGAACGCCTTCGATCTGCCGGCCTCAAGCTTTCTCCAAGAAAATGCACCATATGCCATGCGGAAGTTAAGTTCTTAGGGCACGTTATCTCCGAAAAAGGTCTGGCAACTGATCCAGACAAAATTTCTGCAGTACAACAATGGCCGAGACCGTCAAACAAGACCGAAATTCAGTCGTTTCTAGGATTGTGTGCATACTACAGACGATTTATTAAGAATTTTTCCGCAATTGCTAGACCCTTGACTAGCTTGACAGAGAAAAACACAAAATTTGCCTGGAGCGAAGAGCGAGAGGCCGCCTTTAACACTTTAAAAACTAAGCTGACATCGGCCCCAATACTAGCACAGCCAAACGAGGATGGCTTGTTTATTGTAGACACGGATGCGAGCCAGTATGCATGGGGAGCCGTGTTATCTCAAGTACAGGGAGAAGAAGAAAAAGTTATAGAGTACTATAGTAAGACTCTAAGCCGCCCTGAACGAAACTATTGCGTAACAAGGAAAGAACTACTAGCTGTAGTGAAAGCAATTGCCCATTTTCAACCCTACCTACTGGGCCGCCACTTTCTCTTGCGAACCGACCATGCTTCTCTACGCTGGTTGATGAACTTTAAAGAGCCCGAAGGTCAAATTGCGAGATGGCTAGAGCGACTTCAAAGCTACGATTTCCAAATTCAACATCGACCAGGAAACAAGCATGGAAATGCTGATGCTCTTTCCCACCGCCCGTGCACTGGTGTAAATTGCCGATACTGTTCCAGACTGGAGGAACGTCAACTAGCAATTGCCCGCATGACAGTGTTACCGGATGATATCGCTACCAGCCAAGACCGAGATGAAAAACTTAATACAGTACGAGCCTGGCTGAAAGCAGGCCTTCCCTTTGCTTACGAGATGACATAGCATGTCGAGAATTTTCAAACACGAATGGGGCGCATTATCAAATGCTGATTCCGGACTCCAAAAAGGACGAAGTTTTGAGTCAGCTACACAACAGTGCTGTGGGAGGACATCTTGGGGTTGATAAAACAATCGCCAAAGTGAAAACCCGATATTACTGGGCTGGCTGCACAGGAGATATCATCAACTGGTGCCAACGATGTCAAGTTTGCCAACAACGTAAAGGCGCTGTGCCGAAAACTAGATCTCAGCTACAAATATATAACGTCGGAGTCCCATTCGAGAGGATAGCCATCGACATATTGGGACCACTACCTACTACGTCCCGAGGTAACAAATATCTCCTAGTAGAGATGGACTACTTCACTAAGTGGCCAGAAGCGATCGCTATACCAGACCAAACCGCTGAAACTGTCGTAGATGCTTTAATAGAGCATGTATTCTCGAGATTTGGATTGCCACTCCAAATACACTCAGATCAAGGGAGGAATTTCGAATCAGTTATTTTCCGCGAAGTGTTGAGGAGATTCGGAATAGAGAAGACTCGAACAACACCTCTGCATCCTCAGTCAGACGGCATGGTGGAAAGGTTCAATCGCACCATCTTAGATTATCTGTCCAAACATGTTGCAGAAAACCAGCGGGACTGGGATGAACATATCCCCTTCCTCTTATTAGCATATAGGTCAGCTGTTCACGACACCACACAACAAACTCCAGCAATGCTCACGCTAGGCCGAGAACTGAGGCTCCCAGTGGAAATGAGTCTAAGCTTACCCATCTCAGAGGAACTAGCAAGTGTCGAATACTTAGAAAGACTAAAAAAACGTTTGGAAACTGTGCACGAATTCAATAGGAAACGCCTAAAGAAAACAAGCCGAACAATGAAAGACCGGTACGACTTATCCTGTCGGGCAAATCCCTTTAAAGTGGGGGACCTGGTTCTGCTATACAATCCTAAAAGAAAAAAAGGAATGTGCCCAGAACTGCAAAGGGATTGGGATGGCCCTTATAAGGTTCTTGAACAGCTCTCCGATGTGACCTATCGGATTCAAAAAGAACTCAACAAAAAAATCACAGTAATTCACCGCAACCGCCTAATGTCCTATCGAGGTGCCAAATAGTAATCGTCGTATCGTATCGCAAATGCAATGGTAACGCGCGTGACTACCGATTGCTACAGGCGAGTCGAGGTGCCTACAAATAACCTCTGTTTCCTGAATTGGAATGAGCTGGCCGTCTCGAACTATTATTCGCGATCGCGGGCGGAAATGCCAACAGCTCTACCCCAATCCATACAGCAAACCAAAATATCGAATCAAAATAAAAAGAAGTCCAAACTGAGACATAACCTAAGATGACTTAACACTATGTGTTAGATTAAGCAACACAACAAAGACTTAAAACTACCACTAAATCTATATGTGAGAAATTAACGGATTTGTTAGTGTAACTATATATATATATATATAATTCCAGGTAAAAACGGGCCATTGCCTTCAAGGCTTAATTTAGCTTGAACTGAAAATCTGACATACAAAATTCAACTTAGTAATTTTTCAAAGCAGAACGGCCGAAAATTGAATTCAATTGATTCTGAATTGAATCAATCGCATTGACAGAAGAATTGAACTTGCACAACAAAAGCTTTAATTTCCCCTTTGCAGCACGAAATTGGAAATTCGCACACCAGTCCACCGATATTTATATAAGAAAGAGTGAATACATACCTGTCGCAGAGGTCCGCCATTTGTAAAAAAAAAAATCCTATAAGATCGTCGACGAAGCAATTTGTTGAGGAAATTCCATAATCCTGCGTTGATTTCAGCCGCTTGACCACAAAGCACCAAGCGGGAAATTCATAAAAAAAACAAAACATTCCCAACCTGGTGCCCCAAAGCTTCACGGCATCTACGGTGCAATCCTACAAATCCTCAGATAGGCACATTACACAGCATAAGGGTACACTTTGGATAATTAGCTTGCCAAATTCTTACAAGCTTTTGACACTAAACACCTCACCAACACTCAACACTTCGCGTGAAACACGATCGCGACTTTAATAAATAAGCGCGGAAATTTTGCCACAGTAACCAGCGGTGCACTAGAAGCGAAAACTAAAACAAGTCCACCTTATCTTTGTCGGCTGACGCACGTTTACAAACTGCACAGTACGCACTCAATGAGTGGAACGCGATAGTAGTACTTATCACGTTCCACTTGAACTGCAAGCATAGTCGCTGTACTCTCAATTCCGAATTCCCCCTTATACGACTGCAGAGCAGAATCTTACGCTCACCCACTAACAAAAGTTGCAGATTCCACCGAGAATAGCATCCAAGTGGAAGCTCTCTGAGCCATCATCAGCCCAGCTGATCTTCTAAAACGTGATACAGTTCCACATTTTGTTGCTGACCTATATTCGAAAGTTGGTTGCAATCTTGTCACAACATTTTCCTAAGCGAAGCTTCGCAACATTTTTTTTTTGTTAATGAAATCTCCCTCTCGGTAGAAGCAAATAAGGAAAATTTGTAACAATACATAAGAGGAATAGCATTGCTGGAATTCGAATTTGTTGAACAACTAGAATAAACTGGTCGATAAATAGAGTTCAGTGACTGTCAAGCCAAAAAAAAATTTCCAATAAATCCCTTCCTGGGAAGAAATCCTAATAAACCAAATACCTCGGTTCGCCTTTAGATCTACAAATTCAGTTACTGATATTGGAAGAGCCAATGTAGGACAGGCAGTTCGAATTTAAGGCAAAATAATGCCCAACCAATTCAAAATATATAGGCTAGTCTAGATTTACTAACTATAGAAATCAACACAAGTGCTGGCAGCTTCCTCAACCAACCACCGACGCAAAATTTCCAGAGCAATTTTCGTGAAAAAACTAAACAGTACCAAACAACAATTGAGAAATATTCCGAATAATTCCAGTTTCAGGGATCACAATTCAATTGACCCAGTGAAACTAAACTATATCAGTAATCAAACCAGCAATGCTGACGCAAGCAAACAATCCCCTAAACAAAAAAGGAAAATACAATTTCTGCCAAAATAATTTTCCAATATTTAATTTTTCTGAAAACCTTCTGTGAGATCTGTGCTCAAGGGAAAGGGGGTGGCGGTTTTAAGAATAACTCAGTTTGTATAATTCAAATATAAAATTTCTTATTTCTCAGCATATATTGCTTATAACTATTATCACAAAATTCAGTATTAAAGCTAACCTAGCTTACTACTATATTTCAAACAAAAATTCAATACTTATACTAAACTAAAACAATTCAACAAGAAATTCAATTATTTAACAATGCTGCTACAGAGGTTTGCTCCTTTTAATTCTGAAAAAAAAAGAAGAAGAAAATCCACTATTAACTTCATGAATTAAAATAAAAAAATTAGTTTCTGTGTTGCACGTATAAGCACAGTAGAAGTAAATAATTCGGCAGAAGTAAATTTCTACAACAGGAGTAAATTCCTGCTTAGATGTGGGATAAAGGCAAAGCAGAAGTAGATTTCTGCAGTAGGAGTAAATTCCTACTTAGGTGTGGGATAAAGGTTTCACAGAATTAAATTACTATGATTATAGAATTAAATTTCTATATTAAGGAAGCAAAAGTTAGATAGGATTGGAAACAGATTAAATTCTGGTGGAGGATGTGTTCAGAGTAGATTTTGAACCAAGAATGAGGTATTTCTGCAAGTCAAGTCAAGTGAGAATTATCCCGAAAGTCCGGAATAGTCCAGCGTTGATAAATCCCACGATGATCGAGATGCCTGGATGTTGTCCTATCCACGATGGTGGCTTCCTGAACTAGTGAAGAAAGTAAATCTTTCGCCCAGGTAATAAATGTTTCTTGTTACCGAGTTGATTAGGTGGAGAGGTGATAGGTAGTGGAAGTTTTCAACTTGAAGTTGTGTTGAAAGCTGGCTAATGAGGGGGTTAGGATGTTGAGAGATCTTCTCAAGTTGTTTGACCGCTAGAGAAAGGAGATAGTCCTCGATTGGAGTGATGTTTGCATTGTCATACAAAAAGGTGTTGGGAAAGTAGTGTCCGTTAGGTTTCCTGTACACTCCTGTACAGGATCTTAGGATCTTTTCCACGAGAGCTGCCTTCACATCTTCGGCGTGGTAAGTATGCTGGACTCCTCTCAGCAGTAGTGTCGTCGTCCTGTCACTCTTCGATGTGAACGTATAGCTCTGCACGCCAATATCTTTGATTATTCGGAAAAGAGTCTTATGGTCGTCCTGGGTCATTGGTTTAATGATGCACTTGGTGCCCTTTGATGTCTTTATGAAGAATTTTGGCCTCATTGCGAGCTTATCGAGCTCGCAGTTGAATGCTTTAACATTCAGATTATGGCAGATAATCGGAGGGGGTCTCACTGCCTTTTCTACTTGAACAGTAGCTGTCTTAGGATGGATTTCAAAATCCTTCCGGCTTCCAAGGATTTGGCAAAATCCACCAGTGTTTTCTTCCCTGTGTGGTTGGATCTTTGACGCTGCTGGCTTCTTTTTTGCTGGCGTTCCTGCTGATAGTGGCGATGTCACTGGGCTCCTCCTAGCTTTCCGCTTAATGTTTGCGCAACGATCGTGAAATCGTTTTCATCCTCTTCATTCTCAGACGAACTCGATTCTGATGAGGATGACTGGGCCGAGTCAGTACACATTGATTCCACATCGCTGGTTGGATTTCCTGTACTCAGAGCTGGCGTAGCGTCTCCGCCGCTTAGCATGCTACTGGCTGCTTCATCAATGGGAACTTCCGGGTTACCCATTTCGTACTTGATATAAAGTTTTTTAAGGCTGTTTTCAACAGCGGTCCTTAGCGCTGATTTCTCAGCTTCAAAACAGGTCTTTTTGTCCACTTTATTATTTCCACTCATGTTGAGTTCCACTTGTAGTGTTATATATTCACAAAAGGTGTCCTTTTTCACCGCATTTGTTCACGTTTATTTAATTTGAGAAGGCCTTGAGATTTGCGTTTTTGTGTCATACATCAAAATTTACTCAGTTTACACAAACACAAGGCTCTACTCACACTTTTTGATTTTATGTGTCTCTATCACTCACACCACTTGCATTAAGATTTTCCTGTATGTGTCTATATCACTTTAATATTCACTGTTCACAATATGTTCACAATACGCGTGAAAATGCCGTCGGCAAAATCGTGGCCTGCAATACCGAATATAGGATATTCGGATATTCGATATTTTACACAACACGAGCACTTCACTGAAACACTGCTGATCACTGAAATGACTGTGACTGTGATGTGGAGTCAATGAAGGTATTTCTGCTGTGGCTCGTCGCCTTTTTATAGCCGCCGACAACCACTATTTTTCGGCTTCATGATGGGTTGCCTTGGCAACGCTCGTTCTCAAAGTTGCATTTGATTAAACTTTGACGGCGGCGTCCCGCAGTGACGTCATAGTGTGACCATAAAAGTCGCACTGAACTCTGACTGCGGCGAGGGCGAAAATATCTGGTCTGATGTGCTGACATTTTGACATGTCAATGTAAATAATCGGAGGGAAGTAGGATTTGAAAAATGGCAAATTTGCAAAATTTATTTTATTTATTAGTTTTTTTGTTTATTTTCAGGTGGAAATATTTGGAAGAGATTAGCACGGCGCTGGATAAAAGATAGGAAGTTCCCTAGTATCAGATAAATGCCCTTTTTTAAAGAATTGAATTCTTTGTAGATTTTTCTTCTATCTTTTTTAGGAAATATTTTCGTTGAGAGATTTTAATTCTGTATGTGGATTGAACACCATCCGTCACAACATTCATCTGATTCAGAAAACAGTCAAGGAATTATGCAACCGTGGATCGGTGTAATTCTCAACGACTCAGATCCACACCCTCCGACTGGCAAGTACCCCACAATCTAATAATCTCGAAAAATACGGGAGATATACCAGTTGGAGATTTTAGGATTTTCGTTTACCGGCTTGTGGAATAGTGGTACGAGTAGTTCCATAGCAGGAAAAGCTTGATTCAAATATCAGTTTCCCTTGGATAAGAACTGCACCAGTCCAACATAATTGCTGACGTTAAAACAGCTAATCATTCACGTCACAGGTGTTACATTGCATCTGTAAAGAAATTCAAGACCTGTTACATACAAAGCTGACCTACATTAATTATATTGGCAACTTCTATCAAGAAATTATTTAACAAAACAAACATTGCACGTACATTTCTATGTACTGATCACCGACCGACATTAATTACTAAATCACAGAAGATCAAGTAAAAGTACATCGGATGTCATAATACCCTTGTGTATAAAGCTATCGTATCTATGATTGCGAAATGAAGTTACGTGTTATATTGTAGAGATGCTACTACTGCAGACGTAACCAAAGGGTAAGCCAGCAATGCCTCGCTCCAATATAAAATTAACGATGCCTCAACCTTAGAATTTTTATGCATTTTGGAGGTTAACAAATGACACACATAAAAATATGGTATCTGAAAATAACTGCAGTCCACCAGACTGAATATAAATTCTGCCGAAACATTTTCTGTAAGTTTCTAAGGATAAATTACCACTAATGCTGATCTATGGGTCTGTGTCTGTACTCATAAAAATTGTTAAGGCTTAACCACAGTTACGCGGCAGACGGCAAATGCCAGACTATTGCATTACAATAATAGGAACAATTTTCTCCACGAACATATTTAATGGGGAACATGCAGTGTCGACCGTCGTCGTCGCAACTGTTCTTAAGCATAGATGACACAAGAACTAGATATCGCATGACATACCAGAGCAGAGTATACAGTTTGTGAAATGGGTAGTGCATTCTGGAATGGACCATAACATGTTTTAGAGTATGCCGAAAGCCAATGTTTTATAATATCAGTTTTGTATACATTTGATCAACTTCGTCAACACTTCAAATACGAAAAAATGTGAATCACTCGACGTATACATCATTTCACTTCATTCCGGAATGGACCACCCAGCCATATAAATTTTGTATACTTTTTGGGTACTGCATTAGTGGCCCATCGGCAAGCACCCGTTATCGGCCTTCAATAATGAATAATAATTCTATGGAAAAAATGTCCAGTAAATTGTTAAGAAAAAATTGTGGCCTTCCCTACATCAAGCTCTAGATACAATAAGCGCCACGCGTTTCTTCTGTAACGCCACTTTGTGGCGTTTATGATACAATGAGAGCCACGGGTTTTTTACACTTGCCAGTTCGAACTATCTCAGAAGTGTTGATTATTTCTGTGAAATTTTGAAAAGTATTTAAAAATGAACTATGATAATTAAAACAATTATTCTTGCTCTAAGGGTTTATTAAAAAACTAGATATTACCAAAAAAATTAAATTTTTTATTTCAAACTTGTCAGTAATTTCATTTGTCCTCTTAAAATGAAACAGGGAATAAACGTAGAAAGAAATAACGCCCCACAAAGTTAAAAGTTTAATTAAACTTTGTGGCGCCACGACGTGGCGTGGCTTATATTGGTCCTTGCTATACTGAAAAAAATCTCCATGTGCTTAGGAGTTATATAGTGTAACCTGAAAATTCTGACTTTTACACACATAGTTTATTATGTTTGTGCACACTGCTGTTGCGTTTGAAATCATATTCTCAGACTACAGTATCAACTTACATATGCAACATTCAAGAATGTATTTTTGAAACATATCTTGTTTCTGATCATATAATTTTCGACTCATAATATGTTTTACTTGCTTATATATAATTGTTCCACAGATTACACTGTTAATAGTGCAAAGATAATAGGTGTGTAGTATTCTGATCACTATAGTATATCTTTTAAAATTATATAAGTATGTACTTTTTAGCCGACAGTTTGATTCATACTTAGATACTAACGTATACCAATTGAAATATTGTTATAATTTATGAACTAATATGAGCTACATATGTTTTCAATTTGACCATTTTTATCTATCACATTGTTGTTATAATTAATAACGAAAATTTCGGTTTCCAATGAAGAAAATCATATTATTAAAATCACATCAAATACGTTTTTATAAAAAAGTCACTTGATAGTCTTAGTAGCCATTTCGATGCCTAAATGACTATCGAAATCAACGAAATTTAAGTTTTTATTTATAATTAATTAAGGCATTACAGAATTGACAGCTCTATCTCTGCAGTATCTGTGTATACGAAAGAACAAAAAATCCAAGAAAATGTATGAAAATTTTTTTTCATGACATTTCTGAGCAGATGCTGAAATATTTTCCATTGATTTGCATTTTTCTACTGAAATATAGTAAAAGCATAGGACTTTTGTTGTATTAAGACTCATATGAATTTGCACGTGTGCTCACACAAATTTCTAATAGGCTAAAATAAAAAGTACGATGTACAACATTGAAGCATTTTTATATGTGCGTCCCAGCTTTCAATTACTATGTACTGCTAATCTATGTAGTACTATGTACTGCTCTAAAAATTCCGAAGAGTTATCTTAACTTACACCGTTCCTTCAGTTTAGCCTTTTAAGTCATATTGTGTGTACCTCTGTTATATTCTGATACTCATTTCACAACATATACTATATAACTTTTTCATTCTTTTTCGTCTTATATAAAGTGAGCCAGGCGCACACAGATTTTTGTAAGAGGGTAATATAACTTAAGGAACGGTGTAACTTAAGATAACTCTTAAGAATTTTTAGATGTATGCGCGGGTTTCAATTATGTACTGCTGTAAAAAGTGCAGATGATGTTATTGAATTGCACACAAATCTTTACTCTGGTTTTGGTCAGGTGGCTCTACTCATTTCAAATTCGAAGGAGTTACCCGATTTAGTCCATTTTTGAAATTTTATTTGTTAGTACAATGAAAATACCATATTCCAAATTTCAGCTCTCTACGTCGACGCGTTCTCAGGTAGTGTCTAAATATATAGTGGTAAACGAAATTTTTGTATGGCAACACCACGAAGGAGTTGCCCGATTTGTCTCATTTTCGAACTTAATTTTACTTTTTTTTTAAGGCCGTGTAGAAACTTCCAGCTTTCTAAGTATACGCGTTCCGGAGTTATCGTACGCACAGACGGGCAGACGGACGGACGGTCATACAAAAATCAAAATAACTTTAAATATTATGCGTGAGTGTCCAATCCATTTTGCTCTACCATCTTTATTTCTATGTGTTACAAACGGAATGCCAAATTTAGTATACCCTATAGATTTTATCTAGGGTATAAAAGAAAGCCGGTCGACGAGATTTTTTTTTTCGACCTGGCTTTACACAATTGATAAAGGGGATGTTAGAAACGATCCGCCCTTTTGCGTTTCATTATGAATATAAGCTAAATTAAGTAAGACCAGATCTACATATATTTGTGTTGGGCACAAATTTGCTATTGTACAGGGTGTTCCAGGAAAAGTATGCAATACTGAAACCCCTAAAAGATGAGGTGATTTGCAATCGAAAATGTCATATTAATTTTTTTCGAATTCGTGTTATTTTCGAAATTACAGCGGATTTTAGATTTTTTCGAAAATGAGGTACTTGCAACGCTTTTTTGGCTGTAACTCAGCTCGTTTTGCTTACTGAACCGCCATTTTGGTCTTGTTTTATTCGTATTACTACTGGCTTTCATTTATTGTAACTAGCTTTCAAAAAAGTTTCTAGATAAGTAAAAAATTAACGATAAAACTTCAAAAATGTTTTTCTCTTCGAAAAATTATCTTCTTTGAGGGTAGAAAATCTCCTAAAGTAACCATATTAGCAAACTATTCCGTGTCCACAGAAAACATCCCTAATTTATTATTTTTCGACAAATACAATATTTTTAGCCTAACTCAAGTACTCCCCGAGATACAGGATAATATGTCTTGCAACATATCTCGCCTATACTTGAACGAAATTATTTTGAAATTCAAATTTTTTTTTATACTGGTGGGAAAACTAAGCACTGAAGCAAGAAAATCGAATGAAACCTACTTTATAATTTTAAAATATATGTTTAGGACTATTAATAACATATTTTTCACTATTAATTTTAATCTGTCGTTATCATAATGAAATCAAAATAAACCGCCTTTTAAGTTCAAGTATCACACCATAAATAGATCAATCGCGGCTCAAAACATAATGGTATTTGTATAATCTTACACATATCGTCGGATGAAGAAATAATCTTGCATAGGGAAGGAATTTTCCACATGTAAAGATTTTTCCACAGGTAAAGAATTTTCCACATGTAAAGAATTTTCCACATGTAAAAATATATTTGTATTTAATTTTTTTGATGAATTGCTACAGTAGGCAAAATTTCTTCATTTGTGAAACTTGTGAAAAATTTTTAGTGCTTTCTTCGTAGTTAGATTTCAGCATTGGATTAAGTAAGAGAGTCAGTAAATTAAGCGAAGTTATGCCTGCATATTTTACATACCAGGAGTTGGCTGAAATGCACTTTATATATGTATGGTATGTGCAATGGAAATGATTCTGCAGCTGTAGAGGAGTATAATAGGCGGTATCCTCAAAGACTGGCCCCTTACCGCGGATTATTTTCTAGACTTCACCATCAACTGTGCGAGAGCGGGTCTTTTCGCGAGTTGAGATCTACTAGACCCAGAGGTGAAGACGATACTATACTACATTTGGTAAGAAGCGATCCTAATATAAGTATCCGTGAAATTTCAAGACGCACTAGTCAGCCTGTTGTAAATGTAAGTAGGACATTAAATTTTGTTTTTGTTACTTAATTATTTATTAAATTAAATTATAATTAGATCATACTTATAGGCTAGACACTGCTTTGTAAATTTCATTAAAATAATAACATTTTTTATTTTGATCACGTGTTTTGGAAAAACCAATATTCCTTTACATTATTTTATTTGGCAACGACAGTTCTAAACATATATTTTAAAATTATAAAGTAGGTTTCATTCGATTTTCTTGCTTCAGTGCTTAGTTTTCCCACCATTATAAAAAAAAAATTTGAATTTCAAAATAATTTCGTTCAAGTATAGGCGAGATATGTTGCAAGACATATTATCCTGTATCTCGGGGAGTACTTGAGTTAGGCTAAAAATATTGTATTTGTCGAAAAATAATAAATTAGGGATGTTTTCTGTGGACACGGAATTGTTTGCTAATATGGTTACTTTAGGAGATTTTCTACCCTCAAAGAAGATAATTTTTCGAAAAGAAAAACATTTTTGAAGTTTTATCGTTAATTTTTTACTTATCTAGAAACTTTTTTGAAAGATAGTTATAATAAATGAAAGCCAGTAGTAATACGAATAAAACAAGACCAAAATGACGGTTCAGTAAGCAAAACGAGCCAAAAAAGCGTTGCAAGGACCTCATTTTCGAAAAAATCTAAAATCCGCTGTAATTTCGAAAATAACACGAATTCGAAAAAAATTGATATGACATTTTCGATTTCAAATCACCTCATTTCTTAGGGGTTTCAGCATTGCATACTTTTCCTGGAACACCCTGTACATGCTTCACTTTTAGTGTAGCATGCTTCATTTTTCGTGGATGAGAGACACTCGGAGAAGGAATTGTTCCTACTTTTCTTTGCAATTTGAGGCAAAAGAGGTAAGTTTAGCTTAACTCACGTACCTACATGTAGAGTAAAATTAAACAAGTTTCTACAAAATATTATACCTATGCAATCAGAAAAGGCGAAGAGTGCTCAGATCAGTAAATTTTTTTTTTTTTTGGCATAAATAGGAACGAGTGAAGGATAGCTCCACTAATTATGGATATGGATCCGTTCTGTTCTTTCCATATATGGACACATTCACTTCGAACCAACACATCTTTAGTTATCTTTAATACCGTGACTCACCTAGGGTCCACAATTTTTTATTTATTTTCCTCGGTATTACGCAGTCCGCGGTGCGGTAATCTATTAATTTAGTGGGTTCATAAAGTGTGTATATTCTTTCAAAAGTTTTAAAAGTGAGATTAAAATTATAAATTATTAGTTTTGTGTGTATATCCTATATTTTATTAAAAAGTTTTTAAAGGAATCATTGGAAAAGTTGGAATTTCCTCATCTTATAGAAAATTTTATTGGTAAGTAACTACATATGTACATATTTCTTTGTTACTAAGGATTATTATCGTAAATATCATATAAAATATCTCAATAATTTGTGTCTACACTTTCTGTTGTATTTTTTGCAAAAAAATTTAATACTTTGTATTTCGACGAACATAAAAGGCCATAGCTTAATTAGAATAAAAATAACACATTTTGGTGTTTCTTAAACTATTTCCCAAGGATATAACTCTTTTCTTAATTTTCACATAGGTTATGTAATGTCATATAATGGCCTACAGTTGGAATTTTGCTAGTCACATTGATTTCATCAGGGATCATCCATTATTTGCTTTGAGGGTTATACTAAGTGAGTTTTGAAACAACGTGTATAGACTGAATGCTCACTGGTGTGCTTTGGTAATTTTTTACCACATACCTCGAGATAATTGATATATGTTATCAAAGTATTGGATATGTTATCCAAATTTATAAATTCTTAGCGAAGGATCCTATTGACGTTAAACTGCTATATACTAAATATCAGGATATCATATAAGTAGTACCTGGGGTAATGTTATGTATTAGTTGGGCTTTCAAATGAATGAGTTCAGCTGTTATTAATATTATATCCAGAGTTTTATATATGATTTTATGATTTCAGTTGATGTGGAATATAATAAGTATAGGAAATATTGATATAGACTTCAGCCTGAGATATTTTTATGTGATTCCTGAAGTTACATATTTTACGTTCTAGAGTTAATGACCGTATAGTAATTTATTTTAAATATTATCATTATGATAATGTGTGTGGCATAAGGAATCATTCCTTTGTAATCATAAAACAAATATTATGTTGCCTTCCGTGTAATTTTGGTTTATTCACTAAAGTTCGAGAGCCTGCACACACATTCTGTTGTTATCCCGAAATCGACTACAGTTATAAGTCGAGAGAATTAGAAATTTAAGCTTTTGGTCTTATAATTTTTTTCAGTGTATATGTTACAGTCAAAACACGAAATCCGTCAAAACCCGATTTTACTAAGAAATTCTAGTTCTAACAAAGCGCTTTCGGTAATTCTAGTTTTAACTAATATAACACAGTTAAAACTAGAATTAACGAGAGCGCTTTGTTAGAACTAGTATTAACTAAAAAATATTTAGTTAATTCTGGTTTTGGCGGAAATCTCGCACTGTTTTTAGTTAAATCTAGAACTGACGGGCTCTTAGTAAATTCGCGTTAGGATTGAAATCTCTCACCGTTAAAACTTGATGTTAAGTAAAACTCTTTATTTATAATTATGTAAACATTATTTTAATCCTTTTTTCACCTTATATAGCCTACTTATTGCAACAAGGCATGCTGTTATGCCATTTCGAATTTTAAAGAATTCCTTTTTTTATACATAAACATCGCTTCGAAATACAAAGCTTTTTGCAAGCGCAGCGGACGAACCCTTGGCCTGTTCCTATGGCTTCCTTCTTTGCTGCAGTCCTAAGGGAAATCACATGATCCTGTGACACCTGTTCTTCTGTCAAGAAATGTTCGGGGCATACATCGAATTCAGATCTGAAAAAAATATTAATGATGTAATAGATATATCCAATTGAAATATCTGCTGCTTGAAGTTTAATGAACCTACATGCAATATAGCTTGTTCAAAACTTCATCCTTTGTACCAATTTTGTACAGATCTTCTTCATTTCTTTCGAGCACGACTCCGATGAGATTTCGTAAGTCCGCCTTAGCCGTATCATCATCTGGAATAGGTATAATTATATTACCTCCTACATCAACCGGAGGAAGTATGGCAGCGGAAATCGACTTCATTCGATCGGCCTGTTTCTTCATATTTTGCTCAGCTCCCTTCTAGCTAAAGAGATATTTGACGTTGTATTAGCTATCATCACATCACCCTCTTCTTTTTCTCCATTATCGCCGCGTCCAGCATCTGACAACTGATCTATGATTTTCCGAAGATCATCTTCATCACAGATAGTTTAAATAACATCAGATGGTAATGTGGATGTCGTTAGACCAAGTCTTGGTTCCACTCCAAACATAGCTTTATACGGTGATTGCTTGATTCCTGAATGAAAGGCTCCATTTTTCATAAATTATACAAAGCGAAGGCCATTGAGCAATTGATAGTATGATTATCTTTCATCCATGAAGCCAGCATATTTTCTATGTCCTGATTGGCTCTTTCAACAGAACCCTGACTCTGGCTATGCCGCGGCTTCCCATGAATAATCTTCAACTCCGGCCAGTATGTAAATAGCTCATCTATGACTGAATTTACAAACTCTCTTCCGTTATCGGAGTGTAAAATAGAAGGCGCCCCGAATGTCAAGAATATATCAGTTTGTTGTAAGGCAACTTCCTCAGCTCTCTTACTCTGAAGAGCTCGCAGCAAAACAAATTTGGTTAAATGATCCTGGTAAACCATAATGAACTTAAACTCTTGATCAGCCTGAGATTGCACGTCAATAAGGTCTGCCTCGCAACGGGTATTCATTTCTGAGTGAAGAATAGCTTTAGAAACCAGACCTTTATTCTTTTTGGTTTTTTTTGCTGGCACGTCTCACACATCGCGAGAAAAATTTTTATCATTTCGATGGTTATATTAGCGTATTTTCTAGACGTTTCCATTTTCAGTCTGTCTCGGCCGCCATGACCTACATGCGCACTTTCTATAACATCGAATATTTCTTCGGTTGGAAAATAATATTTTATAGGTTCACCTTTTGAGATCAAGTTTTTCACACTATCAATTTCGAGAATATCAAATCTTTTTACTCGTCGGTATTGCAAAGGCGTTTTCTTTAAAGGAGCTTGAGCTTCTTCAACTTCTGCCAAAAAGTTTACGTATTCATCTTTGGTTATTACATTATAATGGTTTTCTTTTTTACTTAAACTCATTAATTTTTCAAGAAAACACACTTTCCAACGTCTCTTCGACGAATCCTCACTTTGTACATTGTCACTCATCTTGAATAAACCTGTATGATAGCGCACTACGTATCCCGTCCACATTAGTCAACTACAAGTACATAACTGAAATTACTGTCGACCAAGTGCGTAGTGATTCCGGAGAAGAATTTTCGAAATAATTTCTAAAAAAAAAATGAATGCTCAATACTGTTTTTGGATTGCCTCTCAGTAGCCCGGCCACCAATAATGGACGAACATTCTAAAGAGAAATTGTCAAATCAACTTCCAAGATCAAAACTAAAAACAGTGCGAGAATTCCGTCAGTTCTAGATTTAACTAAAAACAGTGCGAGAATTCAGCCAAAACCAGAATTAAGAATTCTAGTTTTAACTGTGTTATATTAGTTAAAACTAGAATTACCAAAAGCAATTTGTTAGAACTAGAATTTCCTTGTAAAATCGGATTTTGACGGATTTCGTGTTTTGACTGTAACATATATATGTATGAAAAATATTGATTCAAAGTCATATCGTAGCGCGTAAAAAACGCGTGGGGCTCATTATATCTAGAGCTTCAGGGGCCGGATTCTGTAACACGGATAGTTGGGGAATTTGGAAATGAGAATTTTCGTTTTCCATGATTAAAACTCCCTAACTCTCTTAAGGGGTTAGTTTTGTTCAAGCGTCCAAACGTAATCTGTTTAAGGAGTTAGGGAAAACCTGAGAGTGTCGCAATATTTAAGGACGGCTCACTCTGTATGGGAGGATCGTGGAGCATTGGGTTTTTTCCTACGGATTTAAGGTCTAGAGTACAATATATAAGTGAACATATTCTGGGCGGGGGGGGTTATCAAATTACAGAGGGAGGAGCGGGTAATGCAGTGATGTAGTTTGTCTTTGATCATAGCTGACTTTTGTTACGCCCCTGCCTAGCTGCTGGCTTAGGAGATGGGGTGCATTTAAAACAAGGCTAAATGGAATACTTCACCAATATAAATAGGACGCCACGTGATCTTTTACTCACGAAAGAATAGATCACGAAACCGCAAAAGATGATGCTGAAATATAAGGAAAATGCAAAAAAAAAATACTCTCCACTGAGCGATTATGGTATCCTCTTTATTTGCTAGGTCCTTATATAATCAACCAATACGGCCTTACGATCTAAACTACAAATCACTACAGTAACAAACTCCAATTCTACTATATTCTACAAATGATACCAATGACAACCTCCCAGCCTGATATCATAGACAGCAAGTTATAAATAAAGTAATTTAGGTAATCCGAAAATCGATCAAATTCTTATGTGTATTATAAATGACTACAACGACACAGCTCGGGTTCGTAATACGGTTGGAATTGATACCAGAGAAATAATCCCGATCCCGATATATGTTTTATATGTGAAATCATAAACGCAATATCGACCTTACAGGCTATAAACTTGCTACGCTTCTCTTTGAGCGCAACTAGGGATCCAGTCGATCCCTGTCCTAGCTCAGTTAGAAGGGTGGTTCGTTTAATGAAATATGACAGAAGTGATGGGCGCCATGTAATTTTTGGATAGAGGAAAATCACAAAACCTATTTTTTTTCTTTTTAGCACGTTATAATTTCAGTGATATTATAAGTTCGAGAGCAAAACTGCGATTAATGTTAACTGCGTGGAATTCACATGAAGTCAATTAACAGAACTCTTTTAACATGGGCTTTAGACCCCAATTATGCATCGCTATGCGCCAGCCATCCACAAAATAAAAAAAAACAAAATTATTAAAAAAAAAATATACTTAGCTTTTTGTCCAGGATCCGTCAATTTCGGCTTTCCTTATATTCTTCCCCGGTTTAAATAATTCGTTTACTCTTTTTTAAAACTCTTCTAGTTCAAACTTTTTAATGTTGGAGAACTTCTCCACTCCTGACAAGAAAAAAAAACCAAACTAAAAACTTCTAGAACCAGTCCCGGTCTGTCTTGTGATCTCTTATCCCCAGCCCGCCTCGGTGATTCTAGCCGGTTCCGAAAAGTATCATCCGACTGGATGTCATTTAGATCACTTTGAAGCTTGTTTTATCGTGTGGTCTAATTTATTAGGATTAGACTTAGGTCGGCTTAAAACTTTTATCGAAGACGCCAACCGATTTATTTTTAATTACCTTAATGACTTGTAATCTATTTTTACCTCCTTTGCAATTTTAAATAATTTTCTATTTATTTTTACCTCCCTTGCAATTTTAAATAATAAGACGGGAAGCCAAATTGGGACGAAACCTGGACGAATTAATCATGGAATGGGTATAGAAACGAAGGACTCGGGTCATGTGTCTGAGTGGCTCACTAGCGGAACTTTGAGAAAATTAAATTAATCTTAAAAAAATGTTTATGCTCGGCTAGGGTATACAAGATGCTTACAATAGGGTAATAATTTCTCTTACATTCTACCTTAACAGTAAGATTGTTTGCAGCGGACCATGATAGAAACAATGGACAAGAGTATGGCGAAATAGTGGTGCGTTCGTAAGGCTCCACGATTTAGCTCCACAATTTAGGACAGCTGAAAGGCAATAATGGCGCACGGGAATCTGTAGATGACCAGTCGTACACAACTGAGAAACCTCCGACAAAAGTTCTTAACCATATTTCCCCTGAAATAAAAATTGCCAAAATATCAACAGTTCCCAAAATTAAGGAAACATACAACGTTCACTTATACCACTTAAAGCTATTTCCATGCAGAACTGTAACAAACTATCCCAGTAAACTAATTCCAATTAGGTATGTGTTGGACGAGTGGTGCACACGTCAATTTCCCAGCCTTATGTTACAGACTATAAGTAGTTGCAATAAAATAATTTATCATAATTAAAAGAAATAATCCTTACTGCTACTATGACAATATCCATTCCGGGTAAGTTATTACAATGATATAACTGAGGGTAAGCTTTCAGTTCTGTTCTTATGTCCTCGCCATCACAACAGCAACCTAATTTCAAGTCAATATATTCCTATTCCTGGTGGAAGGGCCCGCTTTTCGCTTCCGCGATAATTTTGTTCCTTTTTGTTGAAAAATCCGCCATCTAAACTGTCCCCAGACTACTTTATCGGTGCCTTTTCCTTTTCCTAAGTCTCATCCGACTTTTTCTTGTAAACTTCCAGAATGAATTTTCACGACGCGGTTACTTTATATATCTTATCCCTTTTTATTGAGACGTTACTATACTGGTGCCTCTTTTGCCTTGATTCCGAGTATTTCTCCCAGATTTTCCTAGATTTCACACTTGGAATCACGTTTTATGTCGAAGTTGCTTGCACAAGAAGATCCTACCAAGAACAGGAAACCAAAAACACACACAAAGACGGATCGGATATTGGAGTAGATTCTGAATAACCGCAAATGATACGAATCAGCGTGACTCCGGGCTAAACGTTTTTTTTTTTATTCACAGCCAGTGTTAATGGCCAGGTTTTAATTTCTCCTTGGAGTATTTTTGTTAAGGCCGAGCTATTGTCTTGGCGTATTATTATATTTTCCACGACGTGTTTCGTTGTGTTTTTTTAATTGAGCGCTCTGGGCCTGGACGATAGACTTTTTTTGGTCCGACTCAAATTTGCTTTTTTTTTTTTAAAAGCCTCCTGAAGTTATTGGCGCTCTCTGTAATGAAATAAATTTCTTTGCAGCATCAATCAAATAGACGTGAGTAACACATTGGACAACACAAGGAGGTAAGTGATTAACTACAGTCCGCGGATTGGAATTCTCTTAACACTTAGTATAGCTTGGCCTGAGAATTTAATCCGCAATACTTTTTACCGTCGAAAGACGGATTTCTTGGACTTGGGTCATATACACCACAGTTCCTATATTTTGCATATATAATTCTTCCGTTCTTTGTTTCACATCCTTACTACTCTGTTGTGAGCTTTTATTTCATAGAAAGCGAATTTCCACGACTTACCAGTTCTTCATAATGATGAGTTGAAAAAATATCCATTTTTGTACCAAAAAACGGCCACTTTTTCATCTTAAGAAGGACTGATTCACTTCTTTTGTAGTCATCTCCAAAACTATTTACCGGACTGAAAAACTAATTACATATCTAATTAGGGGACAAAATGTAGATGCGATTTCATCCTACGTACAAGCTTTAACGTGCATATTTATATTTTTATAGCTTCTCTTCTGACGACCAAATTGATCATTTTGGCGTAATTAAACATTTTTAGGGGGTACCTTGAGACACCAAACTTCATATTTCTCTGTAAGTATGTAAGTATTGCAAGGATTTCCATAATTTGTTTTTTGTAAATACAGCCAGGATATGCGGTTAATCCATAATTTAATTTAAAAATTCCTACGTACCTAGACCTTCACAAAATACAACAAAAACAGGCAATACTGTCAGTTGGGAAATATTCTCCTTACTTCTCCACAACTAAAACCTTAGAATATATAGCAAACAGGAATGGTGATAGTGTTGGTAGTCCATATTTTAAATGTATTTACACGCCGTCTCTATTCTAAACAAGTTGTCAATTTTCAAAAAGTAAACAAAGATTTTGTGCGGAGCATCTGTGGTAAAAAATGTTCTTTTTCGACTTTATTTTGAAATAATTCACATATATTAATACATATATTAATACATATATTACATACATACATATATTATTTTATATATTGCTTCTATTAACAAAAGAGATAATTTACATAGTGCACTGGCCTGAAGCACGATTTCCCTGGTTTATAATCCGATTTATATTTGCAAGCACTGACCGCACACTTCATTTCTGTTTTTTAATTGATATGAAGGCTTTAACAGGCACTAGTGGCACTATAAAACTCTACACAACAAGATCCAAAGATTAATAGTTTTGAAAAGAATTGATTACGTACTTTTGTTAAACTTTGCAAAAGCATTTTAAATTTAGTAAAGCTGTTCGCAAAACAAAAGCACATTTGAGAGCCAAGGTCCAGTTTTGATAATAGAGGCCACTCGATATCACACTTATTCCTATGTATGATTCTCTGCTCTTGAAAAATTACGCTCATGTACAGGAATTATACACGATTCACCCATTCCTGTATTCTATATATTCTACGACTAAAACAGCCTCCAGTTTTGTCGAGTGGAATAGAGAGTTTGGTAATTCTCAATAATTCTTCAAGTTACAGAATTCTGAGTGGAGAGTTAAGTGTCAAAAGTACTCTCATCTTCAAAATTCCACAACTCTTCGTGTAAGTGAATCCGAGCCCAGTTCGAGACATCGTTGATTTTATATTGGAGCGAGGCATTGCTGACTATTAGCAACTGAGCGTGAGCAAAACTACTCAAAATAGTAGAAATGGAGCCATCTGACATTATAACAAGGAAGCATTTTCGCAATCACTAAATAGTTCGATACATAAGGATAATACCCCTGCGCGACAGAATTCTCACGTTGAAATACGACGACGTTGCGCCAAAGGTGAAACATAGGTGACCAAATTAATGATTCACTCAGTTTATTACGTAAGAACAATAAATAAGCCGCCGTAATTAACGTAAGTTGATTATTATGAAACATTTATGTTACGAGTACCGTGATTTATATACAAATAACAATTATTGAAATGCGCCTAACCTATACTGTTTGTACTAATTGTGCGTTTTGTAAACAAAGAGCTGGGTCAGAAGTATTACATACTTTCACTATATGTAGGTTAAAATTATTGATAATCAAATAGAGTAAGAGCTTTGCATAAATATTCTAGAAATGAATAATAAACGTTGTTTAGTCAATCAGTTGAAAGAGATTTCAGACCTTTAATTTAGAATAGTAAAAGCTGTTCAGCTGCTAATCGTCATTATGTAGCTCCCGCATATCACTTGGCGTCTACTAGTTATAGCTGCGCCTACCTACCACTGGGCATCTGCTAATATTAGCTGCACCCATCCACTAGAAGAGATCTACTACACAGAAATTCTTCAGAAATCATAAGAACAATGTCTTTGGAAACTTAGCGGATATCCCACGGATACTCTATGGAGGCTTTGTTTGGATATTCTGCAGAATTATTCCACAGAAATTCTTCAGAAATCAAAATCTTCAGAATTTCTCCCTACACTGTAAAAAATATTAGGAATATTCCCTAAAATTTCGGGAATAATCTCTAAACTTTAGGGAAAAACAACTACATTTTAGGGTAAATTCCCTAAAATATAGGGAATATTCCCTAATCTTATCGAAAAATACCTAAGCTTTGTGGCAACAATTTATGCAAATTTTTTATTGTGTACTACAATAAATAAAAAGCAAAAAGACAAAATAAAATTTATTTGTAAGAAATTTGTCTGAACAAAACAAAAAAACCATTCAATTATAATAACAAAGAAAAAAAAAATCTTAAATTTATTCAGAGCTGGGTGGTTTTCCTTCAGTTTCTCTGTGAACGAAAAAGTAATTAGTCTTGAAAGTAATAAAATAACTAAATTTATATCTTACTTTATTCTCCCTCTGTTCACTTCTTTCCTTACGGAGTCTTTTAATCTACATAGGGTTTTGATAAATATATCTTGCGCATTTATCCCTTGTTGTACTGCAAATCTGTCCACGCAAAGTTCTAAAAGTAAATAGAAAATGCAACTTTACTAGAGTTATTTATTGATAAAAAGAATATTGTTCTCGATTTCCTTTTCTTCTAGTTCATTTTATGCACAAAAGTATAATTACGTATTTAACTAATCAATATTGACAAGAGTAGCTTGGAACAAAACTTTGTCCAATATTTGTCCGCTAATTTTCTAAAAAAGGAAAGAGTTCTGACTACATTTATATCATATATGAAAAAAGAAAATTTCTTTTACTCTTTTGCATTCAACAAAATAATTGCCTAAATATTATTTCACCACACACACGACAAATTGCAAATAAATTTCACTTTTGATATATTTAATAGGAAAAGGTGAGCTTTTAATTACCTATCGAGCCACAACATTAAATTTTATCACTATATATATATATATATATATATACATATATATAATATTAAATATAAAGCAATTTTCTTACCTTTGATTTTATCTATTTGATCCCAATACGAGACTCACTTCACTTTCAAGAATGCAACACTAAATGCATAAGATTTCACGACACCATTCAGTTCAATAACAAAACCAAACACTTTTTCCTAGAAACAATAAAACATTGGAATTTCATTGGATAACTCCTGGATACAGTGCAGATTCATTCTGAAGAATATCAATAGCATGTCCAAATTTTTTAGTTCCACAGTTAATACACACTTTTTCCAAGAAATAAAAAGGAAAAAGTTGAAAAAAAAAGAACGGAAATCACGAAAAATTCTGACTATCAACCCTCATCAGGGACTTTTTTCGCTCAATCGTCTTGCTCCTGGTATCAAATCAGCGCCAGGGGAGTTTCAACAAATAACGGATACCATGATGTCAGGACTAACCGGAGTGGCAGTGTATTTAGACGACATACTTGTCAGTGGTGATAATCTAAGGGAATATATCGAGAATTTGTATTAGGTATTAGTAGTTACGCTATGTATGTACCAGACCACCGTTTTATCTTCCATGATTTCGCCACAGATGGCGCCACCGTCGCTAGGTGGTTTCAGTCCCTACTAAATGTAGCTTTGTGTCTTGACTGTACCGTTTTATGTATTGCATGTGCCATTGTTACTTGACTCTACTGGTTTATGTCTTGGATGCACCGTTGAGTCTTGACTGCGCCCTAGCGGCATTAGCCGATACTACCAGCATGCTCCGGGATGTGTCATTTGGTCTTGACTGCGCCCTAGCGGCATTAGCCGATACTACTAGCATACTCCGGTACTACGGTATTCTTGGATGTGTGTGTGGATGTGTTATTTGGTCTTGACTGCACAATAACGACATTAGCCGATACTACCAGCGTGCTCCGGTACTACGGCTTTCTTGGATGTGTGGTACGGTTCTCTTGGATATGTGAAGTTTTTTGCTTCACTTTTGTCCCACTTTTGCTACGGTTTTCTTGGAAATCCTCTATGGGCTCGCCATTTCTTGAGTAAGGTTATCTAGCCGCATTAGTCGGAACTACCAGCATGCCTTGGTTTTGCTGTTTTTTTTTATTAGTGGGGAAATGCTAAATATCAACATGACGTCATCATGGTTTTACTGTTTTCAAATGCTGCAAGTTTTCTTAGCGGGGAAGTTGTAGATATTAGAATCATTCGAATTTTACAACATGATATCACCTTGGCTTGATGTTTTCTTAGCAAATTATTATCATTGGGTTTAAGGATTGCGTGTATTGAAAAGACACAGTTGCTCTTTCGAGTGCAAGCACAATTTCTTGAGTAAGCTTAACTAGCGGCATTAGTCGGTACTACATATGTTGTTCATCTCGACGGAAAGTAAGGTTCCCTAGCGGCATTAGTCGGTACTACCAGCATGCCTTGGTTTTGCTGTTTTCTTGCTTAACGATTTCAGCATGACGTCATCTAGGCCTGATATTTTCTTAGCAAATTATTATTATTATTGGTCCTGGGGGTGCGTGTATTGAAAAGACGCAGTTGCTCCTTCGAGTGTAAACACCATTTCTTGAGCAAGGTCCCCTGGTGGCATTTGCCGGTACTGCCTATGTTGTTCATCTAGGGCTTAGGGATACGCGATCACTTTCAGCACTCTTCGGCATAGGGAAATAGCATAGGATCTCGATTTTGTTTCTGGAGTTCGCTTTTTTTTTTCATCTCGAGTTTTAGGGATACGAGATCACCTTGGGGATACTTCAGCACTCTCCAGCATAGGGAAATAGCACAGGATTTCGATTTTGTTTGTGGAGTTCGCTTATTTTTCATCTCGGAGATTGTAGCTCTAAACATTTCTGAAGGGGTGGGAAGCTTTATTGGCGGAGGTTGCTGGTTAAATTTGATCTGGCTTTGCAAGCTACAATTTGACCTTGAACAGCTCCCCTCCTGAGTTTGGGTACTGAAAGTTGTCTGAGAGCTTTAGTGGCAATATCTGATACTATGACTATGACTGCATGGGGTGTGTTGGAACAGTTGCTATAAAAGCGCAAGCAAACTCTTGGGGAGCACCAGTCAATCTAAGTGATTCTCAGTGTTAGTGTCTAATAAAAAATTAAAAATGTCTATCACAGTAGTAAATGAAAGTTTTTCATTAATTAAGAAATTGCAATAAATTTCGAAGAGCCTGTGCTGAATGTTGGAAGGATGATTATGGTTTCTTGATGATTGATAAGGATAGCTCATTAAACAAGAGGCGCTACCATAAAGGATTTGAAACCTTCATTGTACTATAAAAGGATGAAACATGTGAAATATTCATAAGGCGAAGTTGTAACTCAGCCGAAAGCACACCGAATCCTGTGGACGTGCTGAGTAGATTAAAGCTGTTCACCCATTGTCAGACCTGTTTGAAAAGCTGTTCACCTGTTATCAGACCTGTTTGAAAAGCTGTTAAGCTGTTATCAGAGTTGTTTGGAAAGCTATTAAGCTGTTATCAGAGCTGTTTTAAAAGCTGTTAAGCTGTTATCAGAGCTGTTTAAAAGCTGTTAAGCTGTTATCAGAGCTATTTTAAAAGCTGTTATCAGAGCTGTTTAAAAGCTGTTAAGCTGTTATCAGAGCTGTTTTCAAAGCTGTTTTCAAAGCTGTTAAACTGTTATCAGAGCTGTTTGAAATGCTTTTAAGTTGTTACCAAAGCTGTTTAAAAGCTGTTAAACTTTTATCAGAGCTGTTTTAAAAGCTGTTAAGCTGTTATCAGAGCTATTTTAAAAGCTGTTATCAAAGCTGTTTAAAAGCTATTAAGCTGTTATCAGACCTGTTTTCAAAGCTGTTAAACTGTTATCAGAGCTGTTTGAAAAGCTGTTTACCTGTTATAAGAGCTGTTTGAAAAGTTCTTAAGCTGTTATCAGAGCTGTTTGGAAAGCTGTTTACCTGTTATCAGAGCTGTTTTAAAAGCCGTTATTCAGATAATAACGAAGATAATTAAAAATCTATTAAAAGAAATCATCAACACAAGGAATGCAGTGCGAAAGAAATTTAAAACTCTAAAGACGGGAAGGATTGAAGCAGAAGCTCAACTCGAAGAAACTTTCAAGCCAATCACCAAACCCTTAAAAGAGTTTGTTACAAGAGTCAAAAACGAGCCACCAGTCAAATTGGAGCCAAAAGAAGAAAAAGAAGAAGAAGAATTATTAAAGTTCAAAACACAAGCCCCATCACATATCGACTGGAAGATTATCAAGGAAATTCAATCACAGGAGGCTTTTACGAATTGGAGCTGCTGATAGTTAAACACCCAAACCTATATCTCATAGAAAAAATCATAAAGAAGAGTGGAGATAAAGCTTACGTTAAATGGCTTGGATTTTCATCAAAACACAATTCTTGGATTAATAACAAAGATGTTTTATAATTTCTTGAAAAAAAAAACATTTAACAATTTAAAACAAATTCATAATTATAATAATTTATACATGTAGTTATAATGCAAATAACTTTAATAAATAAAGCTAAAATTATAATACATAATTTATTTACACTAGACTTAGATTCTTTCTGCGGTTGCCACTTGTTGATCTGATGAAATGGAGTAATGCCCCCATGGTAGAGTATCCGTCGTTCCGCTCATAATATGTCGCTTATTATCATAAGGACTCAATGCTATCTTCTTTTGACTGACAGTGTACACGCTATGGTTATGGGATCGTATGAAGCTCTGATTAGCAGTTAATATTCGGTTGTTATTCAAACATTCGACATAGTCTTCGAAATTGATATGCCTCTGTTCTACATTAGCCTTTACGCCTTTTGCTTTCTTTACAGTTTTACCATCGTTTATACGCAGACTGTACATTTTCGAGCGCAAGCCAACAAATTCGCTCATGATTTTCCCATTCAGCTCATCCTTCATTAGACCAGGAATCTTTTTATTCATGAGCGGTAAATCGAACTGGTAATCATTTGTATCAAATTTGTTTGTGTTTTCAGCCATAAACTCATATGCATTTTTCTCTTCAAGTTCATATATTAGAGAATCTGTATCTGTATACATGACTTTACTTTTATCTCCAAATTCACGCTGGATAAAACTGTAGTGGAAATCGTAGAGGCATATTTTAGAAATTTCCATAACTGCCATTCCAATATAGAGAGGCTTATTGAATAAGATTTTGAGTCGCCTTAATTCCACAGTAACTAAATTCTCATCAAATATCGTTGCACTGTGGAAGTTGGGTGCCACAATCCGAGCTTTTGCACCATAGCGACCTTCCCACGTTACGCAAAGCTTGATATCGCTATACTTGCGTACATTTTCCATGGTCTTACCAAAAGCTGCATTATTCATCTTCTTATAGCTGTCCTTGTCATGGTCGCTGGTAGCCTGCTTCCGTTTGGTGGTATTTAAGTCAATATATGGTGTAAGCCAAGCTGATTGGTTGAATTGAAGAGCCCGGTGCACTTTTTTCAGGATGAGTCCATGTGATAAGCATTGCTTCAAATTTCGGTAGTGTATAACATATTTAGTTTTAGGATGTAATGTTTTCAAAAGCTATTTAATTTTGCTCCAGGTTGGTGCTGCATGCTCAGAGCAAAACGGTAAGTCCTTATGCTTATCATATAGATGTTGAGGGTAATCCAAGTCGACTTCGAATATGTATCCAGTTGGAGAATCATCAGGAATTTCGAAAACGTCAATATTGGGAACATCAACCCATTTGAATCCTCCGGTTGGTAAATGCTGTGACATGGCCCATCCATAAAGGTTATTCACATCATAATACATCAAGTAGTTCTCTTTCTCCTCAGGCTTAAAATGATCCATATATTTATTATTTTCTTTACTATATCTGTTCGAACATTGACTTATACTACCTCGAGTGCCTCTCTCTATGAATAGCAGTATATCTACGACGGTTAACAGCTCTAATTTCACATTAGTGTATTTTAGCATAGCGTCTCATGTTAGGCCTGGCATGCTGTAATAATGTGCTGGATCTAAATTGTAAGTCTTCATGCAAACTTCTCGAAAGTTCTCAAACACATCGGCCAATAAGAGAACATCAGTCTTAAGGTATAGATCTGAATATTCACCAAGTGTTTGTATTTAATTTTTGCCAGACCTCTTCATCGTCATCAATAAAATCATATGGGAAGACACCTTTGTGCGTAAGAAGTTTGATAGTGTCATCATCCAATCCCTGCCGTACTGATCTTGTAGTGTTTAATTGATCCATTGGCAGCAATGATGATAGCTTATCGAAAGATTCAGCCATAAAACGGAAGGAATCGATGAATCTGAATTTTATGTGGCTGCCTTCCATGTGCTTGGTGAACGAGATATATATTTCCTTGTTTATTGGTAAGAGATCAACTTTTCCTGGGAAAGATGTAGCTATATCCTTAATAATGAAGTGGGCATCATATCCAGATAAATAAAATGACTGGAACTATGGTGCAATCTTGATACATGAGATTACACGCATTGTGCGCTGGCCCTCAGTATTTTCCTGTTAAAAGAAATTATGAAAAAATGAATGGAATTATGATTCTCAGCTGCAAACGTTTTTTCACATATATGGCAGCAAGTATTTTCCATATGTGAACGCCGTTCCTCTTTAGTCAGGAGTTGCATTGGCCTGATGTTCAGCTTTTCCTGTACAGCTATGGATGCAATTTTTTGTAATTCTAATGCAAACCATTGTTGGCAATTCTTACCTCGATATGCTCTGTAATATGAGAGCTTAGCATCATATTTGCAGTGGAAATAGAATCCTATGCTATGAACTTCATGTTCCTGGATTCGCTGTGTATTTTGATCGTTTCACTAAATCGGCTTCAGTATTGACTCAAGATCGGCATACACACAAAACGGGACTGGATTCTTATGGTTATAATTCTTGTATTCCAACCATTTCTTTTCCTCTGAGGGAAACATAATCCTGCAATCATTTTGTTTCTCGCATTCGGGAGTGTGTGATGTCAATTTTTCTTCAGAGTAAAAGTAGAGCAAACATCTGTCGCATATATGCCTCTTACGAGTATTTTTTGAAGTTTGTGTTGATATGAGTCGGGAAAGATCTTTAATCCAGCAGAAATGATACCTGCTGGCATCATCATCATCATCATCATCGTCATCATCATCCATATGATCATCAGCCTGGTCATAGTCATCTTGTTGCATTAAGACAATTACATGTCCCTCCATCCTGTGTTTCGTAAGTCTAACTGGAACTGTGGTGAAGGAACGCTCTTTCTCTAGAATGAATACGTTTATTGATAAATCGTTCTGGTTTTCAAATTGCGTTATTGTCATAGGAAATGTTATCCCAATTAAATTAAGTACAGTTGAATAATGTGGATATACTGAGATCCCATCGGAGTGAACATTTGCAGGATATAGCGCTGATGCTTCATCATTATTTTTCACGTTAATGCAAGATTGCTTTAAAGCAATCTCCTTCGGTAGAAGTATATAAAATGATCCCCGAATCGGTTCAAACTTGTTGATATGTACCACTAAATGTATTAGAGAATGCAGTGCCCAACCACTATCTTTCTCTTGAAACTCTTCTAGCTGAGTGTGTATTGGGTCGTATATATTTAATTTATACCACTCATTCAAATTATCCTCCACACTGATTGGGGCAGCTCTTGCTTGGAAATACTTAATGGCTTTAATAACTTCATTATCACCAGTTTCTTTAATAAACTCACCGCAAAACGTTGTTTTAATGTATTCTTAATGCGGCAAGTAATTTGGAAGCATCTTGTATAAATAGCTTAGGATCTAGGTGGCTTATATTCTACCGACGAATGCTGTTTTATTTCTTCCCACTTAACAAAATCACTTCTTATTACTCGTTGACTAATTCCTCCACCTCGATGAGGAGCTTTGATTAACACTCTCAACGATTTAATTTGAGCAATACAGCTGTCCAAATGTCGTTTCATAGCATTTTTATTGCACTTCCGAAATGCTGCTTGAAATTTACGAATGTTTTTGTTGCACTCTTTAACAATATTGCTTTATTCACAAAATTTGCATCACTTAAACACTTCAACACATCTTCTCGCAATTTCTTAATTAATGAAAAACTTTCATTTACTACTGTGATAGACATTTTTTATTTTTTTATTAGACGCTAACACTGAGAATCACTTAGATTGACTGGTGCTCCCCAAGAGTTTGCTTGCGCTTGTATAGCAACGGTTTGTAAACATAAATGATCCTGATGCTACAATAATCATTGCACAGGATGAATTCAAAGAATTTGCTTACAGGCTGGGATGATATCGAATTACACGATAAACAAAAAAAATCATTCAAATTAATTTGATTACTTTATTCTGCTGGTCGAGTTTGCAAATGAGATTATTTATATGAATGCATACAAGAAAATGTGAAAATTTGTTTACTTTATGTGAATTCCAATGAAACGTTTCGATCGGTAAAATTCTTGGAACAATAAAATTTTTGGCTGCCTGCAGGAAGAGTGGTATCAAATTATATGAAAAGAATAACATGAATCATTTGCTGATATTGCTTAAATTTGTTAAGTCCCAATAAGGGGGCAGGTGCCGGTTTGATGATTGATAAGACAGGTTCAGTTCAAAATAACAAAATTCACTTTTTTTATTTATCACAAAATAAATCTTATAAACTAGAAAATTCAGGTACTTTGATTTCAATTCAATTCACTAATTCTACAAATAATTCACGTACTTACAAATCTAATTTTAATTCAATGTTTTTAATTTTTTACTGGTGTGGCTTCCCCTGACGTGGTTTACTCCTTAGTCTTTAAAAATAGAAAGGGATGTTTTTATTAATTTATTTAATGACAGATGGGGTTGGTCAAAATGAGCGTCAACGACCTGCTCATATAGATTTTGCTGGGGTCATAAAACTCCCAGTGGTATGCTGAAATCAGTAATAAATTAATAAATTTGATTAGTAACTAGGGTGCAATACTTCCCTTAGATTGGTTTAGTCAAAGCTTAATATGGCTTCAGTACTCCCGATCTGCTTTGTGGCTCAGTCAAAATGAGAGTGATTTTCTACTTCCAGTAGGTCGCTATTTATAGGCAGAAACACAATGGGAATTGTGTCTGCCGGTGGCATTTCCATGACGCTCGCGTCGTTTGTAGAATTTTTAGACACCCAGTGACATCATCATAGTCTGATCGAAATATTTTTCTCTATGCTATGAGCTGCCATTTTGAATTTGTCAAAGTGGTTCATGGCAGCTGTTTTTGGTTGGAGTTGAAGGTAAGTTGTTTACCTTTTGAATTTTGATTTTATTTACTTTTATTAATAATTTGTTTTTTATTTCTTTTTAGGTGGTGGCGAAATGACTGTGGCGCGGGATTTTTGACTTATTTAATGAGTGAGTATTTGTTTCTTGAAACTAGTTTTTATTATTAATATTTCTAAATTATTAGTGATCATGAAAGTTACATTTAGTACTAGTGCTTCACAAGTTTATATAATTGAATATGAGCCCAGAAAAGGACCTTGGGAGACATATGCTCTGGACCGCATTCGTTTCCAAGATAGGATTCATAGAACTTCACTTATATTGCTACCAATTTTGAATATAGAACATAGGGAAAAAGTTCATAATTTAAGATTTAGAAATAAATAATTAATTTGATGCGAATAAATATTGAAATTTAATTTGGTTTGATAACATATTTTTCGGCAAAAGAAATTGTATCATTACACCTCACAGCAACCATATTTTTACCTTTAACTTGAAGTTTTCTATTAAATATTTACAGCAAGTGTTGGTATTACTTAAATTTGTTTATTTTATGAGAATTCCAGTAAAACGCTTCACACCAATTGCCAATTAGCTAATTGCCAATTAGTAATTATATAATTGCCAATTAGCTAATTGTTTCAACAAATGTCGCTAATATCTCGAAAACCAAAGCCCATAGAGGATTTCTGATGAAAATTTCGTTCACCCTCCCACCCCACACCGCCTAGAATCTATTGCCATGAACAAAAATAACCTGAATTATTAATACGCTAATATCTCGAAAACCAAAGCCCGTAGAGGATTTCTGATGAAAATTGCATTACCCCCCCCCCCCTCCCTGTCCTTATTATCCCCCCACCAACCCACCATCTTAGAATCCATTGGTATGAACAAAAATTTCCTACTATTAACTTTAATTATTACTAATATCAATTCAAAGTCCGGCACAACACTTGAAAACAACAAAAGCCTGAGCAAAGCCTGAGGATTTAGTTTATGCGCAAATATTCAGGCTCAACAAGGGGCATTATGTAGCAGGACAAGTTATTGAGCGCATTGGTTCGGTAAATTACGCAGGCAAGCAGAGGCTGATTCGGTTCTACACCAGTTCGTAACTGAAGTCGAACTAATCAAAACATATCGGTAATTTAACATTTGATATTTTATGCGACACATTCAATATTCCAGGTAAAAGTAATATGTCAATGTCTATTTCGTTGTATGGAACACCTAACAGTTCCACATCATCAATATTGGAGTCAGAATCATTGTCGACAATGTAATCCAGATGGAAACCACGCCATCCGCTCCTTTAGTCGAACATTCTTCTAGACGTCCTGCACCAAAACTATGCCAATTACATCTAGGACACGATCAGGATGAGATGTTATTCTCCCACGACATCTGCAGGAAGGTGTTAACAATACTCTCCCAAATACGAAATACTTGGAACAAGCTTCATTGTGGGGAGTGAGAAAAGTTAGCAAGTTGTCCAACGCCGTAGTCCGCCATCAACATATATCTTAAATCTTCTGTTATACTCTTAAATTAATAAAGTAATTTATGTTAACAAACAAACGGAAATAATTATTTCACCTGTGTTTTGAACCCCAAAGTATACAGCACTCAAGTATACTACAACATCAAAATATACTACAAGCTATTTTATGTTCAATACGATGCGTCTAGTCTTGCAATCGGAGGAATGCTCTTCCAAAAAGATGACAATGATTTTGAACACCCAATAGCACATGTAAGTATGAAACTATACGGTGAAGAATTAAACTGTTCTGTCACAGAAAAATAATACTCTTTACCATAGAAAAACTAAGAGGATAATTCGAAGGCTACCAATTCCTAATCCTCACAAATTATTTGTCTCTTACTTGGCTATTTCGCCAACAAAACGTGTCTGGTTGACTTGCTCGCTGGATATTGCGACTACAACAATTAGACATTGAAATAAAACATGTAAAAGTAAAAGATATGCCAGACGCGCTATCTCGAGTTACTGAAATCAACTTATTACAATGCATCATAAAGATACTGATAACTGAATGTGTGAAAAAGTAAAATCAGCTCCTATGCAAATAAAAAACTAGAAGTTAAAAGGATTAGCTTTATACATTAAACCAAACCAAGAATCCATTATAAGCTACGAGAACAAATGGAAGAGGGTAGTGCCGGAATTACATTTGGCAGCTCATTTGGGTGTTTTCAAAATGCATAAGAGAATACTACAAGAGTTGAGTGAGTTGGGTTCAAAATAAGAAGACTGTTTTACACTGGTTTTACTTTTATTTCCTACACTTTTCTTCACAATTAACACTTGAAAATATACTGGCTTTATAATAGATTTACTTTGAAATTTTACTTTTACAATACTTTTAAATCACAACTTTCTTTTACTTTCCACTAAAGGCCTTATTTTGGGTAGGAGAGCTCTCTAGCTTCAGGTGTAGAATATTTCTTGATTTTCCTTTCGTTAAGTGGAAGGAAGTATTAACCACAGCAGATCGATTTTAAATAAATATAGAGTTATTTAAAATCGATCTGCTGTGGTTAATACTTCCTTCCACTTGCAGATTGATTATTTTACTTTTTTCGTGGTATCCAACCAAAAATTACCAATCAAACATTTTTTTCTAAGAAAAACAACTCAAAATCACCTATCAAACATTTTTCCAATAAAGGTGAAAAATTTATTGCAATAATGCAATTTGATTTTTCACCCGCAAATTATAGGATGCCAATTGAGAACAATTGTATGAAAACAACAGTATCAATTTTCACACGAGTTCCAAAACAATAATTCAACTGTTTTATTACATATGTAACAACGACAAAAACAAATTTGACACAGGCGCTTCCGCTTAGGCAATTTGTTTTAGTCAATATGTTGCACAGCGGATGTGAGGTGAAATCATTTAGCGACTACCATGCTTTACTTCTTATCGCTTTGAATTAATCAGGTTGATCCATTACACGTTTGGCTAATTGTTATCAAGCAAAAAGTCCAAAGGTTTCTTATTTACCTGTAGACAGGTGACAGACCTTGTCTATCTAAAAATTATAACCGTGGGTATGGGTACATCTAACGATTCCTCATTATGTGTTCCACCTTGACCAGAGTCTTGTGTGGGTACATGTTTGTTTATTGTTCTGATTCTCGTCGTGGGATCAGATATCCGTGATTTATGAACGGGAGATGTGTCCTGACCCAATATTCAATTGGTGAAATTTTGACATCACGACTCGAGCAGCAGGTGTACAGGTAATTAAATGATTTGGAATAACTAAGCATTTTACTTCGCACAGTGAAATGCCTGGCGATTGCGAATTGTTTACTACTTGACAACTGTCACATCCACTGCTGTATGTAACTGGGCATTGAGTCAGGGTAAAGTAATTCACTTCGTATAGTGAAATACTCAGCTGGGCTCACTGTTTGTTTACATGTAGTATTGGAGGCTCACCGAGAAGAATGTCAGAAGCAACTAGAAAAGCTCCTAGAAGATGACATTATAGAGCATAGTGGCAGCCCTTGTAATTTTCCGGTACTATTAATACCAAAGAAAGGAAAAGATGAAGCAGAAAATCGGAAGTATAGGTTATGTGTACATAGATTTTCGGGAGTTAAATAAAGTCTGCGTCCTCTTTTCGTATCCTCTGCCACGGATTGAGGACATCTTAGATTAATTAGTTCACTCTAGATATTTCTCTACCTTGGATTTAGCTAATGGTTATCACCAGGTGTTAATCGACCCAGCGGACAGGGAAAAGACGGCTTTTAGTACGAACTTTAGCCACTTCCAATATAAACGATTACCCTTTGGATTGAAAACCGCAACTCCATTTTTCCAGTCTCTACTAAATGGAATATTAACAGGGCTTCAAGGTATCAAATGCTTTGTATACCTAGATGATGTGGTAATATTCGCGAAGAATATGGGCGAGCATAATAGAAAGGGAGGTATTTCAGCGTTTTAGAGAAAATAATTTAAAACTACAACCCGCGAAGTGCCAGTTTTTACAGAAGAAGGTAGTATACTTAGGGCATGTATGTTCAGAGAAAGGAGTAACTCCGGACCAACGGTTAGTGGACGCAGTTCAGAACTATCCTCGACCTAAAACAGTTCGGCAGGTACAATCGTTTTTGGGCCCTGTGAATTACTACCGTAAATTCATTCCTAATTTTTCTAGGATATTGGCTCCAATTAACAACCTTTTGAGAAAAAAGGTGAAATTCAATTGGGGGCCAGCATGTGAGGACTCTTTTAAAACCCTTAAAGAGTCGCTCACTTCCTCTCCCGTGCTAGGTTATCCAGAGTTCAATAAGGAATTCACGCTTATCACAGATGCTAGCGGAGAATCATTAGGTGCCGTATTAGAACAGGATGGAAGGCCAATTAGTTATGCCAGCCGCACGCTTAATCCTGCTGAGAGAAATTACTCCACCACGGAACGGGAAATGCTTGCTATTGTTTCGGCGGTACGAAATTATAAATGTTACCTTCTGGGCAGGCATTTTAAAATTAAAACAGATCATCAGCCGCTCCGAGGGATTTTTAAGGTAAGGGATACCACATCACGCATGGTACGATTTCATCAGAAATTGTCTGAGTACGATTTCGAGATTATCTACCAGAATCGAAAGGAGAACGGTAATGCGGATGCTCTGAGCAGGATACCCCAGCCAGTAGAAGGCACCAGTAAAGAGAAAGAATCGCACTGTCTTGCGGTTACACGAGCACAAGCCAAGAAGCAGGAGTCAGAAGCTGAAGAGAAGAAAAACACAGAGCCCGAGAGTGTATGGGAAGATATCGAGGAAGCCAAGAGAATGGTAGGAAGAGCGCTAGACAGTCCAACACCCGAACATGTGACCAGCCCGGAGGATATTCAGGTAATATTGAAGGATTATCATGATTCCCGGTTTGGAGGACATTTCGGCGGAAACAAAACATTAAACAGGGTGAAACGCTTCTATCGCTGGAAAGGAATGAAGAATGATATAGTGAAATATATCCGCAAATGTAGGCAATGTCAAAGAAATAAGCATTCTAGAGCCAATAAAATGCCATTGGTCATAACAGAAGTATCGGAAAAGCCGTTCGATAAGGTATACGTTGACCTCGTGGGGCCATTACCTACAAGCCATAATGGCAACAAATATATACTGTCTAGAATGGATTACCTGACGCGGTTTGTGGATTTCGTGGCGGTACCCGATCAAGAAGCAGACACGGTAGCCCGGGCACTATTTGACCAAATACTGAGCCGATATACGATTCCCAAGCAATTAGTGACTGACCAAGGGGCTAATTTTACGGGTGAAGTCAGGAAATCCTTATGCAAATTGTTAAAGATCAAGAAATTAATTTCAGACTCTACCACCCGCAGTCAAACACAGTAGAGCGACAGCATTCGACCTTGGCTAGAGTTTTGTGGATGCAGAGCCCAGGAACTGGCATGAATTTCTAAGAACTGCGGCGCACGCGTACAACAACACCGTACATACGGGCACTAAGCTTACGCCCATGGAGACTCTGTTTGGGTTTGTGTCAGAAATCCCAAGCAATTTAATGCGTAAACCGGAACCACTTTATAACGCCGATAGATATCATTCTGTGCTGCGATTCAAGTTACAGAAGTCTTTTGAATTAGCACGGAATAATTTACGGCAAAATAAGAAGAAGTCGAAAAAGTACTACGATCAGTCGTCTAGAGGTCAACTTTTTCATGTGGGAGATAAGGTTAAGCAAGTGTTGTACCATTTTAGAGTCCTTATAAAATTCGTCCACTTTTAAAGTTACTTGCCAGACTGGCGTAGTACATTTTTTTTTTCAGTACAGTCAGTTAAAGTTCAACGAATTATTAATTTTATATTGTTGGTTCGGCAAAATGTGACATTTTCTTCCAAGCTGGAGCAGTTGGCTTAGAACTTAAAGCAACAGGTTACATAAGCACTATTCGGGATTACATAAGAAAAATAAAATTGAAAAAAAGTAAAGATTTGTAGCAACAGGAGCGAATAAACCATCACAAGGTGTACATTTTCTCAAAAACAAAAGAAATGCCTATAATTTGAAAAATACATGACTTAGATTTTTTTTTTATATTTTTCTGGTAACTGTTACGATTTGGTCTATCACCCGGTTCCGGCTTGACGTCAACTTACGGGACACCCTGTATATATAAATATATTTAACTAGTTACATACATTATTTAACTTAAAAACCATATAATTAAACAAGATATATAGGTATGTACAACATTGAAGTCATAAGAAACCTTGAATTATATAGAACCTTAAGTAGATTAACTGGATTAATAAGATAGTTTAGCATGATACACATCATAAATATAAAAGTAGATAAGACATAGCAGTCCTTACAAAAAAAAATTTAATTTCTTTTATTTATTATTAATGTAGTACATTTTTTTTTATATACTGTCAACGTCCGTCATCTTGCTTCAAAATTAAGATAGTCTAAGGCTACCTAAGTTATGTACTAAGATAATTTGTTCTACAAACTAATAAACAAAAAAAAAAAGAACGCTAACGCTATATGCAAGCAAATTATACCCTATAGGGTTGATCTCAGTATTTCAAGAATTTATATCTAGTACCCACTTGATTTCATATTAGATTTCATATTATAGAGACGTGTTATCCCCGCAGGATTTTTAAACTTGGTTCATAAGTCAGACACTTATAACAAGTAGGATGTCCTAAACACCAATTAACTAATGCAATAATAACAAAAATGTACATTCAATTTATAACCACAGAAAATAAGTTAGTAATAGTAACTTTAAGTTCTCCTGCACATAAGGTTAGCCCTTACTCAGGAAAACTACGTTATCTTACAAAGGAAGAGAATACATTTCAATTACGATACAATCTCTCATATGATCTGCATATATGAAATTAGGAAACATTACAATTCATAGCAATGTGGATACGGCGTTTCGTATCAGTAGAAACAAATACTCTTCAGTACGGTTAGTTCCTGCTCTTGATTATTCTACTGATTTGATAATAAATAACTTTAATTAACAATACATTATAAAAATAATAAACACAACTATAACACTAATTAAATAAATGCTAAACTGAAAGCAAACCAAAAATAAATAAATAAAAATAACCCCCTTAAATTAAACAATAAATGATGAATAAGTGGAACATAAGTAGAAGTAGAAGACACCTGGCCGAACGTATGTGGATCTACTTGTCGATAATTTATGTGGCAGTACAACGACTCAACGATTTGGATTATGTGGATGATAGACGGGTTGTTCTCTCGCTCGGCCATTTCTTTTTTTAGGTCGGTTTTCCTTCTTCCTGTCGGAACGACGACTTTATTGATAAAGTTTAATATTAAACAAAACAACAAATTTTTTTTTGTCTTCAAGGAAACCCCAGTCCTGGTGAATTAATTATCGATATCAACGGGTTAATGAAGGACCGAAGCAAAAGAACCCAGAGAAAAGAGCAACAAGCTTAATTACAGACCACGAGGGATTTAAATAATCAACGCACAGGAAAGTAAACGCCCTATGGGCCCAACGACTCACCCTACAAACTTTAATTTAGAAAAGAAAATGAAAAGGAATATAATCTAACATACACTAACCAATTTTTAATTAGTTTATATGTAGCAGGACGTCCGATTTGGGAAATTCCTTACCGTAACTAATGTTACAAAAAAAAAAAAAAAAAAGCATGAGTTTCCCATATTATAGAACTTAATACTATTTAAAATCTTTTCTTTGCTTATTACCTCAACTTAACATTCCTGGAAATATTTTGACCTTTACCTTTTCGGTAATTGGAAAAATTGAACAAGAAGAAATTGATTACATAATTCTGCAGTAATACCAGATCCAACTATTGATCAAGAACTATTTGAAATTGTAACAACAAATAAGATCCATGGTCCATGCGGAAATTTAAATATGACATCGCCGTACCTTGAAAATGATAAAGGGACGAAACGGATTCAAAAAAATTTTTTTTAGATACAATAACTGCAGTCAATGGCTACCAATTGTATCGTCGTAAAAAACTAAAAAATGGAGGACACACATTTTCATTGAAAATGAAAATGGGCAAAATGAAGTTGAAATACTTAGATAATGTATGCATGGGTGGTGCCAGGGGCGGCTCACCTAAAGGGGGCACCGGGGCGGGCCCCACTAAGAAGTTTGAAAAGTGCATAATAAAAGCAACCCTAAAATATTTGAACATTTGAAAATATATTTTCACAAAAATTTTAATTTTATAAGTTACTATTTCAAAACACTTTTCACAAATCTCAAATTGATGTCGGAGAGAGAACACGACACAAATGCTAGCTAGTGTATACACATACCCCCCACCCACATATTGCATTGCATGACGCGAGCTACCAGCAGTCGGAAATGGAGCTCGGAGTCACTGCAACCAAACATTTATGACTATGCCTATGCTCATGCCTACAGTGAGATGATGATGGCGGCGGCGGCGTCGGCTTCCTGAGCTTGCTCTGCTGGGCGCTGGGCCAGATGAAACTGGGCGGGCCCAGAAAAAGAGATTTTAATGAGAAAGCTAAGGAAAAGAGAGCGCAAGATTTCTCGTTTTGTGAAAAAGAAATTGAGTTCCGGGGCCAGCCGTGTCTTCTGGCCCCTGATAGAATTATTGTTCTGCGGTACAGTGGCATATAAAAATACGAAACTTATGAAAATTTATAAATTTCTTGTAACATGTTTTTTGAGAAAGATTCATTTTTGCTGTTTTAAACAGTATTTGATCTGCGAATTTAAAAGCGTTTAGGGGAACATAAAATTGGAAGTACTTCTCTTTGTGTAAAGCAAACATTTCATTCGTTATTTTTGTGAATTTTGGAAGTTGGGTGATAGTTTGGAAGGAAGGAACTATTTGGATTTTCTGTGAATTAATACATTCGTAAATAGTTAGTGCTAGTGCTAGTTACTTACGTACATACATATATCTAATTGTGTAAATATTAAGTCTTTAAAAAAAAATTTTTGTTTTATTATTTGGACAAATTATTGGCCATGAATAAAGTGGACTGCTTACTAAGCACCAACTTCTCTTTGCTAAAGCTAGAAGAAAAGCTAGAGATAAAGCATCTTGGTCCGTATTAGCCGTTAGCATTTAATTTATCTCAGCAGGATGGAAACAAAAACCGACAATTTTCCACCAGCTGGTTCCAAAAAAAGCCATGGTTAACAGTAAGTGATAAAAAAATGTCTCTCTTTTTGGTTTTTATTGTTGACTTTTTGGTGGGGAAAATTTATGGGCGAAAGACGGTTGCAAAGATCTGAAACATTTATCGGAACGAGTCCTAAAACATGAATGCAGCTCTACGCACATGAACAATGCTGTAAAATATAAAACTTTAGATACTATTAATATATTATCTCCAATAAGTGAGGGATATAGTTCGTCTATTAAAAGGCATAACGAACTCGTTGACAAGAACAGACATACATATATTAAATAGAATAATTGATTGCATAAAATTCTGTGGTGTTAATGAGCTAGCTCTGCGTGGACATGACGAAACATATCAGTCACATAATCGCGGAAAGTTTTTAGATATAATATCTCATACAGCGCGTTTTGATAGTATTTTGAATGAACACTTAAATTGTCCTACCATATCAAAAAATACTTCTAAGACAATACAAAACGATCTTTTCGACGCGATTTATCAAGTGTATTTAGAAAATCTAGAAACTGAGATAAAAAGTTTTAATTTTGTCTCTGTTCAGGCAGACGAAATAACTGATATTACCTGTCGTTCACAGTTTGTCATAATTTTACGATTTATTAAGGATTGTGCATCAGTTGAACGGTTTTTAACTTGTTGATGTGAAAACAAAACTGCTCTTGGATTAACTTCTGTTCTTTTAACCGAGCTGACTAAATTAAATCTCAAAGATAAACTCATATTGCAAGCATATGATGGAGCAGCTGTTATGAGTGGTATAAGAGAAGGTGTGCAAGTTTTAATGAAAGAACATTTTCTTTTAGCACATTATGTGCAATGCTATGCGCACCAAATAAACATAGTTCTTAAAAACTTATGTGCCATTATTAAAAGAATGAGAATTTTCTTTGCAAATATTAGTGGAATACACTCTTTTCTTACATCATCGCCAAAAAAAGTAATATTCTCAGAGAAATTTGTACAAGCCGCATACTAACAGCATCTCAAACAAGAGCGAATTATCACGAAAAAATAATAATTTGTATTAAACAAAACAAATGAGAGTTTCTAGAACACTTTCAAAGGATCCAAAATGAGTATTATTGGGATGACAAAAGTAGCTGGTTTTGAACGCTTTCTGAATGATGAGGAATTCATTTTGCTAAAAAGTTTTTTCTATAAAGTTTTCAAACACGTAGATACACTGTTCAACATAACTCAAACGCTAGATACGACAGGTACCAGTATTATTCGTGCTCTGCAAATTTTTGAAACGGCAATTGCTGAAATTAGAAATAATACGCAAAATGTTAATTTGAAAGACCTAGGCTAGAGCAAGACATTCCTTTAGAAATGGAAGTATGTGATATATAAATAATCAAATTAAATTACATTTTGATAAAAGTGAAATATTTCGGTTTTCTGTTTTGTTGATCCGAAAGAATTTAACAAGTTTAAAGAAAATTTTCCCGACATACACATAAATCCATTAATAAATGCTTAGCACTACATGTGAAATATAATAATAACACATTTAACGGCTTCTGAACTTTGTCGCAATTTATGAAGTTTTTACAGAGCAATGATTTAGTAAATACTTTTTCGGAAGTATCGAAATTAATTGAAGTCGCTTTAACAACCCCTGTTGCAACTGCTGAAGTGGAGCAATGTTTCAGTACTTTAAAAAGAATAAAAACATTTTTAAGAAATACGATGCGCAAGAAAGGTTAAATGCATTTGCGATGTTATCTATCCAAAAGGAAAGTATCACCGAAATATCAGATTTCAATCAAAAAGTTATTGAAAAATTTGCTACTCAAAAAAATAGAAGATCAGAATATTTATATAAATAAGATCAATTTATGCATACTTTATTCTGATTATAACCAAGCGAGGAAACCTTTTAACAAGTATTTAAATTGTAATGCACTATAAATCTCCAGATCCTAAGAAGGGGGGTTAATATTTTACAAGGGATTAAGTAATTTTCGGACATGAGATATACCTTTCCGAAGGGGAATATCTCTTTTTCCTAATTATGTAAAGGATTTTAAAAATATTTTATAATACTTAAATACTAATTCTAAGAGAACTTAATTATGTAATTGTCAAGCCAAGTAGAATGAAACATAGAACCAATAATGGACTTAAAATTGGTATATACACTGCAAGCATTTTTTCTAGTAAAATTTCACTAGGTTGGTTCTAGTGAATAATTTTAATACTTCTTCAGCAGTTTGTTTTTTCAAAACACTGAAATTTGCATTGAACTGAACAGTATTTTTTGTAAAGTGTTAGTAACGTTGAAAGTCCAGCATTTTTATAACTGTAAACTTAGTGATAATTATATTTAGACATAATTTACTGAAAATGAATTGAACTTAACTGAAATTAACGGAACTACATAAATTTCCAGTTACATCTTGCCGAAATTCTAGAAAACTTTACTGCTATATCGTTAGTTCGGTAACTTATCCGATATTTTAAGAAATGTGTACGCCACTGAAGTTTTGGGTATATTTCGCTGAAATTCTAGGATATTTAACTGCTATATCGGTAAGTGCCAGCCAGCAATTCAACATCAGCTAATTTGAATTTGTAATAAAATTGTTATATACCACTGAAACTCTAGTTATATCTAGCTGAAATTCTACGAAACTGCACAGATGCATGAGTAATCACCTAATTATTTCTCATTTCCATTTATTAGTCATTCAGTATAGAGTGGATGCTTTTAAGCATTTAATGTGAAATAATAGTGAATTTTTATAATAAATAATTTTTAACAACGGTATGTATTAAATATTGAGTGTTACTGTGTTCTTTATAATGTTTATTTAAAAGGAGCACATAAGTGAGTTATCAGATAGCAGGAAGTAAGTCTGAATGGAGCAGCCTTATACTGGAGCAACATTTTAAACCACTAATTCAGTGGATTGGGGTTAGTACATTATTTGGTATATTTTCTTACTAACAAATATGTACGTACATTTGTACATGATGTCATTCAGTATATATATATTGGCAACTTGTGACCACTCAAAAATTTTTTTTTCTCTCTTTTTACAATCCTAAACTACTCTTGCTTGTTTTATTTTGAATATTTATCTACGTAATTATAAAACTTTTATCCTTATTTTAATTCACTTTTTAACTCTTATTTCCAGCTCGAAGATGACTTGAAGACATTTATTAAGAAGAAAGATCAGCATCAGCCATTTTTGCTGTGCAAAAGTAATGATGCTTTCACCACGAATGGGATGACTATTGTTTAGAGTGTGAAAACGATTTTTTTCTGCATTTGACACTTTATTTAAATTGCAATATGTACTAAACATAAAGTTTTAAACCCATCTGAGAAAACTGTATAATTTTTTTATTTATTTTATTTTTTATTTATAAAATTAAGATTTGCACCCTCTTGAAGTGATATATTTATATCACGAAACTTTGGAAAAAAAATTAAAATAATAATATAATAAAAATTAAAAATAGCTTATACATATATACACAATTGAAAAAAAAAAGAATACTAATTTATTTTAGATAGAAAGGACAAGTGTTATTTTGATGTGTTTTTCATTAATTTTTAATTTTATAAAATGTATTTAATTTGTTATACTGAATTCTCTTTAAGTTAAGATATGACTTGTTTCATTTATGATATCATCAATTCAATTGTATGACATGCATTTCAAGCACACAAATTAGTTTCTTTTTAAACACTGTTTCTTATATTTTCATTCCATCCCCTGGCAATGCGGATATAATATTTTGGATATTTGTAATTGATTCTAAAATGTCTAGGCAGCCAGGCTCATTCGAAGAAGACATGGATAGCTTTCCTACGATTTTAGGCTAAGCTAGAATTATTTGAATGATATGAAGCTTCACTATTTCGAAAATTTTCCTGAAATTCTAGATTAAAAAAAAAAAACAACTAGAAACAAACGCTAGATTAACATTACTTGTTACCCTATTTCTAGTAAATTTGACTACTAAGGTAGTTTAAAGTTCAACTAACAATCTAGTTTCATTCGCTGGAATTTATCGCAAAATTAAATAGAAATGCAGTAAATCTATATAATAGAAATCTAGTGTTTTGATTTTCACTACATTTTTTACTGAAAAGTGTAGTAAACCAACTTTAGTTGAAATTCATTGTAATCTAGTGATAAAAAATTTGCAGTGTAGGTAGTACTAATTTTTAAAAAGGTCTCTTTCTTAGCGGTATTATTTGTACGTTTCTAGCTTCTATAATTTTACTTACATATGAGCCTGGTAAATCCTCTGTTCTTTCTGGCAGAAGCGGTATTTAATTAAATGTGCATTCCTTTGTTCAGTAGGAGAAATCAAAGTGAGAAGCGTAAGATTTTGATTTAACACCCTCCTTTGGCAAGATCAGTATTTGCCTAGAAAGCAGCATTTATGTCGAACTTTCATTCATTGGAGTAATAGTAACACGGTATCTACAGGCGGCATATTTAAATAATTTTGGTTTTTATAGCAACAGCGGGAAGATTTTGTAAAAGGTAGAGATAACTGTTTTAAATATCGCTGAGGAAGTGGTCCACAAGTCTTATCTAATAATGTATTTTTTATACCCTAGATGTATTTTGTTGTATAACATGACCGAGTGCATCGACATTTAAATTCGCTTTGTCCGGTTTGTATATGACTTGATAATCATATTCTTCTAATTTGATTCTCCACCCCATTAATCGGGAAGTGGGATCTTTTAAATTCATGAGTCACGAGAGGGGCTATTGTAAACTTCCGACCATATAAATAAGGACGAAATTGTTCGACTGCAAATATAATTTCTAATAACTCTTTCCCAATTGTTGAGTACCGAGTCTCAGCAGGTTTTAAGGTCCTACTGGCGAAACAGATGGGTTTATCTGTATCTATTTCTCCTTGTGATAATACAGCGCCGATTGCAAAATCACTTTCATCTGACGTTACTATAAATTCTTCATCGAAAAGAGGGAATTGTAAAATGGGAGAATTTGTTAATTTTTCTTTTAATAATTTGAACACTTTGTCACAAAATGCATCCCATTTAAGAGGAACGTCGTTTTTTAATAGAATAGTGAGAGGTTTAACCAATTTGCAAAGTTAGGGATAAATCGGCGGTAATAACCAACAAAACCTAGAAAAGATTTTACATCTTTTTCTTTTCGAGGTACTGGATAATGGTCAACTGCTTCAAGCTTAGATGGATCCGGCGAAACTCCGTTTTCGTTGACTAGATGATCAAAATAGGCTATCTGCCTGCTGGGACAATAATATTTCTCAGGCTACAACTTCCGGTTATGTTTCCTGAGCCGCTCGAAAACATGCTGGAGTCGAGAATTATGTTCTGTTAAATATGATATCGTCCATGTAAACAAAACACTCGATTCCTTGCAATCCGATTAACACATTGTTCATTAGACTCTGGAGCTCGTTTTAGATCAAAGTTCATTCGATTATAAAGGTAATGCCCGCCCGTAAGGTGTACTAAACGCAGATTTTCCTTATCGATTCCGCTCATGAGAATCTGATGGAAACTATTAACTAGGTCCAAAGTACTAAAGTACTTAGCTTTTCCTAGTTGGTCCAAAATGTTAGTTATGTTGGGGAGGGGGAATGAATCTCCTACGGTAATGTCGTTGAGACTCCTAAAATTGATTACTACTCTCCATTTCTTATTACCAGCTGCATCTGCTTTTTTAAGAACTAACAACAGAGGTGAGTTCCATGGGCTAGAGCTAAGACTTATTATTACATCTTCAAGCATTTTATTTATTTGTTTGTTAATCTCATTATGTTGTGCTTCTAGCAACCTATATGGTCTAACGTTAACGGTGGGTTTTCATGGTAGCAAAGGAATTTCCAAATAAAATATGTCGTTATTGTAGGTATATTTAAAATGGATTTATTTTCTTCAGCGTTATAATGTGAGAGGTCCAACACAAATGCGAAGTTAGTGAGTCTCTCTTTAATAGGATCCTTTTACGAGTTTAGTTTTATATTCTCAAAATTTCTCAACTCATGCAAATGGGGTCGTATTTCAGCTTCATTAATAGTAATATCTTGCTGATTGGAGCTGAGTAGGAGTATTTTCACATGACCTGTTTGATCAGGTTTTAGGAGCATGCTTCCAACTAACAATCCCGACTTCAACTCTTGATGTTGACAAAGAAAGCTACCTCTTTGTGGTATTTTTATTTTGGCTACCATTTGAGTGCGAACCGGTATTTTACTACTAATGACTTCGTATTTATTTGATCTATTTTTATAATTTGTGGAATATTGAGACTCGCCTTTCTTTGAAGGGGTCTGTTTAATTAGCTTATTATTTAGGCTTTATATGATGAGACTCGTCTTTCTGTGAAGTGGTCTGTTTATTGTTTGTTTGTTATTTTGGCTTGGGTCTTTCAAACATCCGTACCTACTATCTGCTCTTGCTTGAAGGGATACCTCTGAGCCTGGGTCTTCCAAACCTTTATTTAAATTCGTATTATTGATGGATATCTGAATATTAAAGATTTATTGTCTTCAGCTGTTCCTAGCGCAGACAGAGATTTTCTTGCTAGTGAGGAAACACTGATGCTTTCTTTTTTTGTTTACTTGGGTATCAGTTAGAGCTCTTGTAGCTTTAAGGACTGATATTTCAGCTCCTGTATCAATAAGAAAGGTGCTAGTATGAAATGCTGTAATTTAATTTGACATCGTCACTACTAGCCAATGGTGAACACTTATTAATGGGAGATTTAGCTCTGCTGTTGGTTTATTGGTTGAGAATGAATATCTGCTTAAATAGGCATTCGATTTAAGCGAGACTGAGACTCCGCCAACTCCTCCGGCTTTTGTGAGGAGACGAATGTAATCGTATTTTAGACCATCTTCAAAGATTCTGAGTACCATTTTCTAGTTCTCTTCTAATAAGAGATTCTTGAAGGTTTGATCATTATAGAGGGTAGAAGTGGCGTTATTATAAAGAGCCAATAATTTCATGGAAAGCATACTGTTTTGTCTCTTCTTTAAAATTTTGCTTCAGAGATAAGATTTGGTTTAAATGGAGATGCGAGAACGTGATTCTAAAAACTGTTCTTGGAGGAGCTTTTGAAGCTCCTTTGAATTATTAATATCGGTATATTTAACGACGTCATATGTCCTTCCGACTAGTTTAGCCTTTATCACTTGTAGATAAAGAGCTTTTGAGGCTTCCACTAAATCCTTTCTCTGAAACATTTCGCATAGATTCAAAAACCTATGCAAATTTTCTTAATTCCCGTCGAATTCAGGTATTAATGACTTAGCATCATTAATAGTAAGCGTTTCTGGCTCCGCCATCAGGCTTCGGACTGATAGATTTCGCACTGATTGGTTTCATGATGTTCTTTCAGTGCGCTTCCTTCGGTGTGAAGTTAACCCTGATAGGAGTGTATCTCGAACGCTCCTTTGCGATCTAGTAACGATTATCTTTCTGCTACCTTCCAGTTTGGTAGAAATTGATTTGATTTCCTCTTGTTTTGAATATTGTCGATATTAACTTTTTCTTAATACCGAAGAGAGTACCTTGCAAAGGGAGTTATGAGACAGAAGAGAATTTGAGGCCAGAGGGATTATTATAGGGTCTGAGATAAAAAGGTAGAGTATATGTATATATGTCTATTACATAATCTACTTAATGTGTAATAAAATATATATACTAATTTATAAAAAAACTTGTTTTCTAGTTTACTTAAAATTAGCATAAGGTAAGCACTTCTCTGGGCGATTCTTGACCGTACTTCGTTGAAAACGTCGAAATCCCACGCGTTGTTCTCTCCTCGGTCCAGGATGTCCCGGTGTGTTTCGCCGTAAGTTGTGTGTTGTCTGTGAGGACGTTTATTAGGAGGTCAACAAACTGTCATCCACCCTGTGATTCCTGTCAGTGGTTTTTGTGGTCCAAATACCTTTCTAGGTGGTCTTTTTGGTCCAAATAGCTTTCCAGGTGATCTTCTTCGTCCTCTGAGTTGACTTCGAAATCCTGGCTGTCGTTTCAGTAATAGATGAAATGGTCCAGTATCTCATCAACAAAGATGGCCTCCTCTATGCGTAGGGGCGATTTTGTCCTAGGCCAGCACATACGTGTTTCCTCTTGTATTTGCTGCTTCTTTTATATTTGCTGTTTCTTCGGGGTCAATTCTTGCAGGTTTTACTAACCGTCGCAAGAGATCCCACCGCTGCCACCAATATTTTTATATTATGTTATGCCTCTGCGTAACAAAATAATAATTAAATTAAATGCTCTAAAATTAAAAGATGTTATTTTCATTACATGTTTTTTTCCTGTCACTTTCGATCGTTTATAATTGCGTACTTTAATATCTACATCTGTATATTTAAACTTTTAAATTATGGATTGTGAACTTTGATTTCAGATAATGTTGAATACAGGAGGCCTTGCCTTCGGTAGAGGACTCGCCTTGTTGGCTAAAGAATACTCTCTGATTCCCTTGTCCAACCATCCTCATATTTATATTATCGATTAACAACGGGATGATACGACCCTCCACAATTCGAAAGGAAAGGAAATTTGAGCGGAAATAATAAATATTGAAAAAATCAAACGGAAATAACAACCGAAAATCGAATGGAATCGTTACAAAGAGTTCGGCGATCTATTCCATACATTGTTTTTTTAATTGTATAAACAAAATTCAAAGAACTTAGTTAATGTTGTTTTTGGCGCTGTTAATGTTCTTTCCATTGCATATTTTTCATTGAAGTAAATATGTTAACCATTTCCAAGATGTATAGCCAAATGGGTGACTGCTGAATTCGTTCATGTAAAAACATAGTATTCGCCGTATTGCTTCGTTACTGCTGATGTGTCTACCCATCTGGTTTATGAACATATTTGCAAATGTATTTTATTGATTTTACAGAAATCAAAACTCTACATATATGTGCACTTTATATCTTTGGATAACAAAAGCAAATATGGCACTTCCCAGTGGCGGCTCGTGATGAAATAAACAAGTGGGAAAAAATATTTTAGGGACTACTACTTACTAGTTCATAGCAAGATTTCTTTTTTGCTAAATCTAATGTAAATATATCCAATGTAACAAAGTATATAAAATGTAAACAACAAATAATTTTTTCACATACCAGATGTGTATATGAATTGATTGTACTATTACGAAAGACCGTCTCTTCTTATGTCCTTTAACGACTTGTAAGGAATAATGATTTTTCGTTTCTTGCTCACAATTGTACGTATTGCGTGGTGGTCCAGCTTGTTGTTTTGCAGAAAGTATTAAGCTGAAAGTTCCAGCCAAGGGCCAGTTGAGCAATGCTGCTGCAATCCATGCGTACATTCTACCTAATAACTACTGGTAGAATTTCCAATTTGATTTCCTGTGGTAAATAATTTACTGTATATGAATCAAATTCATCTCGATTTAATTTCCCAATTTTGTTCTCATAAAATTTTATATGTTTCATGGAATCTAATTCAACAAGATTAGCACAGTCGGAGTTAGTATAACTGGAAAATTCTGAAGGTTGCACATTATGTTTGTGTAAGCTTAACAACAAAGCAAAGATAAGAGTTTGCACCGATTTCTTGTATGTCCTCATCTAAAGTAGTGCTAGAATAATTATTCTGAAAAAACTGTTGATTATATAATTTATCAAAAAATAAAAAATAAATGAACAATAAAAATAGAACAGTATTTCCAAATGATCGCAGAGGTAACTGCTTCCACTCGTTTTTATTTAAAGGGCGTCGCCTGTAGCTCTAATCCCCTTTTTTACTACGTACTATGATAGTACTTTTAAAACAGATAAATCCTTATTTTTAAAAGCTTTTCCTTAATTTCTATTGAAAATTTTTAGTGTAAAGTAGATTAAATGAAAAACAGTCACATATCTCCTGGTTCTGTAAACTTTGATAATACGGTGAGCTAAGCTTTATGAAACTACGCTGAATGCTATATCAATGCAGAAGCGATGCGATTTAGATTTAATCCTACTTCAGAATTATGCCTTATTAGATGATCTGTCACATCTTTCTATTATTAGAATTCTTATTAATTTTAATATTCCGAACAACTTTTCAGTATATTAAAAATATCTTTAGAACTACATATGTACATATATAAGTAGCATAACAATTTAAATGACCGCTTATTATTATAACGTATACATTAAATTCGCTGTTGTTTTAATATATCTTTTTAATATACTAGATCAAATCATAGGGATATGAAGCTTGTCATTATATTTGTATTTTACTGGTACAAAAAAATTGATTGAACAATCATGCATAAACTACAAAATATTTCCATAAAGTGCTTTTTTCAAAAAAACACCAGTTAGTCAGTTTTCGATAAATCTAAAGTTTTTATATTATTTTTATTTATAAAATAATTAAAAATAATATACTAATAATTAATATATATATAGATATTATGTAATATGTATTATATATCGATGATAGTTTATTTATCTAATAGTTTGAAACGAAAATGAGATAATAACTAAATTGCATCTAGGGTATAAAAACACATTATCAGATAAGACTTGTAGACCACTTCCTCAGCGATATTTAAAACAGTTATCTCTATCTTTTACAAAATCTTTCCGCTGTTACCATAAAATCCAAAATTACTTAAATATGCCACCTGCAGATACCATGTTACTATTACTCCAATGAATGAAAACTCGACATTAATGCTGCTTTCTAGGCAAATACTGATCTTGCCAAAGGAGGGTGTTAAATCAAAATCTTACGGTCCTCACTTTGCTTTCTCCTGCTGAACAAAGGAATGCGCAATTAATTATTTACCGCTTTTGCCAGGTAGAAGAGTGGATTCACCAGGCTCATATGTAAATAAAATTATAGAAGCTAGAAACTTGCAAAAAATATCGCTAAGAAAGAGGCCTTTTTAGTGCACGATCTCTCGAGATATCGTGTAAACAGACAGACTGTTTAAGTAACAAAACTGAGTTTACTTTCTAAAACATTTATTACGATGATTAAAAAATAAGTGTACAGATAATTATCAATCGATTATATTTATATGCATAAAAATTGCTTACATAAAGCAAAAACAAACTGAAAATATTTTACACAATGCAGACTTCATTCAATGCTTAATTTTTCTGATGTATAACATTTGTCACTGCTGCAATGCATTGTGTTGCGGACTGTATCATATGCTGGATAATATTTAGGTTTTAAAATAAAAGACTTTCGATTTATTTTATTTATACTTAGAATTCTTTATTATCCAACTAGCCACTCCGACACTTTAGCACGTACTAACTATAAAATAGAATTCATTATATATGACCGCCCTAACACATGACAACTACTGCTAGACAACTACTGCTAGAGTTGCAACATGCCGCCCGCCTTGAATGGACACAAAGTTTCTTTGAGATTGGTCGTTTGATAGTGCCACCTTGAGTTAAAACTAAAGCCACCCTCACAAGGTTGTCAGGTCCAGGATGTACGTCCAATATTCGACCCATTATCCAATTTAGACGGAGGAAGATTATTATCCTCGATGATTACTACCATATAGATAGATAATCGTTGCTCCACTGTTTCCAAAACGTGCGAGTATTGCCATCGTGATAAACGATTTATATTGATGTCATCTAGAGCTGCTTTCGGAACGGTCATTACTGGCCCCCCCCCCCCCCCCGATGAGGAAATGATTGTCAGTGAGTATGCTGGCTTGGTCTGTTTGTGTTGGTGCTATACTGAGACTGAGAGAAACCGCGAATCGACACATGCTTCAATTTGGGAAAGTAGTGTTGTTAACACTTCGAAGGTTAGCATAGCATTTCCAATTGTTCTTTTTAAATGGAACTTTACAGATTTTATGCCCGCTTCCCACTGGCCGCCAAAATGTGGAGCAGATGGCGGAATGAAACTCCAGTTGGTGCATCGGCTGCTAAATTCGTTCAATACTCTTGCTTGATGATCTGAAGATCGGATGAGATCTGCTACTGCCTTTAACTCCCGAGCAGCGCTAACGAAGTTTGTTCCATTGTCGCTCCAAATGTTTGCACAATAACCTTTACGAGATACAAATCGTTTGAACGATGCCAGAAAGGCGTCTGTTGAAAGGTCGGTGACAGCTTCTAGATCCAAAGCCTTAGTTGCTAAGCACACGAACAAACATATGTAACCTTTGATGGTCTTAGCTCCACGGCCCTTCCAAGTTCGAACAAGAATGGGGCCAGCGTAGTCGACACCTGAATTGGAAAATAAGCGACTCGGTCGTACTCGAGGTCTGGGAAGTGAGGACATTTGTATCGATCTGTGCTCGTTGACGAACACATTGAATGCAATTGTAAACTTTGCGACGTACAACATGACGTACACCAATAATCCAATACCTTTTGCTGATAACGCTGAGAAGTAATCTTGATCCAGCATGCATGTATGTAGGATGTAGTGTGATTACCAGTAGATCAGTGAAGGCGTGCTGTTTCGGAAGTATTATTGGATGTTTTTGTGAAAAATTGATATCAGCTGCTTGTATCCATTTAATGCAAACGTTATGGGCTTCATCCAATTCCTTAGTTGTGAGAAACCCAGTCGTTTTATTGATCTTATGGTGCTTTAAATTTCTGATAAATAGTTGACAGTACGAAACAACTCTAAAAAGTGTGATGTCATTAATGCGGTGTAACACATGGCACTTCTGGCTTTAGGAACCCATTTGGTAGTCGCAAGTGAATTGGTGGATGAAATTTGCATTTCTCTTAGGTGTAGGAAATCTGACCCATGCCACCATAATTTGCAGGAATTCAAACACAAAGGAGATGTGCCTCGAGACACATAATCTGCAGGATTTTCTGGCGAAGGAACATGTCTCCAGTTACTTGAAGACAGTTCATTCAGAATTTAAGCAGTGCGGTTGGCAACGAATGTCTTCTATCTTCTAGGATGATCGGCGAGCCATGATAAAACTATGGTTGAGTCTGAGTATCCGTAACATTCAGCATCGGTCACGGCGCCATAAAAATCTTTGAAATTGCATATGTTTATTATTGACCAGTATTTGCCGATACATTATTGCAATGTCTGCAGCAAATCGCTGTTTTCTGAAGCGCATTAAAATTGATATTAGATCAGATTGCACGACCGGTCCATTCATGAGGTTATCGTTGAGTGAAACGCCAATAGTCATTGGGCTGGATGCGTCATAGACTATTCGAAGCTTTGAACTTACACTATCAGCCTTCATAACTGGGTGGTGCGGAAGATAATAAGAGATCTCGGTCGGTAAATGCTTCTCCGATTCTGTTATCCTGGACATGTGTGAGTGATCGAAATATTCTTTCATAAACTTAGTATACTGTTCTCTGAGCTCGTGATTTCTGAAAAGTCTACGTTCTATGGATATTAAGCGCCTTAAGGCTGACTACTTAGAATCGCCGAGTTTCCTTGAGTCCTTCTTAAATGGTAACTGTACTTCGTATTGCCCATCTTCTTTACGATATGTTGTGGCGAAATGATCCATACACTGTTGTTCTTCTTCGGTTAACGGACTGATTTCGTGTGATAGTTCTTCAACCTCCCAGAACCTTTTCAAATAATGATCAGTGTCGATGCAACTCAGATGGCAGCACATTGCCTCTGAGTTCGATTCTTGATTAACACAACGCACAGCAATGACCAGGCAAAAATCGTATTGTGAGCAACCGGACTTCCAGATGGACATATAAGCTTGCCATCACGTAGGACTTCGAATAAAATGTCAGAACCCAGCAGAATATCGACATGACCAGATAAATAAATTAAAATAAGGATCTGCAAGCGCTAACTCCGTCATGTCATTAGACAAATGCGATATTATGTTGCGTGGGGTATTCTGTTCGTCAGGTTCTTTAGTATGACGGCAGATACTTGAATTGCTTCCGAATTTATTCTGCTTGTAAGAGTTAATGTGAGCTTACTCTTGCTTGCCTGTGCATCTGATTCTCCTATTCCGTTGACCAATATGCGCGCATGTTGTCGTCGTAATCCTAAACGCTGCATACAGGATTCTCTTATCAAGGTAATCATACAGCCTGAGTCTAATAGAAGTCTGCAATTTTGTGAATTTCCATATGCATCGTTGACCAGTGCGACGGTTGTTGGCAGCATGGTTGGTTTCGGTGTAAACTTGAGCTGAGTTTACAGATACGCGAAAGTTGTTCATTTGACTCTCTATGTTCTGCATCGTGCAAAAGAGAATTGTGTTTACGACCGCAAGTACGACAAGAGCTCTGTTAACAACTTGTGACACTGTGAGTCGGAGATAAACAATTGAAGCACAACGATTTTTCGATAACAAGTGCCTTACGTTGAGAAACAGTGAGGTTTCTGAATGTCGCACATTTAAACAGCATATGGCTGCCTGAGCATCTAGGACAATTATTACAGTTTGCGGTCGATACATAGGATTGTTTTCTTTTTTTGTGTACTCTCTAGTTCTGTTAGTCGTTTCTCCAGGAACTTAGTAATTTCTTTATAAGAAGGTAAATCTTCTTCAGATGTCTGCCTAGCCCAAAGTTGACGGGATTCGAAATCCAGCTTACTAGTGATTACAAAAATGAGCCAGCAATCCCACTGTTCAACAGGTAAGGCTAGTGCCCATAAGGCCCGAACAGATTCGACTGTATTATTGTAGAGTGCCTTGAATTCAGTAGGGGACGCCAGAGTAATTCCCGATTGTGACAATGCTTTTGAGATGTGAATCAACAATGGGCGCGTTCACTGCCACCGAAATAGTGACTTTTTGTCGACTACGAGTCACTACCGAGCGTTCACTCCGCAAATTTTGACAGTAAACGACTACGCTTGACTACGACTAACGTTCACTCCGCACATTGAATGTACCAAATAGTCGACTACATTCGACTACGCTCAGGAGGATAGTCGATCGTAGTTGGTTTGACAGAACTACACTACGACAACGACTACGCTACCGAAGTGGCAGTGAATGCGCCCAATGTATCTTTTCTTGTCATACCGCGAAAGGAGATGTTCCTAAGCCTCCATGTAGTGATGTTTTAAGAAACTGACATTCTACGAGTGAAAGGCATTTATTCTCATGTAATAATGAGATGTAGAGATCTTTGAAGGACATCCTGTCCTTGTAATTCCCTTGTAATTCATCTGTTCTGCTTTGACTAAGGCAGATATTTTGACGTTGTTCAGATAGTTTTCATACCAAAGCAGTTAATGTGGATTGATTTATATTTCTCCTCGAATTTTGCGCGTTCATGCTCTTCTTCCCGAAATGATTCATATTCCTTAATACCTTCTGCAACTTGGAACTGAATTTCACTAAACTCAGTTTCGAATTCTTCCAATCTTTCTAAACGTACTGAGATGTCCTCTGCCGTCTCATTATTTGACGTTAAATTGTTTGCATAATTATCGAGACGAGTTAATGTTGACTTAATAACACCTCTGCGCTTGGCTAATGTTTCCAATCTAATATATGGTTAAATAAAATGTAATGGGCTTACTTACTTGAATAGCCCCTTGAAATTTTTTCCGAATTACAATTCAATACACATACATTTGATGTACACCTTCAATGCGTGTGGAAAAATGCACTGTATTTTGTCTTTAGTATAACACTCTTTTGGACTAACTTTAATATCTGGTGTCACCTTTGCACTGATGTTACACGAATTGTTAGGCGCAAACTAGAAATTTTATAAACTTAAGGTATTACTGAATTACAATTGTAGCACCAAGAGGTCTGTGTTCACTTGATCATGTAGCACTGAGAATGTCAATAATGCACGTCATGCATGTATAATGGCCACTTGATTTAGATGTATGTAGTCATGAATAGCACTGAAGAATGCTGATAATTAGACACATATTTATAACTTGCACTAGTTTGGAGCACTTTTAGATTTTCGAACACCGTGATAATATGTATAGCATTGAAAATATTGAATATTGTACGAGTAATTACTGGTTGCAAGTGCTATACACAATGCCGTAATCTGGCCATTACGTTCACACACCACCAACTTGGTTGTCCCGTTAAGGCGTTGGTTCGCAAATTTTCACCTTGACCAGCAGATACTTTTATCTAATTTTGATCTTTTAAGGAAATTTCACTGACTTGAATGCTTTATTTTTCATATTTCACGTAATTCCAATGACCGCACTATTGTAGTATGCTGAAAGCAGGTAATTTGCACGTGTACGCTGATGCGGGTACAATGAAGTCGGAACTTAATTAAATACCGATTAATCAATTATCCAGCTCGAAGGATCAATGTTGCGAACGGTATCATATTCTGGATAATATTTAGGTTTCAAAATAAAAGACTTCCGATTTATTTTATTTATACTTAGAATTCTTTATTTTCCAACTAGCCACTCCGACACTTTAGCACGTACTGACAATAAAATAGAGATCATTATATATGACAGCCCTTAACACATTGACCATTAATAACGTAAACCACAACAGCTAGACATTGAGCGAGTGAAATTTGATGGCAAAATGTATGATTAAAATAAATGCAAATTGTAAGTAAAAACAAGAAAAAAAGCTAGAATTGGTCTAAGACCAATTCTTATGATACCCTAGATGAATGCCCGTATTAAATTTCGTATGGTCACCGATCTATTCAAGTATTGATTTTGAAGTTGTTTTTCGCATATATTTCTAGAACAGTTTGTCACACAGAAAAAATGGTAATAACCGATTTTATAGGATTTCGTATTCTCCAGAAGTTTTTAGTACAATAAAAATGTCTTGGACTGATTGTTTTCAAAGTATACGTAAAAAACCGAAATTTTTATATGGCAACACCAAGAAGGAGTTGCCCGATTTAGTCCATTTTTGACATTTTATTTGCTAATGTAGTAAAAACATCAAGTACGAAATTTCAGCTCTCTACGTCGATGCGTTCTCAGGGAGTGTCCAAATATATAGCGGAAAACGAAATTTTTATATGGCAACCCCACGAAGGAGTTGCCCGATTTGTCTCATTTTCGAACTTAATTTTACTTTTTTTTTTAAAAGTCCGTGTACAAAATTTCAGCTCTTTAAGTAAACGCGTTCTCGAGTTATCGTGCGCACAGACGGACGGACGGACGGACATGCAAAAATCGAAATAACTTTTAATATTATGAATGGGTGTCCAATCCATTTTGCTCTACCATCATTATTTCGAGGTGTTACAAACGGAATGACAAACTTAGTATACCCCTATGATTTCATCTAGGGTATAATAAAAGGTAATTATATGTGCTCTGTACACAGGCAGACAGACATGCAAAAATGAAAATAACTTTTAATATTATGCGTAGGCATTATTTCTATGCGTTACAAACGGAATGACAAATCTAGTATAACCCTTAGATTTTTTCTAGAGTATAATAAAGAATCTCAATCAACATTTTTTCCTATATCAGAGCGGAAAGGTCGTAAAAAGTACTGTTATTTCCAGGGTCCACAAATATATGTTTCTTTATCGTTGATTTTTCTTGCGATCGAGGTTCGAACTTGATACTCAAATTTGTGGTGCAGTGCCTCGGCTAATACTCAGAACAAGCTCCCTCACTTCTTATTCATTAATGACACATTAATATAATACAATCTAGATCTAGTTTATAAATATTCCCATTTGTTCTTAAAATATTACACAATATATTCGAATCTTCCAAAAAATATGACATTTTCAGTTCCTCTTAATTCCACCAAAAGTCTTTATACCAACTGTAGGAATTTTAGAAGCAGATCTACGAACTTCTTCAATAGCGCTTAGAACTTTTTTCGGTTCAGTGAGAAACCAGATCCATAGAAGTTGGCCAAATCTCCAGAGTCTATCAGAATTCTACCAAAATAATATAACAGATATAATTATTATTTATTACAGTAACTGAAAACTACCATTTTCTCCTGGATATTTTCATGAAACTCAGCTCTCAAGTGCCTCATATTTTTTTCGATCTTTTGCTGATTAATTTTGCAGTTGAAAATTGGTACGAGAAACTCGGAATTTTCAAACATCGGGCGCTTTACAGGACCATCATAAATGTATGGGAGCAAGACACTTTCAATATGATTTCTAAAAATGAATAATTATTTATGATTATGTTTATTTTAATGTATCTTCAATTCATGATATTGAATTCGCTTACAGATCATTCAGAATATTTGAAACTTGTATATACAACTTTTTGCTAGGTATTGCTTTGAGAATATAATTAGAAAGCCTGCAGAATCTCTCATATTCATAAAGGCAAGTCTTAATTGAATGATTTCGATTTGTATTTGATTGCTTTGAAAGAATTTCGGAAATTTTTCCAATTAGTAGATCACTCCTGGAGTTCGGTGAACATATTTGCAGTTGTCGCATTTCATCGACTCGCTTCATAATTCTTTGACTTTCTTGATTTAACTGTTCTGTGTTGTCAAATTTATTTTTAGCTCTTTCTAAGTCCAACTGCATTAGAATCCAGACCAATTCGGCATTAGCCAAAGCATCTGACACTATTTTCGAAAGAGATTTAACATTTTCCATGCGAACTATTGCTCTTTCAAGCTTTTGTTTGGAATTTTCATACAAAATAAGCTCAATTTGTTGCCCCGCAATCTGTTTTAAATGCATTTTAATGTCATTCATCAGAGTTTCGTAAATGATAGCGTTATGCTTATTTATTACTTCTAGATCACGCGTTTCTTTCCTATTCAAATTATTTCATAAATATGGATACAATTTGTTAAAAGCTTAACATACTTAAGCTGTCCGACACTTGTAACAAGCATTCGACTAACATTCAAATCATCTGTCATTCTACGTATTGCAAACGCTTCAATTCTTGCTTTAATAAATTTCTTCTGAGACTGGTACAACCTAAATAAAAACAAAAAATAAAGAAAATTCCTTTGCGATTAAAATGGGCTATTTCAACCTTTTCCTTATATTTTCCAACTTCTCACTGATTTCAGATGGAATTCCCGAATCTTCCCCGAGCTCAAGATAATTCTAAGGAAAGTTTAAAGTTTACAAATACACAGTCACTGATAACGAGTTGTAGCTTTACCTGAATTTTGAAATTTTCTCGCATGTAGAGGGTTAAGTACTGTAGAAACGAATCACATTTGAGGTAGTACTGGTCCAAAGGGAGTTGATGAAGAAACAGAGGTGGAGTTTGCTATTATGACAAAAAAGATTAATTGAGTATCAGTAACAATTTTTTTTTTTATATAAAGCTAACCGATTGATCACGACCTTTCTTAACGATGCGATAATTAAGAATCATTGCTGGCAATGCATGTTATAACTCAAGGCCGCAGACAGAACGGTTAGTAGAAAAAACAAAACAATTTTAGAATATATTAACCATTATCCACTTAAGAAGAAAAGCCTGCGTACGCACTTAATAACATCACCCAAATGATGCCTGAGATTTTGTATCGAAAATTACATTAAAATTAGCTAAAAATCACGAATAATAATATATATAATAAACCGTCTTTACGTTTTAAAAGTTAAAAGCTCCACGGAGTAAATTTAGAAGTATGATCTTCGAGGAGCAGCAAATGTACTGTTTTCGGGGATGATAAAGAGTAGTCGATGGTCCACATGTTCAAACCTATGCTTTTAATATTGTTGATGACAAAGACTGGTTTCCACCTCCCTCTGCAAGACGACGTGGTCAGAATGAATATGAAATGAATATTGGGGATGAGTACGGTGATGAAATTCGAATTGAATGATGGGATCGAGAAGAAGGTGAGGTCTAAATGATCGTGCCGTGGGATTTATTTCTGATGCATCTGAAGGTCAAAACAAAATGATGAATTTATAATTGCAAGATATATAAGTCAAATTGAGTTTTCCTCCTCCTCAACATCTTTAGACATAATATTTTGCGCAAAACTGATGGACCAACATAATCTATGTAAACACTATCAGTGTCGGATATTCATCGCCGAATATACCTTCGAAGCCAGCAATATACGGCATCAAGGTGTGCTGGGCCTTTGATGCACACTTGTACCACTGACATTTATATAAATGGACTGCTCGTTGAACCAAAAATGTATGAAAGGAAATGGCACCACTCTCATATTCCTGTCTCTTTCTGTGAGAGCATACTTTCCCACTGAACTGTAACGATTGGGAACGAGAAATTGCTTGACGTTCAGCGGTATTTCCCACCAAAGCAACCTTGTAACAAGTAAAAAAGCTAGAATTGGTCTAAGACCAATTCTTAGGATACCCTAGATGAATGCCCGTATTAAATTTCGTATGGTCACCGATCTATTCAAGTATTGATTTTGAAGTTGTTTTTCGCATATATTTCTAGAACGGTTTGTCGCACAGACAAAATGATTATAACCAATTTTATAGGATTTCGTATTCTGCAGAAGTTTTTAGTACCATAAAAATGTCTTGGACTGATCGTTTTCAAAGTATACGTAAAAAACCGAAATTTTTATATGGCAACAACAAGAAAGAGTTGCCCGATTTAGTCCATTTTTGACATTTTATTTCCTAATGTAGTAAAAACATCATGTGCGAAATTTCAGCTCTCTACGTCGACGCGTTCTCAGGCAGTGACCAAATATATAGCGGAAAACGAAATTTTTATATGGCAACCCCACGAAGGAGTTGCCCGATTTGGCTCATTTTCGAACTTAATTTTACTTTTTTTTTTTAAAGTCTGTGTACAAAATTTCAGCTCTCTACGTGTTCGCGTTCTCAAGTTATCGTGCGCACAGACGGACGGACGGACGGACGGACGGACAGACGGACGGACGGACGGACATGCAAAAATCGAAATAACTTTTAATATTATGAATGGGTGTCCAATCCATTTTGCTCTACCATCATTATTTCGAGGTGTTACAAACGGAATGACAAACTTAGTATACCCCTATGATTTCATCTAGGGTATAAAAAACAATTCCTTCGACTCATAATTGAAATTTAACAATACAAGTCACAAATACTTTTGTGGTAAGTTCGGTAAATCCCACTGACATGCATATAAATAAATTCCCAAATAATTTAAATATAGTGCCAGTTGACGACAGTTGGTAGCATTGACAGTGAGAGCATACTTTTTATACCCTACATGAAATCTATAGGGTATACTAAGTTTGTCATTCCGTTTGTAACACCTCAAAATAATGATGGTAGAGCAAAATATTAAAAGTTATTTTGATTTTTGCATGTCCGTCGGTCCGTACGTCCGTCTGTGCGCACGATAACTCGAGAGCTCGTACACTTAAAAAAAAAGTAAAATTAAGTTCGAAAATTAGACAAATCGGGCAACTCCTTCGTGGAGTTGCCACATAATACTTTCGTTTTCCACTATATATTTGGACACTGCCTGAGAACGCATCGATATAGAGAGCTGAAATTTTTTACATGGTGTTTTCATTGTACTAGCAAATAAAATTTCAAGAATGGACTAAATCGGGCAACTCCTTGGTGTTGCCATATAAAAATTTAGGTTTTTTACGTATACTGTGAAAACGATCAGTCCAAGACATTTTTATTGTACTAAAAACTGCTTCAGAATACCAATTCTAGTTTTTTTACTTATTGAAATCAAATTTGGTGCCACATGAAACAGGAGATCTGTTAGTCCATTTATATACATGTCAGTGATTTGTACACACACTGAACAAAATAAAAGCAGCATACCAAAAGAGATGCTACGTCGCGAGAAAGTTTTTCAGGCAAATTCAGTTTCTACGAAAAAGTGACAATTTGTAAATATGTATGTGCGTAACAAAACTACAACGGAAGCCATGCTGTCAACACTACATACTACTACACATGTTTCTCAAGACGAAATGCAGAGAAAGCCGGAAAATATTAAATGTTATATTGCTAGTAAAATTGGGATGGAATGCATGGACAAAATACTTGGAACGTACACCGTGAATCGTAAATCAATGTCATAAATCTAGTCATCCTGAAATTGGCCGCTATGTACCTACAACTGCGACTATTTTCAGACATTTCACAACAAACTTGGCCGCCTTCCATAACATTCCAGTATGACCTATTCGAGTCCCTCCATTTCGCGCAGGTGCACTTATAAGAGATGCCAGTGACCGGTTGGCAATTTTGGGAATATGTAAGAAATTTTAACATTAATATTATTAAGATTTGCAAAATATTATGTATTATAATACAGAGAATATAATATTATATTATATATTATATATAATATATTATTGACAAACTGTTCCCAATTTATAGCAAAAAAGGTTCTGCAGATACATTTTCTTTTCAAGGAAAAAGTATAGCATCATCTGGGGGTGTGTATTAAGTGTTTTGATTAAAAAAAATATAAGTTGAATTCTATCATATTACTTAACACAAAAACTGTAATACAAAAATAACCTTAAATGATAAGTATAAATTAACCTAGATTGAAATTAGTTGAAGACGCAGAATCTTACGATTACATTATAACAGTGAAAATATAGAAAATAATTTCTAAAATCAGCTGTTAAGTGTAAAAGTTAATAATTACAATAAAGGTTTGGTATCGAAAGCGATGATCAAACCGAATTCATCTATTGTGATGCATTCCATATCAAGTTGGTCTGTATGTTGTGTCACTTACAGTGAGCAAGAACAGCTTATTCACACATTTTTTAGCCTTGTCACGGTATATGTAAATTGACAATTGAGAAATATTACCAGAAGAACAAGCCGAACAGAGGGAATGCAGTCAGTATATTCAAGGTATCGACCAGACTAGCACTCATCACTTGAAGAACAAGCCTGGTCCATCCGAGTGGCACAAAAAAAAAACCTGAAAAGGCTGAAAACCCCAAAATTAAGAAGAAACGTGGCTTTTGCTTTCTTAACCAGATATTTACAGGAATAACACTTGCTCATCGTATGTAATACAAAATCACATCTATACGAAAGCGTTCCACCAAAAAGTGACAAATATAAACTTAGCAAGCCCATAAACACAATAAGTTAGATATAGTCACGGCTAGTGCACAGCAAGAGGTCTCTTATAGAGGGCTTAACTTTGATGTGAATAGCTACCAAGTTTTTACCTATTTAAGAATTAAACCTTTTTACATGAGATCAGATTGAAGTTATCACTTGCACTACAAGTTTATAGTTGTCCATGTTCTTGTCAATCGCCAACTATAATGCCTCCTAAAGGTAAGAAAGTGCAGTACATAATGCAAAGAGCTCAGATGGGCAATTTACATTCGAAGATATAGTATTCAATATTAACTATTAAATACCTCCAAGCCATAAAAGATGTTAAATTAAGTGACTGTAGAAAATCTATTGAACCATAGAATCGATATTAAACCGACCGCGCCTCTACAAATTCTGCTATGACTGACCCTTTAATAACCTTATTTTTCTTCAATTGGACTAGGTGAGTATCGTTTTCAATCGCACGACATGTACGACTTACAAACAAATAAACTTAAAAAGTGATAGGGAAAGTGTAGACTTTGTTCCTTTTTTCACAAAATAAACTAAATCCTATGGACTATATACATAATCTTTATGTATATCCAGTAGACCATTGAGAAATTACCAACCCCGTAGCAATTAAAGACAGAGCGATAGATCTCTTTTCGTTTGTGATACCACGATTTGGAGATTCGCTACCTACTGGTATAAAACAATCCGTAACTATCAGCAGTTTACTTTTGTCATTTTCTTAACCTAAGCTATTTACTCTGTCTTACCATAATAACTACTCATACTCATGATTGTTTGTGTGATTTCTTTTCTTTTTTACTTTTTTTATCATTTTGTCTCTTCTTATCTTCTATTCTGTATATTTTATCTGTAAATTTTCTTTGAGTAAACCTATAGAGCATTCAGAAAGATAATTTGAATATAACATCAACATGTCCTGCTACTTACAGCCTTTAAGACAAGCTACTTGACAAATGGAAATAAGGAAACATGAGCTAGAGAGTCTGATGTATTCAGCAACAAAGCTTTAACCCTCTTGGAATTAGTATAAAATAATGGTCTCTTAAAATCATGGAAGTTTTAATCCACACATTAGAAACTGCGCCATAAAGAGACAATTTAAGACTTAGTTATTTTAATATAATTAAGTTTAGTTTAGTAAAATGGAGAAATTTGTCCGAAATTCATCTAAACAAAGACGAAAAAGAATATTTTCAAAACATCCCATTTCTTATCCTTTATTCTAAGAGTAGTTCTATGCTGGGCTTTATCAAAAGTTGGTCTCGAGAGTTCCCGAATCCCACCATAACATTGCGTTTGTACACTTGCTTTGTCAGACCTTTCCTTGAATACGCTAGCCAGGTCTGGTCTCCATTTTACGGTACACACATCGACCGCATCGAGTCTTTTCAGCGGAAGTTCCTGCGCTCCGCTCTTAGGCACCTACCCTGGAACAATTCATTGATTCTTCCAACTTATGAGGATAGCTTGAAGCTTTGGAATATGCACACCCTTGAAAAACGTCGCATGGTCACCGATGTAACTTTTGTGCATCAACTTTTAAACGCGAATATTGATTCTCCCCGCCTACTTAGCAAAATCTCTTTCCGTGATAGTGGGCACAATTTGAGACGGTTACCTCTGTTGCATATTAACTCCGCTAGATCCAACTTTAGTATATATGAACCCATCAATCGCATGTGCATTGTTGTTAATATTAAGGCTGAGCATTTTGTCGTTGACATTTCCAAGCATATTTAAAAAAAAAACGTCTATATAATACTTAATTTTCTGTTTCCATGTCGCATTGCATGTCATCTCATTCGATGTTTGGGCTATGTTTAGTTTAACATACTAATACTAACACCGACTAAGTGATGAAGCGCATGTATTGTTGACCGTTTATTTAATAAACGTGGCCATGCAGCGAGCTTGTGTTAAGCTGGTTCTGATAGTCAATTAATCAGTACTTAGTATAAATATTAGCCATTTTTTTTAAATTATGACTTCTATAATAAATGCTTTTATTTCAAAGTAAGATAAAAGATAGCCAAGCTAAAAATACACAACTTTTATTAACCACTTGACGTCAAATGATATCTCTGTCACGTCATGTGTTTCACATGCCAAAATGTGCAATGATGTGCCAGAAACGTTATGCGATTTGGGGAGCTACTTAACAAGTTTTAACTTGTTCAAATTTGTTTTGTTTATAGCGATAAGGTACAGAAATATTAAAAATTAAAAAACTAGGAAGACGAACCGAGGATGCAGAAAAATAAACCAGGAAGTCCTTCTGGAATCGACATCCCAATAAAATCATAAATTATTATTTATTTTTTCCCCGGACGGGGATCGAACCTACACTTGTTAGAATCGGTCAATAATCGAGAAAGAAGATTTTTTTTTAATAACTTTTATTTTTAATGATTCTAAATCAAATTCATAAATACAAGAAGAAAAAACAACCGCCTCGTTCGGGGTTTGAAACCGGGACCTTCCGCTTGCCGGGCGACTGCTCTTACCACTGAGCTAACGAGACAAATGATTTTCCCTCTTGCATTTATCAATCTGTAACTAGCCTACTAAGCCACGTTTGCTTTCAGATGGCATTAACCAGTAACGATTAAGGCGCACAAATAAATTGTAAATTCAATTATTATTTATTTTTTCCCCGGACGGGAATCGAACCTACACTTGTTAGAATCGGTCAATAATGGAGAAAGAAGAATTTTTAAGTACTTTTGTTTTTAACGATTGTATTTATGAATTTGATTTAGAATCGTTAAAAATAATGGTTCTTAAAAAAATATCTTGACTGAAATAACTGAAGACTTTTTGTATCAAAGTGGTGATGATAGTTTTAATAATAATAAATATGAACAATTGGATTATGAAGAAGAAAGCATTGCAAATTAAGTGAAAATGGTATTGATAGAGATAGTGATGAAAGTGATATACAACCAAGAATTCGAAAGCGTGTAATACCCTAGACAGACGGACAAAAACAATGATCATTTATTCGTAATTAAATTTTTCAGAAATCTAGTTACCCAAGATTTTGTTAATTAAAATGAAAGTCTTCTCAATTTTTATATGTAATTGACAGCACATTTGTAATAATTAAAATTCAAATGCAAAGGTAAAGTGATTTTTGAAAATTAAAATTACAAACGAATGATCATTGATTTTGCCCGTCTGTCTAGGTAAGACCTAAGACGTTTGGTAAGTGATGACGATGAACCTTCAAGTGCAACTTCAGGGGACACATTATCAGAACGGATTTGGGTAGAAAATGTTCCTGATATAAACCCATTCATAGAAGTTGCCGGTATAAATGCTTTGGTTTTGCGAAGATTAAGTATTAATCCTACGCCTTTATGTGTTTTTGGTAAAGTGTTGAATGATGAATTATGGGGAATGGTAGTAAATGGTATTGATATGGAAAATTTCTTTTAAATTAATCGTACATCAAGGGGTTAATATCACTTTTGTGATATGAATTCAGCGATACGATTACGTGGAAGAACCTGTATAACTGTTAAACCCCACGGGATAGCTTAGCCAACTATGATTGTAATAATGTATAAAGTATATTGAGTACTTACAGATTTCGTAAAACATTCATTAATCTCCAAGGAAGACTGTTTATTTACTCTTTGCAATTCTTGAAGCTCTACCGCTTTATCACTACAATCAGTTAAGACTGTTTTTTCTCCATTCTCTAGCTCATTGATAGAAACCTCGAGGTCACAAATTTCCCGACTGATGGCAGACTTTGTTTTTCTGAAAATACCAAAAAATAAAATTCAACGAAGTTCCTTTCTAAGTAAAGATGACTTACTCCATATCCTTCTTCAAATCTATATACATTTCTTCAGCCTTCTCCAATTGTTCGATTTCTAATTCCAGATTTTCAATATCTTCATCTGTATAGTCTAAAATTGTTGAGTACTCTTTATTAAGGGCAAAAAGACGACTATTTAATTCATTTCCTTTATAATATTGTGACCTTTTTTTCAGTTCTGTCTCCCTAAAATTTGTTTATATTTATAGAAGTCCTAGGAAATTAAAACAGAAATTATACTCCAAAATTTCACTATCATTAAGAATATTCTCATCAGTAATGCTGTCAGCAAACCGAGTGAAAAATTTTTGAAATGATTCATCGTATAGGACCCACTGATTGCAGCTGTCGAATCCCAATTTTTTAAATATTGCAGTATTCTACAAAAAACAATAAAAATACTTTCTTAATAGTAATAAGGTTATAGTTTAATAATTAATTACATATTTAACATGAGGGAAAAATGTTAAGCTATACGGACTTGATTCCAATTATTTTTTATGGTGCACTAAACAATTCGAAAATGAGCAAGAAAATGGATGGCAGGTGATGCGCATAAGAGCTGAAGATGAGAAGTAGATCAGCTAAGGGGAGGCAAGCAAGCAGCCAAAAATCAACGTGAGAAACGAAAAGAGGGTGGGAGAGAGCATGGAAGAGACAGGAGCACATGGCCAAGGTAACCGTTAGCCAATTTTATAAATCTTAAAACTCAAATAAAAACCAAAAAACAAAAAATCTAAATATATACGATTTCATAAAAATCACACTGAACAACATCCAAGAATTACTAAGCAGTCTTTTATATTATTTCGATAGCAGGATAACTTTCGGCTTAATATACGAGATAGAGTTAACCATCGAATCCTCTAGAAATGCCTCAAGGTCTTTCAAGTAGCCAGCCAAATTGCCTGGTTTGAGATTTTTCTTTGCAGTCTTATTGCATTGTCATCTTTTCTTCTCTATATGCATCTACAGTGAAGAATCGCCTATAAGGCTGCAGCCGAATAGGTATACAAGACACAACTTACTCCTAGACATGCTCCTTACGATTAAAACTTGTATATATATCTACAGGGTTATTTTTGAGCCCCACATATTGCCGAAGATCCTACATGACCACTGTAGATTTCAAATGAGATTTCAAAGTGAATCTCCTAAGCTAATACCTAGATTTGTTACCTTCTTTAAGAATTCTGCTACTGTTTCCTCAAAAAATGATGCTTATAAATAAAACTTCCTCTTGCTCGTGAATAGAACGATTATTGTTTAACTAGGAAGGGCCCGAATACACATCTTCTAACAGCAGTTCTTGGCTATTATCAGAGCATTTGCATTAGATTGGAGATAATTCAATCACCTTTGTCCCTTATTTTTATGTCCAGGTCATCAGCATATCTCTGATTATCCCAGCCGGAGACAGCTCTTGTAGGAAATTATCGATAGGTAGATACCATAAAAGAGTGGGTAGAACGCTTCCCTTGGTGAATCTCCCGATGGTCGCAACTGATTCCTGTTCTTCTCCTAGGGTGTATGATATTCACCATTTATTAATAATTGCCTATATATTTCAATAGCTCCACTCTATTTGAATTCAAAAAAGGTGTTATCGAATTTAACGATCCTTTGATATCAAAGATGTCGACTCTTAAGGTTTATTAAGGGGGGTTATCACCAAAACAAAATCTCACGATTTCTGTTCTCAAAAGCACAGTGGAACATAAACGCATAAAAGTATGCAATTTGAAAATTGAAACAAATCACTATATGTACATGCAAAGCTATCTAATGCTGTGGTATTCGTGTGCATTGTACTCCAAAGCATTTCGGCCATCTGTACAGCAGTAGGATTGCATAAGCATGGCGAGATTTTAGATTTGCTGTCGGATTTTTCATAAATTTGTTTTTGAACTTGTAAAACGTTTTGTGTGAGGAGCAGGCCAGGGGCGCTCTGTGCTGTTGATCAGACACTTTTCCTTGTAATTTGTCTCTCTTTATTTATTGCTTGGTCAAATTTTATTTTACTGAAGTCGCTCATCAAATAAAACTCTTCCGAGAACTCTGAGTTGAAATGTTTCATATAATTTTGGTAATATTCACACTATGTCAGTTTTATCATTTTATTAACAAGATAACCACATAACTACTTTAAACCGTTAGATTTGACTTTACCAACAGACATTTTCTCCTTCCTACAGCTTCACTAAAACCCATTAGGGATTAACATCCATACAAAAAAAAATAAAAAAATATCGGTACTGCACATTTTGAGAACTTCAAGGATAACCGAATAATTTTTCTCGGAAACCTCAAAGCTTCCCAAAATAAATAACGTTTATTTCATGTAGATACGATGATAATGTTATATCTACATACTAAGCAAAATTTCCCAAATTTTTCAAATTTTATAAGACCGTATGTCGGTCATATATGGATTGCAACATTGCCAACTTTCCTGTAAAATTTCATTAAAATAAAAAAATAATACACAAAATTTGTCGATTTTCTGTGTAACGGCTTATAGGATTACATATTTCATATACACAAATTTACATAACTAGTAACATCCAGTTTTCTCTTCTTTATTCCATAATTATTGGACTGAATTTTACTGACACGTCCCATAATTAAATAATAGTTACTCAGAATTAGAAACAAATAGATTATAAATAGAACTACTGCCAAAATAATTCCGACGACAACGAAAAGTCGCTGCGAAACAGGCAGTCGAAAATTGGGAACACAATTGCAACGAGAGGCGGTGAGCGACGATTGTGAAAGAAGGAGATACTGAAATTTCATTAATTAAATGTTTTGAGCGTTTTAAGATTTTTAATAAGAATATTTTATATTATATTGAAAGAAATGCAATGGACCAAAGTGTGGAAAAAAAAACTGAAAATGCAGAAATTAACTAAATTAAACGCTTTGAAATATCCATCCAAACCACGTCTTTTTTGTCCACTTGTCTTGCCTGTCTTGTAAATCAAAAATTATTCTATGATTTCGTACTTCCTCAATAAATTTTTCCTCAAAGCTCATTATTTGAAATTTGCCGCGGCGTGCTACCAGCTCAAAAGAACAGAACTGAAAGCCAAAACAATTTCATTCGATTAATTTCGTTGGTAGTACTGCAGCGACGACGGCAAAATTAGAAACTGATCAATCCCGACGATAACTTCGTCCATCGCTCACCATCGCTCGTCGCAATTTGGTACATTCGCATAAGATGCTGTGCTTTTAGAAGTTTGACAGCGATATTTCGTCGTCGTTTGTCGTCTGTCGTCGCAATTATGTTTAAACCTTAATGCAGAAAATGGCGGCATACACTTTCCGAGCCTGCAAACCCGCGCAGAGCTTTCAAAACAAGTGAATGCTTTCCGAAAGCACATCATTCCATCTGACGGTGATGAAATGAATTAAAAACGCCAAATTGTATGCAAAATATATAAAAACAAGAAATTTTTGTCGTTACCATCGTTAATATTAAACAATTTGAGTTTTTCAAAATAAGCAAAAAAAGGTCTTTGTTACAAATTGAACTTTCTTTCCAATAATGTCATAATTGTGATAATTATTAGTCTCTGAAAATAGCAGCTTTCAAACAAAAATATATTAGCAACCAAAACTTTTTTACTAGTTTTCTTTCCGTCACTTCCTCTTCCATTTCAAGATCTTCCATACCCAAGTACAAATTTATCCACTTGATGTACCATTATTACGTTGTTTTGGACCAAAATATGCAAATTTCATGAATTTGAGAATTTTCTAAAGCTAATTACATACATATAAAACCCCGAAATCTTTATTTTTGATACGTCATTACCTAAGTTATTGCTTTTTCTCCAAGTATGTGGAATTTTGATTATGATATTACGCACAGATTTGACGCAAAGTCGTATTAACTTTTCGTGTTTTTTAAGATTTCAGTAATAACCCCCCTTAATGCTTGTTTTCAGTAGTGTAAAACAAAAAAAAAACACTAATAGGAAAGAGATATAATAAAATACAATAAAAAAACGTTTTTTCAATTAACTTCATGAAAATAATATTATTATAATAAGTGAATTATGTGATTTAGAATAGAAAAAATAGCTTATCAAATAAACGAAAGAAAGTAGGCGATATGATGACTATAAAAAATCCAATAATGGCAGGGGAAAATAAATGGTTTACAACAAGGTTGAAATGAAAAATATTAAAAAACTTTTAAAATAAATAACTTTCATATATAAATTGTACTAAAAAGTAAAAAATAATATTTCTTTTTCTGTGATATACACAAGAAAATCTATGGGCATCCATGACTATAATCACTTATTGTCTAACTCCAACTCATGCCCAAAATTAAAACGAAGATCGATAACGGGCGTGACCAAAAACGATGTGGAGAACATTGAAGTTGAGGGTGCTTAAAGAATCCAAGGATGAAATAAAGACGATAGAATTTTAGGATGGATATTATGAAAAAGTTAAATAATATTAGCTAATAAACTAAATATATATTTTATCGAAAGTATTAATAAAATTAATAGCTCCATAAAGGACATTATATATGGAATATTATCTGAACGGGAAAGACATGTTCCCCAACGGGCTGTTTTGGCAACTTTACTATTCCTATTGAATACTGCGCGCCAATAATTTTTATGAATTTGAGAGAAGATTGGAATAGATTGCAGAAGCAACAAAATAGAGCTATGAGGATAACCTTACTATTCAACAAAACAACACCAAGGAGGCTTATGTTGGAGTCATTGAAATGGTTAAGTGCGAAATAAAGAGTTTATTTAAATGTGTTTATAACTTTATTTAATAATAATAATTTACCGCGAGAATATCTAGTTGACTGTGTTAGATATGAATATGAGTCAAAACCATATACATTAAGAAATAGTGATAGATTTAGGTTAGATAAATACAGATATGGGAATAATAATAATATTTTATTTAGATAGAGATGATCTCTAATTATAATTACAATTAATTTCTTGGAATTCAAATTAACTATGTTCTTTTACAAATGCACATAGCTCTTTCTTAAAATGATTTGAGATTACCACTGAGATCTTAAAAAACACGAAAAGTTAATACAACCTTGCGTCAAATTTATGCGTATTATCATGATCAAAATTGTACATAGTTTGAGAAAAAGCATAAATTTAGGTTGACGTGTCAAAAATAAAGATTTCGGAGTTATATACATATATAGAAAACTCTCGAAATCATGAAATTTGCAAAGTTTAGTACAAAATAACGTAAGAATATCAAGTACATAAATAAATTTGTGCTTGATTATGGAAGAAGGAGGTGACGGAGGGAAAACTAGTAAAAAAGTTATATTTTCGTTTGAAAGTTGCTATTTTCAGAGAGGAATAACTATCAAAATTATGATATTATTGCAAAGAAAGTTCAATTTGTAACAGATATCGAACCCTTTTCTGTTTATTTTGAAAAACTCAAATTGTATAGTGCAATGATAAAGGAAATAAAGTCAATAATGTTAACCATAGTAGTGGCGAAAATTTCTTGTTTTTATATAATTTGCATACAATTTGGCGTTTTTAATTCATTTCATCTCCGTCAGATGGAATAATGTGCTTTCGGAAAGCATTCATTTGTTTTGAAAGCTCTGTGGGCTATAGTCTGCATGCTCGGAAAGTGTATGCCGCCATTTTCTGCATTATATTTTATATTTTTGCTTGGGAGGCGAGAAATTTTTTTGGCAGCTTTATTTATAATCTATTTGTTTATAATTGTGAGTAACTATTATTTAATCAAGAGAAAGTTGAACATTGCTAGGTATGCAAATTTGTATATATGAAAAGGAAATAATCCTATAAAACCGTTACACAGAAAGTTGTTGAGTTGTCAGATTATATACAGTGCGTTCGGTAAATAAGTAGGACGAAGTATGCCAATATATTCTTTGGAGTGTCCAGATAAAACTTTTCTTGAGACTCATAGCCCTAAATTCACTGATTCCCTCTCAAATTTAAGATCAAACGTGAGCACTGATTCCAAGATTCCAAAGAGGTTGCTTTGTGCTTTATAACGATAACTAAAATGGTTCATGTTACAGGTAGTGAAACGGTTGTTTCAATTTGATACATATGTATGTATGAACATTAAGGTGGCCCAAAAATGTACGGATTTCCAATAATGATTTTTTGGCTGTTTTTGACTTTCAGGAAAACTGTTTCAACATTTTCTTTCATAGCTGTTTATTTGACAATATTTATTTTTGATTTTTTTTTCTATTTGAGGGAACTTATTTATAAACTTATTACAGTCAAAAGTGTTTTAGAATATTTAAGTTTTCTATATTTCATAAAGCTTATTAAAAACGAAAATTCGGAGTCGGAACTCCAATTTTTTGACTTCGCGTAAATTTTTTTGTAAGAAAAAGTGGTATATTTTTTCTACAGTATCATAATCTACAATCTAATCGATTATCTTTCTGGCGACTATAGCTTAAGAGGTCATGTTGTATATAAACTGTTCTCAAAATACGATTTTCGAAGGTGAAGCATTTGCGCCGATCTATGAAAATATCGACTTTGTGCCGATGGCATTTTTTTTTTTTTTTTTTAAATCCTTTTTTATATAAGAGAATCTGCGGACGAATATTACCGCGATTTAATATATATTTTAATCAAAAGCAACTTATTTTAATTGAGGTCATTGCACGAAAATTATTATTTGTCTACAGAATAGTGAAATACTTAACTGTTTTACTTTTATTGTTCAATTTTTTATTCCTTGCGAAATTAGCAGTTTTTTCATACTAATTGTTTCTATTGTTATTAGCACTAATTTAGATGTGGACATACGAGAAATCGGTGCATACCCTTATTTTTACTTTATTGCTAAGCTTACGCAAACATAATGTGTTACCCTCAAAATTTTCCAGTTACATTAACTCCGACTATGCTTGCTAATCTTGTTGAATTATGTTCATTGAAAATGAAAAATTTTATGCGAACAAAATTGAGGAATTAGATAGAGATTAAATTGTATATAGTCATGGACTAAAACTGAATTGGAAATTCTACCAGACATAGCTCAACCTCGCATTTATGTTGGTAAACTCAAATCTATCTCTCGAATGTAGTTCTTTGGTTATCTAGTTAAAAAAATGTCAAAACTGATAGTCTGAACATTGTCAAAATTATATGGTACATTACATTTATTTGATGACCGGCTTCAGTAAAATAAAATTTGCCAACCAATAAATGGTGCCAGACAAATTACAAGGAAAGGTGTCTGGCCAACAGCACAGAGCGCATACATTTCGTTCGCCCCTTGCCTGCTTCTCACGCAGAAACATTTTATAAGTTTTATGCCTACAGCACAGAGCGCATACATTTCGTTCGCCCCTTGCCTGCTTCTCACGCAGAAACATTTTATAAGTTCCAAAAAGATACGATGAAAACTCCTACAGACAAATCTAAAGTCTCGCCATGCTCGTATAGGCTGCGCAGATGCCCGAAATGCATCATATAGCATTGCATGTACATATAGTAATTTGTTTCAATTTTTAAATTGCATACTACTATGCGTTTATGTTTCACTATGCTTTTGAGAACAGAAATCGTGAGCTTTTTTTTTTGTGGTAACCCTCATTCATGATGGTAGGCTGTTGTACACCCTTACTCCTACCTGTAAAAGAAAGAGTTTTGAGCAAAAGTATATAAAGGGGAATGCCCAGTTTTCATACAACTTTAGGCCCGACTTGAGGCGAACAGTGAATCCCGTTTTGCGATCGGACATAACCTTACCGAGTTCGAGCCAATCTAAGGTGCAAAAAATCTAATACCTCATTTCGAATAAAAGAGGGAAATTCTAAAAAGTGCGTATGGGGATGGCTATTTAAGGCTCCGAGTATAGGAGTGTGGGTACTCAAACTTTTTCTCAGGACCTAAGGAATTCGATTCTGTACCAGATTTTCTAAAATGTACTAAACTAAGCTTTGACACCCCCCCCCCCCGCCTTCCCGCTTAATTGAAATAAACATTGTTAATAAAATATGTTCAGAGTATCATAATTCATTGTTTAAGACAACTCTCATGTCTGTTCATGTCTGGACTAAATGGGCATTCCCCTTTGTAAGATAAGTCGGCATTAATTTATTTATTATTTATATATACAAACCAGCGTTTTATAAATTATTCTTTGTTTTAGAGCAGGGGTGTCCAACCTTTCAACTTCCCTGGGCCGCATTGGAAGTAGACGAGTTATATTGGGCCACACATCAAATATACGAACCCTAAAGATAGTTAATGAATAAAAACGAGGAATATACATATACATATTTAGGTAAAAATTTTAAGTAATTTAAGCTTCATTAATTCATAAATTTTTTATTATAAAATTTAAGAAATAGCAACAGGAAATTGATGTGATATTTGACATTGTTTTTGAGACAATAATGCTTCGATATTTTACGATCGGAGTGAGTTCTCAAGGTGCTCATAAGTTATTTTGATCCTATTTTTATTCTTTGTGTGCTTCATCTTAGAAAATAGCCGCTCACAAATTTAGTTGCTTCCAAATAGCGATGTCATGAGTTGTGAAGCAAGGGGTACTTTTTTCTGGGAAGATAATTCTTATAAAAGTCCAGTAAAGAGAAATTATTAAATATTTCTTAAAGTTGAACATCAGATTACGGCTCTAGCCATTTTATTTGAAAATTTCCTGGTAAGCTTATGTCGACTAAAAATGGAGTCGCAAATATCTAAAAAAATTGATGATTTTTTGGAAATCTTGAAATCTTTTCTCAGATTCCTGTATCAAATCGAAAATCAAGTTTGCATATTTTTCGTTACTCTCAGGACAGTGTTTAGCCAACGTTTCAAAATACATAAAATTATTTGCTTGGATTTGTGACTACCATAGTTTCAGTTTCATTTCGAAAGCCGCTACAGTTTGAGGCATAGTTGTACTTCACTTTGAAGACGCAAATTTAGCTCAAATGAGCTGTGAAGTCTATGTACAAAAAAAAGCAAAATCTGTGAGCCTGTTTTTATCATCAAGTTCTGGCACAGATTTTATTCTTGATTTCATTTCGCAAAACATAAAATCTTTTCAACATTTTACCCCGACTTAACCATCTTACTTCCGAAAAATAAATAATGTCCACAATGTCTTCAGTGTCAATTTGACTAAGTACAATTGCACATTGAAAACTTTCTATTGCCACATAGCGCAATTGTACATTTATTATGTCGAGAAGTAACTACTCCCATGGAAATGTTATATAGATAAAGAAAATGTTTTATAAAATTAATTGAGAAAGAATTTAAGTAGATGAGTTTTGTTGGGCCGCATTCAAAGCCGGCCTGGGCCACATGCGGCCCGCGGGCCGCGGGTTGGACACGCCTGTTTTAGAGCCATCGTAGTCTCTCAAATATTGCCCCAATAAACTCATATCGTGAAAATTACCCGCATTACTTTATTTTGAATTTTTTGCATTCTACTTGTATCAAGTTCACTACACAAAAATAAAATGTAAAGGCCATTATTCAAAATGCGGCGCTATTATTGTCTTATAAACACTAATTCTTTGCATAACATTTGGTTTGTTTCCTAGTCTTCGTAGCACATTCACTTTTTTCTGGTTTTTTTACAAATATATGTAGGTTACATTGTCGTTGAATTTCAATTTTCCGTCAATAATAATTATACCTGAATATTTTATGTCTTTAACGATTCTTAAAATATTTCCATCTACACACACATTCAACTATCCAGTATTTTTCTTATTTATAATTAACATCCATTTACTGTTCTGCACATTTTTAAGATAATTAAAATTTAACTATTCATTGAGTTTATTTAAAGCTCTGTTTACCTTAGTAACTACGCTTTCAATATTTCTAATAACCAAAAGCAACACCATATCATGTGCAAATCACAGGCTTCAATTTGCGTCAATACATCAATAATACATAGTAGAACAAGTAAAAAAACTAGAATTGGTCTAAGACCAATTCTTATAATACCCTAGATGAATGCCCGTATTAAATTTCGTATGGTCACCGATCTATTCAAGTATTGATTTTGAAGTTGTTTTTCGCATATATTTCTAGAACAGTTTGTCGCACAGAAAAAATGGTAATAACCAAATTTATAGGATTTCGTATTCTGCAGAAGTTTTTAGTACAATAAAAATGTCTTGGACTGATCGTTTTCAAAGTATACGTAAAAATCCGAAATTTTTATATGGCAACACCAAGAATGAGTTGCCCGATTTAGTCCATTTTTGACATTTTATTTGCTAATGTAGTAAAAACATCGTGTACGAAATTACAGCTCTCTACGTCGATGCGTTCTCAGGCAGTGTCCAAACATATAGCGGAAAACGAAATTTTTATATGGCAACCCCACGAAGGAGTTTCCCGATTTGTCTCATTTTCGAACTTAATTTTACTTTTTTTTTTAAAGTCCGTGTACAAAATTTCAGCTCTTTAAGTATACTCTCGAGTTATCGTGCGCACAGACGGACGGACGGACGGACGGACGGACATGCAAAAATCGAAATAACTTTTAATATTATGAATGGGTGTCCAATCCATTTTGCTCTACCATCATTATTTCGAGGTGTTACAAACGAAATGACAAACTTAGTATACCCCTATGATTTCATCTAGGGTATAAAAAATATACCGATTCTTGGGGTACACCCAATGCACATAATCTTTTCGACGATGTTATGCCATCCACGATTTAATATCATTACTTTCATTTATACATAGATTTATACTTTTAACATATTACTATATAATTTCCTAGTATTTCTATACAACATCCAATAATCTTAATTACTATAAAATTTAGCTTTTCTGTGTAATGTTTCTTTTCTAAATCTCAGTTTATCCAAATGTCTATTGTACTATACCACTTCTTCCTATACTCCATCATTCTAATAATTTATCTACGCTATATTTCATTGTTTTCATAAATTTATATTATGAGTTATCCATATTTAAAGACTTTAAGGCATATCAGCTATGATTTCTTAGTTCATCACATACTTTATCGTTATCATAGTTTTTCGAAATTTTACTTACGCTTTCTCGTTCTAAAATGCTTACTCTTATTTTTGTCAACAAATACCACATTGTGATCACTTAAGCTTGTAGTATTATCAACGATCGCATTCACTTTTCAGTCATTCATCACACAATAATCAATTAAGGACTTAGGGTTACTTCTTACTCTTGTTAAGCTCTTGTTATAATTTGTTTCAAACCTCTAACTTTCTTACTATATCTTCTTCCTCTTCTTCAGTCAATGTTGAAGTTGCCGCAAATAACACCTTCTGAACAATCTAAGAAGTCTTCACATATTTCTTTAAAAAAATTGTGAATCACTTGTACTAGGTGAATAATAGATTGCCCCTATCTTGTATTTTCTATAACTTCCAATTCAGCAAAACCATATATTTGATTCAAGTACCCACACATTGCTTGTTTGTACATATTTAATACTTTTGGTTTGTACATATAACTACACCACCCGTATATCATGAAGGACTATAATGAAACCTTCTACAAATATTTCACTATCACCGATGTCCGCGTGTCACATCAATATTTAATTTCATTTTCTAGCGCTTGTTTACAATTCGCACCCACATCTTCTGTCGCCTTGCATTCTTTAAGTTCATGCTCGCCAGAACACTTCTTGCCTTATTTATGCGATTCTTTGCAAGATGATTAAATCCGTAACACTTAATGTGAAAAGGATTACAAATGTTTAATGAACTGTCACAATATTTAAGAAATAAAAGCACAATAAAATGCAATACAATACAATACAATCCTTTATTTATGGCACAGTACTACAAGACAAAAAAGGATTTTTTCAATTTGTACAATAAAAAAAACGGAGTTGTCAAATAAATACAGCTACGTATTAATTATTTAATAACATAAAATTAAATGAATAAATAATAACCATAAAATGAACAGGATAAAAGGAAAAAAATACTATCAGTAAATAAAAGACAATAATATTGATAAGAAACAAATATCTGCAGAGCCTACATCCATAGAATGGCTTGAATAAAGAAGGAGCTTTCGCCAATCAATAATAATAGGATATATTTCCTGTTAACGACACTACAAGACAATCTTTTAAGTTAGCATCTATTGAACAGACTGGAAAATCAAAATTCAATTCACCGCTAACTCTGCCAACACGGTCATTTCGAAAGATATAATAATTAATGGGACGGAATATCATCACCTACCGCGTGCGTCTTGGGGCTTCAAAGCAACTCCCTCAGTTCATCAGTCTTTGCACGTTTACTGTGGGAATTAAAATGACAAGCATTTAAACCATCAGAGCGATTACAAAAAACTGCTCATCGAGAATAAATGAAGATTCATTAGAACATAGGTAATGCTATATCACTCGGAACAAACAGACAAGCAGGGAATTACACACAAAAAGTAGACGGAGTCAACCGACATTCAAAGACACACATGCAATTTGCAGGTAAAGCATCACAAGAAACAAAATCATTTTGCTATTAACGTTAGTGAGACTTTCAAAAATGCTTTAATTTTGATGTCTGATATAAAGCTGCTGCAAATATTGTTCAACTTTACTGAGCCGGAGCTCTTTAACTTAAAAAAGAATTTTCATTGCTGCAAAAGGGCAAAAGTGTATGACTGATCTTGGTCAAAGCGCTTGTCAATAGCTTCTGCGGATCCTCATTTGGGCGAAATGGTATGTCAGTAATGACTGCATCAGTGAGCCTGTTCAGTATACGCACGTCATTCAATTCAAAGCGAACCTCAGACAGTTCGACCTAAGCCTGCTCCAATTCATCGTTCAGTTTGGTAATCTCAGCATTCGTAGACATTACTATATGCTATGCGCTCTAGTCAGACTACTGAGTAACATTCTCTTTAGTAACTCAATATGATTAGCTGAACTCGAGGTCGAGCGCCTGGGTTTATGGGATTGGGGACGTCACCAACACCAGCTCCCACGATTTTTTGGCTCTTCGCTGCTTCTCTAGTTAAAGCGAGTGTATTTTGTGCACTTATGCTTGTAGAATATTTGGATACAGTTTTAGCGTTATCATTCTTACCTATTGCTAAAATATTATTTTGTGCTCAATTAACAAAGCACTAATTATTTAATTAAAAAGCAGATGCTACGTTCGAACAAATAACACGCAGTTTAAAGAAAAACTAGCTGGAGCCGAACTAAACACGTCCAGTCAGTGAGAGACATACTACACAAGTAGTAGCGACTATTGAATCGTGGAATTAGTAAGTCAAGACGTCTTGTTGAACGCAAGGAACAAGCGAAATGCGTTGAATAGGTAGGCTCCATAACCTTAATTAACTTATGAAGGAAGCATAATGATCTATAGCTAAGTAAAAGCTGTAGGGAACACCCTAGTAATGAGCAGCGATACGGAATGATATGATCATACCGCTTCAAGCCGTAAACAAACCTTGACCGCGTCATTAATTTTGTTGGAACCAGATGAATGCATGTAAGGATAGATAAAGTTACCGAACGTTAAACATGGTAGGACGAGGGTTTTTATTAATCTAAGCCTAGTCAAGATCGAGGTGCAGCAAATTACCAAAGCCTCTAATGGCCGGTTTCACAGTCCAGGCTTAAGCCAGAGCTTAGCTAAGCCACGGGTGTGGCTTATGCCCAGAGCATAAGCCTACTCGGTTTCACAGTACTCGGTAAGCTGAGGTTTAGTTAAGCCACAGATGAAAATTTTGAAGTTGTCAGCATTGCTGTAATTGTGACTTTTTGTAAAGGAAAATTGCCATTGTGCATTAAGAACCACGCGAAAGGAACAAGAACTTTTTACTTACCAGTTTGTTGCTACGAGTAAGAAACTAATGGAGAGGCCCATCAACAACAATTTTCGTGCCAATCTCAACAATGTGTAAGTTTATACACATACTATAAAAAATTCGCATTGCAGGCGGATGGAAAAAAAGTTTATGCAAGGGATTTTGGCGCTGTTTTTGAACGTGTGAGCCAAAATAGGATACTAGCAGCAGCATAGTGAGCGCTAGTAATACAAAACAACTTTTTGACATTCCTTGTTCCCCAGTAAGCCTATTTCCATCTTCGGTTGCCCAAAAACTTGCCTTACATTTCATTTTTGGTAAATCCATAATAAGAAAATTCTTGTACTTTTACTAAAATTACAAACATTTACCAATATTCTAATTCCCAGCTTATTATTAAAAATAAACAAGTATACAGTATTACTAAATTTCCACATAAAAGAATGTAAATATTTTTCTATTTAGTACCCTTCCCATCTTAACCTCTCCTACGGCTTTTGTGCTAAGGAAAATTTCTTTACCGAACATAAACAAAAGTGACACCTAGGAAATAGTTAGACAGAGATGTAACCATATGTTAGAAAGTGAAAAAAAACATCAGGCATATATGTATATACACGCAAAGGCCCCTCTTTAGTTTCTTACTCGTAGGTTTGTAGTGGTATTTATCTGGAAGGATATCACATCCACAAAACATTGTTGTAGATGTTTCGACAACGTAAACCATCATAGCTGAATATGTTTATAGTCGGCGCCGAGAATAAAAATCAACGTCATCCCATTTCTCAAAATGTTACAGGCGCCTTCTTATAATTTTTTCACGGGTCACACCTTGCGATATTATATTATACATTTCTTCATCGCTTATATCCTCTGCATCGGATAAATATTTTTGTCTTAAACTGTTTGGTTTCTTCCTAAAACGTCACATGGAATACTGACACTAGCTGCCAGACAGTACTCAAAACTGGTAATTAAATAACTATTTTTCGATCGGAAAAGCTCAATTTAGTTTTAAAGTATAATTTTTGAAATATGCACGTTCTTATTAAACGAAAGAAATTATAATATTTAGGCAAAATATATATTTAGCAATAATTTCCTGTGTTTCACAGTAACATCTGAGGTTTAAACCTTCGAGATGACGGGCTTAAGTTAAGCTTGCCTTAAACCAGTGATATCACTTAAGCCTTGACTGTGAAACTCAAATATTTATTAAGCCTTGGCTTAAGCCATCGCTGAGGCTTAATCTTTGACTGTGAAACCGGCCATAAACGTACCATAAACTTTTTGTAAGACAGCGTTGGTGTGTCCGCAACATGCCACTCTTAAGCATAAATCCCAAGTTTTTAGTTTTGTATACTCGAACCAGATGGTTATAGTTGAGAGCGATGGTGGGAAAACCAGATATGTACTATATCAACTCCAGTTCGAACAACAATGATGTAATATGAATTAGCCGCACTTATATCAAGATGGTTACTCCTAGCCCGCAGAAAGAATAAGGTAAAGATAGTGTTTCCACCCTCCGTCTCTCTTGCCCATACGCAGGATTCAGGTAAAAATAACCTGTTGAATATTAAAGTCGGAATGAGTTTAATTCCTTATAAGCGATTAAATTATATATTTTTTAATTTAACTCGATTTGCGGGTGTAAAATTTTATGATTAGTTGAATTTTACATGTTTTTACATCCTGGATGAAATCTAAAGGGTATGATAAGTTTGTCATTCCGTTTGTATACACCTAGAAATAATAATGGTAGAACAAAATGGATTAGACACCCATGCATAAAATTAAATTATTTTGATTTTTGAATGTAGTAATAGTAGTACTCTTTATTAGCTAGTTTAAAAAGCTTTCAACAACAACATATAAACATTTTAGTACAATCTTAAAATTTTATGGCCAAAGAACGTGAATATTCGCTTTTATAAATTCAATGCAATATTTTTTGAAACAATAAAAATCTGTATCATTTTTATCATATTTAAGCATGTCGGTCTGTCCGCACGATAACTCAAAAACGCGTGTACCTAGAGAGCTGAAATTTTGCGTCAACGTCGAGAGCTGAAATTTTGTACATAATACTTGCATAAAAATAGTAAATGTAATTTCAAATTTGTTTACTGCAGTAAGCACGCTTGTAAGTACTAACTTCGATGCGAGACGAGGCAAATTTGGACTAAATCGGGCAACACCTTCTTGGTGTGGCCATATAAAATTGTATTTTTACGGTACGGGTTTGTACGGTTTTAATGTACTGAAAAGTTCTTCAGAATATGATATCCTATAAAATTGGTTATAATTTTTTCCTTTCGGCGAACCGTTCTAGAAATATATGCGAGAAACCACTTCAAAAATCAAACTTGCACAGATGGATGACCATACGAAATGACTACGGGCAGTCATAGAGGGTATCATTAGAATTGGCCTTAGACTTGTTTTATATAGTAAACGTTTAAAGAGTGCTCAAACCCTGATATTCAGAAACATAAAATGTGTGCCACATGAAATAGTAAATCGCTCAGTCCATTGTTATAAGTCAGTGATCAGTGGTAGCACTAGCACCGTGTATCTGTAGTTCTTCCGTCATGCATATTACCAAATCAATGCTACCCACGATTGAGGAGGATTTCAACAAAACTATTGATATGAAAAGAGAAAAGAAGAGACCAAGCATAACTCGGATATGACTAGTCCGAATGGCATTTCATTGCGTGCAACAGTTTGTGCTATCAAGAAGATAACAGAATATGAGTGGGGAAATCGACGTTGAGAAGCAAAATAACTTGTTAATCTCGTTGATTAACATCTATTGCCCTACTGAATCGAATTCTTTGTTTAATTTTGCCAATATTATAACCGCGTTGTTCTCTGCATAGCAGTGTTCATGAATATCTGTAAGTTCTCCGAGTATTTCTTTAGCTATAACATAAACATAACATAAACATTCCTTTATTAGAGCACCCGTGCCAAAGCACGCAGAGCGTTGGGCACATCATAGACAATTACAAAGTAGATACACATTTTAGAAAAATAAATCATAAGAGAACACAGAGAAAACATAACAATAGCATGAATCAGTAATTAAAATACAAAAGTTGCATTATAGCAAAACACAAAAAACAAGAATACATGCTCTAACGTTGCTATATGCTTCTATGGCTGCTTTGAACTGCCACTACCACGAATTGTTTATGTTCACTTTTGCTAGAAATAAGTATCTACTATGTAATTCGCTACGATGTGCCCAGCGCTTGGCGTGCCTTTGGCACGGGCACTCAAATAAATAAATGTTTATGTTTATGCTTAATACATAGTGTAGTATAGTATTGTAGAGTAGCTATGATGAAAACAAAGTATGTACTTACTTTTATGCAGTCTCCCATTTCAAGTGAGAAATTGTTAGAAAGCTCTCGCAAATATATTCACACACTCTGCTGATTCAATTAAAGATAAACATTAACAGACTCGATCATAAATTTAAAATTACTTTTTTAACGGTAAAAAAAAATGTAAGCCCGCAGACTTCAAATCAAAATTCTTCTTCTTTCCTATCTTAGCACAGGTCCAGCAATAAAGTAAGCGCGGAAACCAGATTGAAAATTTTAAGCGCGTAATGCTCGCTACACACTGTCGTCGTATTACTCCGCGTTCGTCGAACAGCGTTGTCTGAACGATATTCAGACAAAGCTGTTCGACGAACGACATATGTCGTTGTAGCATACCACTGACATGTATATAAACGGACTGACTGGTCTCCTGTTTCATGTGGCACCAGTTTTGATTTCAAAAAGTATGCTCTGACTGGCTCTGTTTTAAATTATTTGTGAATTTTTTTATATATGCATGTCAGATGGGATTTACAGAATTTACCACAAAAGTATTTGTGACTATTTGTATTGTTAAAAGTCAATTATAATGCAAATGAAGTGTTTTGATTGGAAATATCGCTGAATCGTTACAGTTCAGTGGGAAAGTATGCTCTCACGGAAAGAGACAGGAATATGAAAGTGATGCCATTTACTTTCATGAATTTTTGGTTCAACGAGCAGTCCATTTATATACATGTCAGTGTAGCATACACATTACTCGTCGTTGAGTTTGCGTAGTATAATGAATGAAAATATATTACTGGTAGTGGCGGTGGCTGTTTTGTTGCATCAGAAACTGTGAAACTTCATACGCCTGATTTCTTGCATCGCGATTACTATATTCATTACTTTAAATTTTCCATAAACACGATTTGCTTTTATAAAGTTCAATAAATTCTAACAGAAATTCTTTTTAAAAATTTTCTTAGGTCATCCATTCAGAATTTTTACTTTCAATTTACGTTAACTGCTACTCCACTGTTTAACGAAGAACGATGACGCACATTTTTCATCCACATATCGTCGTACAGCGAACAGCGTACGGAGAAAAATCAAACCCGATTTGAGACCTGAGAACGGAACAACGAGAAGATCCGGACATTTCACCTATTCTCGCTTGGAAAGCAGATATAGAAAAACTAGAATGGAAGGATATTTCAGGGATGAGTGAAAATTTGCAAAGCTACTGGGCTCAATGGAATTCTCTTCATGTTGAATGCGGTATTTTAAAACGCAAATGGGGGGCACCTAACGGTAAATCATTCCGAATGCAGATAGTCGTTCCAGCATTAAACGTCAATGATGTTCTAGAAGAAATGCACGGTGGAACCTCTGGAGGACATTTGGGAGTGAACAAAACAATTTCCAAAATACGGGAAAGGTTTTATTGGCTACATATGCGGGAGGATGTGGAGAAGTGGTGTCGCAGATGCACTGTGTGTGCTTCTTACAAAGGGCCGCCACATAGCAGCAGAAAGGAAATGTATAAGTGTAATATCAAAGCCCCATTGGAAAGGAGAGCTGATGTACAAGAAGCCACGAGGACAAAATTAGCAGTAAATGCCAATCGAGAGGAGTGGTGCCGCAGATGCACTGGCTGTGCTGCTTGCAAAGGGCCGCAACACAGAAGCAGAGGTGAAATGCATAAGTATAATGTCGGGGCCCCCTTTGAAAGGATTGCTGTAGACATCGCTGGACCTTTTCCAGAAACGGATGGCGGTAACCGGTATATATTAGTTGCCATTGACTATTTCAGTAAATGGCCTGAAGCTTATGCAATCCCTAATCAAGAGGCAACCATAGTTGCGGAACAAATAATAACGAATTGGGTCATTAGGTTTGGAGTGCCTCACGAACTTCATTCGGACCAAGGACGGAACTTCGAATCGCGAACTTTCCACGAGATGTGTAAAATGTTGGGAATAAGAAAAACCAGAACAACTTCTCTACACCCACAATCTGATGGCATGGTAGAGCGCTTCAACAGAACATTGATCGAGCATCTAAAGAAAGTAGTTGACTATCATCAACGCGATTGGGATCGACAAATTCCTATATTCCTAATGGCTTATAGATCAGCCATTCATAACACTACCGGACAAACCCCAGCTAAGGTCATATTTGGAAGAGAGATGCGTTTACCTAGCGACCTCAAATTTGGTACCCCCAGAAGTGAACAAAAGTTACCAGAAGACTACGTATTGGAGCTTAGACAACAATTAGCTGATGTACACGAGGCCACGAGAACGAAATTAGCAGCAAATACTGATCGGATGAAGACCCGCTATGACTTACGTGCTAATTCCGCAGGATTTAACGAAGGTGATCTTGTTTGGCTGTACAACCCGAAACGACATAAGGGACGTTCTCCAAAACTACAACAACAGTGGGAGGGACCGTATTCAGTAGTAACTAGAATTAATGACGTGGTATACAGGATTCAGCGTGGCACAAGAGGCAAGCGTAAAATTGTTCATTTGGACCGCTTGTGTCAATACTACAAGCATCAAGACCGTGGACCACCTGTTGTTCGGGACGAACAAATTTAAGAAGGGGGCAGTGTTACGTGCAATAGAAAGAGACAACTGGTGACATCTACTGGCAATGGAGAGTAAACAACTTCAGGTTTGGAGAATTGGTGAAGGAATCTTCGAGAATGTTCAGGAATAGAATGAATAGAATAGACAAGAAGGTTCTGGAATAGAGCACTCCAGAATAATCTGGAGAGTTTCTAGGATATAAATATAACAGATGTCACCGCCAGAGCAAGAGTCTTGTCTTAGACGTTGCAGTGTTAACAAGCGAAAGTAAAAAACGTGCGAAAGTGTTGTAATTAGATTGCGATAATTGAAAGTACAGTATTAGCGATAATTAAAGTTGAGTTGATTAATTGAAGGTTTATGAATTTTATATGATAAGAGTGTAATAAAGAACTTGGATATTAATTATTAAATATTGTGTTTTAAATAACGAACCTAAAGGCCACGCTCGCAACTATATGTTGACCTTTCGTGCCATCAATATTTATGGAATATTTTTGAAGACGGCTATCTAGATGTTGTTAGCGTGAGTGAGACTTGGCTCAAACCCTATGTTTCCTCTAAGTCTTTTGAGATTTATGGTTATAGCGTTTTAGGAACAACAGACCTGCCAGAAGGGTGGAGGGGTTGATATTTACAACTCGGAAAGTATTAAGGCTAAGCTAATTAAAAAACCAAGTTATTAGGCCAATGGTGTTGAACACATCTTCTGCGAACTTGCAATTTGTTCAGTCAAGGTGCTTGTTGGTGTCTGTTATCTCCCCGATGGTGACCTCTCAGAAATGGAAAATTTTCTTTCTCGTATATCCTCACGAAAGTATCATTGTTAGGGGACTTCAATAATAAGCTCCTTGGTTCGCATGCCTCGATTGGAGCTAGGGATTTCTGTGCTGAACATAGCTTATGTATCTTTCATAATAATGTCCCACTCGTTTCGGTGTTTTCCATTCCATTAAGTCTTAATCGGCTCTTTCCTGGTGAGTTCTGCTGAGGTGTGTAAAAAAATTAAAAAGATGTATCTTGTTTACTGCAGTAAGCACGGTTGTAAGTACTAACTTCGATGCGAGACGAGGCGTGTTTCTTAATGCAGTATCGAAGTACTTTATGTACACGTGATGTATATTATGTAGATGTATCTTTCCCTATGTCTATGTGTGAGTGTATATAAACGCGAAAATAAAATCGAAAAGCGTTTATTCCCTTTTGTGTGTCTTTTCCCCATCACGCAAAAACTCAATCAACGACTGCAGTAAGTACAGCATGTTTCGCATCCCCTTATGATATCAAGCATGGTATTAAAATAACTAAAAGAATTTTTGAAATAATTTTAATAATGAAAATAAATTTAACCCTAAATTCTTCATCACCATACTCTTCTTTTTTTCCCTCCTAAAAATTTTTACAACTTAAACAAAAATATTTATAATATATATATAGTAGACTACTTAGTATATTTTCTTTCAAAATGGTCGGCGAAGAAGGACATAAATAATTCGCACTACTCACTATCGTAAATATCCTGTTCATCTCTTCCCTCCTGAAAATTTGTACAACTTAAGCCAATATATTTATAATGTATTTTGTAAACTACTTACTATTATTTCGCTCACGGACCTCCTTCTCCAAATTCTTCAGTCTCTTCGTTATCAGTATCCTCTTCATCTCATCCCTCCTGAAAATTTGTACAACTCAAGCAAAAACATTTAGAATATATCATTTGTAAACTACTTACTATATTTTCTCTCAAGCTACTCGAACCTCCTACTCCATAACCTTCAATCTGGTCGTAATAGTCATAGTCTTCATCGTCTTCATACTCTTCATCCCTACCCTCCTGAAAATTTGTATAACTTAAAAAATAAAAACGTAAATCAAACCAAATAACTTACCTCAAGTGTCGTCGACTGTTCTTCATCTGCATTTATGTTATTTGGATTGTATAAAATCCCTGCAGTTTTAAAAAACTCTTGTGGGGTCCAGCCCCTTTCTTTTGCAAAACCTGATGAACGTAAATTTGGAAAAATATCTAACAAAGTCGATTATATAAAGGCAGTCTACACTTGATGTGCCACCAGAGTCCCTCAATTGTGTTTGTATTTGCTCCCGTTTTTGGATCCTTAAAGTTAATCGAATGGTTAACTCTAAGGTGTTGGAGCGTCGCTTTATCCAACTGCTCATATGCCTTCCAACAATCAGTTATGATTGTTATGGCTGGAAGAATCCAGAATTCAATCAGTGGCTTCAAAGTGGCACTATCACGACGTTCCACGGGAAGCAAAATGAAATCTCCTGTTTCTCTACAAACACCACCAAGTACCCACTGCACTTCCGCCCTTCAACGAAATGCCCTTTGTTATATTTTCTCTTTCCAAATTTAGACTCATCAATTTCAATGGTTAATTTCGGGCCTCCTGAAACAAAAACATATTAAAACTAAAAAAAAAAAATTAGAAAATTAAATTAAATTACCAATAGGTTTCGCTTCGAACTTCATCAATACCTTCCTACAAAACGAATTCCAGTAGACGGCACTTTTTTTTGCTTATAGTTGTATAACTTACAGCTAGCTCTATATTAAGCCTCCATAAATGCACGAAAACCATGGCTATGGATAAGTCATGCTTAGATAAGCAAAACATTGTAGCTGGAGGGTAAACCTTAACGGTTTCAGAGATAACGGGACATGAAAATATTTGGGTAGTTCTTTTTAAATCACCCTGGAACTTTTGAACGTTAGACCCTGTGATGATGATTTAAAAATGTTTCGATTGATAATTGTTGGACGGTTGGACCTTTCTAGTGGCCTATAAATTTTTCCTCTCATACCCTCCGTTTTGAAGTTATGGCTCAACAAAGCTCAAATTTCGGAATTTTAACTCGTTTTTTTTTTTTTATTTAAATACAATTTATTTTTAAAAACACGTCATCAATACTAATTTTTTATATTGGATTTAGGAAGCGCAAAAGCTTGGCTTTGCATCCAAAATGTAACCTTTTCTCCGTTTTCTGCACTTTTCCTTGATCATATGGCTAAAAAGCTCGTCCCAAAAAGATAGTTGCTTACTTTGTAGCACTAATTGAACTTTTCACTGGTATTTAATTCTTGTTATTGGTAAGTTACTGGTTATTACTGGCGTACTGGTTGTAGCTGGCGGTCGCCAGTACCAATAAATTTACTGGTACTGGTAATTTTTAAGTACCAGTAAAGAGATTTGAACTTTTACTGAATATTTTTCACCAGTATAAGTACTGGTACTGGTTGAAAAATCAGTAAGGATTTACTTGAATATCACGCAAGTCTGATGATTAGCCTATCCTATTTGATATATAAAATAAGGTTATGATTTGACTTAGGTGCTGGTGTTTATGATGAAAGATTCTTCAATTTAAATTGAGCTGATTTGACAGTTTTATTTTATTTGATTTATTTGAAGTGGATGCCATTGACGTCGTAGATCAATTATGCCTATTATAACTTTTGTTTAAAATTTCATACAATACAAAGAAATGTACGAACTTCGTTGTCAACCAATGAAACAGCTTGCTTGTAAATTATATATTTAATTCTGTCACATTTAAAACAAAAATTACATTAAGAAATTCAAATTAAAGATCACTCCTACAACTATCTTCTTAATTTAGTCTTAAGTGTAGGTTCTGTCAGAGTAGACCTAGCAGACTCTGCCGCTTTTCTTTTCGGACGACCAATAGTATTATCTTCACGCTTTTCAGATCTTGTTTCATCGCATTCCGCCTGCCTTACACCTTTATACTTACAGCTTAGCTTTTTTGAATTGTCATTAGAGTTGAAATCTTTTTTATCCGACATTGCCGTTGATTCAGCGGATATACCAAATCGTAACAAAGTATCTAACTTTAATTTTGGAACGACAACTTTCAAATTCCGTGATACCTTAGCATCGTTGGTAACATTATGCAGAACCCTGTAAGGAGTACTGGATTTAGCCTTTAATGACAGACTGTCGAAGCTACTATCATCTAGGGTAACCTCCTGGGCTGCATAACAGCTTCTTTGAGGCGGTTCAGTGTTACTTTTAGTAAATCTATGGCGCCCACTTTCCACACAACTTGATCTGGCAAATGCATTAAGTAATCTAAATGAGTTTTGAAGCTCAGTATCAGCACCGCTTTCATATTTACTCCTTTTTCTTCTTAAAGATCTGGTATCATTGAATAAATTTGGGTCGTTTTCATCATCTGTACTGTTTTCTTGGTTGGAGCATGCAAATTCACTTTGTGTTAATGCTGTGGCTTCTTCCGTAATAGCTGGTAACATTTGGTCACTCATTTCAAATTCACATCCTGCTCTAACATTATCTGTTTCTTCTTTAATAAAATTATTCAATTATGATGTATATACAGTAAAAAAAAAGCAAAGGAAATTACCTTCCAATTCTCCATCAAATTCCCTTCCATGTTGTGACTTTGACATTGTGTCTAAAACAGCTTTTTCTTTGTCACGACGGCTTCTATAAGTAACGTTGGAATTTCTTTCGATTTCTGCAAGTGGTGAATTTGAAGGCTTATTTCCAAATGAAGTATTTTTTTGTGAAAGACAAGAAACCACATCAGCTTTAGAACGCCTTTGCTTTTCCGATGTGGTTTCACCAATCAAATTATTTAGGGTTGACATTGGAAACGAGATACTGCTGGACATATCATTTTCTGCACTATCTGGATACAATAACTTGATAATCTGGTTAAAAGACGTTGTTATAATGTCAATAATTATCTTCTTCATGTGCTGCTTCTCTTCGCGTTGTTCCATTAGTTTCTGTTTTGTGATAAGGATTTCTTCGCGGAGAGCACCAACACATTGCAGAAGCTCTTGATTTTTCGCAGTTAATTCACGGTTAATCGATTTATACGCCTCCATTTTCAACACAATTGTATTAGCGCTTGTATCTTTTTCTTTCACCATTAAAATTCAAACAAAACAGAAATATCTAGTAAAATTGTCACCAACTATAATTTAAACCAACCTTTGCTACCCCACTATTGATGTAATTAGTATAAATTCTTTTTTTAATAGATCTAAGCTTGTGCTCAATTCAAAACAAATACAGTTGCTACAAGCGGGCGAATGCGCGTCGTACGGTATACATTGGCGTTGTCTGGCTTACTATTCAAATTCGAATCAACAAGCCTGAATTAGCTGGAAATTTTTCCATGTGTTTTGATCAATCAGGATCTAAAGTGATAACAGCAAGAGCTGACAAACTATAAAAATTTATAGAGAAGACGAAGAACCTGAATTAAACTTAAAAATTATCATTTCGAAATCCCATAGTTTGATAGTTTAGGAGAAATGACATTTCGTTTTGTTATTTTGCCATTGACATTTATCCCGTGCCCGACGGCTAGCAGCAGCACACAGCGTGGGCAACACGGCGAATGTGTTGTCAACGAGACTCGACCATACGTCTGACGGCTGACTGAGACGGATGCCCGAGAGGAAAAACGTGTGAAAAAAGAAGAAGAAGGTGTGGTCTCGACCCAAGGTATATAGAAGACAAGTATTCCCGACTCGAACCACGTTCCGCCATTTTTGTTAAAACTCTTTTACCCTTTTCTTCATTCACTGAAGTACGTCACAGGGCATCAGCTGTAATGTGTCAAAATTCTTTGCGCTTGTACTGCCACTGTCAGATTTCCTTTTTCTTTTTTATTCATTCACTGAAGTACGTCACAGACTATCAGCTGTTTGATCAGCTGTGATATGTCAAAATTTTAATGGGCATACTTGTTTCTTCTATATACCTTGGTCTCGACGAAATCTGGAAGTCTCGACCAAGGTATATAGAAGAAACAAGGTATGCCCATTAAAATTTTGACATATCACAGCTGATCAAACAGCTGATAGTGTGTGACGTACTTCAGTGAATGAATAAAAAAGAAAAAGGAAATCTGACAGTGGCAGTACAAGCGCAAAGAATTTTGACACATTACAGCTGATGCCCTGTGACGTACTTCAGTGAATGAAGAAAAAGGGTAAAAGAGTTTTAACAAAAATGGCGGAACGAGGTTCGAGTCGGGAATACCTTGTCTTCTATATACCTTGGTCTCGACACGGTACAGAGATACAATTTATTCCCATTACGAACCACGTTCCGCCATTTGTGTTCGAATGTATAGGAAAGTACGGTACAGAGAACACATTCTCTCTCATCTGTCTGTCTTTTCAATAGAAATGTATATACGTCATAGGACGAAACACGTCACAGTTCTAGTACAATTTAATGAGAATACCTTGTCTTCTATATACCTTGGTCTGTCGAGTGGTAGAAAGCAAAAGTAAAGGAAGTTGAAAAAAAAAGAGGTTGGAAAAAGGGATCCGAAAATATCGCGTAAGCCAAAAAGGATAAGATTAATAAAAAGGGACACTGAACAACATGACTGCTGCCTTCAGTGTCATTGGGTGGATATGGGGCAATGGAGCTGAAGGCAAAACATCTGCGCCTTCATTAAGGTAAGGGTAAGTGGTATAATGGTCTCTTCAGGACCGAGTGTGTTCTCCTTTTTGGCTAAAGGCACGAATTTTTTCGTATATGGCTGGTGGCACAGCGGCAGGTTTTCGTGGAACCTCCCCACACTCCGCCAATAGCCGTGGCGAGCCAAAACAATTTCATTCGACGGCAACATCGTCGCTCGCTTACCGTCCTTCGTCGTAATTTGGTGCATTCGGATAAGACGCTTCGCTTTTGGAAGTTTGACAGCGGAATTTAGTCGTCGTTCTCCGTCTGCCGTCGCAATTGTGCTTAGGCCTATACTGCTGCCTGCAGTACAATACGACCATAACAGGAAATCGCGTTTGAAGGGAGGCTTGCATGCAAGCTGTACTTGCGGGTTTAGCCACCGGGCTACCGGAGAGTGATATTCGGGGGAGGAAAATGCCGAAATACCAAGTTTCGAACTGCAGCACTAGCAGCAAACCAATAGCACAATATACATACAGCAGAACAGCTCAGAACAAGTTAATGAGAAGTGAATTTTGGAACTTTAATTACAAAACAAAACCTCAAAATTTCTCCCATATGATATGGAAATAAATGGACGAACGGTAGCTAGTTGCACAATCTACGGAAAGAAGTAGCAAATAGTACGGATTTTCAGGTAAACTCGTCAAAAATGACAACTAAAACGACATGAATTCTATTCAAATTGTTTAATAGGTCATGGAACTACAGCGCACCAAATTATTGTCAAAGAAGTCAAAGTCAAATGATGACAACTCTTCGCACTAGTTCAGTAAATTGCGCGTGCAGCGTAACAGCTACGTGCAGACCACAGACTTCAATATTATTGAAGTCTGTGGTGTAGACGGCCCTCACTCTGGTAGCCAACGCTCATCAGTTTACAAAATTTTTGTACCGGTGCGTATAGGGGCTTTTATGTTAACTAACATAACTTATTATTCAAGTGAGTGGTTGTACGACAAGTAATTTTTTACTGAGCTCCTCGATGAGTTTTTTCGCCAACTCACCTATCAGCTCCCCATGCATGTGGCAAGATACAATTGCAACTTCGACTTCGACTGTGACTGCGACTGAAACTAAACTTTACTCAAAGTGCAAAATTGGTGTTGGCTGCGACCAACAAAGATGAGTAAGCAGTTGAAGCTTTAATTAAATTACAAATTTCACCACAGCGTCGACTTCGGCTTAAAATCAAGTCGCAGTCGACAGATCAGTCGTAATTGTGATTCAGGTCTGATGCACAATAGGGGAACCTTGCCGCGTTAACGCGCTGCGCACTAAAATGCAATACTTTCCCGATATTTCGTAAGGAATTATCGATACAACGATATTTTATTAAAGCAAATATCGATACAAATTTTTCAGAATTTTATGCTTTTCGATAATTGAGATAATCTCTATTGCTATTCAAATTTGACAGCGGTGGGTCGGGGATTAATCATGGCGGCGTTAAAAGGTAAATTTATTAATAATAAACAAAGAAAGCGAATGTTTTTCTTTTTGTATATATTTACGTCTGAAAATATATTTATTAATTTTTATTTATTTTCCTCATAAAATACCTCAATCTGTTGACCAAAGTGTAAGTATATTTGCATCTTGCAAAATATTTATTTTTAAATGTTATATTTTCTTTAGATTATTGGTTTCGGCGTTTTTATCATGTCTCGGGATGACTTTTATTATTTTGGCTTGTGTTGTGCCCAAGGAAAGATTATTCTGGCCGTTCTTCATGATTCTGTTCTATGCCTTATCTGTAATTCCCATATTTGTTGCAAAGCGGCGCAACCAAGATCCAACAGGAACAAATCCATGCAGTGAATTTGCTCTGTTCCTTACAACAGGAATTATATTGAGTTCTTTTGCTCTACTTATAATTTTAGCAAGGAGTACAGTCGTAAGCATTTACATAAAATAGTTATTTGGTACCGATTGATGGAAGAGTTTTTCAGATAACTTGGCTGGCATGCAATCTGACGATAGTAGGAAATATCATCATCTACCTTACGATTTTAGGTTATTGCATTAGAGAATCTGATATTGATGGAGCATATGGCGGCATGTTTTAACTCATGCTAATCAAAGTACGGAGAAAACGAAGATGCTTCTCTTAAAAGTAATCTAACAATTATTGAATAATTATTGTCTAAAATATGTATTTGGAACAGCAAAAAATTATTTTATTAGATATAATGTGATTATGTAGGGCTTATTCAGTAATGTCGCAAAATATGTATGTTTTGGAAAACAATACTAGTAAAGTGCAAACAGAACGGCTTGCTAGATCGCTGAATCAGCCCACAGATGATTTATATACTTTTACATTTTGCTTATGAAATACAATTATCTAAATAGTTAATTGGATTGTTTTCTTTCGAACTTTACTTCTATTTAGTTCAACTCGAAATTTATAATAGGCCCACGTAAATTATGTACCAATACTTACATACATAGAAAAAAGTAAGACGTAGCTTGTTTAAAGTTCGTATTAGATAACATAGTGAAACTTAATTAGTACAATAGTGAGTTAATATAATTCAACGTTTAAACTAGAATGACGTACGTACTAAGAACTAAAGCGTATTTAGCTAGGACTATCTTAACGAATAATGATTTTGTACAGAGAAATAAGATTATCAGAATCATAATATTCGACATGCGGACAAAGTTGGGAATGAAGGCAGCAATAATCTATAACTTAAGTAAGGGCTAACTTATTAAGATTTAACCCATAATTATCTACACTTTATTTTTTGCGCGTGCAGTTATTCTTACAGCTGCCCCTTCTGGGTTCTGTTCTTTGAAGTTTCATCTAAACTCAAATCACATTTATTAATTCTAGTTTGAGGCTACGTCAGTTACAACATTTAGTACATTGATTGGTATATATCGCAGGTGTTTGGTTGAAATATGATAACTCCAAAATTAATGTTTTCAGTTACAGCCAGTTAAAGGTTTATACAGATTATGTACAATAAAAAGATTAAAAAAAAAATTATTTGAATGAACTCAAAATGTATCAGATAAAAATATAGAGCAAATACTTTATAGTACTGGTCTTAATAGAAAAATTTTTGAGCTATTATATCTCAACCAAACATCGCCGATAGGAGATATTTAAATTGCCATACGGAAATAAGTAATACAGTGATAATTTATATTATATATAATATTTCCAATTTTTATACACTTCCTGTTGTATGCTGTGTGCCGTGCTCGTAGTAGAGAGCACACAGTTTTTGTAGAGAAGAGAAAAATTCTTTTTATGAATCAATTTTTGGGATAAACACGTTTTATTCAATCCTATATACCACGTTACTCAGGCTTTTATTTATTTATTTATAATTTCAATGTAAAATCTTTTATTCTATATCTATACATATATCACTTTTTCTAAATTTCACTATTCTTTTCGAAATCTTTATTTCCGACAATCACTCGGCGAATTTAAAAAAAACGACTCGTCGAGGTTTGGGCTAGCTGCCACCAGGTACCCGTGAAAACTTTAAAAGGCTTTTTTATTACATATTCTTATTACTTTCTCAAAACGAACGTGAAAGAATGCAAAAAGTTTTGTTTTAAAGTGGAATAAATTGCATATGTAGTTGTGCGCCCTTCTTAAGGTATTAATTTTAAGAGGGTGAGAATGTATGTATGTAATGTATGTACATACAATAAGATTGGAAGAATTAAGTACTGTACGTATCTACAGTGTACATACGGAAAAGAAGAAGGCACTGTCTGTAGGTAAGTATGCATATCGTGAGATAGGAATGTGTGCCTGATAAAGAAATGCAATTTATGCGTTTTATTATGACATGGAAATGCATTTTTAAATGCAATTGGAATTTTGGATGAAAAGATATTGACAGATATGGACCAAATGCTGTCCAGAAGTGGGAGTACCTCCAAGAAGTTTCTTGCATTAATGTATAAATTAAAAAGATATCAGTCCGAGAGGAAATAAATTAACATATTTTTTTAAGAGTCTCGCTTCATTTGTGATCGGTTTATAGGTACTGTGCGAATTTTTGTATTTATCGTATCTGCTTTATTTCGACTCTTGTAACTTCATTCAGGGTGTTCCCAAACTTACGGGGTTGGGTGCGGAACTTAATTGCGGGGCGGCAGACAAAGCTCGAATTTCGATTTTCCCCTCGGGGAGGAGGGGGAGGATAGAATTTGATGCGCTTCGGTTAATAGATTAGTGTTGGCCTGAGGAACAAAATGCACTAAGTGTTCATTCTGGACAGCACTTGCTCCATCTGCCATACAAAAACTGTCAATGTCCTTTTAAATAAAATACTTTTATTTTCAGTCAAATTAGCAATACATCAATATATTGTATAGGACAATATATTGATGTATTGACCTTATAGTTATATAGGTACTTGAGTCACAACATCCCTCCCTCTGGGGAAAAGAAAGTTTTAATCTTTTTCAGCAATGACAGTTTCCTAAACAAAATTGTAAGTTCCTATTTGTATAGGTAAACTATATATGTTTACATATTTACATATTATTATAAGAGGAGAACATTATATAAAAATTGTATATTTATTCTCATCTACTGAAGTTATTTTAATATTTGTAACCGTTTTCTTATGCAAAATGAGAAAAAGTTTTAGATTACCATATAACTTTTTTATATACCTACCTACTATTTATAATTTATATGGACAGTTGGGCGTCCTTTATCATCGAAATTCTGCGGTAGGCGATCAGAGATAACCACACTGATGAGACCTTTCTGATCTCTGGATCAAAAAGTTCGATATTTTTTGCATAAGATATTTTTATTAATCATTGGAACAAAAATCTTGTTTTAAAGTGGAATAAATTGAGTTTTTCGGTTTACATTTTTCTGTTCTTGTTTTTGATGCGAAAGTGCCTTAAGCATTGATAATATCGGTGTAAATCTACTGCAACGTAATATCACCTACATCGCCTTATTATGCAGCTTATGCACTTTCTCTAACATCTCTTTTTTTCCAAGAAACATAACTGTCGAACAATACTCACAATGTGGTTTAATTAACACATTATATAGATATTGTTACGTGCAATAGAAAGAGACAATTGGTGACATCTACTGGCAATGGAGAAGTAAACGACTTTAGGTTCGGAGAATTGATTATGGTATCTACAGGAAGGTTCAGGAATAGAATGAATAGAACAGTCAAGAAGCTTCTGGAAAATAGAACACTCGAGAATAATCTGGAGAGTTTCTAGGGTATAAATATAACAGTTGTCATAGCCAGAGAAGAGTCTTGTCTTAGACGTTGCAGTGTTAACAAGCGAAAGTAATAACGTGCGGAAGTGTTGTAATTAGATTGCGATAATTGAAAGTACAGTAATAAACGATAATTAAAGTGTAGTTGATTAATTGAAAGTTTGTGAATTGTTAAGATTAGAGTTAAATAAAGAACTTGTATATTAAATATTTAATATTGTGTTTTAAATAACGAACCAGAAAGCCACGCTCGCAACAAATGGTGTCAGAAGTGGGATAAATTCGCGAAATAAAGTGGTGGCAATTGACTTTAAAATTCAAAGAGTGATTAATTTTGTGAAATTGTGTTAAATTTTGAAAGTTCTGGAAAATAATTTATATTCAACTTAAAGTGAATTACTAAAGTAATGGGGCGAAAATTCGAGGAGCTTCCAACGCAGGATTTGAAAGTGGAGTTAGGGAACCGGTCAATACAAACGACAGGTACAAAGAAAGTTCTAGTCGAGCGACTCAGACAAGCTTTGATAGAGGAAGGAAAGAATCCTGAAACATTTGTTTTCGAAGATAACTTGGAAGAAACCGAAGTTGAAGAAGAGCCTACGATGAAAATGGAACAGCTTTTGAGTACTTTAACGAGCAAAATGGAAGCCCGTTTTGATGAACAAAAGAATTCTCTCGAGGAACAAAAGAAATCTATGGAAGACCGTTTTGATGAACAGAAAAATTCCAATGAGGAACAAAAGAACTCTCTGGAATCCCGTTTAGATGAGCAGAAGAAATCTATGGACGAACAAAAGAATGCTTTCGTTGAACAAAAGAATTCTCTGGAATCCCGGTTAGATGAGCACAAGAAATCTTTGGAAACCCGCTTGGACGAACAAAAGAGTTCTCTGGAGAATTGTCTAGACACTCGTTTGGAGGAACAGAAGACTTTCCTGAAAAACTCGTTAGACGAACAAAATTTAAAAATTGAAGGAATCGAGCAGGAAGTGGCGGAGGCTCAACAAAAAGTCACTGAGCAGCTTGACAGTTTCAAAGCAGATCTAGAAAGAATAAAGCATCGTCAGCCTCTAAACGTAGCAGCTGAAATATCCAGCACAGATAGAATGAAACCCCCAATATTTGATAGACAAAATTCGTGGCATATCTTCAAGAGACAATTCGAGGCAGCTTCAGAGGTAAATGGATGGAATGATGAAGACAAAGCTATAGCTCTGGTGTTAGCACTTCGAGCTCCTGCGTCAGAGCTCTTACAAACGGTACCGATTGAAAAGCAACGTGAATACACTTCATTAGTACAGGCGATAGAATTACGTTACGGAGATGAACACATGCAGCAAGTATATCGCCTACAGTTACGCAACAGGATTCAAAAACATGGCGAATCACTACAACAACTGCAGGGTGATGTAGAAAGATTAGCTCATCTTTCATACTCCAGCGTGAATGCGGATTTTCTCAATGAAGTGTCGACGGAAGCATTTGTGAACGCTATTGCAGATCAAAACTTACAACATGCATTAAGGATAGCAGGAAAGAAATCAACAGCAGAAGCACTAGCCTATGCATTAGTGTATGAATCCGCCAGACAAGCTTCACGGAGTGCAGTACGAATGAGAGAAATTTCGGTGAACGAGTGTACTTGTAATAGAATGCAGCCATCACAGAGCACTCCTTCACGTGGTATTCTGCAATGCTGGAATTGTAATAGACCGGGACACCTACAAAGGGACTGCAGAAAACGCCGACGAGTGGAATCTCTAGATGAAGAGAGGAGAGTGGAATTGCAAAGATATCGAGCTGGGCAGCAGACTTGCAATAGATTGCAGTTATCACTGAGCAACCCTTCACGTAGTGGTCTTCGATGCTGGGATTGTGATAAATTGGGACACCTTCAAAGCGACTGCAGGAAGCGCCGTCGAAGGAAATCAACAGAAAAGAAAGGGAGAGAAGAATGTCCAAGTTGGCGAACTAGAGAGCAAGCTATTCTTGGAAATGCAGAAGCCTTTGTACAACGTCCATGCAAACTTGAATGCAAACATTGCGGCCGGGTGGAAGGAAAAGAAACAACAGCAACTATACAGTTGGTAACTGTGGAACCATCAACAGGTTGGGACATCGAGAACTTGCGAACAGCGCAACGAGAAGATCCGGACATATCGCCTATTGCTTGGAAAGCAGATATAGAAAAACCAGAATGGAAGGGTATTTCAGGGATGAGTGAAAATCTGAAAAGCTAATGGGCTCAATGGAATTCTCTTAATGTGGAATGCGGTATTTTAAAACGCAAATGGGAGGCACCTAACGGTAAATCATTCCGAATGCAAATAGTCTTGCCGGCATCAAAGGTCAACGATGTTCTAGGTCAAATGCATCGTGGAACATCTGGAGAACATTTGGGAGTGAATAAAACAATTTCTAAAATACGAGAAAAGTTTTATTGGCTACATATGCGGGAGGATGTGGAGAAGTGGTGTCGCAGATGCACTGTGTGTGCTTCTTACAAAGGGCCGCCACATAGCAGCAGAAAGGAAATGTATAAGTGTAATATCAAAGCCCCATTGGAAAGGAGAGCTGATGTACAAGAAGCCACGAGGACAAAATTAGCAGTAAATGCCAATCGGATGAGGACCCGCTATGACTTACGTGCGAATTCAGCAGGATTTAATGAAGGTGATCTTGTTTGGCTCTACAATCCGAGACGACGTAAGGGACGTTCTCCAAATTCACAACAACACTGGGAGGGACCGTATTCAGTAGTAACTAGAATAAATCACGTAGTATACAGGATTCAACGTGGTACAAGAGGCAAACGAAAAATCGTTCATCTGGATCGCTTGTGTCAATATTACAAGCATCAAGACCGTGGACCACCTGTTGTTCGGGACGAACAATTTTAAGAAGGGGGCAGTGTTACGTGCAATAGAAAGAGACAATTGGTGACATCTACTGGCAATGGAGAAGTAAACGACTTTAGGTTCGGAGAATTGATTATGGTATCTACAGGAAGGTTCAGGAATAGAATGAATAGAACAGTCAAGAAGCTTCTGGAAAATAGAACACTCGAGAATAATCTGGAGAGTTTCTAGGGTATAAATATAACAGTTGTCATAGCCAGAATAAGAGTCTTGTCTTAGACGTTGCAGTGTTAACAAGCGAAAGTAATAACGTGCGGAAGTGTTGTAATTAGATTGCGATAATTGAAAGTACAGTAATAAGCGATAATTAAAGTGTAGTTGATTAATTGAAAGTTTGTGAATTGTTAAGATTAGAGTTAAATAAAGAACTTGTATATTAAATATTTAATATTGTGTTTTAAATAACGAACCAGAAAGCCACGCTCGCAACAATATGTATAGCTGTCAGTAAGGACACTTTGCTTCTGATTCTTCTCAGAAAACCAATTTTCTTTCCGATTTTTTGCAAATATAATCAAAATTGTCTTTTGAAATTGAGTTTTCTATCAATCACTACACCTAAATACTTAATTTCACTTACACATTCAATTAATTCTCCACTCATACTAATTCCATTATTATAATCACTGTTTATTGCCATGTACTTAGTTTTATTTATATTTAATTTTAGTTTGTTTACCCTTAACCACACATTTACTGAACTCAAATCTTCTTCCATTCGATTAATACACTCCTGAATATCATCGCGCGCAATGTGAAGAAGTGCATCATCCGCGAACAGCACAATACCAACGTTTTTTAAAGTATCTGTTATGTCGTTTATATAAACAAGGAATAGCAGAGTTCCCAATACGGAGCCTTCATTTATTTTCGTCTTTTGATTTCTATCTGATAAATATTCTTTTCCTTGTATTCCATATTTCTTCTTCAATAAGATCGACCTGTCCACTGTCTCAAACGCTCTTTTTAAGTCTAAGAAAACCGCTAATATTTTTCTTTTACTCTGAAGCTCTTCTTTCCATTGAGTTATAATCCAGTTTAGCGCCGATTCACAGGAATGCCCTTTTCGAAATCCCGACTGTTGTTCTACCAAGAGCTTGTTGGATTCTAAGTATTTTTCCAATTGTTGTTGAACTACCTTCTCTAAAATTTTTTCATGTGTTGAGAGTATTCTAACTGCCCTAAATTCTTCGCATCTCGTTGTGTTTTCAATTTTTTGGATATACATAGCTAATAACGTGGTAACACAAAAAAATATATAGTTTTAGTATCCAGGATTCTAAAAACGGATTTATCAAATGGATAGTAGCTAATAATAATATTGATTGATATACATATGTATATATATATTTTTTTATAATTGTACAACTAGGGTATGTGCTCCTAAAGTTGGCCACCCCTGATAAAACTGTCTGTAAAAATAATTTTGGAAGCAAATACGCACAAAACAAAAATTGTAAAGAATAATATTATTTGTTTTTAAATCGTATAACAAACAAGTAAAAAAGCTAGAATTGGTCTAAGACCCTCGATGAATGCCCGTATGTAATTTTGGATGGTCACTTCTCTGTGCAAGTATGATTTTTGAACTGGTTTTCCGCATATATTTCTAAAACGGCTCGTCGGACAGTAAACATGGTTATAACAAATTTCATAGGATTTCACAATCTGAAGAACTTTTCAGTACTTTAAATCCGTCTAAGACTGATCATTTTCGCAGAATATGTAAAAATCCTAAATTTTTATAGGCAACACCAAGAAGCGGTTGCCGGATTTAGTGCATTTTTGAAGTTTTTTGCTATTACTGATATAATACCATGTACCAAATTTCAGCTCTCTATTTCGACGCATTATCATCAGGCAGTGCTTAAATATATAGTGAAAAACGAAATTTTTGTATGGCAACCCCACGAAGGAGTTGCCCGATTTGTCTCATTTTCGAACTTAATTTTACTTTTTTTTTTAAAGTCCGTGTACAAAATTTCAACACTCTAAGTATACGTGCTCTCGAGTTATCGTGCGCACAGACAGACGGACTGACGGACATGTAAAAATCAAAATAACTTTTAATATTATGCGTGGGTGTCCAATCCATTTTGCTCTACCATAATTATTTCTTTGTGTTACAAACGAAATGACAAACTTACTATACCCAATAGATTTCATCTAGGGTATTAAAATTATTTCTCTTATATGTATGACGGTTTTACTATAAGCGATTCATTCTGTGCGTAAATTTTTTGGAAATGAGATTTATTTAATTGCGAAATCGTGCTGTTTACTTAAATAGTGTTGTATTTTCTACTTAAGTCTGAGGGCCGGCATTAGGAAATGTAATTTTCGAACTTTTCTTAATGTCGACCACAAATGGCCAACGTTAGGCTGGTTCCAAACTATTAAGTCGGCATATATCCATTCAAAGATATCTTAAAGTTTATAATACTGTTGCGTGCGTGTCCTTTGGTTCGTAATTTAAAACACAATATTTAATATGTAAAATACAAGTTCTTTATTTCACTCTAATCTTATACAATTCACAACTTTCAATTAATCAACTCAACTTTAATTATCGCTAATACTGTATATTCAATTATCGCAATCCAATTACAACACTTTCGCTTGTTTATTACTTTCGCTTGTTAACACTGCAACGTCTAAGGCAAGACTCTTGCTCTGGCGGTGACATCTATTATATTTATACCCTAGAAACTCTCCAGATTATTCTGGAGTGTTCTATTCCAGAACATTCTCGAAGATTCCTTCACCGATTCTCCAAACCTGAAGTTGTTTACTCTCCATTGCCAGTAGATGTCACCAGTTGTCTCTTTCTATTGCACGTAACACTGCCCCCTTCTTAAAATTGTTCGTCCCGAACAACAGGTAGTCCACGGTCTTGATGCTTATAATATTGACACAAGCGATCCAGATGAACGATTTTTCGTTTGCCTCTTGTACCACGTTGAATCCTGTATACTACGTGATTTATTCTAGTTACTACTGAATACGGTCTCTCCCAGTGTTGTTGTGAATTTGGAGAACGTTCCTTACGTCGGTTCGGGTTGTACAGCCAAACAAGATCACCTTCATTGAATCCTTCTGAATTCGCACGTAAGTCATAGCGGGTCCTCATCCGATTGGCATTTACTGCTAATTTTGTCCTCGTGGCTTCTTGTACATCAGCTCTCATTTCCAATGGGGCTCTGATATTACACTTATACATTTCCTTTCTGCTGATATGTGGCGGTCGTTTGTAAGAAGCACACACAGAGCATCTGCGACACCACTTCCACATATCCTCCCGCATATGTAGCCAATAAAACTTTTCTCGTATTTTAGATATTGTTTTATTCACTCCTAAATGTTCTCCAGATGTTCCACGATGCATTTTACCTAGAACATCTTTAACGTTTGATGCTGGCACTACTATCTGCATTCGGAATGATTCGCCGTTAGGTGCTTCCCATTTTCGTTTTAAAATACCGCATTCAACATGAAGGGAACTCCATTGAGCCCAGTAGCTTTTCAGATTTTCAGATTTTCACTCATCCCTGAAATATCCTTCCATTCTGGTTTTTCTATATCTGCTTTCCAAGCAAGAACAGGCGATATGTCCGGATCTTCTCGTTGCGCTGTTCGCAAGTTCTCGATGTCCCAACCTGTTGATGGTTCCACAGTTACCAACTGTATAGTTGCTGTTCTTTCTTTTTCTTCCACCCGGCCGCAATGTTTGCATTCAAGTTTGCATGGACGTTGTACAAAGGCTTCTGCATTTCCATGGATAAGTCCTTTCCTATGTTGCATCTCTAAGCCATAAGGTTGGGGTCTAGTCGCTCTAAGAATAGCTATTCTATTCATTCTATTCTTGAACATTCTCGAAGATTCCTTCACCGATTCTCCAAACCTGAAGTTGTTTACTCTCCATTGCCAGTAGATGTCACCAGTTGTCTCTTTCTATTGTACGTAACAATACTTTAAAGTCGGTCACAAATATAATCCTAACAAGAAAAAAGTTATAATTAGTCTAAGACCAATGAAAATAAAAGTTAAATAAAGTTAAAACCCAAAGTTTTATATGGCAACACCAACCCCTGATTTTGCTCATTTTTGAAGTTAATTTACTATTTTTATGAAATCGCTGTGTACAAAATTTCAGCGTTCTCAGGCCGTGACCAAAAGTGTAATGAAAACTCAAAATTTTGTATGGCAACACCAAGAAGGGGTTTCAAGATTTGGTGCCTTTAGAACTTGTACTTGTAATTTGTATGAAAACGCGTGTACAAAACTTGAGCTCTCCATGTCAACTCGTTCTCAGGCAGCTTCCAAATATATTGTTGCGAGCGTGGCTTTTGGTTCGTTATTTAAAACACAATATTAAATATTTAATATACAAGTTCTTTATTTTACTCTAATCTTATACAATTCACAAACTTTCTATTAATCAACTACACTTTAATTATCGCTTAATACTGTACTTTCAATTATCGCAATCTAATTACAACACTTTCGCACGTTTATTACTTTCGCTTGTTAACACTGCAACGTCTAAGACAAGACTCTTATTCTGGCTATGACAACTGCTATATTTATACCCTAGAAACTCTCCAGATTATTCTCGAGTGTTCTATTCTCCAGAAGCTTCTTGACTGTTCTATTCATTCTATCCCTGAACCTTCCTGTAGATACCATAATCAATTCTCCGAACCTAAAGTCGTTTACTTCTCCATTGCCAGTAGATGTCACCAGTTGTCTCTTTCTATTGCACGTAACACTGCCCCCTTCTTAAATTTGTTCGTCCCGAACAACAGGTGGTCCACGGTCTTGATGCTCGTAGTATTGACACAAGCGGTCCAAGTGAACAATTTTATGCTTGCCTCTTGTGCCACGCTGAATCCTGTATACCACGTCATTAATTCTAGTTACTACTGAATACGGTCCTTCCCAGTGTTGTTGCAATTTTGGAGAACGTCCCTTACGTCGTCTCGGATTGTAGAGCCAAACAAGATCACCTTCATTAAATCCTGCGGAATTAGCACGTAGGTCATAGCGGGTCTTCATCCGATCAGTATTTGTTGCTAATTTCGTCCTCGTGGCCTCGTGCACATCAGCTAATTGTTGTTTGAGCTCCGATACGTAGTCTTCTGGTAACTTTTGTTCACCTCTGGGGGTACCGAATTTGAGGTCGCTAGGTAAACGCATCTCTCTTCCGAATATGACTTTAGCTGGGGTTTGTCCGGTAGTACTATGAATAGCTGATCTATAAGCCATAAGGAATATAGGAATGTGTCGATCCCAATCGCGTTGATGATAGTCAACTACTTTCTTTAGATGCTCGATCAATGTTCTGTTGAAGCGCTCTACCATGCCATCAGATTGTGGATGTAGAGGAGTTGTTCTAGTTTTTCTTATTCCCAACATTTTACACATCTCCTGGAAAGTCCGCGATTCGAAGTTCCGTCCTTGGTCCGAATGAAGTTCGTGAGGCACTCCAAACCTACTGACCCAATTCGTTATTATTTGTTCCGCAACTGTGGCTGCCTCTTGGTTAGGGATTGCATAAGCTTCAGGCCATTTACTGAAATAGTCAATGGCAACTAAAATATAACGGTTACCGCCATCCGTTTCAGGAAAAGGTCCAGCGATATCTACAGCTATCCTTTCAAAGGGAGCTCCGACATTATACTTATGCATTTCACCTCTGCTTCTGTGTTACGGCTCTTTGCAAGCAGCGCAGACAGTGCATCTGCGGCACCACTCCTCCACATCTTCTCGCATATGTAGCCAATAAAACCTTTCCCGTATTTTGGAAATTGTTTTGTTCACTCCCAAATTTCCTCCAGAGGTTCCACCGTGCATTTCTTCTAGAATATCTTTGACGTTTGATGCTGGCACGACTATCTGCATTCGGAAATATTCGCCGCTAGGTGCTTCCCATTTGCGTTTCAATATACCACATTCAACATGATGAGAGTTCCATTGAGCCCAGTAACTTTTCAGCTTCTCACTCCATTCCGAAATATCCTTCCAGTCTGGTCTTTCCATATCTTCTTTCCAAGCGAGAATAGGTGAAATGTCCGGATCTTCTCGTTGTTCTGTTCTCAGGTCCTCGTTGTCCCAACCTGTAGATGGTTCCACGGTTACCAACTGTATAGTTGCTGTTGTTTCTTTTGCATGGACGTCGTGAAAGGGCGTCTGCATTTCCATGGATACGACCTCTTCGGTGTTGGATCTCAAGATCATAAGCCTGGAGTCGCTCTATCCATCTCGCGACTTATCCCTCAGGGTTCTTAAACTGCAAAAGCCATTTAAGCGCTGCATGGTCGGTGCGAAGGATGAATTTCTGCCCGTAGAGATATTTATGAAAATGTTTTGTTGAACTTACAATAGCAAGTAGCTCTTTTCTTGTAGCACAATAATTTTTCTCTGGCTTTGAAAGTGCTATGCTATAGTAAGCTACTGGAACTTCTTGACCATTCTCCTCCTGCGAAAGCACTGCACCAATACCTTCATTGCTGGCATCAGTGTCTAATATAAATGTTTTTCCCAGCTTTGGATAATGAAGTACTGGAGCTTCACAGAGCTGTTGCTTCAAATTTTCAAAACTTTCGTTGCATTTATCCGACCATATGAACGGCCTTCCCTTTTCTGTGAGTTGATGTAGGCTTCTTGCTATACCTGCAAAACCTTTCACGAATCGCCTGTAGTAGGTAGCTAAACCAAGAAAACTCCATAATTGATGTTTGCCCTTTGGAACTGGCCAATTTTTGACGGCTTCTATCTTCTCTGGATCGATTCTTACTCCTTGTGATGAAACTATGTGCCCTAAATATTTAACTTCATCTTTGAATAGAGCATATTTACTCGCACTGAGCTTCAATTTTGAAACTTTGAGTCTTTGAAGTACGTCTCCTAAGTTGTTTTTATGTTTTTTGAATGTCCTTCCGATAACTATTATGTCATCCAAGTAGACAAGACATGTTTTCCAGGTTAAACCACGTAGAACACATTCCATTAGTCGTTCGAATGTGGCTGGAGCATTACATAACCCAAATGGCATTACTTTGAATTGCCATAAGCCACTGCCAACTGAGAAAGCAGTTTTATCTCGGTCCTCGGGATGTATTTCCACTTGCCAGTAACCACTCTTCAAATCCAATGTGGAAAACCATTGCGCTCCGGAAAGGGTATCCAACGTGTCATCAATCCTTGGTAATGGATAGCTATCTTTTCTCGTCACGTTATTTAGTTGGCGGTAGTCTACGCAGAATCGGGTGCTGCCATCCTTTTTCCTAACCAGAACAACCGGTGATGTCCAAGGCCTGTTAGATTCCTCTATTATGCCTTGTTTCTTCATGGAGTTCATCATGTCTGCAACTTCTGGTTGTTTGGCTAATGGCAATCTTCGTGGTGTCTGTCGAATGGGCCTGGAATCTCCTGTATTGATCCGATGCTGGACAAGATTTGTTTTACCATAGTCATCATCATTCATTGCAAATAATTCCGAAAATTCATCGATCACCTCTTTGGCATCGTTGTGTTGTTGTTCACTTAAGGCACTGGACGAAAGAAGTTTCTGAACCTGTTGGGTAGAAGCTGGTATAGGTTTTGTCTCCCTGATATTACTACCATTATCCAAATTGACGATTTGGTAAACGGGTTCACAATTTCCAATTATAGCACCTTCTTTTAGTTGTACCCCATTTTCGGATGTGTTAAGCACTCTGACTGGTATTAATGTTTCACCTTCTGCCTTCACTAAATTCTTCCCCACAATGATGCTCGATGTGACTTTTGTGGGGTTAGGCTCCACCAGATAGAATCTGCAGGTCCCGATGTCATCGGTAAGCTTTGTCCATATTAGATTCTCGGAGCATGGCGAAAGAGTTATATTTTCGCAGACCATCGTCCTTACTTTCACAGGATGATCTGCTCCTTCTCCTAGTTTCATAGGAATTTCTATGTTCCCATATTTGAGAGTCCGCTCTCCAACATCCAGATTTGTTTTGTATGTGGTCATGAAAAGTATTCCAAGAATGCATTCATCCATTATGTCTGAAACCAGGAAAGTGTGAGGAAATAGTAGTTCGCCTAGTTGAACATCTAAAGTTATTTCTCCAAACACCCGTGCTGCTGCTCCAGTTGCTGTTCTTAGTAGATATTTGGTGGTATTATGAAGGCATTTGTTCTTAACAAGATCTGTTCTAATAATTGATCTTGCAGCTCCAGTATCGATAGTGACTGCGCAGTCATTTTTTCCTACACTTCCATATATAACAAGACTGCTATTATTCCTCTGCAACTGGCCTACTTGAATGATGACTTCGGGGCTGCCGATTCCACCAACCAAATTCTGCCCCACAAAGTTGGTTTTTACTAGTTTTCCGACTGCTCAACAGGAGAGCTGATGCGACTAGTCGCGGCTTGATATCTAGTCTCTCCACGAATAGCTTGTTCCCTGGCTCGACATCTTTGGCATTCTTCTTTCCCTTCTTCAGGTGCTTCCACTCGTCGACGTTTTCTGCAGTCTCTTTGAAGGTGCCCTGATCTATTACAAGTCCAGCATCGAAGGACACCACGTGAGGGCGGGCTCTGAGATGATTGCACTCTGTTACAAGTACATTCTTCCACTGAAATTTCTCTTACTCGTACTGCACTCCGTGAAGCTTGTCTGGAGGATTCATACGCTAATGCATAGGCTAGTGCTTCTGCTGTTGATTTCTTTCCTGCTAGCCTTAACGCTTGTTGTAAATTTTGATCTGCAATAGCGTTCACAAATGCCTCCGTCGCCACTTCATTGAGAAAATCCGCATTCACGCTGGAGTATGAAAGATGAGCTAATCTTTCTACATCTGCCTGCAGTTGTTGTAGTGATTCGCCATGTTTTTGAATCCTGTTGCGTAACTGTAGGCGATATACTTGCTGCATGTGTTCATCTCCGTAACGTAATTCTATCGCCTGTACTAATGAAGTGTATTCACGTTGCTTTTCAATCGGTACCGTTTGTAAGAGCTCTGACGCAGGAGCTCGAAGTGCTAACACCAGAGCTATAGCTTTGTCTTCATCATTCCATCCATTTACCTCTGAAGCTGCCTCGAATTGTCTCTTGAAGATATGACAGGAATTTTGTCCATCAAATATTGGGGGTTTCATTCTATCTGTGCTGGATATTTCAGCTGCTACGTTTAGAGGCTGACGATGCTTTATTCTTTCTAGATCTGCTTTAAAACTGTCAAGCTGCTCGGTGACTTTTTGTTGAGCTTCCGCCACTTCCTGCTCGATTCCTTCAATTTTTAAATTTTGTTCGTCTAACGAGTTTTTCAGGAAAGTCTTCTGTTCCTCTAAACGAGTTTCTAGACAATTCTCCAGAGAACTCTTTTGTTCGTCCAAGCGGGTTTCCATAGATTTCTTCTGCTCATCTAACCGAGATTCCAAAGAATTCTTTTGTTCTTCAAAAGCATCTTTTTGCTCGTCCAGACGGGTTTCCATAGATTTCTTTTGCTCATCTAAACGTGATTCCAGAGAATTCTTTTGCTCCTCGAGAGAATTCTTTTGTTCCTCGAGAGAATTCTTTTGTTCCTCAAAAGCATTCTTTTGTTCATCAAAACGGGCTTCCATTTTGCTCATTAAAGTACTCAAAAGCTGTTCCATTTTCATCGTAGGCTCTTCTTCAACTTCGGTTTCTTCCAAGTTCTCTTCGAAAACAAATGTTTCAGGATTCTTTCCTTCCTCTATCAAAGCTTGTCTGAGTCGCTCGACTAGAACTTTCTTTGCACCTGTCGTTAGTAATGACCGGTTCCCTAACTCCACTTTCAAATCCTGCGTTCGAAGCTCCTCGAATTTTCGCCCCATTACTTTAGTAATTCACTTTAAGTTGAATATAAATTATTTTCCAGAACTTTCAAAATTTAACACAATTTCACAAAATTAATCAGAGTTTGAATTTTTAAAGTCAATTGCCACCACTTTATTTCGCGAATTTATTTCACTTCTGACACCAGTTGTTGCGAGCGTGGCTCTTGGTTCGTTATTTAAAACACAATATTAAATATTTAATATACAAGTTCTTTATTTAACTCTAATCTTAACAATTCACAAACTTTCAATTAATCAACTACACTTTAATTATCGCCTAATACTGTACTTTCAATTATCGCAATCTAATTACAACACTTCCGAACGTTATTACTTTCGCTTGTTAACACTGCAACGTCTAAGACAAGACTCTTATTCTGGCTATGACAACTGTTATATTTATACCCTAGAAACTCTCCAGATTATTCTCGAGTGTTCTATTTTCCAGAAGCTTCTTGACTGTTCTATTCATTCTATCCCTGAACCTTCCTGTAGATACCATAATCAATTCTCCGAACCTAAAGTCGTTTACTTCTCCATTGCCAGTAGATGTCACCAGTTGTCTCTTTCTATTGCACGTAACAATATAGTACTTAGGTACTTGAGCTTGAACTTCTGATCTCATATTATATTGAAAAGACGTTTTGTTACTCATAATTATTTTTATATTTGTTGTTTGTTTTTGCTAAACGCAATAGTTTGCTGTGAATACTAACATATTTGTAATAAAATAAAAGTCTGAGCTTAGCTTAAAACTGTTTTATTTTTCTTTGTCCGATATTAGGTAACATTATGGCCGGAGTTAGGACTTTGTTGGCCGACTATGTGATAAAAGTGTACTTTTTGAAACTTATTGATAGAAAAAGCTGCATCTGTGGGTAATTAAGCAATTGGTAACAAAGCGGTGCATTAAAGAAAACCCTTAAGCCAGAAGTTTTTCTGGAAACGGCTTAATTACCCTATCATAAAACGGGCGGCAGGGAAGCAGTATCTGCTGCCTGAAGTTCGGAGCAATATTCCCCATCCCTTCAATAGGAATCAATTCTTGAGTTCAGTTCAGTGTCAGGCGGAAATTGTTGCACTACTTAATAATATCGATAATTTTGAGCAATTAATTAGTAGTGTGAGTTTAATTTATTCGCTCCATATCGAGAGATTTTAAAAGGTGGGATGTAGCTCGTAGTATTAATATAATATATAATGTAGTTATAGTAAAATTATTTGTTGTTATATGACCCATTTATAACAACAGATAATTCTACTATATACTGTGTGATCTATGTATGATTAAATGGGGAAATAGTTGGGGTCAATGTCCATCCGACCCAAGCCACGGCAATTGGCAGCGGTTGGAAAGGCCACCAACAATATGAGGATATCCAAGCACATCTTGGAGAGATTGGCGAGAATCTGAGCCTCAATCATATTTTAGTCCGTGCTCGTCCGGTTATCAGTATTAGGTGTGCTTGTGAAGCTGACTGGGGTAGGTAGGATCGTCATTGAGTCGTTGTACTCTCAAATACTTTTCTTTGTCTCTCAGGCGACCCATGAAATATATTCAGCACCATGAATCGGACTGTTTTTTTCGACTTAAAATATATGTTAATAAAAATTAACTTTTTAATTTCAAACTGATTTTGTTTTTTATCTTAACATTATATTTTTTATTAAAAATGTGGGTGTAAATTAGTAGTATTGTTATGCTAAACATTTATGTTAAATGCTTTCAATTCTCAGTACAAAATTTTTTCATAGCAACAGGTTTAGGACAGGCATTTTACCTAAAAGTTTTAGCTTTGCATTTTTGGGCGACTATTGGAGCTTTCACCCTACTACATTTACATTAATTATTTATTTATTTATATAATTTTTTATTTCTTTTTACCATTGTGATGTTTTTTTACATAACTACATATACTATATGTATACACATATATGTGGGATTCTGCGTCAGAAATCTAAAAAAAAAGATAAAACAAAGTTTCAATAAATTGTAAGAATTTCATGCAGCTGCATAAAATCGCAAAAATTGAGAACAATAAATGCTGAGCTGGATCTGAAGTCATCCGATAATTACTGACCAGTTGCAGTCGACTCGTTAAGCCGTTGAATCATTAGTTTTCAGTGGGCAGTCGAATTGTTAAGCCGTAAAAGTTAAGCAGTAGAAGTGGTACATTATTGCCGGTTTCCAGTTCATTTATTCTAATTACCTGTTAATAAGCCGTGTTTTGTTAAGCCGCGTATCAGCTGTGTATAAAGATCGTGCGTTAGTTAAAGACTAGACTTATATTTTTTGTATTTTATTCTAATTATATTTACCTTGAATTACCTAAAAGGACATTACATCTTAGTAATAGTGAAACAAAAAAACTTTGCGTTTATAACTGAATTTACGTAAATAAATAGTGCTATTAATTAAAATAACCAATTTTCCGTCTTTTAATTTACTTACGAACCCCACATATATATATTTAGCAATAGATTGTTAGATATTATTTATCTCTTAAATTGTATAGTAGTATTTTGTTTAGATGGAGATGGATATAGGACGATAAAAATTAGGAAAGGAGAGGTTACTGTGTCCGTTTGTCATTGTCCGTAAATTAAACGTTTTCCGGCTTTTCTCATTCTGGTGGAGTTATTTTGAATTCCAGTTTTCTTGGTACTGGTCTAGGCATGTCTTTCAGTTCATGTTTGAGAGTTATATCTTTAGATTCATGGACTTTTGTTTTGTATTTAATATACAGGTAAACACAGACAATTGAGATGACTAACGAAATTTTCAGATATGATGCATAGTGATGAGTATGATGATTATTTATAGGATTGAGAGGAATTAGTTCGTGATTTTTCTGGAAGCGAATGGATTCTAGAAGTTTCTCTAGATCAGTGGTTCCCAACCTGGAGGCAATCGCCCGCAAGTGGGCGATTAGGGTTATCAGGGGGGCAATAAATAAATGGTGGGCGATTTGGGGGCGATTGCCCGCAAGTGGGCGATTAGGGTTATTAGGGGGGGGGGCAATAAATAAGTGGTGGGCGATTTGGGGGCGATGAGTATTCAAAGGGGGGATAGCACTGTACAGTAGAAGTTGCCGTTTAGCACGAGTCACTGGCTATTCTCAGTCGACGAATTCGCTACACTCACCCCTCTCCACAGTCCCCACTAGTTTTTGCGCAGCGCGGCTGACTGGTGACTAAGCCCCCAAACAAGCAACCGATTTTGACAAAAGTCCTCTCGCTTCTTACGAGGTGTCTTTATTGATCGCTAAATGTGGTAAGCCTCATACAGTTGGTGAAATTCTTGTTTTACCGGCTACCATGCTAGACGACGAGGGCGCTAGTAATAAGATAAGTCAATCGGTTCCTTTGCGCAACAATATTGTTTCCAGCCGAAACTCACCAATTGCAAGATTTATTTCGAGGGAAAACAGCGCTCCTGTCATGTCAGGTATTCATGCTGGGTTTCTAGCCCATCTTAAGAAAGAAGTGCCAGAGCTCATCACTATTAACTGTGTTATTCATTGTCAACACGTAGCTACGAAAAAATTGAGTGGTATCCTGCATGAAACCCTACAACTGGTGTCAACAAGATCAAAGCCAATTCCGTCTGTTCCGATAACCTTGCCATGAAAATGATGAGAAATTCGAACGCTTGCTTCTACTTACGGCCGTGAGGTGGCTTTCCAAAGGAAACTGTTTGCGCCGTTTCTTCGAATTATTTGACATGCTTACCGAGTTTCTCGACACGTCTGATCCTGTTTTAAGTGAGAATTTGAAGCAACGCAAGTTAGAACTTGCGTACCATACAGATATTTTACAAAAAATTGAACGAAATCAATATAAGGCTTCAAAGAAACAAGATGAACTTTATCAAGGCTAAAGGAATTATTTCATTATTCGTCGTCAAGTTTGATATTCACAAGGTGAATATTGGTTGTAAAGAGCTGATTCATAATTTTTACTGATCACCTTTGACCAGTTTAAAATTGACATGGAAACAAGATTTGAATATTTGCCCAAGTTACAAGTTCCGGATTAGATTATTTCACTCCTTCGTACTTAAAAAAAAAGTATGTAAAAAATGTACATTTTAAACTTTTTTCTATTGTATTTAAGAGTAACCGAATAAAACTGGTTTGGTTGCTTCTATATAAGGTAATAAAATTGATTAAAATAATAAAACTGCTTTATTATTTACATTTTACTTCAAATTAAAATTGGGCATACAATGAAAATGAAAAGGGGGCGATAGGTGTTAGTCAACCTCCAGAATGGGGAAATGGTCCACAAAAGGTTGGGAATCACTGCTTTAGATCCAAGTTGTTTTTAACATATAAGGAATTTGGTTTCATGTGGGTATTCATTAGAAGAGACATCATTATACTGGAAATGTTTATTTTTGGGATGAAGTGGAAGTTAAATTTGGAAACTTTTACACTATGTCCGTGCAGGATGAATTTCTTCCTTCACAAATTATATCTATTATTATAATATTCTTTTAGAGAGAAAAACCAAGCGTTTTATTGCGATAATTGCATCCAATAGTAATTCTGTTTTAAGGTTAGAATTTCACATTTGTCGGCAGATTTTTCAGATTTATCTCACATTAATTTACTTTTGAATTTGAGTTTAGGATAGAACAAGATATCTTGCAGTAGAAATGTAGTATATGGTCCAACGTTGCGCAATTGTGGATATCCTGAAGAGTTAATTCAATATGGTGTTCACGATTGTAGTCTATTAATATATATTCTTCTGATGGTTTTATGTATGTATGAATGATTCCTTAAGGAATGTAGGTAATGGCATGCGGCTTTAAATATTTGGTATATGTAGTTCTTTAAACGGAATGGGGATTCTGAGCTCTATAATAATTTTATTATGGAATATATTTGTAAATTTGTCCATGTAATTATATTTTATATGGGAAGCATCATTGAGTCTGGAAATTCCTGCCTGATGTTCAATAAACGTTCTATTATTTTATTAGGATGAAATTGCCATCCCTTGAATCAATTAAGAGATCTGTAATTTCTGTTTAGGTATCTGAATGCCATTAACGAGACTAGTGAAATGAGAGATTCCAGTTCAATGGATATTTTGTTGTCCAATGTTTTGTTTTCCATTAATGATGTAGCTATTTGTATTGAAATTAGTTTTTTATGCATAATGAAGAATTCCTTGTCAATTGCGGCTTTGGTTTTGTTAAATATCTGACGTGTTGCTTCGAATGTCGCTGTTTGACTTTTCATTGGTGATAGGAGGGAGTTTTGGTTTAAGGTGAGATTACGAATCTGTTCATCATACAATTTGGCATCATCTTCATTTAATGTGCCAAAAAGGGCTTTGAAAATGGAACCTATAGCAAGTGATCTTTGTTTTTTACTTTGGGTCATCAGTAAAGTGTTCTTATATTTTATGTATGCTAATATAACATAAGATTGATTTGTAGGAACGTACCATTACAAGTGTGGGCCATCGCTGAATTGCTACCAAGCCTCTGACAAGTTGCTGTTATTTGCGTGTAGATGAACTGGATATTGCTGAATTGAGATTTGAAATTTTCCAGGTCGTAGTAGGTTACTATATTCCACTTATTCGTGCTCTGCCAATTTCTTCGAAATAAATGCCTATGTTAGCATTTAGGTGATTCATCTCTAATCCTGAGCCGTGGATGAAAGGGATGGAAACCTGGGAGATGATACTGTATTATTAGCTTGGAATGAATAAGATGTAGTTGAAGATATTGCTCTAAGAAAGGTTTTAAGTCATTGTTGTGGACTCTTTTATTTTTATTATTGATTCTGATGATGGAATTTTCGAATTAATCTCCATGATCTCATATGGAAAACGCTGAAATCTTATAATTTCTTACTCTGCTTCTTAGTAAGACTGTCTCCAATATTGAATGATTTTTGGACTGATTTGTTATCGTATTGAAGTTTGGATTTTTCTTTATTGGCCATAGCTATGTCTTTAGCTATTTTGAACTCTGGATACCTGGCGACTTCCAGTTTTAATTTAGCTTTCCCGTGGTAATACGAATCTCTGCCACGAGCGACTTCTTTTCTTCGCATCTCGTGGGAACAAGATAGATAATTCAAAGTCATTTAAAGGTACCCAAAAGAGATAGTGGAAGCCTCAGTGGAGACTGGCGCTATCGAGAGGGAGCTTGCCGAGCTTGAATTTAGGTCTCAGGAATATGAGTCGATGTCGACTGCTACGGAGGAGCGTTTGCTTGCCGAGCCTGAGACTAAGGTCAAGCCAGAAAATAAAAGAAGGAAGAGGGTAAAGGGAACGACCGAGGGCTTGTTTGTTTCAAAGCGGAAAGCACATGCTTCGAGTGCTGTCGGGAAAAGTACCGGTATCCATGACGGAGAAAGGGGAATAGTCTGAGCTGGGCCAAGCAGGTCATAGTAGACGACGCAACTACTCGGCCGAAGAAGAAGGAAACTCTCTTGGGATGCCACTCCGCTGAGAAGGCTCCCAGGGGCAAGGGACCTTCCACCAGGGCAAGGCAAAAGTCCTCCTCAAAAACTGTCATCGCAGGCCCCAATAAAGGAGGTGGCGGCGTGAAGGGCAGCGGGATGGACACGGAGCTGAAGAGGGTTGGATCGACGGAGCAGGAGGGCCATGAAGCCAAAAGGCTGAAGCCGGGCTCCAGTAGATCTTCCGGGCAAGCAGAAAGAAGTCGAGACCGGGGCCAAGTAAGGGCCTGGAGAATGACAAGAGGCCGCTTAGTGAGGTGGTGTCAGATAGCCTAAAACTAGTACTGATTGATAAAAGCAATCAGTACGGGCGCTATACTGAGGAGCAATGGAAGACAGTGAAGAGATTCTTATCAAACGCTGTCATCCGGTATGTGCTCAGAAATCCCTCACTAAGTACGCCTACTTTCAACAAATCCTGGTGGAGACACGGAGTCAGGGTCTTGGATTGTAGAGACAAGGCCACACACGATTTTGCTATTAAAGCAATCTCAGAGTTGGAATTGCCGTGGGAAGGAGCCCAGATAGCGCTCGTACCGCTGCAGGACATTCCTGAGAGGCCAAAAGGTCGTGTGGTGATTCCCAACGTGGAGATTGACAAGAGAAATCTGCTGAAGGTCCTACAGGCACAAAATCCTGAAGTCCCGATGGGGGAGTGGGAGATTGTGGCTGTAGAGGAAGCTAGAGATGATGGCAGGGGCTTCGTGGTATTGGTGGACGGAGACTCGGTGCCCATCATCAAGAAAAGGCAGGGGAAGCTCCATTTCGCCGTGGGAGAAGTTTTTCTCAGCCTTTTCAGGAGGAACAAAATCTGCGAAGAGAAGGGCGCAGCTACTGTGGATGAAGGTGGTGCAAATCAACCTCCATCACAGTAAGGCTGCGTCAGCCAACTTGATGCTTCTCTTAAACAAGGAGGGCATAGATGTAGTGTGATGGCCCGATATGTGGAAGATTCTTCCAACAGCCAAATGCATCACAGCGAAATAATCAGCAATTGCTAAACAATAACCTCGCATGGTATTGTTCTGCAACTGTCGGTTATTTTGCTGGTTAGCCCAACAGCTGGCTGCGATGAGCGCTTAGTGGAGCAATCGATTACGATAATAATTAACCTCGCATGGTAATTATTATGTAAGGCGATTGTTTACTACTAAGCGACTCAAGTGCTGCAACCGGTAGAACATTCGACAAGGTTGTTGTCGTTTGTTTACATCCGCGTTGTGAGCAACGGAAGTTTACTTCCGAGTATCGGACATAAAAAACAAATGACTGATCTGGCGAGTGCCGTTAAGTGTTCAGTCGCGAGTTAACTTTTGTTTAGGGAGTCAAGTTTCGGTTCGGACTACTTGTTAATTGTTAAGATAGGTCACGCTTTTGGTAAATAAAGATTTATAACGTGCCAGAAATTCGAGTCTTGTTTTATTCGAAGAAATTTTTATGCGATTAATTATTGGATTTTATTGAGTGATTGCATTGGGACACGACAGTAGCTCTAATCCAGGAGCTGTGGGTCCAAGGTTCACGGGTTGGGCCTCAGAGAGTTCAGACTATTTTATAGTCAAGAGTCAGACAAGGTAAGAACATGCATACTTGTTAGAAAAAACCTTCAGGCACTAATACTTTCTAATCTCAGTACTAAGGACCTTGTGGTCGTGGGGCTAGAGATGGGGACCAGTAAATGCTCGATGGCTTCGGCAAACATGCCGTATGAGGAGCCGTCGCTCCCTTCCGAGTAATTGAGACTGGTAATCGAGGCTGCTGAGGCGAGGAACATCAATCTCTTGCTTGGGTGTGATGCTAACGCCCATCATACCATATGATGTAGCACCGATATAAACCCGTGAGTCTTTTTTCAACTTTCTTTTAGAGACTAAGCTTTTAGTATGTAATAGAGGCAATACGAGAACTTTTAGAATGGTAAACAGGAGTGAGGTCTTAGACGTAACCCTCGCCACCTGTTCGGAGAGCTTCATGGTGCATAACTGGAGAGTGTCTGATCAGGCGTCTTTATCAGACGACGCTTGGATACTCTTTGAGGTTGCATTTTCTGTGAAGCATGTTAAAGCTTTCAGGAACGTTCGTAAGATGGATTGGGACCGTTTCTGTGGTGTAGTCAGGGACATGTTGGAAGCTTCTCCACCCGAAGGGCTAACCACGGAGGCAGCAATAGATGTTGGGGTTGATACTGTCACCGATGTGTTAAATGGGGCGTTCCGGGAAGCTTGTCCTCTTAGCAGAACCAGTGGAAAATCTAAGCCACCATGGTGGAATGCGGAGCTGGGTCAGCTTAGGGAAAATCGCGCAGAATGTTTAATGCAGCCGAGCGTAGTAGGGATCAAGCAGACTGGACCCGTTATAAGGACGGTCTACGATCTTTTAAGAAGGCCTTAAGACTAGCACAGAGATCCTCATGGAGGAACTTCTGGGAGTCAATAGAGTCTAATACAGAAGCGTCCAGGCTTCGGAGGGTACTTGCTAAGGACCATAGTACTCCATCCTTCATTAAAGGGAAGAACGGTGTCTGGACAACCACAAATGTTAACTGTTAACTGCACTTCTTAATGCCCACTTTCCTCGTAGTGGAGAGATAAGCCCGACAGTGTCGAGCTCTGCGGAATGACACCCACAATGCGGAAAGGAAGAGGTGATCAGCTCCATAGTCAGCGAAAAAGCTACGAAATGGGCGGTCGGTACATTTGACACTGAGAGCAGAGTATTTTCTAGTGTCCCTATTGAGTGGATGGGGCAAGTAGCAGGAAGGCTCAACATCTGCGCCTTCATGAGGCAAAGTGATGTAAGGGCTCCTTCAGGGCTGGATGTGGTGTCGATGGTGTTTTGATAGGTACGATGTGTTTTTGTTTATGAATCGTGACCGGTGGCAGGCTTTGGGTAAACCCCCACCCCCCCCCCCTATAACTCTCTCGCACTAGTCGAGGTGCTAGCGTACCATCCTGCACTATTGCCGACCACGGAGTGATCTGTCAGCTTATACTGGCAGTCTGGACTTCACGTCCAAGTTCATTCACTCAACTTTAATAGTTTCATAACAAATGGCGCCTAACGTGGGGCCACCTCAGTTAGGTTTCGGTGGTCTAAGTGTAGATTTCGCTGGGAACTGAGATCTATTGTGAGATGATCCTCTGGCATATGCTAGTTGTTGACTTCAGGTCTCATATCCAGTGGAATCTACATGCGGAATTAAAGTCTGACTGGTTTTGTTATCTAAAGCAATTTTTTGTAGAGTAAAGTTTGTAGTTTTGACACGTTATGCGCTTGCATAGTGTTATAGATTCATAACAAATGGCGCCCAATGTGGGGCCACTTCAGTTGTACTTCGTTTTCCAAATGTGACTGGTGCTGGGAACTGAAATTGTTGGAGATATGGACATTTGGCTGTTAGCTAATTGTCTGACTCGGTAGTTTCATATCCAGTAGAAGATACCTGCGGACATGGGTCTGACTGTGTTGAGTAATGATAAAGTTTTGAGTGAAGTAACGTTTTTCTAGTTTCAAGCTAAGTTAAAGTTCGCGAGTTTGAGATTTTGTATTTTGGTAAAGTTTTTGCAAGTTTAAGGTTCTGTAAAAAAATAATTAATTATTCAAAGTTTGCAACGCTGCGTGGAGGCCAGACGAATTCAACACATGTTTATTATCTAGCACATTTATTGTTAACTCCAGTATGAGCTTGTATTGATATTCTCTATTAACTTTGTTTAGTTGTATTTGATTCTTGTTAATTTTTGGAATTATTAGTTTTTAGCCAGTTGACTCTGGAATCTTGATCTGTCGGTAATAAATATAAGTAAAAGTCCGTGTTCTTTTCTTAATAGCCCTGGGAAATAACGTTTTTTTACATTTTGGTGCCGAAACCCGGGAAGATAAGTTCTGCGGAAATAATCGTTTACTTATTTATCGTTTAACGTGTGCAACGAACGTCTTAACGAAAAATGGAACAATCAATTAGAGCTGCGAGTCGCGGACAAGTAACGAGGGTGGTTAATGCTGTAACGGAATTTTTCGCCGCTAATCAACCGCCTAAAGATGTTGATGATTTAGATGTTTCAGCCGAAGAAGAACTTTTAGTATTAAAAGAACGGTTACGTGCTGCTGCTGAAAAACTAACGGAAGCCAACGCTGCAATAAAAGCCGATGCTAAGGCCGATCCCGTACAATTAGCTAAGGAAAGGGAACAAGAATATGACTATGATGATAAAGTGATAGCTGCTAAGGCGTGGATAGAGCATCGATTAAGCCGCTATAATTTACTGCGCAATCCACCAAATAAGTTGAATCTGGCGGAAAATGTTAAATCCGAGCCACAACATATGAAGTTGCCAAAACTCGAGCTAAGGAAGTTCGATGGGGAGATAAAAAATAGGCTGCCATTTTGGGAGCAATTTCGCTCAGCCGTGCACGCAAATAAAGCCTTAAGCGCTTCGGATAAATTTAATTACCTCCAAACGTTATTAGTTGGTAAAGCTGAAAAAACCATAGCGGGATTTACTCCAACAGAGCTCTGCTACAATGAGGCAGAGCTGCGAGTCGCACATCACATGCCTAAAAAATTTTCGTCAACAATTTCACGGGGCGACGTTGTCCTGATTTCTGAGCAATCAACGCCAAGACTCTTATGGAAAATAGCTGTAGTTGAGACGACATATCCTGGACGTGACGGTAAGGTCAGAGCCTGTGAGTTGAGACTACCAAATGGGCACAAAATTCGAAGACCGATCCAGTATCTTTATCCGCTAGAATTAAGTGGCGAGTCTTTGCCTCAAGCCGCGGGGGAGGATGTAAAAAAATAATTAATTATTCAAAGTTGGCAACGCTGCGTGGAGGCCAGACGAATTCAACACATGTTTATTATCTAGCACATTTATTGTTAACTCCAGTATGAGCTTGTATTGATATTCTCTATTAACTTTGTTTAGTTGTATTTGATTCTTGTTAATTTTTGGAATTATTAGTTTTTAGCCAGTTGACTCTGGATTCTTGATCTGTCGGTACAAAATATAAGTAAAAGTCCGTGTTCTTTTCTTAATAGCCCTGGGAAATAATGTTTTTTTACAGGTTCATGGTTTTGAGGTTTTATTGTTGATTAAAGTAACGTTTGTATAGAGTTGTTTTATCTTTAGTTCGACTTAAGGTTTGATCTTGGTGAGGCCTCAAGTCTGGAATTTTTTGTTGAATTGTTTGAATTGTTGAGATCTTTCCCGCTGGCCTGCAGCCATGGAAATGGTAGGTGGCCTCACGGAAATTTTTTTGATGTTTCTCACGGAGGCATGTCTCTGCTGGCCGTTCGGCTGGACAGAGTCGTGAGTCTGTGAGATGACTTTTTTGCTTGAGCTAACTAGTTGACCAGACTCATTGCTTTGCCAATATGGAAGGTTAGTTGGACATTGCAGTCGACGAGGGGGAAGGAATGATTTTTTGGGGGACGAAAGTGGTGCTAGGGACCTTCAGAGATCGGGAGCTGGCATTCCGCCAACTGACTGGCTTGGGAATCTCTGGTATCGTTCTCGGTTTTTGATATTTTCAACTCGACTTATCTGAGATTCCGTTGAGAACTCAATTTTTCATGCACACATCCACATCACTTGCCTGTTACTGCTTAGTTTTGATCTGAATGTTTGAGAGAGTGGACCTGGGAGACCTTCGTCTTAGATAGTGAGCTCTTGGAGGAGGGGGAGAGAAGATTTTTTTTTATTTCTTATTGTTCTGATTTTTCTGATTTTTTTCGCTTGCGATATTTGAGGTTAGCTCGGGAGAGTTACCCGAGTTTCTCTTGATTTTTGAATATTGAGTCTAGCATGTGGATCTTCGTCGATTTTTTTAGAATTTTTTTAGATGGAGTGAGTTCAGCTCACGCGGAATTAGTATGAAATTTTTTCTGATTGTGAGAATCAAGTTTATAGCATATTGAATTGTTAGGACTGTAAATCCCAGTTTGGCATCGAATAATTTTGATATTTTTTAAAATTTCTGTTATAGAGTGGACGGCTCTATGGATTAGATTCCGTATGAAGTTTTTTTGTATACCCGTAGTTTAGCAGGCAGCAACATTGAAGTTGCACAGCCCTGTCTAGTTTTAACGTTAGCCTTCCGATGAGGATGTTATTTTGAGTTTTTAAATAAGAGTTTTTGGACCTTTGCCTAGACATACTTGTCTTCGTCTCTGACTACGACAAGCTTCTGCATAAACGGCAGAGTTACGCGGATTTGACTAATTGTACTATACGACCAATTTTGCTACCTTCTGAAGACTGATACATCGATAGTGGCTACCATGCGAACGCCACCTCCAGTAACGGATATTCCAACACAGTTGCCCGAACAGTGCACCATCTGTCAGGATGGAGGCTGGTCAGTCAATCACCTCAATCAGGCAGTTCCAGCTGTACCAAATCCTCAAGTAGATATTACTCGACCACCACTACCTATTGTTGAGCCTCGAGTACAGCAAAGACCCGTATTAGCATTGCCCAGACCAGCAAATGTCGAAGATCCTACGGCAGGCAACCGACGAAGACCCGACAATTCATGGCCCCTCATCCCTCAGACACAAGCATACCAGAATGATAGACCTCACCGTAATTCATGATCACGACGATCAGGTAGTCCCATACGGAAATGGAACATTTCGTATAGTGGAGACAGTTCCAAACTTTCAGTAGATGACTTTGTCTTCCGAGTTGAAGTACCCGCCTACTCCGCTCTCGAAGGAGAATAGGATCTCCTTGTTAGAAATATGAGCACACTGCTCGCAGGTTCGACCATAAAATGGTATTAGTCAATGCTCCGACTGAACTCCACACCAACGTGGGAGTACATCAAGACTGCTTTTCTGTCTGAATGGGGAGTTCCCAAAGATGATTTGAAGGTACGAGTACAACTTATGTCCCGCAGATAGAAATCTGGTAAGTCCTTTGCAACTTACCATCAAAACCTAGTGCAGTTGCATGATCAGCTGCACACATCAATGGCAGATAGTGAATTTCTGGAAATAGTTCAGTCCAAATTATTGCCAGAGAAATCTAAAACAATAACTGTCTGCATCCAACCAACACTGCTGATCAGTTGCGATCACTCGTCACTCAGATTCAAGCTACGCAATTGCGGCTTGCGACGGCTAGTACCCTGAACCCCTATCGACATCATCGTGTGAGTGAAGTATCAAATTTTTATCCTGATGTACCTGTATTACCTGGATGTGACAATAGTATGATGGACCTGTCAGCTGCCACGAATAGACCAGCAGCAATTTGTTGGAATTACGATCAGCAAGGTGACTATTATCAGGATTGTTTGCAGGAAAGGCAACAAGTGTTCTGCTATGGATGCGGACGCAAGAACATCTTCAAGCCAAACTGCAGAAATTGCCTACAGAAAAACGACAGACGGGTCGGGAATCTCAATATCTTTTCTCGAACAATTGCGACGTCTCGAATAGTAACAGCCTCGACAACGCAAGTTCAATCATTGAACAGGGAAGACAGTCTGCTCTCAATCAGCGAAACAATAAACTGTCCGCTAATATCATTCAGTGATTCTGGTGATATGACAGCCCATCTGACAGTCCCAACGCTGAGAATCGCTCGTTAATAGAAGCAGAGAGCTTGATTGATATCTCTGCAGATTTTTAAGTTCCCGCTTCCATCAATAGGGAGCCCACGACACTTCTGATAGACACTCTTCTGTAAAAGAGTCCCTAATTTTTGACACGCCGATAGAACCAACAATACTTTCTTCTAGTGATGTTGCTGAGCAGAAAGTTCGGTCTCCTATTATTTCGATTTTGAAAAGGCCACCAAACTATGGTATGACGAGGGGGCGTGAGCCTGTTTTATATCCGCTGACGCCCTACCATATGCGTCTACAAAAGTACAACGCAGTGCGACACCTTATTTTTCATCAGTATCTGAACTGGTAGGAATTATTATTTATTTATCCTGATTTGGACCTTAGCAAAAGAAAGAAACGATTAACTGTTCGTTGGCGTGAATATTGTTGAAAGAAATTGGCACACATTTCAATGTCGATGCCAGAGGACATTTAACAGTATGCCGAAGTCGAGTTGCTGGGGCGAACTGTGACTGGGTTACTTGATAGTGGTGCCGCTGTAAGTATCCTAGGCCAGGGAGCTCTAGAGAAGCTGGTTGAAGCAGATTTCGAATGGAAGAAGTATCACACTAAAGTGGAGGTAGCGAATGGTGCCATGACGAATGTCCATGTCACTTTCCGTGGTAAGTCCCAAAAGGAGGGTTTTTACGTGGTTCCTGGGCTCACACAAGCACTATATCTGGAAATAGGCTTCTGGCGTCTATTTGGATTGGCTCCAGATGTTCTGGGTGTAGTTACTGAAGTGATGGCAAGTCTAGTAGCTGCCTCAGACACTGACTGCCATGTTCTTTCCGTTCGAGAAAATCAACGTCTTGAAGCCACGAAACAGCTTCCCCTGCAGATCCTCAAGCTCATAAAGGGAGTTTCCTTCCTTTGCTCTAATCCGACACTTTAAAAATTTTCGTCCTAATTTCGCACTAATCTGTTGCTGGAAATTACTCTGTATAAAGTTTCTCTTATATACCTCTTGACCAATTCTAAAACTGACAGACTTCGCTCTAAGAATATAAGCTTTTGAATCCTGTTCGAACGCATAGTTCAAGTTTTCCTGCGTTCTCGCACGAATCAATCTTAGTTTGTCTTCAGCATCCACCCTTAGAGGTTCATTTAACATCCCGAGGTTCCTAACGATGGGATAAGAGTTTGCGTGGTCAATCATCTGTTGACCGAATAGTACTTTGTAGGGCGAGAACAGAGCTCCTCAGGGAGCTATTGATATGACTCAGCTTCTCATCCCACTTAGTATGTTCGTTCTGGATGTAGGCTCCATTGTCGGAGACTATCGTCTCCGGAACTCTAAACGTGTGAAACACTCCTGTTTCAATGAATTTACATACATTAAGAGTAGATGTCTTCCTCATTGGTTGGAGATCGGAAATTTGGAGAAGTGGTCAATGACTATTAATATACAGACATTTCCATTCGTTGTTCTAGGATATGGACCTAAAAAATCTATGTACAACTTAAGCCACGGTCTTTCTGTCACACACTGAGCTCCCATAGGTGGTCTAAGTATGGTATTAGGGGCTTTAATTTCCACACATCACAGACACCTACATAATTTCTGACATCGACTGTCATTCGAGGCCAGTACAGATGTCGTCTTAAACGTTCCAGGGTTTTCTTTATTCCTCCATGCGAAGCTAGTGGCGGATCATGCGCTCTTGAAACGACGTCGTAGACAACCCCACGCGGAATCCAAAGCTTCCAAGCTTTTACTTCCTGGAATATATACGTAGCCATCCCTGACGCAGAGATCTGGTAGTTTATCAGAAGTTGATTTAGCCTTTTACCTCAACTCCTCATATTCCAACGAGTTGAAACATGGAGAACTAAGGTCAACTTCTGGGCCACGATCTTCAGCAGGTGCCAGGCTGTCACAGTGAATCCGTGACAACGCATCAGGAACAACATTCAGGCTTCTTTTCGGTGCTCGATAATGAAGTCGAAGCCTTGAAGCTTCAGATTCCACCGAGCAAGTCGACCGCTGAGGTCCTTTTGAGACATCAGCCATTTCAAGCTCAAGCACACTATATTGAACGCCATAAGTTCAATGAAGGGCCGGTAGGCTATTGACTTCTCGTGGCCATCGTCATCTAGTCGTAACAGCACTCCCCCAATACCTTGTTGGCTCGCATCACACTGGACAACGAACGGTTTGGTGAAATCTGGGCTCACTAAGAACGGAGCAGAGGTAAGTTTCTGTTTTAACAATTCCAGAGACGACTGGGTTTCAGATGTCCATTGGAACTGACTGGTATTCTTCAAAGTATCAGTTATGGAGGCCATTATATCAGTATAGTTCGGAATAAACCGAAGATACCATCCCCCTATACCCAGTAGGCATCGGACTTGCCGAACATTTTTAGGTGACAGGTGGTCTGTTTTTATTCCTCCTTTCCCAACAATGAAACCCAAATATTTTGTCTCTGTAATGCAGAACTTACTCTTCTCTACGTTGATAGTGAGGCCAGCTTTACTCAAAGAATCCGCTACACGGGATAGTAAAATGAGATGAGAGTCAAAGTCTGCTAACAGTATTAATAGATCGTCTAAGTAGACGTGAAGATTCTCACGAAGATCGAATGGAATGACGTTATCCATGAGGCGGCACATAGTTTGTGGAGCATTGCAGAGGCCGAATGGCATCACGGTGTACTGATAAAAAGGATGACCAGGTACTGTGAACGCGGTCTTCTCTCTGGAATCAGCGTCTAGTGGGATCTGCCAAAAACCATCCTTCAGGTCCAGACTTATAATGTAATTTGCCTGCGGCAGCGGATGTTGTACCTCTGATCGTTCGTGCTTCCCGATTAAAAGTGGAGAAGCGATCGGATATGGAATTCGTACCAATGTCTAAATTAAGTTCTCAGAGTTTTCCAATTCATTCAGAATTTATTTCCTCACTGCGTTTTCTGTAGATTATTATTCCTTTTTTCGTTATTCTTTAAATTGAATTCAAAAATACTTTTCGTTTTAACTTTACTAAATAATTTTTAGTCAGGTTCATCAAAATTATTCCTAATTTAAATTCACAAATGTTTTCGTTTAAATCTTACTCAAATTTCCGGAGATGAAACTTTTCGCGGTGGGTGTTGAAAGAACTCCTCAAGGTTTGGGCAAATTCCACCCAGGTACCCACGATTACTTCAGAAAGCTTTTTTGTTATTGCTATTGCTTTCTCACGACGTTGAAAAATCGTACCTACATGAGAAAATGCAGAAAGTTTTGATGCAAGCTATATGCATCAATGAAAAACTGTAATCCGATATGCACTTGTGCACCCGCCTTGAAATGTTAATTTTAAGAGGGCTCGAATAATTGTGTGTAAATAATGTACGTATGTAGAATGTGTTATGGTCGTAGCGTATTGCATATAGCAATATGCTACAAGAATTACTGAACCGTGTAGGCTGGCTGCGTCAAGCATAACAAAAAATGAACGCACCCTGACCGAAAGAAATGCATTTCCTCAAGCTGCAGATGACAGGCTGGGGATGACAAAGAAGAAGAAGAATCAATCTGTCTTACTTCTCGAGTAAAAGTCGCGCGTGAATGAAATCAGCAAACATCATTAAAAATCCTCAATAACATCTGGCCCAAAAAGGAATTTCAAAAGGGGGCTGGACAGAGAGAAAAGAAAATTTTGCTGAGCTCTTTGAAAGGGAAGAACTTTTTGTTGCTCCATAGATAAGTTGGCCGGATTGTTTTAATTCTGGCGTTTTTGTCTTCCGTCCAATTTCGAGACATATACAATTTACCAAAATTCGCTGCTGAGCAAGGAAGTTTTGATGCAGGCGACCAAGGGCTTTGAAATCAATATTTCTCGGACTGGTCGCACCAAGATACATTCCAACAGTTCGTGATCGGTACTAAAAGTATTCGGTGGCATCCACCTTTGCCAGCATTTAATACAGTCATAGTGGCGGAATACTTGAAATATGGTATAAACTCAATACTTTTTCAAAGGGGAATATATCCGCCTGAGAGTTTTGTGAACACGCAGCAATATGGATTAGCAATTGTCAAAATTCCAACAATCGTTTTCATTAGAGTTGTGCTCCAAAATGTCAACAAAATCCAACACAAAAGGGATAAATGGCCATTAAATTTTACTACAAGGAAAAATGCTGATATTCCTTCACCGCCAGATTATAATCCTTCAGTTGCACATAGTAGATACAGTCGTCAACTATAAAATGAATTTGTAAATTGCTTTAAATTCTAATTTTTATTATGATTACGTTCCGCACTTTCTTATTTAATCTCGTTCAAGATATATGTGTAGATACAAGTGCCGCTGGGCAATATTATTTCAACTCATCGAATTAGTTTGTGATAGAGTGTTATGGTAGTAAAGTTGAGAGTGATGTACTTCGGACGTTAAGTCCACACTGCCAGCATGTGCTGACAGATCACCCGATAACAGCGTTGTATACAGGGCGGCATGCTAGTCCACCTCGACTATTGGCGGAGAGTGTGGGGGGGTTCCACAAAACAACCTGCCGCTGCTACCAACCATATACAAAAAGAAATATCGTGCCTTCAATAAACGAACAGCCAGCACACACTCGGTCCTGAAGGGACCCTTACGTCACTTACCTGTATCTAGGGGTGGAAGGTGTAGGTGTTCTATCTTCCTTTGCCAGCCCCATCCTCCCGTTTGACTTTGGGGGCACTATTTTCCCAAGTCCCTTTGTTGACCTGTAAAAGAGAAGCAGAAAGACTAGGCACGCCTAGACGACCTTCATCTTACGCGAGAGAGGGCTCCGGGATGTGAAGGAACAGCTTCCGATTCATGTTATTGACTTCAGTTATACATACATTTTTTCTCTTTTTAATCTTGACAGGTTGCGTAGAAGGTGGACAATCTTAACCTATTATACAATGTCGGTTGGTCTTATATCTGATAATACTGTCATGGCTAGGTCGCATCTAATAAGCGAGGTTAACGAAATCTCGTCGATACTCATTTGACAAAAAAAAACTCTGAATTAATTCTAGTATATACTTACTCAGATACTAAAAGCATCTCTACTTGATACGGACACAGTAAGCCTAAGGGGAATACTACTCCAAAAATGTATTATTTCTTTATATTTTAGATAACACTCGCGAAAATACCATCATATGTACCTTTGGAATAGATAAAAATATGACAGAGAAGTATTTCTTATGTACGTCGTTGGATTAATTTAAATGTGTCTGATTCGATGACACAAGCTTTTTATTATCTTATGGTTTCTAATTTCTCGCAAAATTTTGCAAGTATATTCCAACTAAATTAAGTATGCTAGCAAAAAAAAACGATTTTCTCATTGAAATATTTACGCAACAGTAACGTTAAAAATCAAAATTATTTCAGCTCAATCCAATCAATTTGGAAGAATCTTGATGAATAGACAAATATACCGTGTGCTTTAAACATTAGAACTCATTTACTCACCCGTTATCCTTTCCTCCAGAAGGCCTTCGAAAGCTGGATGCGGGATCTCTGAAAATAGGTGTTAAAAGTCTCCCCTTTAGACTACTTTACAAATATATGATATAATCTGGGTGAATTGTCCCCACCTAGGGAGAATATATGCTGGATAGTAAACTTCGTTTCCTCAGCTGAGCCTATCGATGCTCTACAATTGCAAAGGCTAACCTACTAGTGAGATAACACACCTATCCTACCTAATGAAGTATTTATTCGCTAACAGACTTAAAAAAATTTATGGGTCTGCTTTTGGTTTCCAATCTTGAAGCTAATGTCAATTTCACACTTTACAGAAATCATACAGTCATGAAGTCTGTAAGTAGGTATGCGTACTTAAAACCTGTAGCTCATTACAATACCCTTACTTTTCAAAATGCTATGCACAACATCCAAGGCAAAATGTTTCTTTCATACAAAAATTCCTATCAATCAATAGATAAATGCGATCTAATGAACACCGTCGTAATTAGACACAAATATGACAATTCATAATTATAACAAAAATATTCGATCAATTCAGAGCACGTAAGAGTGACTTTTTACTCTATTATTCAACTTAAAAAAGATAAAAAAACGTATCCTCATTTACTTTAACAATTACGTCTTGAGTTATGTAGGTACTTCCCTTTTCTTTTATAACTAGCATGAGCTACGCATAGTATGACATAGTGGTTTGGTAGTTCGTAAGCGCATTTCATCACTTATTATTTGTTTGTTTTTTTTTTAACTTAATCCCTAGAACTATTTACTTTCTTTTATGAATAAACTTACACTTAGTAACTATTTTGTGAGTATATGCTCCTGTATTGAATGTTCTACGTATTTATCTCTAAGTTTTGGTAAGCTGCTTATGTATATAGAAGAAATTTTATAAAACAATCGCCCCAGAGGCATCTATTCAGGAGCCTTTTAAACAGGCACTTTCTACATCAAAGTCCAATTCTATCAGGTTAGTTTCTTCAGTGCCATTTCGTGATCCTACAGCACAAATAAGTTTTGTATCAATAGCTCTCACTCTCCAAACAACTCCACCAGAGCCTCCTGACTCTCTAGTTACTAAAGTGCGTATAAAGTCACCCATTTTAGTGTCCCGCAGCTTCACAGTACCGTCATCTGAGCTTGTAATCACCGAACGTGAATTGAATTGCAAACAGGTAACAGCTGACTGGAGCTTATTTGGCCCCGGCAAAGTCCGTAGACCTGTCCAGTGGAAATCTCACAAACCTTACTCAATACTCAGACGCTCTGAAAATGTCTGTTTCACTATAACTTGGAGGAACTTTCCGCTGCTCTATACTTCGGTTTTTTTTATGATAGCCTGGCTCACATGCGCCTCGTTATGAAGTCTTTCTACCACCTCTTGATGTGCACTTTGTCTTTCCTTAATTTTTCAACAAAAATAATTTTTGTGAGTTATGTGGGCAGTAAAATTTTATTGCAATTTACCTTAATTTTTCCAATTTTGGTCTCGATGATCACAAAAATTTCAGACTCTATTTCTTCTCTGACTTTCCGACAGTAACTTTTTATTCTTACACGTAGACAGATCGATACTCTTCTTCTTTATCTCGCTTATAGAAAACTATCAAACTGAAGGCCCTAACTCCAGTTGCTTCTGCATCTATTATATATTATTATCATATATTAAATAAAGAGCATAGCGACGGAATAAGCACTATCCCCGCTATGTAGATTCCGACATCGAGCTGGCAACAAAAATAGATCAGGGGCCAACATAAAAGGAATCATCAGCACGGCGGCAATTGTGCAAACATATTCTGGAAACGTTTGAGAACGCTATTCCAAATCTACGAATCACTTCATTCTAGAATCAACTGCTGGTGATAAAATAAGTGTTTGTTCCAATTTGAAGGTTGATAATTCGTGTACCATATTGTCGCCTCAGAGGCGGAATTCGCTGCTTCTGATAAAATCACTTTGGTATGAGAAAACGAATAGTGGAAATTCTACAAAGCACCTTGCGTGTCAACACGTGAAGTTTGGGAAAAAGCGTTGGAAAAGAATACAGTGATTAACTGGATCCAATTACAAATGCTACGGATGCGTACACGTGAACAGAAAAAGTCTCAACCAACTTCCATACATTCGGGCAGACTTGGTAGGGGTGCATATTGTTAGCATCGAATTCGTGTGAAAAAGTACCAGTATCCCACACGCAGTGTCCCTCAACTCAAATCTAACCAAAATGAATAGGCTAAAAGTAGGATAGTTTTGTCAATGAAGAATGTATTTTTGAGTAATAAGTGTATATCTCGCCAAGTCAGATGTTCAAACGATCGCTAGAAATTTCATTAACACTTTCTATTAACAGTGGTACATCGAATCATCCCGGAGGCCTCTGCGGTGGATTGCCCAGCACGAAAGTAAGCAGTAAGTTATTGTCTTTTTAAATTATAAATATCTATATTGCTTTCAAAAAAAAAAAAAAAGAAAAAAAATATAATACGTGCAGGGCCTTAAAGAGAAGGCTAACAGAAAAAGATTTTTCAAATTTTTTTTATAAGATAAACTTGCAAGATTATGATTCTTATTCATACTGATACTCGTGGATTTTTTTAATGAAATGAAGACAAATTTATCCGCGATACGATAAAACGGTGACTTGGCAGTACATTATAGTAGAATAACTAGGAAATAACTTTAGTTTTAAACTAAAATAATCATGAAATATCCATAATGTACATATATAGACATACTGATGCGAAATTATGCAAATTAGAGTACATGTGTAACAACAGTGAGATTTTTGCAACTATAATCAGGCTGTGAAGAGACCGATTAATTCTTGTGAATTTGGTTAGACCATACGATGTAAAGTAAGATTTTTGTGTGAATTTAAGTCAACCTTTGTCAAGTAAGATAGGAAAGGAAAACAAAAGCAATATACCTTGATGGATAATAGACATATCGCGTGTTCCAGCATTGAATTCATTCTGACCGAAGTAGTTAGCGTATCCTCGAGGGCGATCTCTTAGCAGTAGACAGTTGGATACATCCCTACTTATATGAATAAATTGTTTCCATTATAACATAATGATGACATAAAATTTTTACATTCTCCTCTCCATCTCCCGGAGCCCTCTTCGATTTAATGGTTGAGTGAAAGTCCGCTCCTTTACAACTCTTCTTACAGGTCTACAAGGGACTCTGAAAATATCTGCCCTCAGAGTCAGTTGGGTAGTTGGGGCATGCAGGAAGGCAAACCATCTGCGCCTTCAATGTAGATGTAGGTAGGTGACGTAAAGGTCCCTTCAGGACTGAATGTGTGCTGGCGTTTTTGGTTTAAAAGCACGAAATATTTTTTTTTGTATATGGCAGGCGGCAGCTGCAGGTTTTTTTCGTGGAACCTCCCCACACTCTCCGCCAATAGCCGAGGCGAGCTAGCGTGCCGCCCTGCAGTCAACGCTGTCCGCCGAGTGATCTGTCAGCTCATGCTGGCAGTCGGGACTTAACGTCAAGTCGTCAATCACTCAACATAGTTTCATAACACAATGCATATTTTAGACTATACTTAATATGTTTTCTCCGGCACACGCCGCTTAAGAGTGATATTTGAAGCAAGAATGATTATTGCACACATCGGATGTCGCTTTCAAGCAAATTTGTTGTTTGCAGATTAAGTGAACCTACTTTTCTTATGTAATCCATAGGAATCACTTTTGATCTATATCATGAAGTTTTCTTAATCATAATATGTAATTTTTTCAGATGTGGCTGCTCAAACCACTTTCAGGCCAGGCTAACAAGGTCATGCCATTATAACTTATCTCCAAAAATTTGGTGAAAAGTCTCTTACTGTATCCATACAAATTTCACTACTAATCTAAGTCAACATGTCATACTCTATTAGTATCATCCTACATTGATTTCATAGCTCATCAAAGCTTTACATTTAACCCACCCAAAAAGAAATTTTATTGACAATAAAAAAACAATTTTTCATAAAACCTAATACTTTTCAATACACCGAAAGTTTTCTGATACGGCTTTAATTTCCATTACTTCATATTTCTTAACATCCCAAGCAGCCGTGATCTATTTTTACATATCGAATATCATAGCAAGATCACTCTAGTTTATAAAAGATTTTTAATCCACAACTTACGTTATAGTTGTTGTTGTTGTTTTTCAGCAAAAGAGATTTTCAATTATAACTTCCACTACTCTAAGACATCATATCCTACAGATTAATATCAGTTGTTGTTGTTTTCAGCTCAAGAAATTGGGAATCTTACATAAATCGCTCAATTTGTTTACTTTACTCGGCTGCTGTTCGAATTCGTTTACTTTACTGGACTGTGCGAATTTTTTTATGCAAGGAATCAAATTAGAAGCATTGCACCTGAAGAGTAAAATCACGCATTTACTAATTTCCATTACTTATCTAAGTGAACATATCTACCTACATTAACCCCAACCTGCTTCACCTGATCTATTTTTAGATATATGATCACATGGTATAATCTTGTTTATAAAGGACACCTACAGATTAATATCATCGGATCTTTAATCCACAACTTAGGTTATAGTTGTTGTTGTTTTTAATGTTTGTAAGCTACTAATATTAATTATACCTGAGAAGGCAAGATCGCTAATATCTCGAAACCCATAGCCTGTGTAGGATTTCTAATGAAATTTTTGTCCACCCCTAGAACGTAGACCTCCACTGACACCTTCTAAAATCTATTGGCATGAACAAAAATATTCTAGAGTTAACTTGAATTATTACTAATACTAATTACATTAATTCACTTAGGGAATTTCACAAAATTTCTTATCCACATAAATACCCTGCTGCACACACCCACCCATGGCTTAGGTAACGTTTCCTCAGTCACCGAGTAGCCCAGCCCAACATACCACAGACACTCATACTAAAGTGAATAACTAACATCAAACTCAAGCTTACAAGTATACAGCCTCCGGTATAAATTCGCATAGGGTATTTCACATCATTACTTAATACACATAAGCCGCACACATTCTAGCTAAGCCTTGGTACAGGTAACGTAGCCCAGTACAACACACCCCAGGCAATCCTAGTCATAGTATCAAATATTGCCACTAAAGCTCTCAGCCAATCTCCAGTACCCAGACACAGGAAAGGGCACTTCCAGGTCAAATTGTAGCCTCCAAGACCAGATCAAACTTAACCAGCAACCTCCACCAATAAAGCTTCCCACCCCCTCACAAATGTTTAGAGCTACGATCTCTGAGTTGAAAAAATAAGTGAACTCCAGAAACAAAATCGAAATCCTATGCTATTTCCCTATGCTGGAGAGTGCTAAAAGTAGTCTCGTATCCCCAAAGTGGTCTCGTATCCACAACATCCAAGACATAAACCAGTACAGCGAAGACACAACCGCACATTTAGTATGGACTCAAACCACCTAGCGACGGTTGCGCCATCTGCGGTGAAATCCTGGAAGCTAAAACAGTGGTCCAGAATCCCCATAGCGTAACTATTTAGAAGCACCGAGCACTGGCTCAATCTCACAATCTATTTCGAAAAGGTAAATCTGTATTTTATTGTACTTGTTATTTATTAATAATATTTACAAATTTCAGGCGGGGCGACAATGTTATTACTTTGACCTCGCCGGGCGAATTCGGATACCGAGTAATAAAGATGGATGCTTACGATTTTGGCAAAGTCTCCAATCTCTCAAAGGATCAATGGTGGAAACAGGTGACATACTAAATTCGTGACCACTTCAATTGCGGACCCGAAGGAACAAATGGTACAACGGCTTCTACAACAGGCAGCATCAGATCTACAGAAATTACAGAATACCAAAAAAGAGGTAAAGGCGATGAATTCGTTTCAACCCTCCAAAAACGACCTACATCACTGTGAGTCACATATTTTCTACTAGTGCTTGGCTTAATTCCAGATATAAATTTTTTGATATAAACTCTTTTTTAATCGGTAACTGTTTAAGAATAGTTAATAATTTTTACAATGAACAAAGTATATTTGAAATTTATCAATTTTTTCGAAGTTGTGAGTCTCAACATTTAGTTTTCAATGCTCCACACGGAAATGTGGACAATTATTATTATAACCCAAAGGAATTCGTGTCAATATTAAATAAATTGCTTAACTGTCAATTCAATAATAATAATATTGTTGCGAGCACGGCTTTTGGTTCGTTATTTAAAACACAATATTAAATATTTAATATACAAGTTCTTTATGTCACTGTAATCTTATACAATTCACAAACTTTCAATTAATCAACTCAACTTTAATTATCGCTTAATACTGTACTTTCAATTATCGCTATCTAATTACAACACTTTCGCACGTTTATTACTTTCGCTTGTTAACGCTGCAACATCTAAGACAAGACTCTTTTCTTGGCGGTGGCAACTGTTATATTTATACCCTAGAAACTCTCCAGATTAGTCTGGAGTGTTCTATTCGAGAATCCTCTTAACTATTATAAATATTCAATCTATTCTTGAACCTTCCCGAAAATTCTATCATCGATTCTCCGAACCTGAAGTTGTTTACTCTCCATTGCCAGTGGATGTCACCAGTTTGCTCTTTCTATTGCACGTAACACTGCTCCCTTCTTAAGTTTGTTCATCCCGAACAACAGGTGGTCCACGGTCTTGATGCTAGTAGTACTGACACAAGCGGTCCAAATGAACAATTTTACGCTTGCCCCTTGTGCCACGCTAAATCCTGTATACCAAGTCATTAATTCTAGTTACTACCGAATACGGTCCCTCCCATTGTTGTTGTAGTTTTGGAGAACGTCCCTTATGTCGTTCCGGATTGTACAGCCAAACAAGATCACCTTCGTTAAATCCTGCCGAATTAGCACGTAAGTCATAGCGGGTCTTCATCCGATCAGTATTTGCTGCTAATTTCGTTCTCGTGGCCTCGTGCACATCAGCTAATTGTTGTTTGAGCTCCGATACGTAGTCTTCTGGTAACTTTTCTTCACCTCTGGGGGTACCAAATTTGAGGTCGCTAGGTAAACGCATCTACCTTCCGAATATGACCTTAGCTGGGGTTTGTCCGGTAGTGTTATGAATGGCTGATCTATAAGCCATTAGGAATATAGGAATATGCCGATCCCAATCGCGTTGATTAAATTACTTTCTTAAGATGCTCGATTAATATTCTGTTGAAGCGCTCTACCATGCCATCAGAATGTGGGTGTAGAGGAGTTGTTCTGGTTTTTCTTATTCCCAACATTTTACACATCTCCTGGAAAGTCCGCGATTCGAAGTTCCGTCCTTGGTCCGAATGAAGTTCGTGAGGCACACCAATCCTACTGACCCAATTCGTTATTATTTGTCCGCAACTGTGGTTGCCTCTTGATTAGCTTCAGGCCATTTATTGAAATAGTCAATAGCAACTAATATATAACGGTTACCGCCATCCGTTTCAGGAAAAGGTCCAGCGATGTCTACAGCTATCCTTTCAAAGGGGGCTCCGACATTATACTTATACATTTCTCCTCTGCTTCTGTGTTGCGGCCCTTTGCAAGCAGCACAGACAGTGCATCTGCGGCACCACTCCTCCACATCTTCTCGCATATGTAGCCAATAAAACCTTTCCCGTATTTTGGAAATTGTTTTGTTCACTCCCAAATGTCCTCCAGAGGTTCCACCGTGCATTTCTTCTAGAACATCTTTGACGTTCGATGCTGGCACGACTATCTGCATTCGGAATGATTCGGTGTTTCCCATTTGCGTTTTAATATACCACATTCAACATGAAGAGAGTTCCATTGAGCCCAGTAACTCTTCAGCTTCTCGCTCCGTTCCGAAATATCCTTCCAGTCTGGTCTTTCCATATCTTCTTTCCAAGCGAGAATAGGTGAAATGTCCGGATCTTCTCGTTGTGCTGTTCTCAAGCCCTCGTTGTCCCAACCTGTAGATGGTTCCACGGTTACCAACTGTATAGTTGCTGTTGTTTCTTTTTCTTCCACCCGGGCGCAATGTTTGCATTCAAGTTTGCATGGACGTCATGAAAGGGCGTCTGCATTTCCATGGATACGACCTCTTCGGTGTTGGATTCCAAATTATAAGACTGGAGTCGCTCTATCCATCTCGCCACTTGTCCCTCAGGGTTCTTAAACTGCAGAAGCCATTTGAGTGCAGCATGGTCGGTGCGAAGGATGAATTTCTGCCCGTAGAGATATTTATGAAAATGTTTCGTTGAACTTACAATGCCAAGTAGCTCTTTTCTTGTAGCACAATAATTTTTCTCGGATTTTGAAAGCGCTTTGCTATAGTAAGCTACTGGAACTTCTTGACCATTCTCCTCCTGCTAAAGCACTGCACCAATACCTTCATTGCTGGCATCCGTGTGTAATATAAATGTTTTTCCCAGCTTTGGATAGTGAAGTACTGGAGCTTCACAGAGCTGTTGCTTCAAATTTTCAAAACTTTCGTTGCATTTATCCGACCATATAAACGGCCTTCCCTTTTCTGTAATTTGATGTAGGCTTCTGCAAAACCTTTCACGAATCGCCTGTAGTAGGTAGCTAAACCAAGAAAACTCCGTAATTGATGTTTGTCCTTTGGAACTGGCCAATTTTTGAAGGCTTCTATCTTCTCTGGATCGGTTCTTACTCCTTGTGATGAAACTATGTGCCCTAAATATTTAACTTCATTTTTGAATAGAGCACATTTACTCGCACTGAGCTTCAATTTTGCATCTTTGAGTCTTTGAAGTACGTCCCGTAAGTTCCTTGAATGTCCTTCCGATTACTATTATGTCATCCAAGTAGACAAGACATTCCATTAGTCGTTCGAATGTGGCTGAAGCATTACATAACCCGAATGGCATTACTTTGAATTGCCACAAGCCACTGCCAACTGAGAAAGCAGTTTTCTCTCGGTCCTCGGGATATATTTCCACTTGCCAGTAACCACTCTTTAAATCCAGCGTGGAAAACCATTGCGCTCCGGAAAGGGTATCCAACGTGTCATCAATCCTGGCAATGGATAGCTATCTTTTCTCGTCACGTTATTTAGTTGGCGGTAGTCTACACAGAATCGGGTTCTGCCATCCTTTTTCCTAACCAGAACAACCGGCGATGTTCAAGGGCTGTTAGATTCCTCTATTATTCCTTGTTTCTTCATGGAGTTCATCATGTCGGACACTTCTGGTTGTTTGGCTAATGGCAATCTTCGTGGTGTCTGTCGAATGGGCCTGGAATCTCCTGTATCGATCCGATCTGGACAAGATTTGTTTTACCATAGTCATCATCATTCATTGCAAATAATTCCGAAAATTCATCGATCACCTCTTTGGCATAGTTGTGTTGTTGTTCACTTAAGGCACTGGACGAAAGAAGTTTCTGAACCTGTTAGGGAGTAGCTGGTATAGTTTTTGTCTCCTTGACATTATTACCATTATCCAAATTGACGATTTGGTAAACGGGTTCACAATTTCCAATTATAGCACCTTCTTTTAGTTGTACTTCATTTTCGGATGTGTTAAGCACTATGATTGGTATTAATGTTGCACCTTCTGCTTTCACTAAAGTCTTACCAACAATGATGCTCGATGTGACTTTTGTGGGGTTAGGCTCCACCAGATAGAATCGGCAGGTCCCGATGTCATCAGTAAGCTTTGTCCATACTAGTGTCTCGGAGCATGGCGAAAGAGTAATATTTTCGCAGACCATCGTCCTTACTTTCGCAGGATGATCTGCTCCCTCTCCTAGTTTCATAGGAATTTCTATGTTCCCATATTTGAGAATCCGCTCTCCGATATCCAGATTTATTTTGTATGTGGTTATGAAGTCTATTCCAAAAATGCATTCATCCATTATCTCTGAAACCAGGAAAGTGTGAGGAAATAGTAGGTCGCCTAGTTGAACATCTAAAGTTATTTCTCCAAACTCCCGTGCTGCTGCTCCAGTTGGTGTTCTTAGTAGATATTTGGTTGTGTTGTGAAGCCATTTGTTCTCAACAAGATCTGCTCTAATAATTGATCTTGAAGCTCCAGTATCGATAGTGACTGCGCAGTCATTTTTTCCTACATTTCCATATATAACAAGACTGCTATTATTTCTCTGTAACTCACCTACTGGAATGATGACTTCGGGGCTGTCAATTCCACCAACCAACTTCTGCCCCACAAAGTTGGTTTTTACTAGTTTTCCGACTGCTCAACAGGAGAGCTGATGCGACTAGTCGCTGCTTGATATCTAGTCTCTCCACGAATAGCTTGTTCCCTGCCTCGACATCTTTGGCATTCTTCTTTCCCTTCTTCTTCAGGTGATTCCAATCGTCGACGTTTTCTGCAGTCTCTCTGAAGGTGCCCTGATCTATTACAATTCGAAGGACACCACGTGAAGGCGTACTCTGTGATGATTGCACTCTGTTACAAGTACATTCTTCCACTGACATTTCTCTTACTCGTACTGCACTCCATGAAGCTTGTCTGGCGGATTCATACACTAATGCATAGGCTAGTGCTTGTGCTGTTGATTTCTTTCCTGCTAGTCTTAACGATTGTTGTAAATTTTGATCTGCAATAGCGTTCACAAATGCCTCCGTCACCACTTCATTGAGAAAATCTGCCTTCACGCTGGAGTATGAAAGATGCGCTAATCTTTCTACATCTGCCTGCAGTTGTTGTAGTGATTCGTCATGTTTTGGAATCCTGTTGCGCAACTGTAGGCGATATACTTGCTGCATGTGTTCATCTCCGTAACGTAATTCTATCGCCTGTACTAATGAAGTGTAATCCCGTTGCTTTCCAATCGGTACAGTTTGTAAGAGTTCTCACACAGGACCCCGAAGTGCTAACACCAGAGCTATAGCTCTGTCTTCATTATTCCATCCATTTACCTCTGAAGCTGCCTAAATTGTCTCTTGAAGATATGCCACGAATTTTGTCCATCATATATTGGAGGCTTCATTCTACCTGCATCGGATATTTCGGCTGCTACGTTTAGAGGCTGACGATGCATTAATCTTTCCAGATCTTCTTTAACGTTTTCAAGTTGCTCGGTAACATTTTGTTGAGCTTCCGAAACCTTTTGTTGAAATTCGTGCTCAATTCCTTCAATTTTCAAATTTTGTTCTTCTAAAGAACTTTTTAGAAAATTTTTCTGATCCTCTAAACGAGTTTCTAGACAATTCTCCAGAGAACTCTTTTGTTCGTCCAAGCGGGTTTCCATAGATTTCTTCTGCTCATCTAACCGGGATTCCAAAGAATTCTTTTGTTCCTCAAAAGCATTCTTTTGCTCATCTAAACGGGATTCCAGAGAATTCTTTTGTTCCTCAAAAGCATTCTTTTGCTCATCCAGACGGGTTTCCATAAATTTCTTTTGTTCCTCGAGAGAATTCTTTTGTTCATCAAAACGGGCTTCCATTTTGCTCATTAAAGTACTCAAAAGCTGTTCCGTTTTCATCGCAGGCTCTTCTTCAGTTTCGGTTTCTTCCAAGTTATCTTCGAAAACAAATGTTTCAGGATTCTTTCCTTCCTCTGTCAAAGCTTGTCTGAGTCGCTCGACTAGCACTTTCTTTGCACCTGTCGTTTGTAAAGACCGGTTCCCTAACTCCACTTTCTAATCCTGTATTCGAAGCTCCTCGACTTTTCGCCCCATTACTTTAGTAATTCACTTAAAGTTGAATATAAATTATTTTCCAGAACTATCAAAATTTAACACAATTTCACAAAATTAATCACACTTTGAATTTTTAAGTCAATTGCCACCACTTTATTTCGCGATTATTTCACTTCTGACACCAGTTGTTGCGAGCGTGGCTTTTGGTTCGTTATTTAAAACACAATATTAAATATACAAGTTCTTTATTTCACTCTAATCTTATACAATTCACAAACTTTCAATTAATCAACTCAACTTTAATTATCGGTTAATACTGTACTTTCAATTATCGCTATCTAATTACAACACTTTCGCACGTTTATTACTTTCGCTTGTTAACACTGCAACGTCTAAGACAAGACTCTTTTTTTGGCGGTGACAACTGTTATATTTATACCCTAGAAACTCTCCAGATTAGTCTGGAGTTTTCTATTCGAGAATCCTCTTAACTATTCTATTCAATCTATTCTTGAACCTTCCCGAACATTCTATCATCGATTCTCCGAACCTGAAGTTGTTTACTCTCCATTACCAGTACATAGATGTCACCAGTTGTCTCTTTCTATTGTACGTAACAATATTCACATTTATAATTTTCTTACAACATTATTAGCAGTACTAGATAAAAAAAATCCAAAAAAAATACCATTTTTGTGTTATCTACACCAAATGCAGGATAAATTTTTTTTGTTGATACATTTATACATTTTTGCATTAATTTTGGTCAAATGGGAAATTTCAATCGATATTGTAATTTTCCTTTAATGGAATGTATAGATAGACGCATAATACTGTGGAATGAACCAGTCATGGAGCCTTCAGTTTCAGAAACTTTAAAAATGATATTAGGTGGTGACACAATAAATGCCAAAGTAAAATATAAAAATGATGCGGTTATTACAAGAACACCTGTTATTGTTTTGTCAAATAATGATGTTTTTCCAAAAGAAGAGGCGTTTAGATCTAGAATGTGTAAATATTACTGGAAATCATGTAAAATGCTGAAATATTTAAATAAAAAATCAAATCCTTTGTCATCTTATTTATTATTAAGAGAACACAATATTATATAATAAAATTTTGAATAAAATATTATTTAAAAAAATCTATAATTTCAATTTTCCAGTTTCCCCTTTCTATTATACCTACATTTCCGCTGCCCGTGTCTGTATTTATAAACATTGTCCATCTGTATAACTTGGTGCTGCATTTTCGATGAACGTGACTTCCAATGGCCAACTAATTGCATTATTTTTAGAGAATGCGGAATTTGCATTAATGTTATTTTACACATGCATTTTTCCAGTAACAAGCGCTATTAAGATAAGAAATACTACTTGTCCCTGGGTTTAATTGAGGTGTGGCTACTAGTCCAACATGTAATTGTGGTTGTGCATTAAAACTAGTTGCACCACGAGCAGGATGAAATGCACCATAATTCTCTATTTTCCTGTAATACTGCTCAGTTACCTGATTAATTAATGTATAATTGTCGTGGTCGTTACCTAATTCAACATCGCCAATAGCAGGTTTTCCACTAGACATTGAAAAAAATTGCAAAGCTATAGATCTTGGTCTGGTAAAAGTTGTTTCAACTGAATTTGTATTTCTGTTCCACGGTACAAAGTGGTCTTTGCCAGCTTTTATTAAACGTTTAATCTCTAACAGATTAAACCAGCTGTTCAGACCTTAATACATTATAGATTAATCGTATATCATCATATAGATATAGTAATTAGAATTTCAATATATGAAAATAAATATACCTACCTACATACATATGAAAAAAAATACAAATTCATATTTCATTTTTTCATTCTCACCGAATGGGAATCTCACGCAAATTATGCTGAGTAGGCACATGTGCCCGTCGCCACCAGACGAAATACGATATGCACATTTGTGTCATATTATGAAGGCATGCATGGGAATCCGAATTTGTGTGAGATTCTCATTCTTATTATTTGCAAAAAAGAAACTAGCTTAGTAAACATTTTTCTTGTGTTATAAATTAAGTTTTATGAAAATATAATTTGTTAGTCTCGTTTCAATCATCAAGTGAGAAGTTTCATTTTAAATTCTACGTAGTTTCGATTTTGAATTGGCGTTGCGGTACAAGCACCGTTAACATAACATATTGGTAAATTCTAGGTACAAGCACCTTGACTAAGCAGCACAAGATTCAACGTAGAATTCTTTACAATCTTTTGGCGTTGCGGTACAATCACCGTTAACGCAGCCATTACATCAAGGTACAAGCACCTTGACCAAGTAGAATAAAAGAATTCTATACATTAATTTGGTGACCCCGACATGATCCAGGTTTACGACTTGTGACGCATATCAGAAATAGCAATCATGGAGAAGCTCGCAAAAAGGCAGAAGGCGACAGGATCAGAAATTGAACGAGCAATAGACAATTACATTAAGGACGGCCCAAGCAGGAGGCACGTTCAGTACTGCAAGGAAAGAATTCGTCAACCAGATGAGCTGTGGAATACATTCGAAGATACGGACAATGAAATCCGCACTGATCATAGCAAGGATTTAGGCCATCCATATTATGCAAACGGCTATTACGAGGCGATGCAAAACATCTATCAGGCCCATCGCAGTAAAATACAAACGCATATTGCAAGCCTAACCACCTCAAACCAAGAAGGTGAAAAACCAGAGAAGAAACTGCCTGAAGAAGATACAAATGCAGAACAAATCTCCATGGAAACACCTCAGCCTACAACAAAACAAGCTGATCCAGTCAATGACATGGGGAAAGGCGAGGTTCAGGCACGAGATGTACACAGAAATCCGAAGGATGAAATAAGCAAACTGATTAGAATACAAGAATCAGTTATAGAGTCCCTACGCCGCCTCTTAAAAGGAATTGAGATCGGTTTGCATGACTCTTCTAAATATTTTTGTGAAGTAAAGATGAAGACCGTCAATCATTATTGGTCAAGAATCGAGACACTTCATCATGATATATGGGAGATCACCGGAGAGCCTCTCAAGGCGGGCTACAATATTGAGGAGTATTTCCAATTGGAGGAGCAGGTTCAAGACATGCTAATCACTCTATCTGGAGAATTGGATAAATACCATCCTCAACCATCAAGGGTTATGTCAAGCAGCAGCCCGACAGTAAAATTACCAAAGATCACGCTCCCTAAGCTTGATGGCGATTGCCTGAAATGGCGGCAGTTCTATGATTTATTCTCCCAGATGGTACACGAACAACCTATGGGAGACTGTCAAAAGATGTGGTACCTTAAAATAAATCTCTGTGGAGAGGCAGAAAAATTAGTTCGGCACTTGAGCTTATCAGAAGATAACTACACCTCAGCATGGAAAATGCTCCAGGATCGCTACAACAATACTAGGCTTCTTGTAACATCACTTCTGAACAAGATGTTATCTCAGCCTACTTTAACTACAGAAAGTGTATCAGGTATCAAGTCACTACATGATACAACTCAAGAATGCCTATTTGGACTTGACAATCTTAGCGTTGATACAAGCAGCTGGGACCTGCTATTATTACATCTACTGATCAAGAAACTTGACAGAACAACACATGGGCTATACGAGCATACACTATCCCAACCTAAAAAGTTGCAATCAACAAACGAATTCCTCAAATTTTTAGAGAATCGGTTCCAATCACTGGAGGCTCTGGGCAACAAGGCGAAAGGATTAGACGAACAACATAGAATTTCAGTTGCAGCAAAAGCATTGAGCTCAATAGCCATTCCTATGTCGACATGCGACTGCTGCAAGGGAGATCACAAGCTCTTCGCGTGTCAAAAATTTCTTCAGCTGACACCAACCAATCGCTTGAACCTTGTCAAAAGGGCCAGTATATGCATCAACTGCCTTAAAACTGGGCACCCAGTATCAAGGTGTATTTCACGAGGCTGCTTAAAGTGTGCTAGAAAACACAATACCTTGCTCCATATAGAAAATGTCTCATCAAATCGAGCAAATTCAATTCAACAAGTAGGCAGCAGCATTCAACAAACCTCGTCGATGAAGCAAAAACACCCAGAAGATCACCTCGACCACTCATCAGCAAGTGCAGATCATTCCTCTGCATTATCAGCACGCAGCACTCAACTTCAAAGAGGCTATGTCCTTTTGGGCACAGTGGTAATAAAACTCGTAAACAATGAAGGTTCAAGCGTAGAATGTAGAGCTCTGTTGGACTCAGGCTCTCAGCTAAATTTCATAACTGAGAGACTCGCCAAAAAATTAGGATTAGCACAAGTTCCTGAACTAATGGATATAATGGGAATTGGCCAAGGAAAACAGCAAGCCCAAAAAAGAATCAACATTTCAATAGAATCTAGAGTGAATGGCTTTAATACCAGATTGGAAGCCTTCGTTTTGCCAGAAATCACATCATATCAGCCAACTCGTACTTTAAATACAGCAACATGGCCAATACCGAGCAACATCCAATTAGCGGATCCACACTTTAATCGTCCTGGGCGTATAGACTTCCTAATTGGAGGAGAAGTCTATTTTCAACTATTGTCTGTTGGACAAATAAAGCTTGGAGACCATCTACCTACACTACAAAATTCAGTACTTGGATGGATAGTAGGTGGAAAGATAAACGATATATCTCAACCAAATGCGACGTGTGGCATATGTAGTGAAGATGAAAGATTTGACGAGCAAGTGGAAAAATTCTGGAAATTGGAAGAAGTTCAGCCATCAGAAACCAGATTTACCACAGCAGAAAAATACTGTGAGAATCACTTCAATCAAACCACTACAAGAAATCCTGATGGGCGTTTTATTGTCAAGCTTCCATTCAAGGGTGATCCGAGCGAGTTAGGTGAGTCAAAAGATCTTGCGCTACAGCGTTTCTCATCATTAGAGAGAAAGTTCGCTAAACACCAAGATATCAAACTACAATACATCGATTTCCTGAGCGAATACATTCGACTCGGCCACATGCAAGAAATTGATATTAAGACAATTGATAAGCCCCACTATTTTCTGCCACATCATTGCGTCGTTAAACCGGAGAGTAGTACCACAAAATTGAGAGTCGTTTTCGACGCATCCGCCAAAACATCTTCAAATATATCACTGAATGATATTTTGTGCACTGGACCAAAAATCCAAGATGATTTGTTCTCTGTGCTTCTTCGCTTTCGATTTCCCAGATAGGTATTTACCGCTGATATCGAAAAAATGTATCGGCAGATATTGGTGCACAATAGCGACCAGAAGTATCAGTTGGTTTTATGGAGGAGTGACCCTGCTCAGAAGCTCAAATGTTACAAGCTCAACACAGTAACATATGGAACTACCTCTGCTCCGTATTTGGCTATCAAATGCTTGCAGAGGCTCGCAAAAGAGGAATCAGAGAAATACCCACTTGCCACCGAAATTTTAACATCTAACTTTTACGTGGATGATGTCATGGCTGCATCAAATAGCTTAACTACAGCGGTTGAAGCACAGACGCAACTGAACTCACTACTTCAAACGGCGGGATTCAAACTAAGGAAATGGTGTGCAAACCATTCCCGTCTAATCCAGGATCTTCCCAAAGAGGACATAGAGCTAGAGCTTGATTTTAACGATGGAACTGAGGATCACATAAAAACCTTAGGACTCACTTGGCTGCCTAAAACAGATTTATTTTCGATAAAAACATCGTGGAACAATACATCCAAGGTTACAAAGAGGAGGGCATATTCAGACATAGCACACTTGTTTGATCCCCTTGGCTACATGGCACCAGTAGTAGTTGTTGCCAAAATGTTCCTTCAAAAGCTGTGGGCTCTTAAAATCGATTGGGATGCTGCCTTGCCGCAAGAGCTCCGCACAGAGTGGATTAGATTCTGTGAAAATTTGAAATCATTAGAAAATATAAAATTTCCAAGACATGTACTCTACCATACATCATCCAGCTCAATGCAAATACATGCTTTCGCAGACGCATCTGAGAAGGCATATGGTGCCGCGATATGTATCAGATCTGTGAGTAAGGACAATATCATAAGTGTAAGATTGCTTTGTGCCAAGTCAAGAGTCGCACCGCTTCAACAGACAACCCTACCACGTTTGGAATTATGTGCAGCCAAGCTTGCGGCAGAGTTGACAGATCGCATCAAGACAGACTTGGGCTTAAGAGACAAACCTACGTTCTTATGGACAGATTAAGAAATCGTGCTTAATTGGCTCAGTGCTCCCTCAGCATCATTTCATACATTTGTGGCTAATAGAGTATCAGCCATCCAAGAACTAACTACAATACAACAGTGGGGACATGTCAGTTCACGGGAAAATCCGGCTGACGTGTTGTCGCGGGGTACTTCACCAAAAAGATTGGAAACGTGCAATATTTGGTTATATGGACCCCTCTTTCTACATAGTGCTGAGTCCACCTGGCCAATGTCACACACAATTGACACAAACAGCATTGATCAGAGACTGGAAAGAAAGGGGATAAAATTATCCTTAGTTGCTACGGAGGAAGCAGTGAATTTCATCGATACGATCGATCATAAGAACTCATTTAAGAAATTGCAACGGATAGTCGCATATATGCTGCGCTTCATAACCAAGATGAAAATCCGTTATCTACAAAGCTCTCGTTTCAACCCAACAGTGCTTACAACATTCGAACTACAAGAGGCCCTCATCATCATAGGTAAACAAATGCAGCAATATGAATTCAAGGAAGATTCTACACAACTACTACGGTACGGAGAAGTTAGCAAGAATAGTTCATTAAATAGTCTCGCTCCCTTCATCGATGAAAGAGGAATTATTAGAGTCGGAGGACGGTTGCAAGCATCGACATTATCTTACGATGCGAAGCACCCAATCCTACTTCCATACTCCCATACGTTCACGAAGCTTATAATGACGGATCTGCACATGGACAATTTGCATTGCGGCCCACAGACACTCCTTGCAGCAACCAGACAAAGATTCTGGCCCATGAAGGGTAAAACCATTGCGCGGTCTGTGGTTCAACGATGCGTACGTTGTGCACGAGCTAAACCAAGGTTGATGACACAAATAATGGGCAATCTACCAGCAACTAGAGTGCAGCCAGCACGACTTTTTATGAATGCCGGAGTTGATTTTTGTGGCCCCATTTGGACTCACCTTAAAATTAGAGGAAAGCGGCCGCTAAAATCATACATAGCGGTTTTCTGTTGCTTTGCGACCAAGGCCACTCATCTTGAATTAGTGACAGACTTATCGGCCTACGCCTTCATCGGAGCAATTAAGCGTTTTATAGCAAGACGAGGACACTGCAAGAATCTTTATTGCGATAATGCAACCAATTTTATCGGGGCTAAGAACCAGCTATCAGAACTAAACACAGTCATCCACTCCCACAATTCGAAAGAACTAATCATGAACACTTGTAGTGCGAAGGGTATTGATTTCCACTTTATACCGCCACGGGCCCCTCATTTTGGCGGCCTCTGGGAAGCTGCAGTGAAGTCAGCTAAACATTTATTACACCGATCAATGTGTTCTGCATCATTAACATATGAAGAATTGGAAACCGTAATAATTGAGATAGAAGCCATTCTAAATTCAAGGCCTTTAACACAGATGTCCTCGAATCCAAATGATCTGACCGCTCTAACGCCTGGTCACTTCCTTGTCGGCGAGCCCCTTACTAACCCAGTTAATCCAGAGGCTCAGTCCATGAAGGTAGACATGCTTACAAGATGGAAATTACTGGCACACATCAAAAATGAGTTCTGGCAACGCTGGTCAAGGGAATACCTGAATGAGCTACAACAACGACGGAAGTGGAAAAGGAAATCTGAGAATGTCAAGCCCGGAACAATGGTTATCATTAAGGAAGATAATGTCCCAGTTATGAAGTGGCCACTTGGACGAATCATTAAAATTCATAAGGGAGAAGATAGACTAGTGAGAGTGGCAGACGTTCGAACGGTAACAAATGTGTTCCGTAGACCTATTCACAAACTATCACCACTCTCCATAACAGAGGAAATGCAGGAGAAGGGCAACTCTGCCAATCCTGAAGTTGAGCGCACAAATCTGAGATACAACGAAGTCGGCCAATCAACTTCGACTAATGCCGAAGAGGTTAGACAAGAAAAAGATGCACCCCCAAAAAATAAACGAAAATGCTCTCCAATCTCCACCATCACGACACTACTATTGACCTGCATGATCCTACCTATGATCAGGAGCTCACCGGTCGAAATCGCGCCATTCAATTCCCAGCCGGGAATTTATTTTGAAAACCTGGGAGCAGCAAATATAATCGCAAACGAATGGCATTTGGTGGTCTATTATGACTTACGACCATATTGGGCTGAATACGAAATGCTCCGAAACGGAACTGCTATTTTGAAAAGCATGTGTAAACTGCTGGTCGACAAGGGTCCATGCTCGAGAATCATTAGCCAATTTCAACACGTCTTTGAAGAATTAACAGACAGCAATGAGCTACTTCAATCTGGAGCAAGTAGAAATAAGCGAGGTGCTCTCAATATCGTAGGAAATGTGGCAAATGCACTATTCGGAGTATTAGATTCAGAATACGCTGAGAAGATGTCTCAGACTATTGAAAACATTAACCAAAATGAAGGTCACTTACTACAGCTTCTAAGAAACCAAACGTCTATCATAGATTCGACAGTAAATATCATAAGAAAAAATCAAGAGATGAATAATAAACACTTTCAAGAGCTAGAAGCCCACGTCCTTCAAACAGCGAATCGAATAAATAACATCACTGAGGAATTGTATCAAGAAAAGATAGCACAACTCTTCGCATCATTATCCATACAGCTATTGCTGATCAACGCCAATTTTCAAAGAGCTCAATCCTCAATACTAGACGTTATTACCAACACTCATCAGGGAAGGGTAAGCGCAGAACTACTGTCGCCACAACAACTAAGGCATGAGGTAATCACTATCAAGACACATCTAGCTTCATCGCTAAGGCTACCGATTTCACAAGACAACATAGCCAACCTTTATAACCTCTTGACTATAGAAGGTCGTACGGTCGCACATCATGTCATCTTTAGGCTGAAGCTACCTTTATTGGCTGCAGAAGATTTTGAATTATTCAGAATCATTCCAATACCAGTATTAATCAACGAGACATTTGTGGCAATCAAACCATCTTCACATTTCTTGGTCATCAACTTACATCGGGAATTTTTGATAGCAAATTAGCATTTATCAGACATATTGAATATACTTGCCATAAAGCCTTTAAGTTAATGGGTTTTATTAAAAGAAATTCGAAAGAATTTAGGGACACAAGCACACTTAAACTCTTATTTACAAGTTTTGTTAGACCTGTTTTAGAGTATGCATGTGTAATTTGGTCTCCTTATTATAAAAGCCATATTAATAGGCTAGAGTCAGTGCAAAGAGCATTTACTCGCTTTATGTATATGTTATAAGATCAATATCTGGGGTATTAATATACCAAGTTATGAGTCAAGACGTTTATTGTTAGGTTTGTCTAAGCTTTGCTACAGGCGTGACGTTCAATGTGCTTTATCCATTAAAGATATTCTCTCTTCATCTATAAATTGTCCCAACCTTCTCTTACTATTGAACATATATGCCACACCAAGGTCCTTAAGATCACGTGATTTACTTTATGCTTCCTCTCATAGAACTAACTATGGTTCAAATGAATGCATTAATAAATGTGTACGAATTTTTAATATATTTAACAAATATGTAGATTTTTCATTGCCTCGTCAAGAATTCAAAGTATCATTATTTATGATTGAAAATAGTATAGATCATTCCTAACTTATATTAAACTTAATTAAATTTAAATCTGTATATCTAAGTTAACCTTACTAGTCTGTTGGATATTATTCTGTAGACTGAAATGAAATAAATAAATAAATAAATAAATAAATCAATATTATCCACTGACCGAACAAGAATTATACTCTTGTGTTCTCACAGAAGAAGCAAACCACATGTGCAAACAGAAGCATCCAATTTATGGAAAGGGAGCCAACATTAGTACGTGTGAAATAGAATTTATCAACCATAAGCCTCAGTCACCAAGGTGTCAATTTATGACCATTGAAGGCAAACAACAATGGATACAGCTTTACAATATGTCACGCAAGCCACGCTAGTGGGCTCCGGAATTCTTACACTTTAAGGGCATTGCACAATTAAACAAGAGTTCATAACAATCCAAGGGCACAATACATATCCGACCAATTCAAGAACATCCTTTACTTCAAGTGGAAACTTGATAGACTTCATTGATCCTGAAAAGATAACACCTCTATCCCAGAAGACGCACACCTTCAATCCAACCTTGAGGAACTTGAAGCATTGCAACGGAAAATCACCTTACAACAACTTCACGAGCTGCCGTACCGAATTCAGCCCCATGACATACATCAGTACACCATTGGGTACATTGGCCTACTCTGCATACTCGTGATCGTATCGTACTTAATTTGGAGACATCGAGCGAATCTTTGGGAGAACAATAAGACCAAGCCGACGCCGCTTCCCCGCAAAAGTAGACGCGAGAGCTTCACCGTAGAGGTCCACTTGGACGAGTAGTTGAACAAACCGTTCAACGCGGGGGAGGATGTTCAGACCTTAATACATTATAGATTTATCGTATATCATCATATAGATATAGTAATTAGAATTTCAATATATGAAAATAAATATACCTACCTACATACATATGAAAAAAAATACAAATTCATATTTCATTTTTTCATTCTCACCGAATGGGAATCTCACGCAAATTATGCTGAGTAGGCACATGTGCCCGTCGCCACCAGACGAAATACGATATGCACATTTGTGTCATATTATAAAGGCATGCATGGGAATCCGAATTTGTGTGAGATTCTCATTCTTATTATTTGCAAAAAAGAAACTAGCTTAGTAAACATTTTTCTTGTGTTATAAATTAAGTTTTATGAAAATATAATTTGTTAGTCTCGTTTCAATCATCAAATGAGAAGTTTCATTTTAAATTCTACGTAGTTTCGATTTTGAATTGGCGTTGCGGTACAAGCACCGTTAACATAACATATTGGTAAATTCTAGGTACAAGCACCTTGACTAAGCAGCACAAGATTCAACGTAGAATTCTTTACAATCTTTTGGCGTTGCGGTACAACCCTCTAAGCATTTGAGAGTATACACCTAAAGTGAAACGAAAACGTAAACTTTACGAACTGCATTTCTACTAACACACCCAAGCCCCCATAGTACATGAACACTATAGTACAGCGTAACAAAAACGTAATAAAAACGTACCTCCCTCTAAGCATTTGAGAGTGTACACCTAAAGTGAAACGAAAACGTAATGAAAACGTACTTCTGGATTTATAGACCTTTGTGCCATTCAACCTGACAGCAAACAGCTGTTTTGTGCATGTTAATTTGTTTGTGATTGATAACAAAACGCCGCGTTAATATTTATTTATTAAATTATTGAAGTGTAAAAAATTTGATCAGATATATTTATATAATTATTATTGCACTTTTGTTAGTTTACTAAGCACTTTTGTACTCTATCGATAATTCCGATTATCTCCGTCCTACTCAATGTACCTAATAATGTTGTAACGTAGTGTAAGCTGAGGTTCCTTAATAAACGCTTTTTTGTTCTATTATTATTAAGGTTTGTGATGTTATCAAATAAATTAAAATACAAAAATCTGTTTTTTCTTCAAAAGCCATTGAATCCATATGCAAAACGTTTCGTAAACTAAACGTAATTTGCATTACGAAAACGAAACATTTTAGAGTACAGTTTGCGAACTACCACTACACTGACAGTCTACGCTTTTCAGTTTCACTTCTCTTTGGCCTGATGATTCGTTTCTGTTACGCATTCACAACACCAAAGCGTTTCTTTTACGTACACTTCTATGCAAGCATGTTTACATTTTCGTTACGTTTTTGTTTCGCCTTGCTTGAAGGGAATCACCGTTAACGTAGCCATTACATCAAGGTACAAGCACCTTGACCAAGTAGAATAAAAGAATTCTATACATCAGCAATAGGAACATATTCCGAAGTTGCAGTACCACTTAATGTAGTTCCTGTATCGAACGCGTAACTTTACACTCAACTTCAATAATTTTAGCGCAAAATGGTAAAGCTTCGAACTCTGCATGACTCAAATAAAACAGTAGATAATCAACAAGTATTAAAGCCAATGGAGTAGTAATATTCTCGACATTATGTGAATCTACCAATTGAATATTTTCAGTGCTATATCCATAAAAAATTAAAATTCTTGTTTTCGTAAATTTTGATACACTTGATGGTGATGGATTACTAGGTCTTATCCACGTTAAATTCGATTCAGCTCCAGACGAACGTCCACCAATGGCGTTGACTCCGCTAGCACCGGATCTCGCCCCCGTGTTCGGCCCGCGCGACGTACCACTTTCAGATGTATCCATTGGAACCACCGCGTCACGAGCAACCGATGCTCTACTGGCACCTTCAGAAATAGCACCAGTATCAGGATTATGAAATAAATCTTCAATTAATTGAACTGTACTAGGAGATAATGGACTAGTTGGTCTAATTGCTCCAAGAAGGTTAGGATCTTCTTCAATTCTGGGGAGTTTAGAAGTGTTAGAAGTGTCGTCGAATCTGGTGTCGGCTGGTCGTTTAGATGTACTTGGTCCAGGTCTGTGATTGTCCTCAAGTTCTTTTGCAAGTTGATTATTTTGTTGAGCCTCTGATGCGTAATACTGACCATGTAAATGTTTATAATAGTATCCTCCTTTCGCGTAATCCTGTATTAGACGTGTGCCTTCTTCACTTTTTTTAAACTCTTGAAAATTTACGTATTTATTTTTATTACTCTGATAGATCTGCGATAAATGTCTTTCACGTTATGCGTATACTAATTGAGGAAATGTCTTCTTTTTATCTGACATACTTGGATACTGCACACCAAATACACTTTCAACACCATATTTAGCACTAAGTCCAAAAATTTCAATTAAATCAACAACACGTGTTAGGAATATTTGGTAAGTCTGTAAATTAAGTATCTACTTAGTTTGGTAGGCACTGTTGCGAATGTGATGTTGAGAAGCGTAGGGATTAGATTGCGCAAAGTTTTGAGTGAGCATACACTTAATCAGTCTGTGCAGTGAGTGAGAAATGAGAAGTCGCGTGCAATTAATCGTGTGAAGTCCGAATATACATCATTGGGTGAGAGACAAACACATTTTATATTAAATTATATAGTAGATTGAAGGTTAGGCAGGTAGTTCCGCTATTCTAAATTGTAATGAGTAGCCAAGGATAGTTAGGTTGTGTGTGTGTGTGTGATTAACGAAAGAATCGAGTGCCTGAACTGCGTACGTCGCACCCCACTATCAGCGAGTTCCTGTACTGCGTATGTCGCACCACACTATTAGCGAATTCCTGTTCTGCGTACGTCGCATCTCACCATCAGTGCGTGAGTCGCATACTTCCTGCCTGCCCCTGCGTATATCGCACTTCATTTACTATGCGTGTGTCGCAAATACATTTAAACTATGAGTCCGCAGGTAACATCGGTTCGGCGTAAGTCGCTCTCTCCAACCTGTCGGTACACATGAAGGCTCTGTGTCTATTGAGGGAAAACGCTAAGGATGTAACGAATATATGATTGAATGCATATGTGTGTGTGATTGATGTAGAAAAGTTATGATAGAATGTATCTAGGTGTATGATTAAAATAGGATTGTTTGCTGCATCTCACTGAGTTTTATACTCAAAAGTTGTTCTCCTTTTTCCACAGCTCCCGGATAACAGCAGCTATTTAGTAGGAAAGCCACCACTCATTTACTTCGGCAAGAAATGTAAGACAAAAGCACATAAATATATTCAATCCGCTTAAGAAAAAAACGACCTGTGTTTAGTCATTTTACTCCCCTGTATTGTTTTTCCTTTTTGCCTTTAATACACGTCCATTCTCTTTGAAATCATTAACAAAACTGGCAAAAGCGTTTCTATCAGCTTTTCTAATATCTTGATTTGTATCAGCCAATGTATATTCAAGATCATGAATGTATGCAATAAAATCTGTCGAATTTACTACGTCTTCTTCACTGTAAACGTCATTGCCAGGACCTACATAATTGTATCCTGGCCATGTATAACCTCTATTAGACATTGTATAATACTATTCAAATACGTTGCGGTAAAATTTATAACAACCCAACGACGACAACAGTCAAGTTGGGAAAAACCATGGCATAGCATGATCATGCCCCTACGGGGCGATCGCTGGCAGTTTTGTCTCTGCAATCCTACTTGCTAGCTTCAGCTTAAGTATTTAGGGCCTGTCCGAATCCCAGTCTTCGTCTTATTATTACAGCTGGTAACGTAACATCGAGTCAAGCTCTATCCGAATCCATGTCTATGCCACCGAGCTTTGCTACTTTGTATAACAGTTTAGAAATCTGGTTAGCTTGAACATCAAGTCAAGGTTCGAGTTGACTATTTTATGTTTATTCGCTGGTTGTCGAGATCAAGCACTGACTTATAACAATGGACTGAGCGATTTGCTATTTCATGTGGCACAAATATTGTGCTTCTGTATATCACCGTTAAAGCACCCTAACTTTTACTAAAAAACATGTAAAACTCAACCAATCAGATGAAATTTTACACACATAAATCGAATCAAATTAAAAAATATATTTTCTTGTGCCCAAGTGATATTTTAATCGCTTATGAGGAATAAAACTCATTCCGACTTTAATTTTCAAAAGTTATTCTTAACTGAATCCTGTGTATGGGCAAGAGAGACGGAGCATGATAAGCACTATCTTTACCTTACCTTTCTGCCGTGATTACATCTGCAGCCAAAATAAAAACATCAAATGGCATAAGAAAACGCTTAATAAGAAATATTTTGTGTTGGTAGCTCCAGCTCTGCCATAGGGCGAAAGAAAAAGTGTAAAACTTGTGCCATTCTTTTCTATAGGAAAATGGCAATACGCTCAGTCCATTGTTATAAGTCAGTGAAATCAAACTAAGCAAACGAATTCCGACAAAATGAAGCATAAATATTGCGCAGGCTTTTTACTGTTTTAATTCCTTTAAAAACAAAATTATTAATGGATATGAGCGTTCATAAAGCAATCATTTTTTCTGGCTAATAAAATTAATCTTTATTTTTTTGCATTATAGCTTATAGTAGTAAGTTACAATAAATCATGTAGCCAAACATTTATAATTTTTTGGTGAATTTGACTGCATTTATGATGGCCAAGAAATATGTGCCTGTCTTGTAAGTATAACCCTGAAAAATTTATCATTTCAAAGGCAAGAGAGCTTGTTTTCAAGTTGATTAATGCACGGCGGAAAGTGTAGGTAAAAGCATCAAATTAAAGCCGCAGAGTTTAACAGAACGTCAAATATCAAGCACAGGAATTCGGACGGGTTAGCTTCGTCGTCGTCTAAAGGCCAATACAGAATCGACGCAGCATGCATAATGATGAATGCTGCAAAGATTGTGCCGGCCAATGCACAATCGGCGCAGCAAGCAGTATAGGAAACTTTGTAATTTAGTCGTTTTTCTTAAAAAAAAAAATAGGAAAAATGAGAGATAAATAAGATTTGAAGCTTATTTTTTACCTCAATTTGTTGGCAGAACTGAAATTTGAAATTTTCCAAACCTTTTCAGCATGCATCTGATGCGTCGATTGCGCCATATGATCCCATGATATCAAACATTGCATCACAAATGCTGCATGCTGCGCCTTTTCTGAATTGGTCATAACTATTATAATAGCCGAGCTTATTGTGTTACGCCACTAGCTGTAATAACAAGACGAAGACTTGGATTCGGACAGGCCCTTAATACACTAATAAACGTTTATTTAACACTTACTAACAATCACTGATAAAACGATAAAAACTTTACGAAAACTTTAATCATTAGCAATTGAAAAAGGTTCCGAATCCTATACATGCAACTTTTGTCAGAGCGAGAGTACTCTACAAATAAGGTGCGAATGTTCCAGGTACAGTTTTTGCAACTTCATGCAATTTTTGGCAGTGCTAGCGATAACTTTGTATTTTAAAGTATTCTATTTTAAACATGAATAGGGGAAAATTCACACCGATATAATTTTTTATCACAAAAATCACAGTTTACTGTAAAGAAATATTACAAAATTTTGTACTGTACTTATTTTCGAATTTTTTATACTGCATGTGCATTTTAAGGCCGAAACACAATGATGACATCGAGCATTGACATCATCAGTATCATCCTCACTGAATTCGTCCCAGCATCGGCATTGATGCCTACTATAACACCATCGTGAATGACAACATAAAGGGTACCTGAACTGTAAAAAAGATTTTGTTGACTTGTTGAAATTTATTGTGGAATAATATGATAATATGATACTTTTTATTTTGTATAAACACAGATTTTCTCAACCAATTTCTGTTCAAATGCAATGACAGATTTTTTTCTTCTACTAACTTGATGCTTGATACCACCTAGAATATCAAATATCAATTGATGCCGACATCGGCAAAAGAATCAAACCGATGCTAATGCCCCCATTATGTTAACCATCATTTCCATATTCGCAATTTGATTATGACAGGCATCGGTTCAACGTTCAATACTGATGCCGATGTTCAATGCCACTACTGTGTTTCGGTCTTTAAAGTTACTGTATGGTGAAACCCGCTCGAGTGCGAATTTCCTCACTGTACGGTTAAATTCGCTCGTGCAAATTTCACTTCTATTGAGCTTGCAAGGGAAATTCGCCATATGTGGTGCGAGTTCCCCCCACATTTAAAAGCTTTCTCAGTACTAAAAATGTCTTTATTATTTACAATGACTCTCTAATCATGTCTGTCCATTACTCAAATTAAGCGTGCTAATAGGAGTCTTCCCAGCAGAATGAATAATGAACTTCGGAATATTCATTACCAATTTAACTGTGGCTGGTTGCATTTGAATTGAAGATCTATCATCCAATTGAATATTTGTTCCTAAAGTCATCAAATAGAATTATTTTAAAAAATGTGATCTCTTCTATAACAAGATTATAATACCTATGGTTGTAGCTCTGGAGATTTCACAGTTTTGATGAGCCATTAATACCTGTCTTAAATGTTTTATCATTGCTTTTAACTCGGAGTTTTCAGCAACTAACTCTGAATTTCGTCTCTTCAAGTCACATTGTTCTTTCTTAACCTTTCGCCTATAACGCATTGCTGCTGCTCGCCTCCTCTCCATACAATCTTCATCGTACATGTGTTTTAAATCTCCAGATTTATTTCGATCCGGTTTTTTATTTGCGTAGGTATTCTGTCCAGATGGAGTTTGTCTCTCGGTATTTAAGACTACTCGCAATTTTTCTTTAATTGGAATTAGCTGTGTTGCCGACGAATTCGATGTTTCCACAGGTTTTGGTAGTAAAATTCTTTTAGATGGCATAAATGTGGCCGTTGGATAGCCCACCGTAATAATTTGCGGCTGGATAACACTTATTGTACCTGGTAATATAATTGGTACGGTTGTACTAGTTTCAGATTTTTGCTCTAAATGATCTGTAGCAGCTTTTCTCAACAACTTTTTACTGTTGGATTTTTCTCTCGGTAGCTTACGTTTTCTTACAATTTTTTCATTGTTTTCCTTTTTATCTTCGGAGATCTCTTTTTTGGCTTTAAAGTTAATATTTTCTGATAAAATAACATTTTGCCTTTCAATTTTGAACTCCCCTCCACTCTCTTCAACACTGGGAAACACTTGAGGAGTGTGAAGAGAGTCTTCACTGCCTAAAAGTGGATTTTCAATAACTAGTGCTACATTTTCTATTGTCATTTCAGCATTCTGTTCGGAATTGCTTTTCGATTCCACGGCCCGACGAAATGTCTCATCAAAAGGATTCACATGTTTTAAATCATCGAATAGTCCAACTTCTTCACAGTTTTTTATTAATCGTGTGGGAGTAGGTGTTTGATCAGCTGTAAAATAAACGTATTACGCCATTAAAATAAGTACATAGATAATCTATCATGCTTAATTACCAACGAAAACATTTGACCCTTTATGTCCCAATCCTAAGTTTAATACCATTTCATGTTTTTTCTCATGTACTGTAAGATGATCCTCATTAGTAAAACTCATTCCGCAGCCTTCTGCCTTGCAAGCAAAAGGTTTTTGCGTGGAATTATCCATGACTGACTTCGTTAAATTAAATGTACTAGCATTGCTATACTAAATATGGAAAGAAGTTGCCATTAGTTTCACAATGAACTTACAATAGGTTTTCTGTTCATCTTTCTTCATCGAACAAGCGTATTTACAAATAAAAACTAAAAAAGGCCACGAATGACAGGTCACCACGGTTAATTGAAGTTATATTGACATTTTCTTCTTCCTTTAAAATTAGTTCTATCTAGCCCAGTTGAAGTTGTTAGAATTAACAAGATGACACAAGTTGGCTTGGCTTCGGATTCGAATACGATGTCTGTCAAAATAAATTCCGGGTATGGCAGTGCCACAGTCGGCGTCGGCTTAAAATTCGACTTCAATGTCGATGCCCGACGCCGATATCAATGGTTATTTGATATTCGAAACGGTGCCATGGCATCATTGGAAGAAAAGTTAATAAAACTTGTTAGGGAAAATTCCTGTCTGTACAGAAAAAATGAAAGAGACTGTAAAAACAATTTTAAAGTGTGGAAGAAAATAAGTGCGAAGATAGGTATTCCTGGTAAATGAATTTTTATTTACTTCCTTGGCAATAGGTAATAGGTATTTAATACTTTAAAGAACTTTACAAAAAAACTACAACCGAATTCAAATATCGTTATTTCTAGTAAATTCTGCTAGTTTTAATTTAAATAACTGGATTCAAGTGACGAGGTATTGTAGTAATATAGAAAACGTTCCTTTACTTCAAGGACGTGTGGTAAAACCAATGCATTCATAATTGCATTTCTTACACTTAGCATATTTTTATTCTTCATAAAAATCTGAGTTTTTTTTCGAGATTTTTCGTGGTAAATTAAGTTTATTATCTAAATATAATACCGAGATATTTAAGATTAACCACACACATGCAACGATGCAACATTCATTTAAATGCCAGTAGGAAAAAAGGTAATAAAGTTATATAACAATTCCTTAAGGAAACAGAAGGCCTTCTCTATCCAATTCTTTTTCTTTATAAATTACATTAAAAATATCGCGTTCAATTTTACAAAAATTTATTTTTCTTATAGAAGAGAAATTGAAGGGGAGATGGAAGTCTCTCCGGAATACCTATAGGATTGAATTAAATAAAAGTCTGACTACTGCGTCTGGAAGTGGAGCGTTGGGCAAATCTAGGTGGAAATATTTCGACTTACTTAATTTTTTGAATGGCCATATAGGCTCGATGTAAGGAAAAAATTATATAATTTAATTTGTGTGAAAATATAATTATCTTGCTTTCTAGGAAAACACTTAGCAACTGCCAACCGTTGCCACTGGAAGTGGAGCTGCATGGGGAGACGGCGCAAAGTTCATTTGAAACTTCAAACGAACAGCCCTTACTGTCATCTACTGCATTAGATGACTCGACGGCCTCTGGAATAGGAGCGACGGAAGATATTTCAGGAGAAATACCGCCAGTCCTACTTCTTGGTAGTGATCTCTCTGCACATAGGAAAAAAACATCTTCAGGAAAGGATGCTGGTTCATCGACATCACTCGACGGCCAATATTCGAAATTCTGGTACGAGGCGCAAAAATTTTTAAGTTCGAGTAGGCAATCGCCTACTGAGCTGTTTATGCATTCAATGGCAAAAAAAATTGATCAGTCCGATCTGACCGATAATGAGTTAGATGAAATGCAAGAGGCAGTTCTGATTGTGATAAACAAAAATCTAAGAATGTTTAGGGATAGAAAAAATAAAATATAAAACCTAATTGATTGTTTTTTTATTCAATACATTTATTATTATATACATATTGGCGTAGTTTCTCTCGCATTGCAAATGCCGATATATGTAGTAGCATTATATGATTTCCCAAAAGGAGATGCCGATTGTAGTTGTCTGGTTTGTTATCGCCATTGCCCTTCATTGATTGATTTACGAATGTTATTTTCTGGGATGTTCGGTGGGTAATATTCAACACATTCTTTTAGCAAGTAGTTGTGCAGGATCACTGTAACGCGAATAATTTTTGTAACACTTTTTGGATGAGAATTTATATCATGTAGTAGAACTCTCCAGTGGCAAGACAGAGTACCGAAAGCGTTTTCTATAGATCTCCTGGCCATATATAATCGACGATTGAAATATTCCTGCTGCTCTGTTAAATTTCCCCCTGGAAATGGCCTCATAAGATTAGTTTTAAGAGAGAATGCCGCATTACCAACAAAATAATGTGGTATCTGCAGTGAACTTTTTGTTAAGACCTTTGTCCAATGTGTTTCTTAAAAGACACTTTCCGAAACTACTTTGAGCATAGACACCATTATTGCTTTTATTACCGAGAGCCCCAATATCTATGGCGCTAAACTGACAATTAGCATCACATACTGCCATTAGTATAATACTACGCCGATGTTTATAGTTCAAATACTCCGGCCCGGCATTTGGCGGACAAACCATATGAATGTACTTTCCGTCGATTGCTTTGCTCCCACACAATTCGACATATTCCACATTGCCTCAAATTCTTTGGCGATTTGTGTCCAATCTTCTTGATATTTTATCTTTAAATAACTTGGTTACTTGGGACGTCTCCAAAATTATTTTCGCCACAGTAGAAATTTCCATCATAAATTTCATAGTCAAGATTTGATGTGGAACTCCATACGCCAAATACCTGAAATAAAGTTTTCATTAATTTCTTATTATGATATAAATGTAATGACATACATTAACGTCAACGCCAATCTACACTCCGTCTCCAATTGTTTTCTTGATAGTTTTTGTAGCCTTTCATGAACCAGACCAAGTAAAATGTTAAAGCTGCTTTCGCTCATCCTAAATGTCTTTTGGAACATCTCATGGTCGGACGATTTAATAACTTGGTTTTAAAAAAAAACCATCCTCTTCTTTCTATGTAAATTCCACGTACCTTAGAACGTTTTTTCTCTCCTTTTTTAATGATTTCAAAAGTAAATAACCGGCCATTGCAACTAATTTCACTACTTGCACTTGTTTATTATTCATTTTCTTTAAAATTTACTCAATGCTCTGTATTTAATACCTCATCTTCAACATCATAGTTGGCTTCGATTTCAATTTTGACAACAGCGGGCTTCGGAATCGAATTCGAAGACGAAGCCAACATTGTGTCATCGCCTTTAGAAAATTACGAATTTACTACTTTTTAACCAAATATACTTACTTACTTTAACCAAATATACTTATAATTCGTTTTTTTTTCTAATTTCTTTAATTGTAATTAAACTTTAATGGATTAAACCATTCTCTTTGTTTGACAGTGTCTTATGAGTTAGTATGAGCTGAGCACTGGTGTTGAGAGCTTAACAGCTGACATCGACATACATACATGTCGGCTACTGTATATCCAGCTTTTGCTTCAGTTTACATTTGTTATTTGTAGATTACCTTCGTTATCAATATTAACTTGTATTTTAATGTCGAACATAGTGAAGTGAATTTTTGAATCTATCTATTTCTGCTATAAGTTTTTAATTTTAATTTAAACTATGTCAGATATTGATGGAAACACTGTGATTGCGGAAAGTCTGATTGCTCAGGTAGGAGTGCATTATAAGTAGGTAAACAGTGGAGTTTTTCATGTTGATGTGTACAAAGTTCAAGTACTTAAATGAAAATTATGATATTGAAAAACACTGGTTGAAGCATTTTAAGCAGTGTTTCGCTTGTAACATCTTTTATTTGATCATTTATACCTACTTAGCACCGGCAGGAAAATGATTGGGCATAGCATAGCATATAATTTTAGTGTATGCCTATGTGCCCCAAACATTGCGTGAGTACGCCGATTCAAGATGAGTAGGGTAGTATCTCCTTTGTCCGAACACTCCCAGTGGTCGAACACATTTTGAAAAAAGTGTCTCGAATTAATGTGAGAGAACTGTTTTCTAAAGCAACGGAGGTTTAATATATTTGCTAATGTTCTCTCTGTCCACTCACAAAAACTCTCAGCAATATTGGTAACACTTTATTACGTAGTCGGTGTCATTCTACCAAAGAACTTGGAGGAACTCATCACGTGTTGTTTTGCTAAGGGACAAAATAGTCTGAAGTAGTTCTTAAATTAGTGTTTTTTGATGTGAAAACTTAAGGTAAGTAGTTTCAAAAGCAATATTTTTGCTTTATGATTATCTAATGTAATATTTAATAGTTTAAAATTTCATAAAATGTTAAATTAATAATAATTGGTTGGGTGTTCGGACATAGGTTATTGAGATTTCACAATTCTCCTAAATTCGAACTGCCCCGGTCGACTACAGGAAACTAACAAAAAAATTGTTTTTTTTTCGTAAGAGGCTGAAATATAATGCGCGACCAATAGATTTTGTTTGTGGCATAAATTTTTGCAAAATAAATTATCGATCCAGTAGCCGAACACCCAATTTATCTGCGTTCGAAAATAGGAAACCTTTGATTCTGTGAGTTCCTGTAGTCGACTGTCTTTAAAAATGAGTTGTTTCGTTGTTTTAATAACAATTGAATTATTATTTTGCAAAAGCAAAATAATAAATTAGATATTTAAATAAAATTCATATTTCACTTTATACAGAATGAAACGAACTATTCATAAATACAGCGAAGCTTCTTTGGCAGAAGCCCTTAAGAATATTCGAAGTGGCGAAATGGGCATCAGAAAGGCAGGGAAGGAATATGGTATTCCTACAACTACCTTACATGACAGAATTCATGGAAAAGTGCCAGATGGTCCTCGAAGGATGGGTCCTAAGACGGTGCTTTCAGAAACCGAAGAGAAAAAAATTGTCGAATGGCTTTCGACGATAGCCAAATGCGGTTTTCCGCAAAAGCCCGACGAACTACTAGATGTCGTTCAAAAAATTATTCGGGATGAAAACAGAAAAACGCCGTTTAAGGACGATAGGCCAGGCAAGAAATGGTACTATAGTTTTTTAAAGCGACATGAAGAGCTAACTCTGCGCAATCCTGAAGCAATAAATAAAGCCAGAGCGGTAGTTACAGAGGAAAATATTCGGAAATGGTTCCGTGATCTGGAAAAATATCTTATTGCTGAAAATTGTCCCGATATTTTGCTAGACCCCACACGAATTTATAATGGTGATGAAACATCATTTAGCATGGCTCCGAAAACCGGCACAGTTATTGCTCCTAAAGGCTACCGTAACCTTTATCAAGTTAAATTTGGACAAGAGAAAGATACTTTAACAGTTCTTCTGGTTTTTGCTGCCAGTGGGGAAACTTTACCACCGATGATTATCTTTCCCTACCTGCGCCCACCAGCAAAAATAGTAAACAGTATGCCGGACGACTGGATTTTAGGACGATCCGAAACTGGTTGGATGAGAACGGAAACGTTCTATGAATACGTCGCGAACGGTTACAATGATTGGCTAAATAAAAACAATATTAAAAGGCCCGTATTATTTTTGGTTGATGGTCATAAATCGCATTTGTCGTTGCAGATCAGTGAGTTCTGTGCGAATAATCAAATAATTTTGTACTCTCTTCCTCCAAACACAACTCATTTGCTGCAGCCGGCAGACGTAGGAGCATTCAAAGGACTGAAAAGTGATTACAAAAAGACAGTAAGGGAGTGGAATAATTTACCTGAAAACTTCGGTAAGGCTATAACTAAAACAAACTTTTGCGAACTTCTTAAAACAGTTTTGGATAAAACCGATCGCTCCGGAATAGTCAAGAATTCTTTCAGGAAATGTGGTATATTTCCTTTTAGCGCGGATGCTGTTGATTACACTAAATGTGTTGAAAATTATTTAGAGGAGCTGAGCAAATCTAAAGATGATGGTTTGAACAACGAAAAATATGAAGCAGCTAAAGAGGTGATATTATCACTTGAAACAGATCTTTACCAAAAGGACATAGATGCTCAAATAGTCTTGGAAACTATAAAAACGGCACAGGAAAAAAACAGATTTTCGACATTGCCAGAATCGAATGTTCTGCAGGCAGAATCCGAAAGTATCTCCTGTGCTGATATGAGGGATGGTACGTATGAGATACATAATGGTGATCTGGTGATCGTAGAACCTGTTACTAGTATGACAACGGCATTGTTTCACACTTCCGATATGGAGAATTGCACAGAAAATTGTTTACAGATAGAACAAGCGATGCTCTCCGATATTTTATGCAATGACTTTGTTCCAGGTAACGTAATGATACTTATAGAATATATGGCAAGTTCCTGCATTAACTTTTGGCATTATTTTAATTTTAGAAATTCCGGTGTCACCTTCGACCAGGACTTTAGTTAACTGTTCACCTATATCCTGCTCTAGCTTTGACAGACATTTGAAATTTCCTGATCCTATAAAAACAAAAAAAGGAAAAGTAATTTCTGCTGAAAAAAGGCCGCCGATGTCTATTGTTTCAGCTCGTTGGAAAGAGTTTCATCAGGGTATAAACCGCGCAAAGGAAAAGAAAACAGCTGACGTTAAAAAAAGGAAAGAAGAAAGATTAAAAAAACTTATGGTTAAAAATAAAAGACTTAACGCAAAGGTGAGCAAACGTAAAACCCCACAACGATTAAAGCTTAGATGTTTTGAATGCGAAGATGATCTGGATACAGACACAGAAGAAGAGTCCCTAAAAAATATTGGCTGTGATCAGTGTGATAAATGGTATCATTTGAAATGCACTACACTTTCTAATATACCTTTTATAGAGGCTGAAGCAAAAGAATTTATTTGCAATTTCTGCATGAGACTGATTGCCAAATAATTGGCAAATTAATATCCTATTTTTTTATTTAATTTAAGTTTGAAGAGGCTAACATATGATATTTTTTTGTTTGTGCAATTATTTTGTTTTGCTTTATTTTTTTGATGATCGGAAGACGAATTGATTTATTTTTGTTAATTACTGAGTTTATTTTGTATACCGAAGTCTAAGTAGAGCTGCATACCTACTATATTTAAAAATAAAATGTTATTTACAACATACTTTTAAGTTTTATTATTATTCCCAACCGAATGAGCTTTTAAAATCCAATGATCGAAAATAGGAAACTACGTGTCCGACCTTAGGCTTTTCATGATCGACTACTGGCAAATTGGGAGTTTTTCCGCTTTTCTTCAAAAATTAAATTAATCGTCTTAATTCTCTGGAAAATGCATTTGTTTCCAGAGGCATAATAAAACAGACTAATAGACTAATGTAATACAATTTTTCAATCTCTTTTACAATTCTTTTAGAACGCAATGCAAATCAGAAATCCAGTAAAGTGTTCGACAATTGGAGACACTACCCTACTGAGGCATTCAAATTTTGCAGATAATTATAGCAAGGCAACCACATTTTCAATAAGGGCTTATGAGAGACAAGTTTGTCGAAAAATTTTGGAGATGTACCATAAATTAGGGAAAAAGTCACAGATATCCATAAAAAATTCTCAGCACTGTCAGCTCTCATATTTCTTCTACACTGGTATAGTTTACATACGCACTGCAAGATCGTTAACACTGTTAAGGTACCGAAGGCTGATTACTGCCAGATTCAGCTTCAGATACATGTACCGAATAAATGTGAATTTCCATTATTGCGACATTCATATTTTGCAGATAATTAGAGCGATATAGTACATGTAAAACTATTACAAGAGTGAAAGAATACGGTTTTATAGCTGAAATCATATCCCCACCAAAATATGGCGATATGTCACTTTAAAATCTTTATATGATATACTATGATTTTTATAGTAGCTGTATGAAAATAACATAATTTATTTCTAAAATTTTAAGATTTGCGTTCTGAAAAGTATGTAATTTGTTTTTAAAATTTCTAGAATCAATCGAGGAAATTTTATAATTTATTTTAATTGCATAGAGAATACTGTCAAAAGCATATATCAGATATACGAAGGTCATTTAATATTCTTAATATTATTGTCTTCTTCTTGATTCCATTTTGCATGTGTAGTAAAATACACGGCGATATGCCATAATGTCGGAGATATGCCATAATGTCGAACTTTGACTGGAAAACTAGCTAGAAATCATGGCTGTATTCAACTTTTGGCTATAGTGGGCTGGCTTGTGCTCTGTAGGTGAGGTCAAACGTCAAACTAGCTTGACGTTTGTTTGAGCTGGCTTTAGCCGCCTATAGCCAAAAGTTGAGCAGTCCATTATTTAAGGAGGTATATAGATTATTTTTACCCACGGTACAGAGATAACAAGTATTCTCATTAAAATCTAGACACATGATCTTTGACCACGGTACAGAGAATACAAGGGCTATCTTCAACTTTAGCTATAGCCTGATCGCCCTCTTGGAAGTCACGACTCTATTACCTGGCGTGGTCGTCAAACGCCGAACAAAACGCCGGGCATGTTGCGACAGCGCCATTCCTTAATTTCCCTAACATTTTACAGTTGAGTTATTTCCTTGTAATCTCTGCCGGTTTGCAATAAATTTTTAAATTATAATAAAAAAAATGTTTTCTTTTCCTTTAAGTCCACATATTTTTAATATCAAATCATTTATTTACAGAAATTTAAATATCGTTTGACCATTTATTAAAAGAAATTGAATTGTTAAATGGGAAAATTCCATTTTAAAAAGAGAGGGAACTTCATGCAAGCGAGGGAATTCCCGAAGATCAGAAGAAAGTGGCCCATATTCTAAGCACAATAATTTAGCTGAGAATAGGATGGGGATATCCAAAATAAATACGATTATTCCGGAGTTCAATCCATCAAATCCCAAAAGCGATAATGCTAGTAGTTGGATTAATATTGTTAAAGGATTCCGTAGGGTGTATTCGTGGACTGATCACAACACGTTGTTGTATGCTAGTCTAAGGTTCGGTAGTCAAAGTGACTTTCTAATTGCATGGCAAAAATTTAAAATAGAATTAATAAATAGTTTTCCTGGTGGAGAAGATGACTCTAACATTTTATTCGCTATTATGTCCAGAAAACGAGATATTAGTGAGTGTATCGAAGACTATTTTTATGAAATCGTTTCCATGTAAGAAAAAAATTAATTTACCCGAGAAAACAACAATAAAATATATTATTTCTGGACTTAACGATCAAAATTTAATTAACCAATTAGTAGCATCCAATTGCCAAAATCTTGGAAACATTTTAAAGCAAATAAAAGATTTTGAAGAGATTAATAAACAGGGCAGACGTAGAAACTACCTCAATATTAACATGAAAAGTGAGTCGTTTAAAAATGAAATTCCAAGACATATCACAGGAGTAATTTTCAAAACGAACAAAGGAAACTAACTTTCAACTGTCAGCGATATGAACCATACTCCAGAAATGCAGAGGAAAACAAGTTTTGTGGAGAGAATTCACGATGTTATCATGCAACAAAGCTTATCTTTTGATGTAATGAACCAGGACCTTTGCCAAAGAATGTAAAGTACAAATCAAAGACAGAAAATATTTCGTATGCAGACAAAAAGGACATTTAGCCAACGAATGTAACGTAAAAAACATAAAGCAAATTAATTTGATTGACGCCGCTAAATCAGATGAGTATCGTCCTGTAATTGAAGTTGATGGAAAATGTCTACAAGTCTTTTTGGATTTGGGAAGTGACTGTTCCACCATTAAAGAAAAAGTAGTATAAGAACATGGTTGATACATTGACAGTACGAACATAGAGTTACGAGGTTTTGGTGGCGGAATATACAAGGCGATAGGTATTATAAGGAAACCTGTAAAAATCGGCAATGTAGAGTTAGTGACGAATCTAGTAGTCGTTTTAGATGTCGCGCAACCAATTCCAGTAATTGTTGGAAAGAACTTTCGTGATCGTCCCAACATAAAAGTTATTAAGCAGTGGTACGATATGATGTAATAGAAGAAAATCCACAAATTCCTGTGATACGCACGGAAAAACAAAAATTATCGAAGAAGTCAAAACTAAAATTTAAAGACATATACGTTACAGATGAGGTCAGCAGTGAGGAAAGAGGACAATTATTTAATATCATTCGCGAATTTGAAGATTGCTTTGCTTAAGAGCTAAGAGAAATGGGGAAAACTAATCTAGTCGAAATGACAATCACCGTTAATGACAACAATGTCGTCCGCTATAATCCTTATAAAGTGCCATACGGATTGAAAGAAATACTTAGGCGTAACGTGAAGAATTATTGGAACTCGATATTATTCAATCGTCTACTTCAGAATATGCAAGCCCTCTATTATTAGTACCAAAGAAGGAGGGAGGTTACAGAATGTGCGTCGATTATAGAAGACACAACTCTTTGACAAAAAAAGAACACTTTCCAGTACCTAATATCGAAGAAATTTTAAATTCTTTATCGAACAAAAAAATATTTACGACATCAGATATATTAAGCGGATATTATCAAGTTCCTGTTGATAGAGATAGCCAGCAATACACGGCGTTCGTAACCCCAGACGGACATTATGAGTTTAAGAGAATGCCGTTTAGTTTAGCTAATTCACCAGCAGTTTTTGAGGCCACCCGTCCCTTCAACTCGTACACGAATTTGTCTGTCTGTATATTTATTTATATATTTCTTACTATTTTCGACACTCTCGTAGACCCACTTTTCGTCATCACAGCGAGCTGAAATTTGGCACACAGGTTCATGTCGCGTGACAATTGAATCTATCAAAATTTGAACCGGAAATTTCCATGGAAAACCCGGAAAATCGGGAAAAAATCATTTGAAAATTTGGTACAAATTTGATTAGTGATAAATCCGTTTCAGGAAAAATGCAGAGTTTTTCGATATTTCTGAAAAAATTTTCCAACTTTTCCGGAAAATTTTCCGGTAAACAAGTTTTCTAAATTATGCAGGATCAAGTTCCCTATCAACTGGCATCATTAATTTCTCTCCGACAATAGTGAAAACTTGCAGACAAAATCGAGGAAAATTCATGTAAAACGCTTTTACGGAGTTTTCCGACCAAGAAGCGTTTGAGCGTTTTGCAACCTAAGACAAAGTTGTAGAGCGAAATGAGTTGCATAAAGTTGCTTTTGTGGAAAACTCAATGGAAAACCCGGAAAAGCGGGAAAATCATCGGAAAAATTTTCATCGATATGATTAGTGATAAATCTGTTTCAGGAAAAATGCAGAATTTTCCAATTTTTCTGTATTTTCGGAATTTTCCGACTTTTCCGGGAAATTTTCCGACAAAAAAGTTTTATAAGCTATGCGGAATCATTTTTTACCGTCCTACTAGTATCAATACTTTCTCTTCAACAATCACGAAAACTTGCATGAAAAATCGAGGAAAATTCATGTAAATTTTTAAAAAAAATTCATAGTAATAGGAAAAGTCTGTGGAAAACATTGAAAATAGGGAAAATTTATGTTATATGGGATCAAGTTGGAATACAGCTTAAAAGCGCTGTTTAAAACATATTTTGAATTTCAGAAAACCGTTGCAGTACTTCAACGATTTGATACTCGAATAAATTTTTTGAAAAACTGGTAAAACAGTGTCTTTTCAGCCGTCATAAAATTGTTTTAAAATATCTCCATGCAGCACGTAATAATAATTTAGTTAACGTGAAAAAGGCAGAAAATAAAATAAGTAAAAAACGAGTTTTCAAACAAAACTGAGGCCAAGCCGCATGAAAAAGTAGAAAATAAACTTTTCTTCACACACAGAGGTGGACTCAGATTTTAATCGCTGACAATCACCGATATATTTCAGTATGATCAATCAGAGGTAATAAGTGATTTGATTCATGAAGAGAAAGAATATTCAAGAGAAATGTCCCAATCAAAACATCTGAGTCCACCTCTGTGTGTGAAGAAAAGTTTATTTTCTACTTTTTCATGCGGCTTGGCCTCAGTTTTGTTTGAAAACTCGTTTTTTACTTATTTTATTATGAGATTGATGGCAAAGGTGACAGAGCATCTCAAAAGAAATGGTTTGATTATCTTGATTGTATGGATGATATTTTGATTGATACAGAAACTGCAGAGGATAATTTAGATATGATAACGGAATTTTTAGCAGCAATACGGGAAGCAAAACTCACCTTAAATCTAAAAAAATGTGAGTTTCTTAAACGCAAAATCAAGTTCCTGGGACATGAAATTACGAGTAAAGGGGTACAACCTGGAGACATCAAGTTGGCAGCTGTCGAGAACTATAAAAGACCTGAGAGACAAAAGAACTTTGCCAGTTTCTCGGTTTAAGTGGATATTTTAGGCGTTTTTTCGAGGTTTTTCTCAAATAGCGAGACCCTTAAGTGAGTTATTAAAAAAAGAAGCCGTTTTCGAGTGGACCAATAACTGGAAAGTGCATTTCAACTATTAAAGAAAATACTAACTCAGCGTCCATTATTAACACTATATGATAGTAACAGAGAACATGAGCTGCACACAGATGCCAGTAGTCATGGTCTAGCAGGCGTTTTAATGCAAAAAGGCGAAGATGGGCAGATTAGGCCAGTGTCGTATTTTAGTCGCTCAACAACGAGTTGCGAAAGTAAATATCATAGCTATGAGCTTGAGGCGTTAGCTGTGGTTGAAAGCTTGGAGCGCTTTAAATATTATTTGCTGCATAAATATTTTACCATAGTTACAGATTGCAATTCATTGAAGATGACACAAGAAAAGAAAGACCTTATTCCGCTCATTCCCAGATGGTGGCTTAAGATTTCCGAGTATGATTTTAATCTAATTTTCCGTTCAGGATCACAACTCGCACATGCAGATGCTTTAAGTCGTTGTCCACAAGAGCAGGGAGAAGAGTCAGTAACGATTGCTGATAAAATTTATATGGTTGGAATGCAAGAAGAGGATTGGCTATCAACATTGCAAACTCAAGATGCAAGATTGGCAGAAGTTAAAAAGATTTTGAAAGGTGAGATAATAAATCCGGAAGAAAGCGATGGTATCAAAGGTAGTTTTATGAACTAATGGGAGAACGAGTGCATAAGAAGACGGAGAATGATGATATGGGACATAGCGGAATAACCCGAACCATAGAATTTCTACGGAAATCATTTTGGTTTCCAAATATGAAACCTGTAGTCACCAAGTATATCAATAGCTGTATTGACTGTCTATACAATAAACGTGGAAACGATGAGACGAGATACAAGATCCATGTTCCTGAAAATCAACCAAACCATTTTTCACCGTGCACGTAGATCATTTAGGACCATTCCCGAAAAGTAGACGAGGTAATCAGCATCTTATCGGCATCATATGCTCATTCACCAAATTTATAGTGTTGAAACCAGCCAGAAGCACTAATAGTAAAAGCGTCGTCAAGATGTTTGATGAAGTTTCTCAGTATTTTGGAGTACCAACTAGGATTATTAGTGACAGAGGCACCGCTTTTACGTCCAAGGAATCTGGAAAATATTGTCATGAAAATGGAATTAAACATGTGAAAATAGCAGTTCAAACACCTAGGCCCAATGGTCAAATTGAAAGTTATTTTCGAACCATAAAACCGGCAATCGCGTCAATGACTAAGGAAGATGGTGGAAGGGATTGGGATTGTCATGTATCAGCCATTCAGTGGGGACTCAATAGTATGAAGAATACAACAACAGGAAGAACACCACAACAACTTTTACTAGGATATGATCCGAGATGTTTTGTCAAAAATAAGATGCTGTTAGCATTGCAAGATGGAACATATATTGACGATGACGACGTCCCTTTAAGTGACTTAAGGGTTAAAATATTGGAGCGAATGGCAGAAGAGCGAAAACGTAAGACCGACCACTTTAATTCAACTCATAAATCGCCAAAGGAATACAAAAAAGGGGAGTTGATTCTCATTAAGCAGGAAATTCCTGCAACGGGTCAACCTAAAAAGATTCAACTGAGATATAGAGGGCCATACGAAATAAAAGAGGTATTGTCGAACGCTCGATATGTGGTTACTGATACTGCAATAACTCAGGTTACTAATCGCCGATTCGAATCAGTACAATCAGCGGATCGGATGAAACCTTGGTATTCTTTGGATGACTTGAAGTTTGATGACGACGATTCCGAAGAAGGAGAAGAAAATTAGAGCCAAATACTATGTAATATGGAGAGATAATAAAGCAAACATTACTACTACAATTTAATTTGTTAATTATTCAATCCTTGGTTGTTCTACGTATTTCTTAACCTCATTGGTTGTTTTTCAGATGATGATTGTCCTGAGGACTAAAGGGTGACTTGGGTCGAAATAATTATAATAAGTATGTTTTTTTTTTGCTTTTTGACAAATCGGACTTACATCGAGGAAGTAGTCTCGTTGAGATAAGTTTGCCATAGTGGTGTATATGTGTCATGAACAAGTTGCAACAGAGTTCAATATATGTATATAATATACCCCTGCGCAGACATGTAGTACGAAAAGAGAGCCTGTGTGGTGTTGCATCCGAAAGAATTTTATGATGTTTCTGCTTTTGTAGCGTCAAGTTTTAAAACGCATAATAGGTGATGAATCTTTTGAGATGGCTTGCCTGTGTGGCGTGAATAAAGCTAGATCCAAAATAGCTGTATGATTTGATTGAATTGATTTTGGTTCGTTGATGATGACTGTGAGTTGTTTAGCTTTAATTAGCCTAGGAGGTATCAATAAGTATACTCTGCCTCTGTGGCGATGGCGAGACGTAATTTTCTTGCTGATTTTGTACAATGGTCCTAATCTCACTGAGCACAGTGAGCTTGTAGGTTGGCCGAACTGCTATAGCACAAGCCGGGAAAGCCCGCCGGTGAGCAAAATCCTTAAGATATGCCGACAAGGCTGTCTTCTCTCTTCTCATCTCCGTGGATAATAAAGTCCAATATCACCAAGAGCCAATTACAGTAGTTAGTAGCAAATGCATGAATAGAAAATAAGCAAAGACCACAGCTGCATGATTTTTCCCAGCTGTTGAGTGATTACCTAGAAACTGCAGTGCATGTTTATAAGGATTAAAGACTCATTTATTGAGGTAAAGGTTCGTTCCAGGCAATAATAAAGTAACTGAGAAGGTTTTTGTTATTTCTAGGAATCTTTACTTAAATGCATGAAAATATTATAATGTAATTTAAAGATGTGTGAATGCTGAGAAAATGGGATGATGGCAGGAGTTATTAATGTAGAGGAGAAATATGTAAAGGGCTGAAGAACTAAGGAAAAGTTAACCTAATGACAAGTTAAGAAGCTGTAGAGCAAAATTGGAAAATTTCTGGTGTTTTTTAGAATTAAACGAGTAATTTCATATACTTTCGTCTTTTGCATGAATGAGGGAAAAGAACGTGGCTCTGCATTATTGCAGGGCAACTGTGATAACGAGTTAAAAACAAAAATCGAGAGAACGTAGGATTACCCGAACGACAAAATCTTATTAAATCCATGAAAGTCCTATCAAACTATTCATAATAATATACTTCGGGTCACACTATCTCCCATTTTAAAGAAAAAGATAAATTTCGCTTTGGCCCAGATGCTAAAAGGAGATGTAAAGTTCCTCTCAAATAAAATTCTTATTTTTCCCGAAAATATCAGAGAATCCAGCATGAGTTCTCCCACTTAATCTCTTCAGAGCAAAACGAATGTAAACAGAAACACGAGCTGTTCAAATATCACAGGATTACAGCAACAACATGTTTCCTTTTACAGCAACAACATGTGACCAAAACATTGTCAATATTTTATGAAAACCGGTTTTACAAAAGCGCGGGAACCTTTTATGAGAGTAAAACGTGAAAACTCCGCCCCTTCTCATTTATTTACGAAAATGAAACATTTGCCTGCCATTCTGTTTCGTTACGCAGGATTCTGGTCAAAATAACCTTTTGAAAATTAAAATTGGAATGAGTTTAATTTCTTTTAAGAGTGCTTATAAGCGATTAAAATATCATTTGGACACAAGAAAATATTTTTTTAAAATTTAATTCGGAAGACAAAAGGTATACTATAACATAACATATTAAAAACAGAACTGCCAGGTTCCCATTTGAGGACAAATAAAAATTAGCATGGAGTTCTTTTTTTTTTTTTCAAAGAAAAATAGTTATGTTACCCGTCTCAGTGTTGAGCCTATCCGTATACCAGACAAGTCCTTTCCTGGAGATAGTCGGAAAATTCTAGGCTTCTCGGTCTTTCACCACTATATTGGGTGATTGAAACGATAAGGATCTCGTCAACATATGGTCTGATGACATAGCCAGTTCAGGAATTTCCTCGAGACCCTCTAAGGTCGTAGTTCTCTTCAATCGACAAAACGAGATGTTTTCTTCATTATATAGGTAAGGTGATTAGAGCAATGTACACAAAAGAATACAACTAATATTGTTGACCAAATTTACGCCTAATTCCTATCGTACACGGCAAACTCAAATTCAAAGTGTATTTATTTATGAAGGAGATAGGATAGTCAATTCATGCCCCGTCTGTAGTGACATCTTCAAGGTTTTTGTACATTATTTTTGTTTAAAGTATTTGGTAAACTTTCGAATATCTTGACAAAACTTCTATAGTTTTCACAATTTTTTCTTACTTTTCAAGCGCAGATTGAAACCAAATTGTTCGGCTGGCCTGTAGGCTGACTAATGTTCAGATATTTTGCCTTTGCTAAAAGCTAAGGCTAGCTGATATATATACATCATGGCTGACTCATGAGAAGCAGATTTTTAACATTGGTTTCCAAATCTGCGTATTAATTATCGGCGGTATAACGTTAGGCTCTACGACAGTAGATAGTTTAGCACTTAGCTTAATTAATTAAACAGGAAAACAAATAAAAAATCAAATTAAATTCACAGCTTATACAACCTTATAGCATTGAAAAGATATAAAATAGCTAGATCTAGAGAGATAACAGAATGTACCGAATGTACAGATTGTACGGTCTTATAGAATTGTAAACAGTAATCAACTTAGATATAATGAAAACATTGTGTAAATTATAGATTATAGTGACTATCTGGTCCTATCAAATTATTGACAGTATTGAGATTAGATATTAAGAAAGCCATATACATCCGTTATACAGTCATATAGAGCTGTGTACAGTATTGAAACTATATACTAGGTATCGAGGAAAACCAGATTGGATCAATTAAACAATTATTTACAATTAAATTGAATTCATTGGAACATGACATACATAAATAAAAAGAAAATTGAATAAATAGAAAACTTGAACCCTAGAACCCTATAAACTAGGTATCTAGATAGTGGGCCAAACCTATAAATTACTAAACCTAGATATAAAAATAAAGATAAACATAAGATACAGTGAGAGTCAGGTATATAGAATCAAGGAAATGAAAAAATGAAGAAATAGTGTAATATAAACATAAACAAAGACACAACAGTCAGTTGTGACGGTTTGCCCACTGCAAACTTGACATATCAGTAGCTATAAGAGCATATAGACTTAAGTAGACTAATAGACTAATAGTTTGACAACGGCCAGTCCATATATATCGATATTCACAGCGACAGACAGAGCGCTAATATGGTCAATATGGGCTCAGAAAGCATCAGGAATGAACTACGATCTGAGAGAGCATAAGGCTTTCTTTGAAAATTCCTTAAGTAAGCTGACCTGCCAAATTTCCCCGGCAGATCATTCCCACTCGTGACACCTCGCGAGAATATATCCTACTACCAAACCGTGTTTTTACGCGCGGATAAATCAGTCGCTTGTTGTTTCTTCTACTTCAAAAGAGCGGCTCTACACATAACCAGACAGAATGCCCAGTCTAGCCCTATATATAAATGATAGAGCCTTCAGTTCGTATATACCTTCCAGCGACTCTGGTATCTGAATGTCCAACAGTAGGTTGATATGTGACCTACGTCGAAGAATAAAAACATATCTGGCACATGCTTTGTGTGCACGCAATAGTTTGGTTATACCAGTCTGAGAAATTGGGTATATGATGACCTGCGTAAAAGAATTGTGGTAGAATCAAGGCAGGGAACAGCCTCAGTGTCGTGGTTTCATCAAAATACGGAGAGGCTGCGTAGAGAGATCGCTGCCCATGATACACTCGCGAGCACATTAAGTTTATATGCACCTTCCATGTGAGATTGGAATCCATGAAGATACCTACGTTTTTAACAGCTATTGTTGAGAGAGGAATATTATGACCTATTAAGGTTATAACAGGTGAGAACTTCTCTCCGGTCTAATGGTGCAACCAATCGCTTGAGCTTGAGAAAGAATTTAACGCCAGCTCGTTTGAGGCGGCCTAATTCAGACCCCATCTGGGGTCCCATTGATGGTTGACACCTTCGTAGAGCTGGATGTCGTCCGCATAGATATGAAAACCTACACCGTTCAAAACCTCACTGAAAAAAAATAAATATATAACGAGAAGAGCAATGCTATGTGCACTTTTTGGAGATTTCGACATTTTGACAATTATTACTAGTTTACTTACCAAATTTTCATATAAAACGACTTCTATGTGACTCTAACATAACGTTATAGTTTTCAAAATCTGCTTTATATAAAATTTTACAGGAGAACGTTTTTTTCTTCTTCAATATCTCAAAAGTTATACTTTTTGCACATAGCAGATATTGGTTTGACAACGACGACATGCAAATTGTGGTTAGCCCTTTCTCCTATACACAGCTTTTCTAGTAATTGTAATTCTAGAGATTGATTGACTTTTCCTTATTTTCCATTTAAGTCTCACGAGAAATGCTAAAGGAATTTACGGTGTCCGGTTACCAGTATATGGAGGCTGAACCATATACTAAATGGTACGTTCAATTAAACCACGCAGAGAAGTTTACGACCGCGTGACAAGAAAGTTTTTGTCCTTAAAATAGTTTCCTTCATTGATTCCGTTTTAGATGAGAGGACAGAACCTTTGCAATTGGAGATGATAGAGGATGTGTCTTGTTTAGGAAGAAGAAGAAGAGAGAAAAGATCAGAGGGTGACAAAAATACCTTAAGTCCAGTTAGTAAGAAGGAAATAAAAGCCCGATTCTAACCAGGCAGCATGTTTAGTATAGAAAATCTGAAAGCGTATCAACATTCCCAAATATTCTGCTTAATTTCTGTTTTAAATATACGTTTCTCAGTTATTCTTGTCCTTGCAGGGTGTTGAATATGTCTTCGGAATTATCGGTTTTCCTGTTATCGAACTCTCTATGGCTTTACAAGTGGCTGGTCTTAAGTACATTGGAATGAGAAATGAACAAGCAGCTTGTTATGCCGCTCAAGCAATCGGTTATTTGACGGGAAAACCTGGAGTTTGCTTGGTGGTGTCTGGACCAGGTCTTCTTCATACTGCAGGTAAAGTGCAAATATTTGTCTGTTTTTAAGATACTAAAATCTTTATGTTTTCAGGGGGAATGGCAAATGCACAAATCAATTGTTGGCCGTTATTGGTAATTGGTGGGTCTACCTCACAGGATCACGAAGGTATTGGAGGCTTTCAGGAATGCCCACAAGTAGAGCTTAGTCGTCCTTATTGTAAATATGCTGCACGACCAGCTGGAGTATCATTAATTCCACTTCATGTTGAGAAAGCTGTGCGATATGCTACATATGGGAGACCTGGAGCTTCTTATTTGGATTTTCCTGGGAATATTTTACAAAAACGAGTGGATTGCTCAGAAATTCCTCGAAATGTTTGCTATCCTGCAGCTCCAATTGCTTATCCAAACTGGGAAGATGTCCGAAATGCTGTTAAACTTTTAACAGAAGCAAAGCGTCCCTTAATCGTAATAGGAAAAGGTGCAGCTTACGCCAGAGCTGAAGGTATAATACGTCACTTGGTGGAAAATACAAATATTCCGTTCCTTCCTACACCAATGGGTAAGGGTGTCGTATCGGATAAAGCTAAGCAGTGTGTAGCAGCAGCAAGAACATTAGCCTTGCAGAAAGCTGATGTTATCCTCTTGTTGGGAGCTCGATTAAATTGGATTTTACACTTTGGAAGACCTCCAAGATTTAGTAGTGATGTGAAAGTTATTCAAGTTGATATATGTCCTGAAGAGCTTCATAATAGCCTTTTAAGTGAAGTGGCTATTCATTCGGATATAAAACCGTTCGTTGAACACATTTTTGAGCAATTAAACGCTTTGAACTTCAGATTTAATTCTGGTAATGAATGGTGGAGAATCTTAAGCAAAAAATGTGACCAAAATACTACAGCTGTTATGCAGAAATCTCTGATGACGGACCCTCCTTTAAACTATTACACTGTTTTCCATCACATGCGGGAAGTTATTCCGGAGGATGCTATCATTGTAAGTGAGGGGGCTAATACCATGGATATTGGTCGAACAATGTTGCCTAACACTTTACCCAGACATCGCCTAGACGCTGGTACATTTGGAACAATGGGGGTAAGATTGCAATTTTTTTCTTCTCTGTATTCTTCCAGAAAAAACAATATTTCTAGGTTGGTCCTGGTTTTGGAATTGCTGCAGCACTTTACTGTAAAGACAATTGCCCAAAAAAGAAAGTTATATGTGTGGAAGGTGACTCTGCTTTTGGATTTTCTGGAATGGAAATCGAAACGATGGTTAGGTACAAGCTTCCAGTAATTATCGTCATTATTAATAACGGAGGTATATATGGAGGTTTTGACAAAGACACGTTTGAAGCAATTCGTATTGAAGGTGATTTGGCCAAGGTGTAAGTTAGATGTGCAATTTAATTGAAGGAAAATTGAGATTATAAAAATATATTTCTATGATATTCGTAGTACTCCTCCGTCTGCTCTTACAGTGGAAACCCGATACGAGAATATGATGCAAATGTTTGGAATGAAAGGTTACTTTGTACGAGAGATTAAAGAATTGCAAAGTGCACTGAAGGAAGCTCTTTGTTTGAATGACCGCCCTACGATTATTAATGTGATAATCAATCCTTCCGCTGATAGAAAGGCACAAACGTTCAATTGGTTAACGGAATCTAAATTATAAGAAATTTATTGTTTGATTTTTATCACTATAAGTTTAAAACGGATGTTAGGTTTGTACTCATCTCCAATGGAAGCAATTATTTTACTTTTTGAATAAATTTAATATCTTAATACGATCTTCTTCGTTAGCCTCAGCAATCCGTAGAAACTACCCTGTCAGGACAAGACGACTAATCAATCCCTTGTTTTTCTGCGTAGCACAGTACTTCTAGCAACTCAGACTTGCTAAAGAATTTTTGAATAGTTTTTTTTCTCCTTTTTCCAAGGGATGGGAAATTTTGAGATCTTGAAAGATGGGAGACTTCACTTTTACAAATAACTAATATTAGGTTATGTTAGGTTAGAGGGGTGCTGGCATGGAACGCTTGGTCTGCATTACTTAGACTACTGACGGGTCCATTGTGCGGAATAAAATGATGCGAATCAAACCTGCCAAGAGTTATACTAGATTTTCTAAGGAAAATCAGGATGCATCTATGCAGGTCCTCCAGCTCCGAGAAGAAGCACTACCAAGTAGCTTGTCTCTTTTAGTCGCTAAGACAGCACACTCGCAAGCAAAGTGCATGACAAATTGTTTCGTTTTCCTCAGAAGCTTTACAGCTACAACAGAAATCTTTTGACTCTAAACCCAGCCTTCTAGCATGGGTGCCTATGGCCCGATGGGCCGTTAACACACCTTCCAGGCTTCTGGTTTCGTCTCTGCTCCATTTCGAGCTCTAATGTTTTTGTCCTGTTGTACATAGGCCATAGTTGCCTCGCAAGACAATAGGTATCCCGATTGCCCAACCGATGATTAGCTTTAACATAGCTTTAAGAGCTCCGGTAGGGATTCTCACACACGATAATGCATTCGAGCTATCTATTTCGGAATCCTGTTTTGCTAGCTTATTCGCTATTTCATTGCTTTCGATATTACTATGACCAGGCATCCAGCATAGGGCCACCTTGTGCCATATAGAAATCCCTACTAAGCTACCTTTACAAAGCTACACCCGCTTTGATTTTATCACTTCAGCATACAACGCCTTAATGGCCGTTTGGTTGTCAGTATATGTATATGCAGATTTCTATGTCCGACTCTCAACTCATAGTTACCAACAGGATGCAATACCTGTACTTGTCTTTGTAAAAATGGAGATGTCTGCTGTTAAAAAAGCCTAATTTTCCTCTTAATCGCTTCTATCAATGAATTTCTGTGGGAATTTCTGAATTTTTGCCAACTTAATCAGATTATATTACTTCTTGATGCCGTCCACCAGACTGTGGAGCAGTAGCACAAGATTTATCTTACTATGGCTCAGTACATTTATCGTACCACTTGGGTCTAAGACTAATGCCAATAAAATTTCTTACGCGTGTAAAATGCCACATTTGTTTTTTTTTTCTAGTATATTACCCCTCTAATTTAGCTTACTTGATTGATATTATCCAACCTTGGCGGTCTAAACTCTTTTCCTAGTAAAAAGTAAATTAAAGTAAATTGTCTTAGTGGGCTTTACACTCATTACGCTAATAGGGGCCCAACCATTAAGCTTAAGCAACGTATCTTTGAGTCTTTCGCTAATAGTTGACATAAATTTGCCGGATACCAGAATGGTTAGGTTATCGTATAAGCAACTCTTGTAAACATCCTCTTCTAATGTGTTAAGGATTTCTTGCATGACCGTATTCACAGGAATGCGATAGTATCCCGCCCTGCGGTGTACCTCTGCATACTGCTGTTCTTATCACTACGTTCGGTAAACATGAATCTATCTTGAGGAGTATGGAGTTTACCCAGTCACCCAGGAGTTGGTGGGAACCTTCCTCAAATTCTGATAAATGACTTATATCTCAACATTATTGAAAGCCCCCTCGACGTCCAGGAATGGGTCCAGTGTAAGTTCCTTGTGTAGCAGGGATCTTTCAATAGCTGACACCACTGTACGTAGCGCAAACTCTACTGTTTACCCTAAATATAGGCATGTTGGCAATTCGAACTAAAATTTCCCTGCCTTCTTATATATACGTCTAGTAGCCTCTCTAAGACCTTTAGCATGAAATAAGGGATGATAGTAGTAGGTCCTTCGCTCTTGCATGGCCGATTCTAACAGCTTAAAGATTGAAGATTACTTTCACTATCACGAGGCTGTAGGAACGTAACCAAGCGGCAAATCGTTGTCAACTAAATTCCGCTCTAGAGAGTGGGAAGTAGGTATGGAGGAATAAAAACTCCTCATTTATTGTTGTCCAGACACCGTTCCTCCTTTTATAAGGGTGGGGTACCATGGTCGCTTTATTCCAGTCGTACACAAGATTAGACATCTATTTTTGTACAATGAGTAGTAAATACGGTTCTAAATACATAATTTATGGCGAAAAAAATAAAAGAAAAAAATTAAAGATTATAAACTAAACTACGCTAATTCAGAAGAAAACAGAAAAAAAAGAAAGAAATATAGATCAAACTATCAAGATTACATAATCTTTGGAAGTGCGCTAAGAAAGGTCAACTAGAATTTACTTTCAGCTGCTAAGAATATAAGTAGAAAATTATCGCAAAAATTTAATGGAACGAATATTAACAACTATATTATTTGTAAACTAATGAGCCTCTTGAATGCGATTAAGGAGTTGGCAGTTTGGATATTCATAGGAAGATAACTCCATAGGCGTGAGATCTGGACAAGATAAGAATTTTCCATAATCGTCTTATAAAAACGAGGAGTCATTAAATTCCTATTGCGTTCAGATGTTGCGAAACTGAAGAGTTCTCTGAGATACTCTAGTTAGCCTGACTTTAAAAGATTAAAGAAGAATATCAATGACCTACGCTGAAGGTAAGAAGTCAGAGGACAACCGAGCAATCTTGTCCGAAAAGGGAAACATGATCAAACCTGCGAAGACCAAATACAAATCGAACGCAATCATTAAAGGCAACCTCAACTTTGCGGGCACAAAAGGAATCAAGCTTAGGATAAATTGTGTAAAGTATGGCATAAGTCTTTACAAGCTTAAGACGAGCAGGTGTTATTAAGATACTCGCATAGAGCCAAAGTGTCCGAAGGCCGAAGTAAACTCTTCTAATCAATGTGTTAACATTCTCACAGCACTTCATGTCTCGACTTATAGTAACACCAAGATTTGTAACTTTACTTTGCATCACTAAATTGGTACCATCCAAAACGACCGGAGGAATACTATTTCTATCAAAAACGTTGTTTTAAAAAGCAATACACTGCGACTTTCCTGGATTCAGTATCAACCGATTTTTCGTAGCCCACAAGCATATTCTGTCTAAATCATCATTTATGCGTGCAAGGCAGTCTTCAATAAGTCCAATGGGCCTACTCAAATAGATTTGTACATCGTCAGCATACATATGCACTTTGACATCACGATCTACTTCAGGTAGATCTTTGATGAATAGGCTAAATAGCAATGGGCCCAGAATAGAACCTTGTGGTACGCCGTATAATAAGGTGAGTGGGTTTGAGATATTATGATTTACCTTAACGCGTTGGTAACGGCGTGACAAAAAATCTTTAATGAGAGTAAGAGCTGAAGTACTGAATGTAAAAATAGCAAACAATTTATGCAGAAGGATGTTATGATCAACACTATCAAATGCCTTAGTGAAATCTAGCAGTACTAAGGTACTAAAATTGTTTTGATCCAGGGCCAATCTAATGTCAGTGGATACCCTTAACACCGCAGTCTCACATCTGTGAAAGCGTCTAAACCCTGATTGCCAACGTGTAAGCAGCTCATTATCCTCAAGGTACTCAAGCATCTGGCGATATATTAACTTTTCCAACACCTTGGAAAAGAAACATAAGATGCTTATAGGGCGAAAGTCGGCAGAGGACTCGAGACATCTTTTATTCGGTATTGGGAGTACTATCGCAGATTTAAAGTCTGAAGGAAACGTTGATGTCGTTAAGCATGAATTGATCACATGAAGAATGTATTTACCACAAAATGGATACAATAACCTGATAAATCGTGGAGACTAACCATCGGGTCCAATGCCATCAGATTTGATCGAGTTAATGGAGATTGACAGTTCATTCAGGTCAGCACAACGAAAGGAGAATGCATTATGATTAGACAAGGGTGCGACCTCGCTCAATGAACCTCCATGAGGAACTTCGAGTGTTCCAGCTTGATTTACCATTGAACTTTGGTTAAGTGGTATAAAACATGCATTAAGTTCATCGGGATTGAATCCAATATCGACTTCAGCTTTCCCATACACACCAGCCTGTCGTAGGTTGCGCCATAAAACTTTAGGTTGTAGATGGCAGGTCAATTTAGAACTAAAATACTGGCGCTTAGCGTGACGAATGGCCGCAGTTGCTTTATTGCGTGCCGTTTTGTATAATACACGGGTACCAGACCTGTTAGATCGTTTGTAACGACGCTATAAGAACTCGCGTTCAGCAATTAGCGACAGAGCTCGACATAAAAACCACGGACAGCCATTAGGAGTTATATATTTATATCTAACGTGGACATATTTATCCTATAAGTGAGTGATTAACGATGATAATGTTTCAACTTGGCAGTTAACAGAAGAAGAATTATTATTATTTGAATCAGTCTGGCTGATCTCTGCTTAATTTGATCGCATTAAACAGCCTACGCGAGTTTTAGCTAAATACGGACTCCACTAGGGTGGTTTGGATTTACCATTGGATCTGCTTATAGGGCAAAACTCTAGTAACGCTTCATTCAATATACTGGTGACGATATTGACTGCAGTGTCCACTGCTGCTTCTGCGTTTAGCTCCGCCAGTGGAAGAGTATCAAACTTTCCACTGACCACCTCACAGAATTTGTCCCAATTTGTATATACATAGAATGTTTCAAATTGACAGGCTTAATGGCTAAGGCAGTATCGAAGAGTATCCAGCCCTGATCATAACGACGCTCCAGTTGATGAGATAATCAAAAAGAGGTTCATTTCTGGGATTTATGTTGGTGTTACCACAAATGACATGATGGACGTTGGCATCGCACCCAAGCAGAAGTCTGGTTTTTCTGCAATTCCGCTGCAGTGACCACAGTTCTTACTTCCTCGCAGGGAGAGGAAAGTTTCTGATATGGCATGTATGCTGAAGTTATCGAGCATTTAGTGCTTCGCACTTCTACCCCCACGAGAAGCAGAGCTCAGAGCTGAAATTATGAAGCATTAATGGATGTGCACTATTCTTATTAACTTTATATATTCTTACCTTTTAACCCTAGACTATAATATAGTCCATAAGCTTTTAGTCCTAGTACATGAACTTTGTTACTAAGGATCCATGGACTAGAGCCACATCTATGCTCTCCTTAATTAGGAGACGTAAAAGATTAGCTGAGGCAGCTATATTACCTTCATCGTTTTTAGTACTAGCCTTCACGCCTTCTTTCAAATTCCTCTTAAACAGCCTAAGAAATACAACTACGAAGTGGGGTTTGCACTGCTTCTTTATAATGATAAGGATCGAAACGTCATTCACTAGGATAACGAAGTCTTGCCCCATTTTTCGGCTCGTCTGTAGACAAAACCTCCCACTCTCTTATAGAGATATCTGGACCTTGTGCCTGAAGAACCTTGAGAAGGCCGCTCTTCTATATCGCCACGTTGGGTATTACTACCCTTCCCTTCGGTCTCTGCGGGATCTCATGCAGTGGGGCGATCGCTAACTTTGCTCCATCCTATGTTGCCTCCCATTTGGAGATCTTTATCCTTGCACTACAGAAATGTGACATCATGCATCCATCTGGACTTGTTGAATACTGGCGCCTTTGGTTCAGGGGTTTTGAGCATTTTTCACTGCTCCTCGGAATACTGCCCGTACTAATAGTTTTAATTGATCAGTGATAGCTTAAGACTATCGCAAGCACTTCACTAAACGGGCTCCTCGCCGGTATCGTTGGCTGGTTTGAACTGGTCGCCAAAATACTAGATTGCACACATGTTAAAGAATAGAATTGTCTTTGTCGATCTGGGCGGGGTAAGCAAAGTGAAAAAGAGTTCATGAGAGCACCACTCAAGCTGGTATTCTATCACGTTCATTATGAGTACTCATTATGGATGATCTCTTTCTAAAACTCACCCGGATGGGGTAGAAAGCGGTATCAGTGACAAAAATACCCAGATATCGACGGCTATACTAACAAAGTGATGAATAAGAAGAGCTCGTAGCAAACCTCAATAACTCACTGATCTCGGCTAAATATATCATTGGTACGACGAACCAAAATTTTTTGTAAAAATTTCTCAATGTAGGCAAGAATTCATTTTTTCTTAGAACTTTAATGTTTAACCGCCCATTTTTCTTCAGAATTTGTGAACAAATCGTGATTGGGCAGAAAACATTAGTTTTTTCTTAGAAATTTGCTTAACCTTTTTTCTTCAGAGTTTCATGCAGTAAATCTATGCTATTCTTTGAGGAGAGAACTAAAGGAGATGACATCCTATAGTAATGAATGGCAGTGTAGCCAAAAATTTTCGCCATCTTGATTTTGGCGGGGTGTTTGACTGTCACTTTTCTATAAACAAAGAGCCGCGAAGTATGTTTGGCGTAGAGACGTAGTTACAAATGGATAATTTACTTTTTATAGGAAATGGTTAATGACTATTGGACTAAGTGAAAGTAAAAAGTAAAAGGGAATTATATGTGCTCGAAGATTTAGATACAACAAGCCGTGTTGAGGAAAATGCTTTAACCCTGGAATGCTACCCGTGAGTAAATTTTACTCAGTTTCTGCTTGAAGGCTGCACTGCTCTTCACGACATATGACCACAGCGTCCCCACTTCTTAAGTGCATTGTCTGAAGCATCATTGTTAAGCCTGATTCAGATTGCTCGACAGCGACAGCAACAGCGGCAGCAGCAGCAACGCAAAAAACAGTTTTGCTGTCGCGTGTATCAGATTGCATTACAGCAGCACAAGTCAGCGAGCAGAATATTATGACATTTCTCAGCAACATTACCACTTTTTTTTTAATTCATTGGAAATTTTTTGTAAGAACTTCTTGATTTATCATATAAAAATTGTTTGTTTTTTACTAAGGATACATATAAGTTTTTCCTCCATTTTTCCTACATGAAAAATTAACTTGACAGCTTGGGATGACAGCAATGGCTGCCTATGAAGACAGCAACAGCATATTTATGGCCGGTTTCACAGTCCGGGCTTAAGCCACAGCGGTGGCTTAAGCCAAGGCTAAATAAATATTTCGGTTTCACAGTCAAGGCTTAAGTGAATTCACTGGCTTAAGGCAAGCTTAACTTAAGCCCGTCATCTCGAAGGCTTAAGCCTCAGATTTTGCTGTGAAACACATAAGAAATTATTGCTAAATATATATTTTGACTAAATATTATAATTTTTGTTATTAAATGAACGTACATATTTCAAAAGTTATATTTTAAAACTAAATTGAAATTTTCCAAGCGAAAAATAGTTATCTAATTAGCAGTTTTGAGTACTGTCTGGCAACTAGTGTCAGCATTCCATTTGACGTTTTAAGAAGAAACCAAACAGTTTAGGACAAAAATGAGTTATTTATCTGATGCAAAGGATAAAAGAGACCAAGAAATGTATAATATAATATCGCAAGGTGTGACCTGTGAAAAATTTTTAAAAACTCCCGCAACATTTGATTTTTATTCTCGGTTCCGGCTGTAGAAACATTCGTTTTTGATGGTTTACGTTGCCGAAACATTCTGCAACAATGATTTTGGATTTGATATCCTTCCAGATAAAAGCCACAACAAACTGGTAAATAAGAAGTTCTTCTTCTTTTCGCTTGTTTTTAATCCACAATGGCAATTTTCCTTTAAAAAATTCACAATTACCGCAGTGCTGACACCTTAAAAATTTTCATCCGCGGCTTAACTAAGCCTCATCTTACTGAGTACTGTGAAACCGAGTAGGCTTAAGTTCTGGGCTTAAGCCACACCCGTGGCTTAACTAAGCTCTGGCTTAAGCCTGGACTGTGAAACCGGCCATTAGAATTTGAGATGACTCGACAGCACGACGTTTTTGCTGCTGTCACTCAATCAGCTGAGCGCTCTCAACCAATGAAAACGATTTGCTGTTGCTGCCGCTGTCGTGCCAATCTAATTCAGGCAAGGGAGGGAGAGCCTTCCCAGCAGGTCAGTCCTCTCATTCCTCATGCTCCACATTGGCGGGGAACCCAAAATTGTAGTATAAAATCTATTCATGACAAAAAAAATGTACAAGATGTATAAAATGTGATTAATTCATTTCTAATTATCCTTACTATATTAATTAAAATTTCTTTATGTAAATCTTAAATTATTCTTGGGCGAATGCTGTTCTTTCATTTTTCTGTTATCGTATTCCGCTAAAATATTTCAACTCTTTTGTTTATAATTTATTCGTGTGTGAGTAATATTTACTCAGGGTTACCAATAAGCGATTATCAAAACGGGTTAGTATTCCAGGGTTAAAAATACTTTTGTGGTAAATTCGGTAAATTCCACTGACATGCATATATAAGTAAATTCGCAAATAATTTAAATATATCGTCAGTAAGAGCATACTTGCTGTGATCAAAACTGATGCCACATGAAACAGGAGATCAGTCAGTCCATTTATATACATCAGTGTGTGGTGCGGAAGATTGTGCCGAGTTTCTAAGCGATGTGTTTGAATTTTCGCGACATTAATTTGTTGTGATATTTAACGCATCAACAATTTTTAACGCCTCCTCTGGCACCTAACAAAAACAAGAAGAAGAACGAAAGTTGCTACGCTTTTTTCATCACATGTCGCCTCCTTTAGTTCTCTCCTCGAAGATGCTATTACAGTCTAAAATCAATTTCGGATATCTACCCGACATTGATTTTAGACTGTAATAGCACAGACAAGCTAATGACACACAAATTAGCAAATAGAACAAAAATCTGTAAAGCGGCCCATACACGGCGAACATGTTGTCCAACGTGGTGTGCCACACATGAAAGCTTTTTCTCCACACACTGTCAAACATGCTGTCCAACATTCGGATTGGAACACATATCAGGAGCTGCTAGATTTATTAATTGTTATCATTTCTTCAATAGAGTTTACTCAAGAATGACGAATACGTGAAAAATATCGCCCTCCACGGTTCAATATGTTGTCAAACGCGTAGTAGCCCCACCAAACTAATTTGATTTTCATCGAACCGCTTGACATACTGCGTATCACACCACAAACAGGCCCACACACGGTCAAATCTGCATGACAACATCGTTCGTTGTCCTACTTGAGTTGGCCAACATGTGAGATCGTGTATGGGCCCCTTCACGAGTCGCTCGAATATAAAATCATGATCATGTAAGCAAAGGGTAAGCCAGCAATGCCTCGCATTGCTCTAATATAAAATCAACGATGCCTCGACCTGATGAAGGGAGGGCCTCAATTTTTTCCCAGAAATTTACTGGAAATTTTTTCTTTTCTGGAATATTTAAGCTTGTTTACAAAGCGAATGATGTTTTCTGTGATCCGTTTCAGCTTGCTGAATGCATTTTTATGGTCAATATTCTTGAAAAATCTCCGAATCTATCCAATAGTACTTAGCCTCACTTTTGAAGTTCAGATCGTTGTTAACATCATTAGTGAGTTCAGCGGCAAGTTTTGCGGCACACAGCTCAAGCCGTGGTAGGATAATTTTCATAAAGCAATCTTATGCGACCTATTTGTTCTTGTTTGTGGATCGGATATAGACTGCAGCTCCATATGCCCTTTGAGAAGCATCTTCAAATGTGTGGATTTGTAAAGTTTTTGTTGGTTGTTCAGAGAATAGTTGCCTTGGAAATCTTATGTCGTTCATAGATTGGAGGCATTCTCGATAATTTAATAGGCGTGTATGATTTGCGCACCAATTTCTAAATTTGAATGTATTTGCATTTCCAGTGCTGTGGATAGGCTGTTCAATCCTGACATTGGATCATCTACGTAAAAATCTTTAGTGAACATTTGCGCTCCTATGGGATATGTGGTCGCTTCTTCCTGGGCTAGTCTCTGCAAACACTTCGGAGCTAAATAAGGAGCTGATGTTGTTCCGTATGTCACCGTATTTAACTGATAGTACCTAAGTGAATGGCTTCGATCGCGCCTCTAATTCTTTGTTCTTCTTCTTTATTCAGAAGTGATCACAAATCGTGGCTGTAGAGAGCCAAGTAATATGGAAAGTAGCTCGTAATCTCTTTCTTTTTATTTTACACTTGTGTTTCTAATTTTGTGAGCTACCTGACAGCCGTATGGACGTCAGGTCCTTGCTTGACTTAGCCGGGTTGAAATAGTATTTTGCGAGCCACCAGGAAACTTGATTGGCGTGGGATACTAGACTACACACATCATCTACATTTCTTTTTATTCTTAAGAGAACGAGTATTTATTTATTTTTAAGGGCCTCATGCCAAATCTACTCTACCTACTTAACACTAGCTCCGTTATGCCGACACACGTGAACCCATTTCACTAGCACATTTAATATTGTAGTAAAATCTCGATTAGTAATGGAAACTCTGTTGTCTTACATTTACTGAGTTTCTATATCCCACACGTAATCTTAGCTTATTCTACACTTAGTTGTGTTTTTCCTTTTATTTGTAGACTTTGCGTTGGGGCATCCCGCCGTGGCCTCGGCCTTCTTTGTAACTTGGCGAGCGACTTCTTTTGCTGAATAACAGGTGTACTACATCAATAATCTCTTTCTCGTCTCTTAGTTTTTCTTTATTTATTTTTCTCTCCTTTATTTGTCTATTTTTTTTCTCGGCGTGTAACCCTATATACTTATATTTTGAGAAGATATTTTATTTTATCGAAACCATGTGGTCAATTTTTCTAACTACTTGTCAATGGCTTAGTCCTTGGCTATTTGCTGGTTATTAACATTGTTCTACTTTTCCTGCTAGTACCCATCCTAGTATGGCATTCTGGGGGTTTGGTAACCTATTGCCGAGTTTGATCTGTTCCACTCAGAGTAGCTGGTAGTAATACCCTGCACCACTGTGCAGATATATGCAGTCTCTTTGAAGGTGCCCTGGCCTATTACAATTCCAGCATCGAAAGGAACCACGTGAAGGCGGGCTCTGTGATAATTGCACTCTGTTGCAAGTACATTTTTCTACTGAAATTTCTCTCACTCGTACTGCACTCCGTGAAGCTTGTCTGGCGGATTCATACGCTAATGCATAGGCTAGTGCTCTACTCTGATTTCTTTTCTGCTAGCCTTAACGCTTGTAAATTTTGATCTTCAATAGCGCTTACAAATGCCTCTGTGGCCACTTCATTAAGAAAATCCGCATTTACGCTGGAGTATGAAAGATGCGCTAACCTTTGCACATCAGCCTGCAGTTGTTGTAGTGATTCACCATGCTTTTGAATCCTATTGCGTAACTGTAGGCAATATACTTGCTGCATGTGTTCATCGTAACTCTATCGCCTGTACTAATGAAGTGTAATCACGTTGTTTTTCAATCGGTACAGTTTGTAAGAGCTTTTATGCAGGACCTCGAAGTGCTAATACCAGAGTTGTAGCTTTGTCTTCATCATTCCATCCATTTACCTCTGAAGCTGCCTCGAACTGTCTCTTGAATATATGCCACGAACTTTGTCCATCTAATATTGAAGGTTTCATTCATCCTGCGCCAGATATTTCAGCTGCTACATTTAGATGCTGACGACGTTTTATTCTTTCCAGATCTGCTTTAAAGTTGTCAAGCTGCCTGGTGACTTACTTTTTGTTGAGCTTCCGCCACTTCTTGCCCGATTCCTTCAATTTTCAAATTTTGTTCTTCTAACGAGCTTTTCAGGAAAGTCAATTGCGACCACTTTACTCAGCAAATTTATCTCATTTCTGACACCAGTTGTTGCGAGCGTGGCCTTGGTCCGTTATTTAAAACACAATATTAAATATTTAATATACAAGTTCTAATCTTATAAAATTCATAAACCTTCAATTAATCAACTCAACATTAATTATCGCTAATACTGTACTTTCAATTATCGCAATCCAATTAGAAACTTTCGCTTGTTAACACTGCAATGCCTAAGACAAGACTCTCTTTCTGGCGGTGACAACTGCTATACACTAGAAATTCTCCAGATTCTTCTAGAGTGTTCTATTTCAGAATCTTCTTGACTATTCTATTCCTGAACCTTCCCGAAGATTCCATCATCAATTCTCCGAACCTGAAGTTGCTTACTCTTTATTTCCAATAGATGTCACCATTTGTCGCTTTTTGTTGCACGTAACAATATTACAACTCAAATATATGTAACTTATATAAAAAGCTTTTTCCTTTTATAATTTTCTCCTTCTACACTTCTTTTTAAAAAAATCATTTAAAACTATGTGGCACACTGTTATGTTATTGGTTAGTAAAATGAAAGCAACTTCCTTTTACTAGGCTATCAAAATAATCTTCTTTTATTTAAAATAGATTTTTCCTTACACCGCCGTCACTAAGAACGCTGATCTTGAACTTCCCCGATTCTTTGTCAGAGATTCTCGTTGACTTGTTTTGAAGACGCGCTAGCGTCAGCAGAAATATCCCAATATTACCTAACAGAAAATTCTTGCTAGCAATGATATAAAAGTATATATAGGTACACTGCCTTGGCCAATCAGAAAATTCTTGCTGATCTTGCTATAGCAAGTATTCAGATTTGAGCCCTTTATTTTAAAAAATCCATAGGTCACTTTTAGCTGAGTGAAAAGCGAATACAAAGATGCATATTTTTTTTATATTTAATCAATTACTTTAATTTATTCCGGACTGGAATCGAACCTACACTTTTAGAATCGGTCAATGATGGAGAATTGAAGAATTTTAAGAATTTTTATTTTTAACGATTCCAAATCAAATTACAAATACAAGAAGAAAAAACAACCGTCTCATCCGGGGTTTGAAACCGGGACCTTCCGCTTGCCGGGCGACTGCTCTTACCACTGAGCTAACGAGACAGATGATTTTCCCTCCTGCATTTATCAATTTGTAATTAGCCTACTAAGCCACGTTGCTTTCAGCTGGCATTAACCAGTAACGATGAAAGCGCACAAATAAATTGTAAATTCAATTTTTATTTATTCCAGACTGGAATCGAACCTACACTTTTAGAATCGGTCAATGATGGAGAATTGAAGAATTTTAAGAATTTTTATTTTTAACGATTCCAAATCAAATTACAAATACAAGAAGAAGGTCCCGGTTTCAAACCCCGGATGAGACGGTTGTTTTTTCTTCTTGTATTTGTAATTTGATTTGGAATCGTTAAAAATAAAAATTCTTAAAATTCTTCAATTCTCCAATTACTTTAATCCTTACTATTTGGAAGTAATGGTATTGTTGCGACAAGGGCGGATACAGCGGGGGGCGATGGGGTGATCGACCCCGCTAGAGCTCTAATAAATCAAAATTTTGTATTCATATCCAATGAAATAGAAAATACAAAAAAAAAATTTTTAAAAAAGACTGTTTCTAAACGGGCATTAAAAAATAGAAAATAATTTCTCCCTTCACTTAATGAATACATCACAACAGTTCTCTAGAGTTTCCCTTCATTTTGCATTTAATTAAATTTTTAAATTATATTAAATTTGTATATAAGTTTTAACATTTTCAAGGCATACAGAGAAAACAAAGATCGGGACAGCTCAAATTTAAATACTACAGTGAATAACAATTTCCCGAAATTGCAATTTGGAACTCCTAATGTTTATCAAAATACTCAATTAAATTACTTTGCTTTGAATATGCTTTCTTTGTGTACCATAAAAATTTTAAAATGTTTATACAAATGGAAAAACTCTAGATAGTTATTTGTTATATTTATTATTTTTTCCTTTGCAATCATAAATTATTCTCAAAAAATTTAAAATTATATCACTAAGGAATTTTCAGTACAAGCAAAGTTGTTGCACTTTTTTGTGATAGAAAGCTCACAAAAGCCGAGTATTTTGATGAAAAGTAGTATGTTGGGAAAATTATCATAGCCGGGGTAATTAATCTCAGATTCAGTTCACCTGCAAATATTTAATTTAATTTATACATATACATATTAACCCTACCTAATTAGCATTCCCCGAAAATTTTTTTAACTATTTAATTGGCAAGAAATTGCGTCGAGCCCACGAAATTATAGTGTTTGAACGAAATGCAAGCGACCTTTGTATGAAAAACACCAGCAGTAACGTAAGCAAGAAGTGTATAATGTCTATTTTATGTGGGATTACCTTTTACTATGCTTGCGGGATCAAAAACTTATATTATATAAATAAAAGAACTCTGGCGATATCTGTATGGTAATGAAATTTTCATGCCAAAACAAAATGATAAAGCTATACAGAGCGGTCCACAACTGATGGCAAGTGCGGTTATAGAGGGCGATTGGGGCGATCGCCCCCTCTAGAGAAAATGTCTGGATCCGCCCATGTGTTGCGAGCATGGCCTTTGGTTCGCTATTTAAAACACAATATTAAATATTTAATATACAAGTTCTTTAGTTCACTCTAATCATACAAAATTCATAAACCTTCAATGTACTTTCAATTATCGTAATCCATTTACAACACTTCCGCTTCTTTATTACTTTCGCTTGTTAACACTGCAACGTCTAAGACAAGACTCTCCTCTGGCGGTGACACCTGTTATATTTATACCCTAGAAACTCTCCAGATTATTCTGGTGTGTTCTATTCCCAGAACCTTCTTGACTATTCCTATTCCATTCATTCTATTCCTGAACCATCACGAAGATTCCATCATCGAATCTCCGAGCCTGAAGTTGTTTACTCTCCATTGCCAGTAGATGTCACCAGTTGTCTCTTTCTATTGCACGTAACACTGCCCCCTCTTAAATTTGTTCGTCCCGAACAACAGGTGGTCCACGGTCTTGATGCTCGTAGTATTGACACAAGCGGTCCAAATGAACAATTTTACGCTTGCCTCTTGTGCCACGCTGAATCCTTTATACCACGTCATTAATTCTAGTTACTACTGAATACGGTACTTCCCAGTGTTGTTGCAATTTTCTAGAACGTCCCTTACGTCGTTTCGGGTTGTACAGCCAAACAAGATCATCTTCGTTAAATCCTGCGGAATTAGCACGTAAGTCATAGCGGGTCCTCATCCGATTGGCATTTCCTGCTAATTTTGCCCTCATGGCTTCTGACATTACACTTATACATTTCCTTTCTGTTGGTATGTGGCGGCCCTTTGTAAGAAGCACACACAGAGCATCTGCGATACCACTTCTCCACATCCTCCCGCATATGTAGCCAATAAAACTTTTCTCGTATTTTAGAAATTGTTTTATTCACTCCCAAAAGTTCTCCAGGGTTTTCACGATGCATTTTACCTAGAACATCGTTAACTTTTGATGCCGGGACGACTATTTGCATTCAGAATGATTTACCGTTAGGTACTTCCCACTTACGTTTGAAAATACCGCATTCAACATGAAGAGAATTCCATTGAGTCCAGTAGCTTTTCAGATTTTCACTCATCCCTGAAATATCCTTCCATTCTGGTTTTTCTATATCTGCTTTCCAAGCAAGAATAAGCGATATGTCCGGATCTTCTCGTTGTGCTATTCTCAAGTTCTCGATGTCCCAACCTGTTGATGATTCCACAGCTACCAACTGTATAGTAGCTGTTGTGTCTTTTTCCATCTCACGGCCACAATGCTTACAATCAGGTTCGCATGGACGTCGTACAAAGGCTTCTGCATTTCCATGGATAAGTCCTTTCCTATCTTGGATCTGAAAGTCATAAGGTTGGAGTCTATTCTCTCTAAGAATAGCTTGTTCTCTGGTTCGCCAACTTGGACATTCTTCCCTCCCTTTCTTTTCTGTTGATTCCATTCGACGGCGTTTCCTGCAGTCGCTTTGAAGGTGTCCCAATTTATTACAATCCCAGCATCGAAGAACACTACGTGAAGGGTTGTTCAGTGATAACTGCAATCTATTGCAAGTCTGCTGCCCAGCTCGATATCATTGCAATTCCGCTCTCCTCTCTTCATCTAGAGATTCCACTCGTCGGCGTTTTCTGCAGTCCCTTTGTAGATTTCCCGGTCTATTACAATTCCAGCATTGCAGAATACCACGTGAAGAAGTGCACTGTGATGGCTGCATTCTATTACAAGTACATTCGTTCACCGAAATTTCTCTTACTCGTACTGCACTCCGTGAAGCTTGTCTGGCGGATTCATACGCTAATGCATAGGCTAGTGCTTCTGTTGTTGATTTCTTTACTTAACTTACTTACTTAACGCTTGTTGTAAATTTTGATCTGCAATAGCGTTCTCAAATGCGTCCGTGGCCACTTCATTGAGACAATCCATATTCACGCTGGAGTATGAAAGATGAGCTAATCTTTCTACATCTGCCTGCAGTTGTTGTAGTGATTCGCCATGTTTTTGAATCCTGTTGCGTAACTGTAGGCGATATACTTGCTGCATGTGTTCATCTCCGTAACGTAATTCTATCGCCTGTACTAATGAAGTGTAATCACGTTGCTTTTCAATCTGTACAGTTTGTATGAGCTCTAATGCAGGACCTCGAAGTGCTAAGACCATGGCTGTAGCTTTTCCTTCATCATTCCATCCATTTACCTCTGAAGCTGCCTCGAATTGTCTCTTGAAGTATGCTTCGAATTTTGTCCATCAAAGACTGCAGATTTCATTCTATCTGCGCCAGATATTTCAAATCCTTCATGCCGCGGTTGTCTCTCCAAATCTGCTTTAATGTTTTCAAGTTGCTCGGTGACTTTTAGTTGAACTTCCGAAACCTTTTGTTGAAATTCCTGCTCAATTTCTTCAATTTTCAAATTTTGTTCTTCTAAAGAACTTTTTAGAAAATTTTTCTGATCGTCCAAACGAGTTTCTAGATAATTCTCCAGGAAAGTCGTTTGTTCGTCCAAGCAGGTTTCCATAGATTTCTTCTGCTCATCTAACCGGGATTCCAGAGAATTCTTTTGTTCCTCAAAAGCATTCTTTTGTTGCTCAAAAGCATCCTTTTGATCGTCCAGACGGGTTTCCATAGATTTCTTTTGCTCATCTAAACGGGATTCCAGAGAATTGTTTTGTTCCTCGAGAGAATTCTTTTGTTCATCACAACGGGCTTCCATTTTGCTAATTAAAGTACTCAAAAGCTGTTCCATTTTCATCGCAGGCTCTTCTTCAGCTTCGGTTCCTTCCAAGTTTTCTTCTAAAACAAATGTGTCTGGATTCTTTCCTTCCTCTATCAAAGCTTGTCTAAGTCGCTCGACTAACAATTTCTTTGCACCTGTCGTTTGTAATAACCGGTTCCCTAACTCCACTTTCAAATCCTGTATTCGAAGATCCTCGACTATTCGCCCTATTACTTTAGTAATTCATTTAAAGTTGAATATAAATTATTTTCCAGAACTTTCAAAATTTAACACAATTTCACAAAATTAATCACACTTTGAATTTTTAAGTCAATTGTCACCACTTTATTTCGCGAATTTATTTCGCTTCTGACACCAGTTGTTGCGAGCGTGTTACTTAAAACACAATATTAAATATTTAATATACAAGTTCTTTATTTCACTCTAATCATACAAAATTCATAAACCTTCAATTAATCAACTCAACTTTAATTATCGCTAATAATGTACTTTCAATTATCGCAATCCAATTACAACACTTTCGCTTGTTAACACTGCAACGTCTAAGACAAGACTCTCGTCTGGAGGTGACAACTGTTATATTTATACCCTAGAAACTCTCCAGATTATTCTAGAGTGTTCTATTCCAGAACCTTCTTGACTATTCTATTCATTCTGTTCCTCAACCTCCCGAAGATTGCATCATCGACTCTCCGAACCTGAAGTTGTTTACTCTCCATTGCCAGTAGATGTCACCAGCTGTCTCTTTCTATTGCACGTAAGTATTTATACAAATTGGGACTTTCTGTATATTATAATGCATTCGCTTAAAATGACCTTTGTCACTTTCAAAATAAACGGCTGATTTGTAAAATGACTCTTGAAATCGTAAGTGTTTAGATTTTTAAAACGTAATTTATGAAGGCTAGCAATATGAGCCTTTGTCATATGGAATATTTTATATAGGTCGTTTTTCAAACTTATATGCCATCGGAAGTGCTTGTAACTAACTGAACTGAACTGCGCCATCTGGCTCTGATCTGATAAAGCAAGAGATTCGGTTGTTGTATACTGGCTTTATGAGAGCGCATCAGCTGCTTGTACCTATACACTAATATTAGACGCTCAAATGTTAGGCTCTTTTGCCTATTAGAATTGTAACGCTGTCAAGGTTCTTGTTCCTTGGCTGTTGATGAGAGTGTATCAGGTGTTTGTCCCTATACATTAGTAACAAAAGCTGATTGCTGAAAAAGAATTTGGTTAATAAAGCAACTGATTTTCACACTTTTTAAAAACAGTAAAATTTATTTAATTTGTACAAATTGTTGTGATTGCACCTTTCACTCATTGTGCAATTCCCACAGAAATCTGTACATTGATTCATTTTGCAATTCGTAAATTCACACTGGTTATCTGATTGACGCCAAGTTTTACCTGGTAACCATGACATTTTGTGATAAGCGGCTAGTGTGAGAAAGTATTTTTGCATGAAAAGTTTTTTTGTTTGTCTTGCGGAAATGACCACAATCAATAAAAAGCTGCTGTGCGGGCAAAGTTAAATTACATTAAATGCGTAATTTACTTAACATAGTTCACATCATATACATTTGGATTTTTCTTTAATATAAACAAGTGTTAATTATATAATCCACAATAGTTGCTGATACTATTTTATTTTCTCTTTGTCTGACCTAGTTTAAAATGTAAATGTAATTTAAAAATTTTCATATCGGAATAATTTTAAACTCTCCAATGTTATGACTACCACCAAGAAGTCTCAATAATCATAACATAGACCTGAGCCTCGATTTACAAGATGGATTCGTTCTCCAAAAGTACCGTGTAAACCGAAACCGTGTAAATTGAAATCGTTCAATTAAATTCATGTTTTATATTGACAAAGTATACATCTAACGTAAAACAATATTACATATTTTCTTTTTAAATATATTAATATATTTTGATATTATAAGTATGTAGTTTTTCATAAATCCAGGCGAACATATATACATATTAAATCGATAAAACAAAATTAGTATTACATAGGAGTCTGTTTTTATCGATGTAGAAGGTGACTTTAACAATGTCCTTCTACATAAATTCACTGAAACGCTAACAAAACAAGGATTGAACCAGTCCCTGAAACACTGGACCACACACATGTTGAACAGTAGAACTGTCTTTGCCGAAGTGGGCGGGTGAGCAGAGTACAAAGACGCACCCCTTAAGGTAATAGTTTATCACCTTTGATGTGGGTGCTCATTATGGATGATCTCTAACCCTCACCCGGATGCGGTACAAAGTAGTATGTTATGTCGCCGACCTGACAATCTTGGTCACCGGAAGCTACGAATCTGAACTCTGCGGACTGGTGCAGATTGCGATCTGAATGGACTGGGCTACGGATTTCCGACTTTCCATTAATCCATTGAAAACAAATTTATGCCTCTTTACTAAGTAAGAAAAGGAGCACTCTCAGATTGAATCTGCCCTCTATCGGCTCCACACGTTTGGAATTGAAGAATAAAATAAAATATGGACAGAGGGCAGAGTGAATAAAGCTCTTCGAGGCTGCGCAATGTGCCGTAGACCCATAGAGAAAAACTGGCGACTTAAACCATAGATGATCCTACACTAGCGTGGAAAGCAACGGAGCTCGCCGTTTATCGCAAGATATTGGAGAAGATTCAAAGATTGTCTATCCTTTGTGGAAGTGGTGCTCTCAAGTCAACCAGCTCGGGGGCTCTTAAAGTCATCCTCAATATACACCCCGTGCATATACACGTCAAGAAGGGGCCATCAATCGCTGCGCTGAGACTGCATCTCAATCGGAGCCTGATTCACACTGGTACAAGAGTTCCACATGAATCCGTCTTTTAATTCGTGCAATCCATCGTATCTGTCATAAACAGGGACAGCGATCACCTTCTCGAGACTATGTTGAAGAGCAACTTTAAATCGAAAATTCCAGATAGGACAGAATAGGAATCACATTCCGTGCTTCAACCATAAATATTGAAAGCCATGTAACGGTCTTTAAAACCTCCAAACTTCTATCTGAATGTAAAACCACCCTGAATTCCCTTTCTCGGAATAATGAGGTACTGGCGCATTGGCTGCCAGGTCACAGCGGTATTAGCGAGAATGACAAGGCGGTCAAACTTCCTCATACATGTGCAACCTCGGAGGAAATCTCCCCCACAAATGGGAGTGCAACAAAATACCTTTACCTCTACTGCACTACAGTCACTTTTGGTTGGATGACCCTTCAGGTAGAGCCACAAATGAGCTGTGGGGCTTACCAAAAGTGTTGTAATTGGATTGCGATATTTGAAAGTACATTATTAGCGGTAATTAAAGTTGAGTTGATTACTTGAAGATTTGTGAATTTTGTATGATTAGCGTGAAATAAAGAACTTGTATATTAAATATTTAATATTGTGTTTTAAATAACGAACCAAAGGCCACGCTCGCTACTGATATTAGCAAGCCAACCAATGCTGTCGTTTGGAAAATTTCAAGAGTAGTGCAATTTGCTGCCAAAGCGGAGTACTTTAGGAAAAACGGAGTACATGACTAACGAAAATTAATGAATTCAAATTAATTAGAATGGGTTGTCCTGAAATCATATTAATGTGAATAAAATTCATTTTCATTAAAATGAATCATATTTAGATTTTTAAATAAATCTTTATATGTCTAGTATTATTACATTATTTATATATTTTTTTTTTTTATATAGAAACAACTGGTTTTTATTTTAAGATTTTCCCATGAATTTTTTTTTCAGCAATAAGAATTTCTTAATTTTAGTTGAGAGTAATCATACTTGCATGAAGTAAAAAGGTTCTGTCATGAAAAGCTATTCTTGTGAAAAGCATACCTACATCTGAGACAACTTACATCTAGATGTGAAAACCTCACAAAAAAGCGGTCGAATTAAAACGAGCTAATGGCTCTCTAATAGAAAGCTATATATATTCCTTCTCTCTCTTGCTGTATTATGCCACATAAATTCTTTGCAATGATAACCTTTTTTGGTTGAATAAAAAGTTAAAGAGCTTTCAAAAATTGATACGGGTTTAAGGCTTAAACACAATTGCGACGACAGAGCGATAGAACGACAGACGACAACGAAAAATTCGCTGCGAAACAGGCAGTCGAGAAATTGGGAACACAATTGCCACGACCGGCGATGAGCGACGATTGTGAAATTTCATTTGTTAAATGTTTCGAGCGTTTTAAAAAGAGATTTTTATGAAGAATATTTTATATTAAATTGAAAGAAATGCAATGAACCAAAGTGTGGAAAAAAAACTGAAAATGTGGAAATCAAGTAAATTAAACGCTTTAAAATATCCATCCAACCCTTGTCTTTTTTGTCCACTTGTCTTGTCTATCTTGTAAACTATAAATTATTTTATGGATTTCGCATTTCCTCGATCAATTTTTCCTCAAAGCTCATTATTTTAAAATCTCCGCGGCGTGCTACCACCTAAAAAAGACAAAAGTGAATGCCACAACCATTTCATTCGATTAATTTTGTTGGTAGGACTGCAGCGACGACGGCAAAATTAGAAACTGATCAATCCCGACGATAATATCGTCGATCGCTCAACGTCGCTCGTCGCAATTTGGTGCATTCGCATAAGATGCTGTGTTTTTAGAAGTTTGACAGCGATATATCGTCGTCGTTTGTCGTGTAATGATTATCCCGTGGATGGATGTGGTGCAACGTTTCTCCTTGTCTATGAGTGGCTATTGGTGTCAGAGACTGCCTTTCGTAGTGGGCGAGATTGCTCAGCCGAAATTAATTCTGGAGTGCAGGCGAGAAAGCTCAGCCGATATTAATACTGAAGTGCAGGCGAGAATGCTCAGCCGATATTCGCACGATTTATGGCGTCAAAGACTGCCGAAGTTATTAGAGAGAGGAATTGATATTAAAACACTTTTCTTCTCTAAAACGTACTGTCTTTATTTCGAATCAAGTTCTATATATATATATTTAATCGCTACCCCTACCTAGTGTATAAATCTACCAATTAGTTAATTTATTGCCATACATTGCAATATAGATTATTCACCCGGAGTAGCGCAATCAATATTTCCAAATCAATATTAAAATTTGGCCATGTTGCACATTCACAACATTTCCCACATTCGAGTTCACTGAGGTCAGTGTAATGCATGAATGGTGTGAAATGCCGTGTCAGCAAACTGGCGTGTGTCGCACTGAGGTGCATTGCCCTTGTCATTACAATAATTTTCATGAATGGAAATTATGCATGAATCATAATAAATGTGATTATGTTTTTGCATGCTTGTTCTCATTCTTTTGATTTCAAAGTTTTTTGTTGTTTTTAGAGCGTGTGAATTTGATGAAAATATTTTATTGAAAATATTTGATTGATTGGTATTTGATGCGCTACATCCCTCCTCTTATGGAAAAAAAAATTTTGCTTTATTAAAGGAAAATTTTTGTTTTAATCTTATAGTGTAGTTTTCTATCTAATACTCCTAATGAAATGATTCGTATATTTTATCTAATTCTTATCTATACAGCCAATTCGATTGTTACATGCTACTTATGGTGAACCTTAAATTTTTTTCAGCCGATTATTATGTACTTCTTTTATTATTTTATCTATCTTTATCTTAGTGTTAACGTTATTCGTATCAATTACAATGTATGGCCCTTTATATGGGGGTTCATTCTTTCTCTTATTTCCTACTTTTAACAATACTTTATCTCCTATCTTAATTTTTAGTGGGTTAGTAATTATGCTAAGATTTTCGCTTCTTTTCTTTTTAGAATTCTCCAATAGTGCTTTGGCTATTCTTTGACTTTCTTGCAGTCGGAACTTTAGTTCTTTTGAATAGTCTTCTAGATTGTAGATCGGATCTGTCCTGTTTTGATCTAATGTGTCTGGAAGCGATGCTAATTTGCCGAATATTAGTTCGTGTGGTGAAATTTTGGTTTCGGAGTGAGGTGTGATATTGTAGCAGAATGTGTAATAGGGTAACCATTCATCCCATTCGCCATTCTGAGCTATTGATAATATGTATTCGTTCAGTACACGATGATTCCTTTCAATTGCACCTAGAGTTTCGTGGTGAAACGGAGTTGAGGTGACTTGGTCTATTTTGAAAATTTTGCATACCTCTGAGATTAATTGGTTGACAAATTCGGTGCCTAGGTCCGTTTTTAGGATTTTGAAGGTTCCATATTTCAAGATTATTCTTTCGACTAATATCTTTGCGACTGTTTTGGCCTCTTTATTCTCCATGGGGAATGCTTCTACATATTTTGTTAGTTGACATTGACATGTCAGGATGTATCTGTAGAATTTACTTTGTTTAATGGGTCCTACTGTGTCAACTTCTAATATTTCGAAACTTTGACTTGGTGTGTTAGTTTCTATCATTCTTTCTTTGGTGTTCCTTATTATTTTATTGCACTTACATTTCTCATAGTTATTTACGTAAGTTTTGACCATTTTGCTGAGATTTTTCCAACAGAATCTTTGTTTAATCTTATTAATTGTGCGTTTGACTCCTGAATGTCCACCTGTGTATGGAGTGTCATGAAATTGTTTGATTATGCTTAATTGTTCTTCCTTGTTTAGTATCCTTCTTGGGGGTTTAAATATTATCATGCGCAAACTTTTCTTTTCTTTTATTTTAATTTCCTTCTGCAGATCATTAAACTTCTTCTTAAATTCTTCTATGTCGACTTTTTTAAATATTTCTTCTTCTTTTGAGATTGCTAGCGTTTGAATTCCGTTGTCAATCATCGCGTGAGTAAGCTTCTCCAATATCGATCCTAAGTTCAGATTCAGATTATCGCAGTACTCGATTGCAACTTCATTTTTTGATATGAGTATACTCTTCTTTTTATTATACTTTCTTCTTTGGACGTCCTCCTTTATCTTTATGAATTTTAATTGTTTTACGTTTCTTATTTCGGAGATTGAAGTGCATTCGTAGATGAAAAGTTGGCCTGACGATTCATCGACACTTTTAATATCTCCAAGTTTTTCGCATGCTTCTGATTCTTTTGCTTCCTTTGATCTATTCCTCGTTGTTATTTTAATTTGCGCTGTTGGTATCATTTCTTTAAGCATATCCGAGTTAAGCTTTATCCTGGATAGTGCGTCTGCATTTGTATTCAGTAAACCCTTTTTGTATATTATGTCGAAGTCATATTCAGATAGTTCTAAACGGATTCTTGTCATCTTTGATGATGGATCTTTGTGTGTAAACAAACTTACTAGAGGTCTGTGATCAGTCACGACTGTGAATCTTCTTCCATAAAGGTATGGTCTGAAGTGTTTTATTGCCCAGTAGATTCCGAGAAGTTCTTTTTCTATGATTGGTTTCTTAAGTTCGTGTTTATCTAGGGTTCTGCTTGCGTAGGAAATGGGTAGGTCTTTGCCTATTTCTCCTTGAGATAAAATTGCGCCTAATGCAAAATTTGATGCGTCTGTCGTTAAGACAAATTGTTTTGAAAAGTCTGGATATTGTAATATGGGTGGGTTGGTTAATTTCTGTTTCAAGGTGTCAAAAGCTTTTTGACATTCCTCTGTCCAGATGAAGGGTGTGTCCTTGCGGGCTAAAAGATTTAAGGGTTTGGCTATGGATGCAAAGTTTGGTACGAATCTTCTGTAGTAGTTACAGAAGGCCGTAAATCTTTTTGCTTCATCTGCATTTGTGGGTTTTGGATAATTGGTCACCGTATCGAATTTTGCGGGGTCTGTTTTTACTCCCATGTTAGTGATTAGGTGGCCTAAGTAAATCACTTCTGTTTGCAAGAAGTTGCATTTTTGTGGGTTTAATTTTAGGTTATATTGACGCAATCGGTCGAAAGTTCTGCATAAGTTTCTGTTGTGGTGTTGCAAGCTGCATCCAAAGATTATTATGTCGTCGACATATAAAAATGTCTCGGCATCTAAACCTGCTAGAGCTACTGTAAGCATTCTTTGGAAGCTGTTAGTGGAGATCTTTAATCCAAAAGGTAATCTTTTGAATTGATAGTGACCTTTGTTGGTCGAAAAGGCAGTTACAGGTCGTGATTGTGGGTGTAATCCGATCTGGTGAAAAGAACTTGTTAGGTCTAGGGTTGAGAAGTATTTTGCTCTCCCCAGATTGTCTAGGATGTCTTCGAGTCTGGTTAACGGGAATTTGTCATCCATTATCTTTTTGTTTAATTGTCGAAAATCGACTACCATCCTCCATTTATTTTCATCTTTAGTTCCCTTTTTTGGAACTACTAGTAAAGGGGCGTTGTATGGGCTTGTCGAGGGTTCTATGATGTCCTCTTCCAGTAACTGATCTACCTGTTTGTTTATTTCATCGCTCTGCACTTGTGGCAAGCGGTACTTCTTTATGTAGATTGGGGTGTGATCTGTCATACTTATCCTTTGCGTGTAGAAATTATTCATTGTTAGTGTATCACCCGTTAGATGGAATATATCTGAATAGTTTCTGCATATTTCAAACAGTGAGTCTTTTGCTCTTTCATCTAGGTTATTTATATTCAATTCCTTTTTTAATTTTTCGAAACGTGTCTCGTTGTCGTTTTCTATTGATTTCACCTTCCTTATGAAATGGTATTCTGTTAGAGGCACAATTTTCAGTTGTGGTGGTTCGATACTGATGTCCTGCTCCAGTGTATTGAGCAGTTTAACGTGAACGATCCCTTTTGTTGGTATAATGGCATTTGCAATAAAAATTCCATGCTGGAGTTCTTGGCTCAAAACTATGCTGTCTTCGTTTACTTTTATATCCATTGCTTGATATATTTGTGATCTTGCTGGAATTGTGATGGTTTTTACTTCTGGGATCCTAGTCATGATTGGTATCTCAATGTTGTTATTTTCTGTGCAAATTGTTAGAATGAATTGTTCATAGTCGAGTTTGCATCCGAATTTGGTCAAAAAGTCTAGTCCAATTAATCCATCCGTAGAGATTGGGAAATTATCTTCTACGACATGTAATTTGTGTTCTATTATGTCTCCTTCGACCTCAAATTTCATGTTTAATGTTCCAATTGTTTTAATTTCACCTTCTGTTACTCCTGTTATTCTGCAGGATTCTTCTCTTAATTCTAAGTGATCTATTAAGCTATTTTTCTTAATTACTGATATATCCGCTCCCGTATCTATGAACCATGATGCATTCCTTGATGTTGCATCGCCTTTTATATTTACATAGTTGGTCAGGTTTTTGACCATGAATTTATGCATCTTTATGCATTGTTCGTTTGATATTCGTTGTCCCCTGAAAGCTGTGTTTCGGGGACTCCTTGTCCGTTTCCCGAATTCAATACATTTATTCGTCTAAAAAATGGACGATTCTGATTCCGTGTTTCTGGAATTCTATTTTGTGTGCGTACATTGTTAAAATGTGTTGTATTTTGATTGTGGTTTTGTCTTGATGGGATGTAGATGTTCCTTCTTGCTTGATTTTGGTGATTATATCTATCACTGTATTGGTTCCCTTGCGTGTTTCTGTATGCTTGGAAGTTGTGTCCTCTTCTGTTGTTGTTCTGGTGAAAGTTTCGATTGCGATTGTAGTCTGTGAATCGTGTTGGGTGTGAAGAGAATCTTAGGATGTTTCCTGATTGTCTGTTGTCAGTGTCAATCTCTGTCGCAAGTTGTACAGCGGCTGATAAGGTTTTGGGTTGTGCGGCAAATACTGTGGTTTTAAATGGTTCTCTTAAGCCTGACTTAAAAGCATTTAGTGCTAGCTGATCATTTAATTTAGCAATTATTTGCCGGTTCTCTTCTCCTTGTTCGATTATTTGGATGTTGTTTAGTTCTGCTGCCAGCGATTCAATCTTGTTAGCAAAGTCTTGCACTGGTCTTTCACCTTGGTAGCTCTTGGCTAGTTCAGTTTGAATTTTGAGAGGATTCCTGTTAGTTCTGCATATCTTTTGGAACAATGTTTTAAGTTCTGACAGTGATGTTGGTGTCGGTTCGTTGCAGATTTTGTTACGTACCTTTTGTGAAATTTTTGTTTTAATCACGAAGTTGATTAGCTTTTTCTTTTCATCTGCACTTTCTATTGAATCATGAAGGAATTCTATGAGATTAATGAAGTTTGTTAGATTCTTTGGATCTCCATCGAACTCAGTTACCACTTTCATTGTTAATGGCATGTCAAACAAAGCCATTTTGTCAAATTTTGCACTTTCAGAGTTTTTTGTATTTTTATCCCTTAAATCACTAGTGTTTCTCTCGTCGTTGTCTCCTTCTTCTGTTAAGATTTCTTTTGTCTTGTTCTTGATATGTGTCTCTACTTCTTCGTATATCACCTGAAATTTATCTTTTATTGGTTGGCTGATCTGTTTATCTTCTTTTGACAGTCCACCGTATATCTCTCTGAATTCAACTTTTAGCTCATCTGTTTTATTTCTTTTCATTAACAGATTTCCTGCACTATATTCTCTGTATGGAGTTTTCTTAAAATTGTCTAATATTCTTTCTAATTCTTTTATTGTGGTTTTCAATTTATTCATTATACAACTACGACTTAATGTGCATTATACTTGTTTATTTATTTATTTATTTATGTACATATCATCTTATACCTGTATTGTTTTGCTGACCTTTTTATTTATTATTGAATTAATTTTCTTTTTCATATAATTGTAAATAATGACTACAACAATAATTGAAATAATGGTACTTAATAAGTATTTGATGTCTGAGATGTGGTCCTCAAAGGTGCTGACAAATAAATTTGTGGTCGTTGCTGTTGCTGCGTTGTTTGCCACGATATTTGTTGGTTTGGACTCCTTTCCTCCCATTATTTATCTTCTTGTATTCTTGATTGTTCAAGCGTATCGTCTCGAGGAAGTAATTTTTTTCCTTTTTTGTTACTGACAGGCTTGCCAGCCGATATAGGTCCGCGATATTCCGTCTATGTTTGACTGCTTTTCCTGCCCTCGTTCTCTTTGGTCGCTGTTTTCGCTGTTGTCTTTCTTGTTCTTCTTGCTGATTCTGCTTCTCCTGCTGCTTGGCTCTTCTTGCTCTGTATTCCTCGATTGTTAGCGGTTTTGGTCCAGCCTTAGGGTTTCTTTCCAATTCCTCTTTCAGTTGGTCTCGTATGCTTCTTGGTTCGTGGTGCAGGGTCGCCATGTAATGATTATCCCGTGGATGGATGTGGTGCAACGTTTCTCCTTGTCTATGAGTGGCTATTGGTGTCAGAGACTGCCTTTCGTAGTGGGCGAGATTGCTCAGCCGAAATTAATTCTGGAGTGCAGGCGAGAAAGCTCAGCCGATATTAATACTGAAGTGCAGGCGAGAATGCTCAGCCGATATTCGCACGATTTATGGCGTCAAAGACTGCCGAAGTTATTAGAGAGAGGAATTGATATTAAAACACTTTTCTTCTCTAAAACGTACTGTCTTTATTTCGAATCAAGTTCTATATATATATATTTAATCGCTACCCCTACCTAGTGTATAAATCTACCAATTAGTTAATTTATTGCCATACATTGCAATATAGATTATTCACCCGGAGTAGCGCAATCAATATTTCCAAATCAATATTAAAATTTGGCCATGTTGCACATTCACAACATTTCCCACATTCGAGTTCACTGAGGTCAGTGTAATGCATGAATGGTGTGAAATGCCGTGTCAGCAAACTGGCGTGTGTCGCACTGAGGTGCATTGCCCTTGTCATTACAATAATTTTCATGAATGGAAATTATGCATGAATCATAATAAATGTGATTATGTTTTTGCATGCTTGTTCTCATTCTTTTGATTTCAAAGTTTTTTGTTGTTTTTAGAGCGTGTGAATTTGATGAAAATATTTTATTGAAAATATTTGATTGATTGGTATTTGATGCGCTACAGTCGTCTGTCGTCGCAATTGTGTTTAAGCCTTTATATGGAGATTTTCTTATCTAGTTGTATGTTGTCTGTGCCTGCATAAAGCAAATTAATACAGGTGTATATACTAAAAAAAAAAAAAAATTTTATTATTAGTTTAATTATTGAAAACATTTGAATTTTCAAAATATTAGTAAGGATTTTAACATAATCATAATGTAAAATTGTATTGACAACTTCAGTCGATTTAGTTTTTCTGCATTTCAAATCTTTCACAATATTTGAATTAGTAATGCACAGAAATAATTCTGCTAGAGCAAAATGCATAAAATTAAAAGTTATTTTGATTTTTGCATGTCCTTTCGTCCGTCCATCCTCACGATAACTCAAAAACACGTGTACTTAGAGAGCTGAAATTTTGCCTATGGCCTTTAAAACAAACGTAAAATTATGTTCGAAAATGGGACAGATGGGGTAGCTCCTTCGTAGAGTTGCCATACAAAAATTTCGTTTTTCACTATGTATATATTTGGACATTGCCTGAGAACGCGTCGACGTAGAGAGCTGAAATTTTGTACATAGTGTTTTCAATAGTAAATATATTTTCAAAAATGGACTAAATCGGGCATCCCCTTCTTGGTGTTGCCATAAAAAAATTTAGCATTTTTTACGTATGTACTGAAAACTTCTTCAGAATATCAAATCATAATTGGTTATAATAATTTTTTCTTGCCCACGAACCGTTCTAGAAATATTTGCGAAAAACCACTTCAAAAATCAAACTGGCACAGATGGATGACTATACGAAATTACATATGGGAATTCATCTAGGGTATCGTAAGAATTGGTGTTAGACCAATTCGAGCTTTTTTACTTGTTTGTAATAACTTTAAAACATATTTTACAAAACCCGCTGTTATTTATAAGGCTGCATTCATACAGAGCAAAATTTTTAAACAAGCTTAGTTTGTTTATTGTACATATTACCTTTTGTTGGCGACAAAGGAATTTCCATAGAATTTCCAAGAATGGTTTCTTGACATATCCACCCGTCGTGCTGTAAATCGATCTTTATACTAGAAATTATGTTTTCTTTATTAATTATGTATGTTGAATTTCTTGGAATTGTTCTAGATTGCCTTGGATCTTAGGATACATTTGCCATATTCATATTGCTTGTACCACAACCACTACATTTGGAAACTTTAATACTGTGTCTGCAATATTGCCAAGAATTGACTTTAGTACTTTACCTATGGACACTTTGATACTTACTTCTCCATTAGCGAAAGTGATTTTGATCACATTAGATTTTTACTCTGCACTTCACAGTTCTGTATGAAGTTCTGTTTACCCGATAAATATGGAAAAGTTAGTAATCTATATATTTGAAATAACATTGAGGTCATTATAAATAATGGTCGATACTTATTAGGCTCATTCCACAGGAAATCAATAAAAAATCGCACTTTCCCAACCCGACCATTGCCAATCTCGTTTTTCTTTTGCTGAAAATTAAGTAGTTATGAGATAAGAATACAACTATTTATATTTGTGCTGCGCCGCATGATGGATGAATTAAAGGACTCTGAAATCCTTAAAATTCTCCGATTTTTGGACTGCTGAGTCATATTCAAAAAATCATAACTTTGGTACTGATTATCACAGAGACATGACCTTTAGGTTATTTTAAAGATAAAGGAAAATTATAAAAATAGATGGCTTTTAGAAGAAGAAAAAATTAAGGATATTAAATATATCATTTTTCCTTGAATATCTTCAAGTGCATTCCCTTATTTTTTTTTGCTATTTTTTAATTAGTGCTCATACTGTTGTTAGTAAATGGTTAAATTTTTAAATTGGGATCTCAATGGGTTTGGAGACGAGAATTTTTTTTTGTTTGAGGTCTGGTTTTTTGGGAAAAAATGTAATGCAAATCTATTTTTTTTTTTTTTGTTATTCTAGATCACATAAGAATTTTTCACCAAGGACATAACTTTTTGTCTTCTCAAATGTGACCCATTAATAATCTATTAAACAAAACAAAAAATGATTTCGTCCTGAAAATCAACTTTACTGTCGAAATATTTCCTTATTTTTTCCACAAAAGAACACAATCTCAATCGTCGTCCCTAAAAATTTCCACCGAGATGGTGTAAGCTGTAAGTACCTTGAATGTTTTTTGTTTTTTTTTGAAAATTGGGATCTATTCTCAAGGTTTTTTCTTTGTGTCACAATTCACAAATTTTATATTGTTTTATTACAAAAAATCAAAATTTTTTACAACACTTGAATTAAAGTAAGCAAATAATATAGTTAAATTAAATCACTAAATACCTTCGCCGAATTATAAACAAAAACCACTGGACTTAGCTTTTGTGAGAAAGAAAATGAAGAAAATAGGAAAGACAAACGAAAAGGCAAAGGGCGATTAAAAAAAACGTTTTCTGGACTAGAATAGAATTTCTGGAGTTCTTCAAGTAGAGAGCGTTGATTATTCACTTCATAAACATCAATCACAGCGTTTAACGAATGAATCATAATGACATGACTAGACAGGTGTAATAGGCTAAAACAAATGAGAGTAGTACAAACCAACTTTTATTACTAAAATGTACTACGAATGTATAGTTTTAAATGAAGGTGAATAAAACCTTTTAGCTTATTTGCTAACAACATATACATACATATATAGGAGTTTTAAGTATTAAGAAATCAAGAGCGGAGTACTTTTATAAAAGGAATAGTACCGGAGTACGCTATTAGTTTTCGGAGTACAAATACTACGATCGGAGTATAAACGACAGCACTGAAGCCAACCTTGAAAACTCGAGATCATTCCTATTTGTGTTTATACCTCAAATCCTATCCTTCATTCCGTTCTGTTGCATTTTGGGCCTTGTTCTCGTCTTTTGAGAGCTCTAAGCTCAAGCATAATGAAGCATGAACGCACACACAATCCCATAATATTTCATAATAACACATGCTATTCGAATAGAGTAGGCCAGATAATGTGTACTACATAGTAGCTTTTTTAGTTTTTTGAATTCTTAATTTGCGCGAATGTTTTTTTTTTTTTAATTTTTTGTGACCGTGTTAAACTGTAAGTTAGTATAATATGAAATAAGTAAAAAACGAGTTTTCAAACAATACTGAGGTTAAGCCGCATGAAAAAGTAGAAAATAGATCTATAGCTAGCATATCCTTCATTCCTATCCCTATTATTATTATTATTTAAAAAAAAAAAAAAAAAAAAAAAAAAACAGAAATGTGCTCAGCTCTGAAGTCACTGTACTTCTTTTATTTTTATATATTTTTATATCTTCATTTTATTTTTGTTTTTAGACTTTACTTTGTTAATTTGTATTTGGATCTTTATGGTATGTGCAATTGGTCAGTGTGTTGTTTTGGTTTTAATCTTATCTGTTACTCTTTTTTTACTCATCATTCTTTTGTTTATTTGTTCTATTTTAGTTTTGTTTATCTTATGTTATGTTATTTTATTTCATTCTTGTTTATCTTGTATTTTGCACTACATCAACCTTAATTTAAGTCCTATAACTTTATTACTCGTTATTATTACTACAATCTAGATAGTTTTCTACTGCAATGAGTTTATTCGTTGCATTTTTGTTATTTTTCTAAGACTTGTATTCACTCGACTTATTATTAATATGTATTATATACTCGATGTACCTAACGTTGTAACGTAGTGTAAGCTTAGGTTCTTTAATAAATGCTTTTCTATTCTATTCTATTCTAAATAAACTTTTCTTCACACACAGACGTGGACTAAGATTTTTTGATTGGAACATTTCTCTTGAATATTCTATCTCTTCATGAATCAAATCACTTATTACCTCTGATTGATCATACTGAAATACATCGGTCAGCGAATAAAATCTGAGTCCATCTCTGTGTGTGTAGAAAAGTTTATTTTCTACTTTTTCATGTGGCTTGGCCTCAGTTTTGTTTGAAAACTCGTTTTTTACTTATTTTATTTTCTCCCTTTTTCACGTTAACTAAATTGTTATTACGTGCTGCATGGAGATATTTTAAAACAATTTTATGACGGCTGAAAAGACTCTGATTTACCAGTTTTTCAAAAAAATTTTTCGAGTATCAAATCGTTGAAGTACTGGAACGGTTTTCTGAAATTCAAAATATGTTTTAAACAGCGCTTTTTAGCTGTATTCCAACTTGATCCCATATAACATAAATTTTCCCGATTTTCCATGTTTTCCACAGACTTTTCCTATTACTATGAATTTTTTTTAAAAATTTACATGAATTTTCCTCGATTTTTCATGATTGTTGAAGAGATAGTATTGATGCCAGTAGGACGAAAAAAAAATGATTCCTCATAGCTTATAAAACTTTTTTGTCGGAAAATTTTCTGGAAAAGTCGGAAAATTCGGGAAATTTTCGGAAAATTTTCCAGAAAAAGTGGAAAATTCTGCATTTTTCCTGAAACAGATTTATCACTAATCATATCGATGAAAATTTTTCCGATATTTTTCCCGTTTTTCCGGGTTTTCCATGGAGTTTTCCACAAAAGCAACTTTATGCAACTCATTTCGCTCCACAACTTTGCAAAACCCTCAAACACTTTCTTGGTCGGAAGACCTCCGGAAAAGCGTTTTACATGAATTTTCCTCGATTTTTTCTGCCAGTTTTCATCATTGTCGGAGAGAAAGTAATGATGCCAGTTGATAGGGAACTTGATCCTGTATAATTTAGAAAACTTTTATACCGGAAAATTTTCCGGAAAAGTCGGAAAATTCCGGAAATTTTTTTCGGAAAAGCAGAAAACTCTGCATTTTTCCTGAAACGTATTTATCACTAATCAAATTTGTACCAAATTTTCAAATGAATTTTTCCGATTTTCCGGGTTTTCCATGGAAATTTCCTGTTCAATTCTGATAGATTCAATTGTCACGCGACATGAACCTGTGTGCCAAATTTCAGCTCGCTGTGATGACGAAAATTGGGTCTACGAGAGTGTCGAAAATAGTAAAAAAGAAATATATAAATATACATACAGACAAATTCGTGTACGAGTTAAAGAGACGATAAATGGAATTTTTCATGATCTGAATCATTCAACCTTATTTAAATCATCTCTCACCTTTGGTGAGGTGAATTTCCGATAGTAAGTGGTAGTCAATCAACGTGTTAAATTCTCGGACGAGTGCTATTTATGCTAGTACTTTCACACAAGGGGGAAACTAGCGAAAGTGCTGCATAGAATTAGTATTCTGAAATTGACATTATTTTGCAGCATTGCACCATTTCTTGCAGATTACAATCTAATAACATCTACAGTACCTACAATTTCAGCAGATTTCTGTAAAAAAATTTCTAAATGTAAATAACACAGAATTGAGTGATTTTTATGGGAAGTATTCTGAAAGCTTTTATCCAGAGCTTTTGAAATATAATTTCCCCAGCTTATGCAAAGCAACAATTTTCTCTACATAACAAACATATATCTTATCTTGTTTTCACATTTTCATCGAAAGTTCTTTCCCCACCTTCTCCAAAAACTCTGTTAACAGAAGAACTTTCTACAGAAACAGTAGTAGTCAATGGCGTGAACTGCACAAGAATTACTGACCGCGGAGTCGACGCAACGAATTGAGAAATTCATAAAATTAGCGACAACCAAAAAAGCAAGCATATTATAGAATAACACACCTAAGGAGCGCAGAATTTCCCAAACGCTTTTAATATTCCCACAGTCTTGCTCAATCGCTCGTGGACTAATGTAGCGAAAATACCACTAGATCGGAAGAAGTTAGCTCCGATAATTAGAATTAATCCTTTTCCGTTAGAACTAGTGAAATTTCGGTGAAGGTATGAAAATTTGCGAAAAAGTCAGTGACTGTTGTTTTTTTTTAGTGCAGGTGTTTGGAACTCAAAGAAGTCCGAAAGTGTTGTAAAAATTAATCTTCTCTCCTTTTGATTGTGACAAACAAATAAAAAACAAGAATCACCGCATTGCAGCTAAGAACAATAAGAATAGGTGCCGACAGTGCCAGAGTTTATTTTAAGATTCTTCTTGTGGTGTTTTAAGGATTTTGCTTTTGTCTTCTTACCTTTTTAATTGGTAATTACCTTAACAGCTTAAGCGGAAGGGTGCGGAAAATCAATGTGACTCTACGCCAATATTTGGGTCATTGTCTATAAAAGGGAGCCTTATAGCTTCTTAGTATTGTTATAAACAACAGGAGGTTTTATATTAGCTTAAAAGGAGAGGCATCTTCTTCATCCACCCAATGAAATAGGGAATAATCGAAGAAAATATCATGAATAAAAAACTCAGGTTAAGAAGGTAGAACTAGACTGGACTTTATTGATTTTTCACTGAACATGTTCTTCTCTCCTATACGCAGCCCAGTTTTATTTCAATTTCTGCTAGAAGTCTTAAATTTATATTCACTTATTGTTGAAAAATATCATTCGCGGTAATTTGGAACAGCGATGCTGGGTACGTACTTATTACTTGGACTATGTAATCTGTCACTCAGAAAAACAAAGCTCCTCGAAAATTTAGGTTATCTCTGCACATGCATACATAGATAAGTATATGTGACTGTTTCTCTGCGGTGATTAAATTTATGCTGTATATCGGCGACAAACTGTCTACTAATTCTAGGTCAGAGGTTTGCCCTGAAATTTTGTTGAACATAAATGCTTAGGACTTTGGAAAAGATTTAATGAAATCTTGGCAATGTCAATGAGTTAGGCGGGGTAGGAATTAAGTTAAAAATTTTTATATAATTTGATTATTTTTATGTCGGGACATAGGTATAATCATAGATGGCACAAGAACTAGATGTCGCATGCCGTACCAAAAAAGTACATAAAATTTATATGGATGGTGGTCCATTCCGGAATGGACCACAACATTTGAAATGATGTATACGTCGAGTGATTGATATTTTTTCGTATCTAAAAGTGTTGAGGAAGTCGATTAAATATATACAAAACTGCTAATAGAAATAAATTTTCTTTTGGTACGCTCTAAAACATGTTATGGTCCATTCCGGAATGCATTACCCATTTCACAATCTGTATACTCTGCTCTAGTATGCCATGCGACATCTAGTTCTTGTGCCGTCTATGATATAATGCTTTAGGATTGCGTGCTGTGTGCAAAAACTGTTGGAAAAAACAAAATTAGATGATTTTCTAAATTGAAAATAATTAGGGCACATGCTATCCTTAGTAAAATCTACTTGTCTACAAGCTATTTGGAAAAGTCTTATTCCTTGGCTTCCATTTGGCTGTTGTGAAAGTGAGCGGATTCTTATAAAAGGGCTTAACGAAACTAGAATTGCTTTTTCTTTTGTTATTAATATGTTAGATATTGCAGGAAAATTATCACTTGTAGATTTGATATGGATATACACGAAAAAAGCCGGCAAAGAAGTTTATTTGTGATTTTCATTTTTTTACACTATTTAAGATAGGTATAAGATATATAACATAGAGTGTTTCCAACTAGGTGGTCCATAGAGCAGGAATTGATAGTAGATACTCATTTAGACAAACAAATAATTAAATTAAACAGGGTGGGGGCATATCAACTGTTATGTTAACCACCTTTTTGTAAAAAAAAAATGTCAAATTACAAAAAAAGGGTAAGATAATTCAAAATTTTTAGTTTAGACCACCATAACTCCTGAGAGGACAGCAGTACAGGGCTGATTGAGCAGTCTTGATAGTGACATAGTGACCGTACACGCCGTACTTTTTAAGATACAGGATGTTTTGTGAAAACCTAGGTATATTTTCTTAATCATCCTGTAACGGTTGATATGCCCCTCCCCCCTTACATACAATTTTTTGTTTGCCTAAGTGAGTACTATCACCGCCTGCTCTATGGACCATCTAGATAGAAACACCCTGTAAAGTACCACTTCCATTAGAGTTTGTACAGATTCTTCTGAATAATAGTCTGTCTGAAGCTGCTTTCAACTTTCTTTTTCAATTGGCCGAAGTTCTGAACAATTCTATGGGTACCTTTGTCTTGGTACTACTTACAATGACGTTATTACCTTTGCACCATTTCTAAGCCACTTTATCGTAATGTGGCGATGCCAGAGAGGTAACAATCGTTTCTCTAAACACTCTTCTGTATAAATATCTTGATTGACAGTTGCTAAGTAAAATTTTTTAAGAAATTTTGACAAATTTCTTGGTCTTGCATTTTCGTTTCTTTGCAACATAAAATTCTAGGAAGTTGCTTAAAATCAGCTTTGAGGTAAGCTTCGTCATTCATAATCACACAATTAGGTACATGCCAGATATTGTTCGTACCATTTATCTTTATCTCTATCAGACCTGATGTTTTTTTATTTTGTGCACATTCTATGTAAATATGTATAGCACACTTTTTAACTACATTACTTGACTTAGGGCCGGTTTAACAGTTCGAGTTTAAACTCAGGATTAGTTAAACTCCGTTCGTAGTTTAAACTGAGTTTAAACCAAAATGAGTTTCACGGTGTTCGACCTTTTTTAATATGGCAGCACTATGGAATTGTGAACTAACAACCTATTTTCTGTACAATTGTGGACTAGCAAACTATTGTGAGTCATTTACTGTCAAAATGTTGCCGGCCAAATCGTTGTGACAAAAAAATTAATTAATTAAACCTACGAAAGTGAAAATAAAAAAAAATAAAAAAATAAAATAAATTATTTAAACCTACGAAAATGAGTAAAAACTCTTTGAAATGCACGAAATGTCATTTCATTCACATTTAAAGATGAACTGAGCTTAAACACTCAATTTTGGTGGCTTAAACTAAGTTTAAACGAGGTTTAACTTACCACTGTGAAACTGTGTTGAAGAGATAAACTGAGTTTAAACCACATCTTAAGTTTAATCTTGAACTGTGAAACTGGCCCTTAAAGGTTTGGCAATCTGATTTAAAGATATTCCTTCATTTTCATTCAAATTGTGCAAAATTGTGTGTCTCATTTCTAATTGATTCGGCTCAAGCTTATTTTTGCTCGAAACTATCTAAAATAAAGAAATGCTAAAAACACAACAAAGATTTTTTTTGTGCAGTATTTTTTCAATATGTTTAGTAAAAAGTAATATACGATTAAAATTGGCCAGATTCATTCGTGTACACTGTACAGTCTTGTAGTTCAAGAAGAATTGATCAGTTTTAGTACCTATATGCATCTGTGCAATTCAACATTTTACCAACTTGATACAAGTTATCATCTTATTTTGCATCTGCGTGTTACTTGTTGACAATATTTTGCTCTGGACTTCCGGCAATTTAAATCTGTGTCAGATGTATAAAGAAGTGTATGGTTTTTCCTTGAATTTAGACTATTGTTGTGGATCCTAATATAATACCATCATACAACGTAAGGATCGGCTTAGATTCTCGATTGCGTTTTCGTTTCCAAAATATACATCCCGTTGCCATTGTATTTCACTTAAGCTGTGTTCTTTTGTGTATCTTGTTCTAGAACTCTCATATGCTGTAGAGAACAAATTATTCTGTCGATTGAAGCGAACTATTTGTACTGTTCGCTTCATTTAAATCATTTTATGAGAATGTATGAGGTGTTCTTTTGTGTATCCTTTGTTCTGCTCTGTTCTGCTGACACAAAAGAACACAGCTATAGTATCATCAAGAGTTCAGCTCTTTACAATAGCATCTAAAAGTAGCGTCATACGTAAGTACAAACTATAGTCAATCAGTTAGTCAGCCGAAATTAAATTCATTAAAAGAAAATTACTTCTAATTTTATTTTAAACAGACTAAACTATGGTTTCCACAGAAATATGAAATTCTATAATAATGTCAATATGTTTTAAAAAAAGTCTAATTTTCGTTTTGATATAAAAATTGTTTGGACTTCGTTCAAATACCATATCGGACCATAATTTGTTAAAACCATTATTTGTCTGTACAAGTACATGTTCTGTTTAAAATGAAAAATTGTAGTATCTCTTCCTTTAAAGCCACTGCAATTTCTGTTGGCAACATCACAACTTGGTCCACGTTACTACTTTGAGGCGGATTATTGAACTGAACAGGATATAAGCGCAATTAAATTTGTTAATGGTCATTTTTTCGTGTTTATGTTTTTGCGATGGGATTTCACACCTAAGTATTTCGCATTTTGTGTGGATTTTATTTTCCCCCTGTTTTAGTTGAACTTTGCAGCTGGGCGGTTTCGTTGCATGCAAGGTTTTCGAATACAGATCAGTTCGGATTTTCGGATGTTTATTTTGATCCCTCACGTTTTGAGGACCAACATTTGTGTGGTAATGACGATACAACTATTGGACCGATTTTTGCCGTTGCATATACAATAGCGGTTGGCCTATATGCACACCCAACCATCCAACCGAGCTTGCGATCCTTGCATACTTCATACAATTGGCCCACACACCATACAACGATTGTACGCCAACATGAATTGGTACAACAGTTGGACCGACAGTTGTATCGCGTGTGGGCCGCTTAAGATTCGAGCTTATTACTTCACCTTAACTTTATTTACAGTAAAAATTAGGCAGCGAGATTGTGCGTAAGGGAGGGAGTTGATCTGAAGTATAGGGTCTGGTCGACCTGGCTTACTTTGAATCGAATGCTTTTTGACATTAAGGAAGCAGCATACAATGCATTCTTTTCTACTTAGGACTCTGGTTGCATATGTATATGAAGCTACAGCAATGGGTCAAGTGTAGAGTGTTATGGCTTTAAGTCAAATTGGTTATTATTTTATCTCCCTTATCTGGGTCAGGAGCTCGAAGATGACGTTCATATCATCTTCTGTTGATGGCTGGAAGATGGATTGTTGACACTTCCTGTCTTCATAAAAAACTTTTGCCTTGCTTCCAAGGTATTCAACGCTTTGTTGAATTCCTTATAATTAAGCTTGTATGATGTAATTGGCGGTGGTATACATGTCTTCTCCTAAGATTTTGTTAGTGCAGATTATGAACATATTCTTCTCCGTATGTAGCGCTTGATCATAATCGCTAATTATCTTTAGGTCTACTGGGTTTGAGTGGGTCTTTATCTAGTTTTCGTTTTCCTTGAACCAGCTGATAACCGCTCTCAACAGTGGTCGTTGTTTCACCTTGACACATAAAATTCTGATTAGTTTGTTTCGCTTCCTGTAGTCGAAATGCCACTTCTTTACAATATTCCAGATGATTCTCCCACTAGGTGTTACTTCTTTGCGTGTTCACAGGAGTATCACTATGTTATTCTTCCTGGAAATTACATAATTTGCTTAAAGTTGTTCTATTTGTTACATTTTTGTTGATTAAAAAGCAAACATACCTATTTCCCTGGTCACATGGAGCTCATGGGAATGAAAGGGCTGACCATTTAGCTAGGGCTGGCTCTGATTCCTCGTTCGTGGGATCGGAACCCGCCGTAGTCGTTGCCACCTCTAGTATCAGGTCTCTCATCAAAGTGGATATTCATAGGAAGCATCAGCAGAGATGGGAGAACCTGAGTACTTGTAGGTACACAAACCTGTCTCTTGATAGGCCCAATAGGAATATGTCCGATTTTCTTATGGAAGGAAACAATATAGAACTGTGGTTGGCATCATCACCGACCACAGCTCACTTCACGCTCATCTAGCAAGGATGGGCGTTGTCGACAGCCCTGAGTATCTGTCCTGCCTATAGAAGGAGAGCCTGAGACAACCGAACACTTTTTGTGTGCGTGTGCGGCTTTCGCCCGGAGCAGACTGGATACTCTAGGGTCTGCCCTTCTATCTATAGATGAGTTGAAAAACTTTCCTCACCAAGACCTGATGCGCTTCATTAAGAGGACAGGAAGGTTTTGATGAAAGGGATTCTAGTAGGATAGCACAATGGGCCACTCTGGATTACGGAAAGAATAGCTAGTACAAAGAATAGCTATATACGAATCAAGTATTAAGAAAATGCACATGTATTCCATGACTGCTAGCCATAAACTAGCCTCACTAGATGCACGCTATGATATTGTTATTATCAGCAGCTATACCTAAACTTAATGGCATTTCTTCTTCCTGTTTATATGGCCTATATTCCAAACTACCATTCCTAAAAATCAATTAGTTTCAAATAATTTAACCTTAGAACTTCCTCTTCTTCTTCGGAAAAAATGAAAACAAATAGTGAAAGAAGCTGTAATCTATAATCGCCATTATAACGATTAGGAAGCCTGACTTGTTTTTATAGACCAAAACCAAGAAGGCCAACCTGATATCTTGGATTCTAAATTTTTTCTTATCACTAAAGTTTAAATCTTGGCCATTTATGGTTCAGATTAAAGGTATATTGCTCTCGTAATGTCGAGTTTTTTTTTTACCTTTTCCAGGGTTAGATTTCATAGATGAAATAAAAGAATTTTTCATACAAACTGATCGAAAGAATTTAAATTTTTGATATTTCATGCGTCTATGCAATGATGCCAACGCCTTTTTGTTCATGGTGCAGAAATTTCTAAAATATCAGGTGAAGTGAAGTGATCTTTACACATTATCTCTCTAATTCAGAAAATCATAGTGTTGTCATTCCTTATTTCGATCTTTTTATTATTGAAACAGAAACATTGATTTTCAGATCTGAAGCGTCACTTCAGACAATTTTTATTCAAATACCACTTTACCTTGTAAAAAAGATAAAAGATTTAAAGAGAAGTTTTTATTTTATACATAATGATGTTTTAAATTGCTGAAAATATTTTGATTTTTTGCTGAAGCTTAAGTTATTAGAATTCACTTACAAAAACTATTAACGTTTGTTCTATCCTATCACCAGCCCATGAGTCATTTGTTATTTTGCAAATGCCAAATCAAAAATTCCCTGCAGGCTAAGCCTTGTAAATTTTTGCAACTACTTGGCATTGGCTCATAGCCAAAACCTTAGGACGAAGGCTAATAACTTCAAATCTTCGAGGCTTGCTAACGTATTTTCAGTAGGTAAATTATTTAAATTAATTGCAAATTCAAAAATAACAAGAGAAGGTGAAAAAATTATAAAGATTGTTGTTACCTGCAACAATGCATTTTTATTTATAATATCATAGCTAAGTAATAGCTTTCATGTATATTATAAATGAAATTTAGTCCTATTATTTTCAAACAGGAATTACACTCCACAAAGATACAACTGTATTCAAAAAATTATTTAAAAAACGACGACTTGAAAATAGAAAGTGATATTGTGTCTTAAAAGTGTTATGCCATGAAAGAAGAAAGATTCTTAATCAAAATTTAAAAGTGAAAAGCAGTTTCTCTTCAGAATGACAGAAGAATGAAAAATAACCAAAAGTGAAGTGAAGAACGTGAAAAAAAAATTGATCTAATTTTTTATATAGTATCATTACGGAGCGCTTTCGAGATTTATAGTATTACAGTATTTCTACTTGAACTACTGACAGCGTCCAAGTAGAGGTTACATCATCATGACCTCTCGGGAATGGAGTGTGGGTGACATGTTCAACCCTCCTAAGTGGATTACAATTCTTGCAGGTTGGTATTGATTTTAAGAATTTTTTCTTGTAGCAAAACAATTTTATTTTTAAAAAAAAAATAGAAATCGAAAGAAATAGAAAATTCGTGACATTTCTTGGGATAATATATTTCTAGGTGAAAGGAAAAAAATTATCTATATCTATACGAGGAGAAATTCATAAGGATTTTAATATATGTACATAAGTATTATTAAAGACGATTGCGGATTCTGATATAATATTTTCTTTTTATTAGATACGGTTTTTATTTACTGAACTAAATTGGTTCGATTTAACCTTTAAAGAAAACGATCTGGCTCTATATAAGCATAAAATAAGCACTATAATTAAAGAAGCGGCATCTATACGTAACACACAAAACTGAAGACTGGGTAAGCCACAGGTTTACCTGTTGTTGTTGTTGTTTACGTATACATTAAACTGAACAAGTTCAATAAAGAATACAGTTTTATTTAGATAATATACTAAAAAGATTCCACTCAATTAATAATCTTTTTTATTTATTGGATTTCTTCTTAGGTTATATGATAAGCCCTTGGTTAGTTTCGTTTATAAAATGATATGGCGTATATAGGCGTCTATAGCGTCTAATCAGCAATCGTCGTAACCACATAAATGTGCCTATGTGTTGGTATTCCCCGTTTATTTTATTTTTAATTCAACCCCAAGATTAGAAATGAAGCATTCGTAGGTTGGAGCACTTCGGTGAATTAGATTAAAGTAGTGAAGTGATTAAAATATAAAATTTCGATTAATTAATACTATTATTAATAGTAATAGCACAATAAGTTGCATACATACATAAACCATTTGTGGGCGCTCGGGGGTATAGTTATTGTCTCTTACTAGAATATTTCTCGGAATTGCTTGGAGAAAAGAAGTATAAAAACATATATATATATATAATAATGCACTACAGTTGGATTGGATGGATCGATTGAAACTCGAAAAGTCCCTGAAATGTAGGCCAGAGCATTGTTCACCCTCCGGACTTATGAGCAATTGCTCATAAGTCCCAACCGGACGCTCTTACAAAAAGTATGGGCATCCAGCCGTCCTTCCCGGTTTCATAGAGCTCGTCAAGGAGGTGTCCAAGGAATCTGTAACGCTTTCCTGAGAGAGCCAAACAGTGACAAAGAACGTGAGTGACCTTTTCGGATTCCTCTGTGCAATCCCTGCATATAGGATCATCAACAAGTCACATCTTGTAAAGGCGACCCCTAAGAAAAGAGTGGCCACTGAGAATATACACTAGAGTTCTCAGGGTTGGCTTGGTAAGTTCCAAGTGATTATTCGTTCGATTTGGATTAGGTTTATCCCACAGTTACTTTCTAGTTCTACCCGGAGGTTCATCTGACCAAAAGCGACTGTGATGGCGGTCAGCCTAAATCGAAATAACAGATGCAATGTGTTTTGGTGTAATCCCGATTATGGAGGAAGATCCAAGGCTGCAGCAAAACAAGCAAGCTCGTCCGCCCTTTTGTTCCCGCTGATATTGCTGTGCCCTGACACCCATCAGAGCAAGTACCCTGTTATTCGGAGAGAATGAATTCAGGGTGGTTTTATCTTCCACTACTAGTTTAGAGATTGTAAAGAGTTTATATAAAGCCTTGAAAGCTGCTTGGCTCACTGAGAAGATAGCAATCTCCTTGTTCTCAGTGTATGCGTTATGGAGATACTTCTGCCTGGATACCCGTGACATTGCTTTCAATGTATGGCAATTTCCATGTGCAGTTCTTCGAATTTGGAGTTATCAGTGTAGATAGTAAAATGGTTTGTCAATAGCTGAAGCAGAGAATGTGATTTCCATTCTGCCCTGGATGGAATTCTAGGTTTAAAAATGTGTTCTTCAGCATAGTTATCTTATAAAGAAATGAAATTGTATCTGTTCACTACCAGAACCGCTCCGGAGCTAATGTATCTTATCCGACTTATAGTTCCACTCCAATTACTGGTACAGTTAATTACTCCGGCTATTAGTCCGCTCCGTTCAAACTGGAGCTGCTCCAGCCGGTCGCGGAACAGATATGACGAATAGTTTATATATTCCACATCCAGTTAAGTGGTGGGAAAGCTATAGATAATCGTAATATTATTTTAATGCAGTAATAAATTTCATACTTTATAGGAAGAATAAGAATTTTATTCATTTAAGCCGGATTCTTTCGAGCGAGAGCTGGTTGAAACTCAAATTTATACACATGCATTAGTGTTTTTGTTGTTTTGTGTGTAAACATAAGTTAATAACCGGTTATAATGGCATAAGTCAATTTAGCATAGTTTACAGTAAATTGTGTTTCGCACCTCGGCCCATAAAAAGTATGGACGTCTTTTAGAATAGAATAGAATAGAAGAGCATTTATTAAAAAACCTCAGCTTACGCTACGTCACAAACGTTAGGTACATCGAGTTTGAAGTAGATAAAAATACTAGGTATATCGAATGAGAACAAAAGCTTATGTCGATTTCGATGGGACCATTTCAGTGTTGCACTTTTTCTGGTAGCGGGGAAATGGGAGCATTGAAGTCCGTTGAACATATTGCTATCATATTCCTTGTATTTGTGGACACACATAATATATACACGGAACTGTCAAACGTAATAAATGTTCTTTATCGATAAATAGAAACAAATTTTTTCTTAACTTTATGCCAATTACCCAAATAAAATCTTTTAATTCATTTAACTCCACTTTGACAGAGCAGATGACAATTCAACTTGAATATGTATTTGTAACACCGACAAAATATCCAGTGCAAAGTAGTGGAAGTCAATGCAAACCTCGTGTTGCACTTCTGCTATAAATTTTGTTCCATCGAACATTTTCAGTGTTGAACTGCTGGAAAAAATGCAATACTGGTGTTGCACTGAAGTCCCATCGAAATCGACATTAGAAAAGCGTCAAAAGTGCTGCGAACAGACTCGTTGCAGTAGAAATTATCAAGTAATAGGGGTAATAATGAGATGACAAAATTAGATTACATAAAGTAATTCAGAGTATTATGATTACAGTAATTACATAAGGTATAATAACGTTAAATACAAAGGTATTACATAATAGATTATAGAACTATAAAAATTACGATAACTCAAAGCTGGGTGTCCCTATAAACTTCTATACTTATTCTCTTTTTCCTCCTCCATCTCTTCTCCTTTTTTTCCCTTTTTCCTCTTCTCTTCTCTCCCTCCTCGTTTCTTCTCATTCTATCTATAACGAGCGTTGAGGGTAATAATAATGAATTTACGGGGGGGGGGGGGGGGAGAACATCCTGCATTGGAAGCAGGTGATGCATCATACAGGTTTGGTTGGAAAGTTAGTGTCAGAAGCTGTTGTCCCAGAGCGAGCGTGAAGCGATTCGTATTGAAAATTGGAAGAGACGTCCGCGTCCTGTGTCTAGTTGATACACGCAGAATAAAATTAACTCGTTTAAGTTTCAGGACTGGGTGGAGAAGTCCAAGCTCAAACGTGTTCAATTCTTCGTTAACGAAGACCCTTGCATTAAAGCTACCGGGAATAATGGAGATAAGTGTTATTGGCTGCGAGCGAAGGTGCTTGATATAAGCCTGAAAGAACGCGGCACAGTCTTCTTCCCTGAAGAAACAACTTAAGTCTTTAGATTTCCTGGGTTGGGGTTGAAAGGAGGAAGAGGGACGTCTGAAGGGGTCCGCCTTCTCAATGGTTTGGTGGAAGCTCTGGTGAAGACCCACATTGGGGTATAAAGCTGGCACCAGATGTTAGAACTAGCTTTAGGAATATTACTGAGAATTAATATGCGCCTCTTGGTACTAATCCGATAGTAAGATTTAAATATTTCAATGTCTGTAGTGATCCTCAAGGTAGCGTGCAATTTGACATGATCAAGGTCTTTGCTAAGCTTCACAATTTCAGAGTGGAGGAAAAGGATACCACGGAACAGCGAATCAATCTTTGTATTGATCTCGACAAGTGATGTCTTGCTGTTCTTGTCTGGGACAATCGAGGCCACAGAGTCACAATTTAGGTGGGATTTAACCATATTAAGACAGACCGTGCAGATCCAGTTCACACTCTTGTTTTAATAAACAATTAAGCAATCCACCATAGAGATCACATAGCTTCACAGGTTATCCAGGCGACAGTCTTCTCATTGCCACGCTTAATTGGCTCGATCTCAGCGCATACACCACAACAAAAATCACTAAGGCCAGCGGCAGCCTTGGCTTTAGCCTTAAGTAAACTTTTTCGTTTCAAAACAGTTTTTTTCTTTTGTTGATTAGTAGTTTCGTTGGATGATGTCTGTTCTTCATTCTTTCTTTTCTCCAAAAAACATATATCTTCTTCTAGTGGTGATTCCAGAGCAGCTATTTACTCCTCATCTGTCAGGATCTCTTCATCTAAAAGTTCTTCGGATATTGTTGCATCTTCGAGAAGAGCTGTTTGCAGCCGCTCCTGTAATTCAGCTTTATTCCCGACTGTGAAAAAACCACGCAGTTTTAACCACCTCCTTAGGTCAGCAACCTTCATTTTCAACACATCCGTTTCAGACATGATTTCTGCTTCCATAGAATCAATAGATTCAATGATATGGGTTAAAAGCCGTTGATTAATCAATTGAAATCAGTGACATAAATCGGACATAGCATTTTATAGACGTAAGTTAAAATAAGTAATTCGTCAAATACAAGCCTTCGAAGTTTCTTTTGAAAACACCATCCTGAAGAATATCTTCAAAGGTCCTCCTTAAGAAGCCCAGAGGGATCTTTAATTTTTACGGTGCTGGAAGGACAGCCAATGGATGACGAATGTGGTTAAAGATTCACCCATTTGCAAATGTAAAAAATACTGAAATCCACCATTATTGTCAGCCATCATCACCTACATACAACTAACGATTAGATTAAGGTACAGGAATAAATATTATAGCCATTATATTCGTAGTATGTGGTTAGCATACCTACACATACATAGTAAGAAATCAAATAAATTCTAGAAGAATGGTTAATCGAGATTAACCGATGCCTCTTGACGAGTTTGGCATTTTTTATTGGGCTAAGATTAATAGTCGTGTTTTTAGCCAGTTTATATATGTGACCAAGTTATATTATAAGTTAGTGGTTATTAGCTAATAATAATAGATAAGTTGTCATAGGCAAAGTGTTTTGAAAGAAGGCAAATATCTTGACAAATTCAACAAGTTCGTTTCAATCGTGCTTTCACAGGAGGTTTGCCCCGAATTTGCAGATAAATTTTAAAAGGTCCGCAGAAATCTATTCCAGTTGCTAAGAATGGTCAGCCAAGTTGAACTCGTTCCTTTGGCAAGTCACCCATTAAATAACCGAGTCCTGTAGGTCTCGTTCTGTAGCATCTTTTAGAGTAAGGACTCCCAAACTATTATGGGCAAGAGACCGCTTTTCCAAAATGAACTGATACCTCAGACCCCCATAGCCAAATTACTTTAAAATTCCTATCTCTAGTTTTTTTTCCTATTGATACAAAATACTTACTAATTTAAAAACTTTGTGGTTGGTTATGTGAGTAAACTTCACATCATTTTCTCATCAAAATTTAACAAAATAAATAGACATCAAATTCAGTAAATATCAAGTGTAATTAACAATTATTAATACAAATTACATAAAAATACTTAAGTAGGTAATTATTTTTTGAAAAAAACATTAAAATCACAAAGTAAAGATAAAAAAATAAGAAATTCTGTGTGATGGATGAACCTGGTGATTTTCTACCAATCTAGCTAAATCTGGTTCAATATTGGTGAGTTGCAGCCTTAAATCTCCGCGTTCGTTGATTTTCAAGCAGTTTCTTTGTTTTGCCAAAATGTTTGTAACCACACTGAAGCCTTTTTCGACTCGGTATGATGATGGAAAAGCGATAAGGTATTTTTCAGCAATGTTCCACCAATGTTGCGTTGCAACCAGAACTTCTGATAGCCTTGGTTGAACTTTTGCTTAAGCTCCTCGTCTGTGCTGATGGTAATCCACCATTCTTGCATTATCACATTGGCTTCTTCGATGGCTGTGATATTGTACGGATTTATTATCCATTGAGGAATTTGTAAATTTAAGAGATCCTCAAACCTCTAAGTAAAATGCTTGTGTAATGCGTCCAAGTGAATAACATATAATAAAAAAACATCGTCTTGAAGCATTTCTGGTAAATTTGACAAATGCGGAAACTGTGAATATTTCTGCTAAAATTTTGTTTATAAAGGATGAGTTTATCCACAAAGCCCGATATTATTGAAATTGTTTTGATCAAGTTGAGATCGTAAATATAACAAAGATATCAGTCAAGTAATAAATATCTGTTTTACAATTGTTCAGATTTACTTTCAAACTCGGATCTTTTTCTTGTAAAAACTCCAACACAGATTCAAAACGAGCTGAAAATCTTGGTAAGCAAGAGCCTCTCGATAGCCTGTGAACTTCAGTTTGCAGAAGTAACCGAGTAAAAACTTCGTCGTTTTCCTCACATAGCTGAGCAAATAACCGAGAGTTCAAAGAATTGCTTCGAATCTTGTTGACAGATTTATAACATATTGTAAAGATTGATGCAACCTAGGACTCAGATTTTTTGCTACTAAATCCTGTCTGTGAATCAGACAGTATTATCATTCAAGCTCCAACGAATTTCAAAATGCAAATGAACTTTCAACCTAAGTGTAAGCTTGTTATTTAGTAAAATATCAGGAGCACATTTGGACTTGAACTTGATCATGATTTCGTTCGTGTTAAATCGGGTATATGCGTCAAATACAGAGCAAGTCAAAATATGCCTGAAAGACTTGTTCGCTCGAGCACATTATGTTGCACGAACTTGTCCACGCCCAGTTTTTCATCTTGTACGAAATTGTGCACACTTATCGACTTGTTGAGTTTCTTAAAAGTACAACAATGATAATTCCTACTAAAATATTAGTCATTCTTATAACAAGTTGGTACACATAACACAACTTATACAGTATCTTGAAAATTTCAAATAAGAGCTTGTATTAATTAATAGGGGTCGATTTTCAGACCTCGTCGACCCCAAAAATCAGTTTTCGTTTATGTTGACCCCTGGGAAACGGATATCGAACCCAAAGGTTCGATATCGACCACTTTGGGAATCGCTGTTTTAGAGCGATGTACTATTATTCGAGCAATGTTTTCAATCAGAGCTAATAACTGTTTAACGGCCACATATAGTATACATATAAGTGTAATAGGTCAAATTAAGGAGGAGAGTCAGAGTCCACAGTTTACAGTTTTTTACTTTCTAAGATACAGGGAGTTTTGTGAAAACCTAGCTTTCTTAAACACCCGTAAACTCCGAAACGGTTAATAGGAACCCCCCATACCATAAATTTTTTTTCACCTAGGGGGTACTATCACCTCCTGCTCTATGTACCATCTAGGTGGAAACGCCCTGCATATAATTCAGTTCAATATAAGCAATTATTCATACCCCTTTCCACTTGCATCTGCGCATTCAGGAAAGAGCCAAGAAATATATGACAAAGTGAAGTATTTCGAGTGTTATTTAAAACTAGAGTCAAAAGTCTCCGTCACGGATTTTGAATAAACTGTAGTCAACAGCTTAAAGAGCTTTGTTCCTGATATTATCTGCAAAGATTGTCATTTTCACATAGATCAAATAATATACTATAAGAAAATACAAAGTTGTAATCTTACAATTGAAATATGGTCAGGATGAAGATTTATCTTTGCAAATGAGAGGAGTCTTGGCCCTAAGTTTATTGCTACCCAAACCTGAAATGTTACGAAAAAATATTCGAAAAACAAGGCGGAGAAAAAGTTTCAACATGATTTAAATATGCATTCATTTATATTTTTTCAGTTGTTTCGGACGTAACTACTCGCACTCAAAATAATGCAGAAGCGCCATGTTTCATATAATATACCAAATTATTGACACTAAGCATGTTGGCTTTTTTATGCTACTGGAAGAGATGCGTAAAGAAATTTGTTTTGTTAGAGCAGCAATCGGCAAATATCAACTAGGTGGACCACCAATCATGAGTAAAAAGATTTAAAAATTCAAAGAATAACTGACTACGAAGAGACAAAACTGTTATTTTCGATAGCACCAGGATTTATGTTGAAATAAATTGTTTGTTTGTTATCCGTTTTCGCTTCAAAGCTAAATAACTAAGAAAATTTAATTTCTTATTATTAGCAAAAAATAATTATTTAAATATAGAAAGTAAATTTATATTTTTGTTTGCCAAATGTCCTTTTTGCGCAATTTTTCCCTTTTTTTTTAATTAAGTTTTTCCAACAAGCCTTTTTTGTTAAGTGGCTCTATGCAAAGTGTCTTTTCGAGAAATGTATTTCCATGAACTGTATTATACCCCTCAGAAAGAGAATCTTATCTCACACAGAGCTGATAGCTGGGGTCGAAGTAAAAAAAAGAGGCAAAATGCGGTAGAAAAGCGGAAAATATTCAATAGTATGTACATGCTTAATGTCAATATGTTTCAGAGTGCAATGGTAGAAGCCTATTATCGTATATCACACTGTGGAGCTTAGTAATATTCTAAGTCTTGCGTGAATACATTCCGTATTCATACAGCAGATCTAAGCAACAGCAAAATCGCTCTTAGTTTAACGATAAGTCCAACCATGCTATAAGAGCTAAGGAGCTGCTTTTCGCGGCTATCAATTATATCCACGTCCAGGGCTGAAACAAGTCTGCAAGACTACACGGAATACCTGCAAGTCCATTATCCAGAGAAAGAAATTTATTTTTAACCATTGTATTAGACAAAGAATCTTGGCAAGCCGCAAAGTAGCAAATGTTTCTGGTCTCTCGTCAAAACCATACGGAACAATTTCACCACTTCCTCAACACCTTCACTATACTTAACAATGGTGAAGTCGTAGTTGATCCCCTGGATAAGGTCAATATTCTGGCTGCTAGATTCGCTTCAAATTCTCGGCTTCCACTGACTTGACAGATACATGTTTTGCATCTCCTGTGTGGATGTGTACAAAAGCCAATACACATTCGTACGAGAGATGTGTTCAAGGTCTAAAAGGGGATCAACGTATCCAAAGCTGCGGCACCTGATGGGTTTCTTACCCCTGTTAATTAAAAGCTGCGCCTCATTCTTGGCTAAATCTCTGCGCAAACTATTCTACTTGTCTTATTCGACAGGAATATTTCAAACTGATTGGGAACTAGCTCAAGTTCAATTTATTTCCAAAAAAGGGAGAGGGTGGCGAACCCTTAAATTATCGACTAATTGCAATCACTTCGATTCTTTAAAAGGTTTTTGAATCTATCATTAATTTCTAATTAATGAGTATCTAGAAACTCATCAACTCATCAACGATCGTCAATATGGCTTCCCGACTGGACGCTCATCTAGAGGCCTCCACAAATTTGGTCAGTCCAAAATCGTGCTTTGGATATTTCAAAGGTCTTTGATAGAGTCTGGTATCTACCCTTTTAGCCAAACTTGACGCACTTGGTTTCCCCCTCCTCTTCTAATATGGATTGAAAGTTTTCTATCTGATCGCCAAATACGTGTTGTATTAGCTGGCGTTACATCTTAACCTCATCATATAAATGCCGGTGTGCCCCAGGGTTTTGTTATATTTCCGTATCTCTTCCTAATTTTCATTAATGAGCTGCTTTCCCGTACTTTCAATCCCATCCATAGCTTTGTCGATGACAGTACCTTTGATTTCGCTTACTCCTTCCATACGCTTGCGGACTCCAGAGGGAATGCCGCATGTGTTAAACGAGATTACACGACTAGATAATTGAATAACGATCTTGATATTATCGTCGTTTAGGGCAAAGCGAATCGCATCGAGTTCAATGCATCTAAAACCCAAAGCTGTTTCAACAAGATCACCATTTAACCACTCCTATTTAATTTGATGGAGTCTTAATTTCAGATTCACCGTCACTAAGCATTCTTGGCATTAACATTTCCAGTAAATTAAGTGGACAGACTACATCTTCTCTGTTGCCAAAGAAGCATCGATATGTCTTGGATTTCTGAAAAGATGTAAGAAATATTACATCCCATGAAATCTAGCGCTCCTGAGACCTATAATGGAATACAAATCTCACATCTGGGCTGGGGTTGGCCGTACAGCTTAGCTTCATTGGATATTCTCCAAAAGAGGGCCTTTCAGCTTATTGGCGATTTGGCAATAATTTCTCATATTGAAAAACTCGAGCACCGCCGCAATGTTGGATGTCTTTCGCTCCTTTATCGCTACACGCATGGCTAATGGTCCTATGAAATATCTAATCTGATCCCTTGTAGATTGATTCTTGCACGCAATACTCGCGTTGAAGGCCGCGCACATCCTCTCAACCTTAAAAATACTTTTGGCCATACTGTAAAATTTCATGATGCTTGCTTATCCTGAAATGTGCGAATGTGGAACAGCCTACCATCTTCTGTTTTTTCTCCAGCTTACAATCTGCGAAGGTTTAAGAGTTACATACATCGGGCACCTACGCCACTTTCCACATGTCCCGTAATCCTTTCCCTATCGCATTCTTGCACAGCTGTACTTTGCATCGTAGAGTATTCCCTGAGCTTGGCTTAATAATATAAAAAAAAAAAATCGAACTTAAATTTATATTCATCGAATCATGAAAAGAAATATCATTTAGAGAGTGATAGGTATAAATTGGAGTCCGAGATGTGCTAATATCACTTGATGAATACGGCCCTGAAGGTTTTATTTTGGATTTGCTTTAACACACGGCTTCAACCCAGATATGAGAATTATGCTCTAGTTGTGACCTGATGTGGGTGTCATAAATGAAAACAAGATTTTAAACAGACAAGCATGATCAGTTCAGCTATGATTGTCCGAAATGCTAATGTAAAGTACGTTGATTTAAGGCAGGGAGTTATTTTGAGATGGGCACTTCATCAAAAGAAACAGATTAAATGAGGTATTGGGACTGCTTTAAATTTAGCAGTTAACTCTAAGTTTTAGCAGCATTAACACAATTCGTTTTGCCTATTCCAGGATTTTGTTCATGTTGTCGTTAGATAAATGAAATAGTTTGTACAGGGGTTTACCCCTGTAGGAGGTGCAGTGCTTTTATATTATTCAAGTCATGATATTATCAGATCTTGCATACTAAGTCGATGTTTCTTAATATCAAGATCTGATAATATCATAATCCATCACCTTAAAAACTCCCCAAATGCGGAAAAACATTAAATGTTGAAAGGGTCTGTAAAAATGGGTGACAACTGAAAATCTAGACTAACTTCGCGTAATAAAAAATATATAAAAAATTAGGGCGAAGTTCATAAGACTATGCATACAATATAATTAAAATCATTACGATTCCTACTTAGCATAGGACATATCTTGGGACATAGCTGTCTTCAAATCACGCGGTTAATTCTCTTCAACTGTGATTATCCAGCTTGGCAGGCTTGTAAATCTAGAATCCTCTTGGCTGATTCTCGGAGCCTTCCTATTACTACTTTCACTAATCATACATATATTCATACCCGAATCAAAGAATATTAATTAGTAAAAAAACGCCACAACGAGTTTACACGAATTTTGAGACACCCATCGTTAATAGATCATTATCTATTGAAACCAAGCCCAGCCATCCGGTAGAGAATAGTGCACGCGAAACTATCAAAACACAGCGGATAAGCTAAGTATATATCGGCGGGCTACCATCCAAATGCTGGGGCAGATTTTAGAAAATTTCTCAGCTGATAGTAGGAACACCGATCTCTTGTTGTAGCGCTTATATTCTTTGTCCGAACTCTTCCTGGCTAGAGCTGCCTCGTTCCCTGGTACATCACTGTGGCCCAACAGAGGATAATGTTGAATTTGGGACCAAGTCTCCCGAACTCACTACGACAACGCTAAACTAGGAGCGATCTAATGATGCTCAAATCGAAAGCATTAATTATAGCTTGGCTGTCAATGCAAATCCTGATATCTCGATCACTAGGTACATTGTGAGTTATTTTAAAACAATTTTATGACGGCTGAAAAGACACCAGTTACCAGTTTTTCAATTATTCGAGTATCAAATCGTTGAAGTACTGCAACGGTTTTCTGAAACTCAAATTATGTTTTAAACAGCGCTTTTTAGCTGTATTCCAACTTGATCCCATATAACATGAATTTTCCCGATTTTCCATGTTTTCCACAGACTTTTCCTATTACTATGAATTTTTTTTAAAAATTTACATGGTTTTTCCTCGATTTTTCAAGTTTTCATGATTGTTGAAGAGAAAGTATTGATACTAGTAGGACGGTAAAAAATGATTCCGCATAGCTTATAAAACTTTTTTTTTGGAAAATTTTCCGGAATTTTCCGATGATTTTCCCGCTTTTCCGTGTTTTCCATGGAGTTTTCCACAAAAGCAGCTTTATGCAACTCATTTCGCTCTACAACTTTGTCTTAGGTTGCAAAACGCTTTCCGACCAAGGGGAAAAATTCCGGAAAAGCGTTTTACATGAATTTTCCTCGATTTTTTCTGCAAGTTTTCACCAGTTGATAGGGAACTTGATCCTGCATAATTTAGAAAATTTTTTTACAGGAAAATTTTCCGGAAAAGTCGGTAAATTCCGGAAATTTTTTTCGGAAAAATCGGAAAACTGCATTTTTCCTGAAACGAATTTATCACTAACAAAATTTGTACCAAATTTTCAATTGATTTTTTTCCGATTTTCCGGGTTTTCCATAGAAATTTCTGGTTCAAATTTTGATAAATTCAATTGTCACGCGACATGAGCCTGTGTGCCAAATTTCAGCCCGCTGTGATGACGAAAAGTGGGTCTACGAGAGTGTCGAAAATAGTAAAAAAGAAATATATAAATATACATACAGACAAATTCGTGTACTAGTTAAAGGGGCGGGCTGGCCTCAAAAAGAAAAGAAAGAAAGTAGGGCTCGGATTAGAAACTGTACCTGCTCCTTAAAATATTACGTTTTGTAAACCAAACAGGACTAAAATATTGTAGCGTAAAATCATCAGTTTTAGATTAACTACAATTTATTAAAGCATTATATCAGACCGCAATTCGTCCAAATATATACATACTATATTTACTGAACTTTAAAGACTTATTTAATAAAAAAATATAATTTAAATATATATATATATTTTTTTTAAATAACAATAAAAGTTTTTATTTATAGTCTATTGTTATGCATCTATTTAATAAAATTTCTTTTGCATTTACGAATCAATAAAGTCACAGCGATGTTTGCAAAAATCTGTCTGGCAGACAATTGTTTTCCATGTAAGTTTATGTTAATTTATATTTTGAATTTGGTTGTGTTCACTAAACAGTGATTAGATTTATACTAACAAGTTTTTAGTGGATTTACAGAAAAAGTTCATTAGTTTTCAAGTAAAATTGTTTCAAGCAAATGTTCAAATATGTCAAAAAAATATACATAGGAATGTTACAGGTGATATAATTTATTATTTTTATTATTGTGTTTCGTTTTTTCCCCCCTTAAAATTTAGTTTGTTGCACAGTTTTATGTTTATTAAAATTTATTTATTAACTTTTTTTTTTTTTTAATAATGTAACAGCCAAATTGATTGATTTTTATAAAAGTTAATGTGGAATTTGTGAGCAAATATTTATATTAGTTATGCCACTAATGTGTACTCTTGTACGGAGCGCAAATTTTTTATCTCAGTATTAAACTCTACTTTTATCACTTTTACAGTGTAAATTTTGCTCTGAAATAATGCTATCCTAAAATATGATTATTTTAATTTTTACTTTAAGCTGATTCGATTAATTATGTTTGTGTTGTGGGCTATTAATAATTACCATTACCTATTTGACACAATTTTACTATCCGAAATTCTCTTTGAACCATCTCATGTTTCAAAAATAATTTTTCAACTCCCACGTAAAAAAAAAAAGCATTATTCCTCTGATGTCTTGCAATAAAATCCCTTGTTTTTAGAAATAGGGAGTAATATATAAATACTAGATCCTCTATATCAAACCACCTACTTCCAAGTCCCATGAAAGGTTTAGAAATCTTCTATCAAAATTACAAAGTGTTAAAATCCCTTGTTCTGAAAATAATAAAAAAAATTTCAACCTTGGAAATAAAAATTTCCAAACATCAAATCAAAAATTAAGGATTCTTTGTAAGATACTTAGGTGAAAAGAGTTTTTTTTCATCAAAGAGGACAAATGATAGGAAACGCCTCCCGCGGAAAATTTACACAGCTCTACATACTTGAGTACTACTTGGATTTCACAAAATCCTCTTTTCCGGAATCTTTTACAGAAGCCTTTGTTCCAGCGATCCTCTTGTACCACTTTCAAAATAAACGGCTCATATATTTCAAGCAATTGAAACATGGGACTTTAAAATTATGAAATTTTGAGAACAGCAGATTTTAGCATATTTTAAAAATATTGGCATTTTTAAGGCAATTGAAATTTCTACTAAATTCGTAGAATTTTTGACAATAGAAGTTTATTTTCCTCGTGGTTTTTGATTGTTGAAAATTTATAACCGCAGTAAAACATCAATGTTTGTTTATTATTTAAAAAAACCATCCTAAAAAAGTTTATTGAATACATACATACTGATATTGTTAATCTCTAAATTTGAAGTTCCCAACGATGCCTTACATGCCTTTTTCAGAGGTGCAGTGTACATATTATATAGTGGTCTCACCTTCACCCAAGGACTGTTGGGCAGTGCCATCTTTACACATGCGACCTCTGGGCCCAAGGCCCTCGATCAATGGGGCCCCCTAGCCTCTGCGATAGTAGACCAACCGATGACCAATTCTTCAATCAGTAAGACAACCTATTACAAGCTAGTTTAGCTATTAGAGTTTGGCTACTGAAAGTAGACCGTATGGGATCGAACTTCTATACATACATAGCAACAAATTTTTATACAAAGTAACTATAATGACAGTGTGTGCAGCGTCAGTATATTTAAAATTTTAGGCACTTTTTTATGGTATAATTTCAGTAGCCAAACTCAATTTATTTGGTAATCAGCGAAAATTTTTATACTGTTGGTTCATGTTGGGCCTAACGCGCACTGGAAACTTTTTGTCACACAACTTCTTGGTTACTATCGCCATCATGTTGCCATGCGCTTGTTTAGTACGCATACAGTGAATAATAAAAATACTTGATTTATATCATCATTCATAAATATAAATTTCGAGGAGGCAGCTGTGATATGTGTATTTGTCATTAGGATATAAAAAATATCAACGATATTGGGTTCTTCCATTTTGGAGCGAAGGAGTGCTTAAAGGAAAATTTCATTTATTGTTTGATAAACTGCGATCCTATCCTGAAAAATTATCTGAATATTTCCGTATGACTGCCGAAAGAGCTTTGATGATTTACTATAGATTTTGAGACCTGCTATAATTTATCAAAGTACCAATATGCGATCAATCAATTAAACTCGAAGAGAGACATGCTGTAACCGTAAGGTCAATAAACACTTTCATGGATATTTCTCCCTACATTTTTATCTTCAAATTGCTATCAGATTATTCCTTCAAATTTTTATGTTATAGGGGTGGTCTTATTTATACTTCTTGTAGGTATTAATCCTTCGTTTTTTATATCTTCCACTCACACTATCGTTGCAGCAGCCATTTTCTAAAAAAAAAAAAAAAAAAAAGATGCGTACGTTTCTTACTTACGTCTCCCAGATAGAATGTAGAGTGGCAAGCAAGCGGCGACAAAAATATTATCAGTGCGTGAACATTCATATAAACGTGAAGACTCAGTGAGAGTTTCGTCACCCAAAAGTTGCTAGCCGGAAGAACCAAAAAGTCACCTTGTTGTCACGTCACTCCTTTACAAAAAGCGTGCAATGCAGGATATAGGCCTTAACATACTGTTGCAAGCGTGGCTTTTGATTCGTTATTTAAAACACAATATTAAATATTTAATATACAAGTTCTTTATTTCACTCTAATCTTATAAAATTCACAAACCTTCAATTAATCAACTCAATTTTAATTATCGCTTATACTGTACGGCTGCGTACGGCTGCGTTTTCGTCCATCCACTGTGCGCAACTCCATTTGAAAAGCATACAAAGAAAACCGGTTTGACATTTCTCTCCGTTCAGTTGCGTTCCGTTGCGTCCATTGTAATTCCGCCTTTATGCCCTAGAAGACACACAGCGCTATTAATAAAGAAATAAGGCCGTTTGCACATCGCAAAACGAAAACGAAAACACTAAACCGATTAACACAAATTTTGTCCTAAACTAACAGAAATTTTACGCAATACATGTAATAAAATATTGGATATTTATTCTAATTGCAGTTTCAATAAAAAGTATCCATATTTAAAGCTTTAATTCAATTAAAACACATTCTTATGTTTATTCGTACGAGAAACAAATTTTCGTTCCGAACTGTCAAGTATATTTTCGTTCCATACTATGTTCCACGCACGAACGAATATACTTTTCGTTCTTACATAACCTCATTTCCATTTATTTACATTTGATACAAACCCAACCCAACTTTTATTTGTCCGTTTTTGTAATGTGAGCATAAACGAATTTTCGTTGTGTTTATTCGTTCGTTTTTGTTTTTTGATGTGTAAGCGGCCTAAGACAAGATTCTTTTTCTGGCGGTTACAACTGTTATATTTATATCCTAGAAACTCTCCAGATTATTCTGCAGTGTTTTATTTCAGAATCTTCTTGACTATTCTATTCCTGAACCTTTCCGAAGATTCCATCATCGCTTCTCCGAACCTGAAGTTGTTTACTCTCCATTACCGGTAGATGTCACCATTTGTCTCTCTTTTTGTTACACGTTCTTTACGTTATTATTTCTGTTGATAACCCAAGGTATTTTAGAAATAATTTCTGTTAGAGGGTCCCATATTCTAAGGTGCCCAGAGCCCCCACTTGGCTAATGACGGCCATGCTGTTGGGTTAACTTCTCACTCGTGGCACTGTAGCAGATAAATCGAACTATTATACGTCATTGATTATTTATAAATAGATGTGCCCAGAATCATTGACGTCTTAGAAAAGAGATGTCGCTACTTGGAAAATTTGCGATAAAAGTTTTTACCTAATGGTTTAAATAAAAATTTTCCAGCATATAAAGTAAAAATACTTAAAAACCAAATAAAATATTATATCCACTCATTGAAAATTCTTTTATTAAAAGTTTTAAAGCTGGAAATAACAAGCGAAATACAACTAGCGACAACTAAGACGTCAATGATTCTATGCACATCTATATATAAATAATCAATGTATACGTATCATAGCAGGGATTCATATCAAAGACACAAAAGTTTTATATTGTATTTAAAATAAAAGCTATAAAAGCATGCCGAGGTAGGTCCGCTCATGCGTCGCAGAGTTTCTGGCGTATAGGTACATCCTCGTAGTAGACGACTTTGTGATCTTATAGGCTGAACCACAATAGCAGTAAAGGACTTTAAGAATTTCAACGAGACTGAGGTTTGCTTACTAATTTTTCACAATTTCGCTCTGAATCTATATCACATTCCGCAAATATTATCTTGCTATTAATGTGTTCAATTTTAAAAAGTGAAAAAGTGGTAAAAATGGAAAATTAACAAATGGAAGTTGATTTAATTGAAGATTTGTGTCTTCTATTAATTTGCAGTACCATTCTTGTTCCTTTTCAGTTTTTATATTGCATTTTTAATTCATTTATTAATAATTTAATTGTGTGACACATCGCGACTTTTAGCGCACTATATTTTGGAAAATTTTATATTTAAACTTAACGAAAGCTCCCCTCCGATGAGTTAAAGTTAATTTGGGTACGTCTGTTTAATTTAAAGGGCGTGTTTGTTATACTTAAGTACTTTTACGGCTATTGTGGTTCAGCTTAAAGGCCAAAATACACTGTGAGCGACACGACAAATACGGCGTAAAAAACGCTGTCAATTGGGTTCTAATAACACATTGGTGTATGGTGTAAACCACAATGTTGACGACAGCGTTCGACGTTGTCGTCGAATTAAAGTGAAATTTGAAATTTTTCGCGCGTATAGGATGCGTTTAGTAAAATTATGATTTTGGGTTGCGTTCATATGTATATTTTAACGTTTAGTATTCATATGTTTGACTTGATAGATTAAAAATATAACGGAATAAAGAATGGCGTGGAAACAATCAACGTTAGATAAATAAAAAATTACAGAAAAGTTAATAGAGGTGGTAAAATGCCGCCGTATTTTATACGAGAAAACGCATCCGGCATAGAAACCCAAAACCGACCGAGTTTTATATAACTCATCTTCTTCTATGTTGGTTCTGTTTTTTAAAATCTTCAAGCGAAAAACGCCACGCTTTAATAATCTTTACTAATTTATACAAACTCCGACTTAAAGAAAATAAAAAGACTGTAAATCTCGATTCAAGACCTCAAAGATGGAATTCGTGAGGCTATCGAGGACATAGGGCAGCTACTTTGCGATTTGGTTATGGAAAAGTTCATGAAAAGGATATGGTCCTGTAGGCGTGGTCGTGGTGGTCATTTGGCTGATGTTATTTTCCATTACTAACGGCATACCTTCCTCTTTATAATGAAATAAAGATGCGATCATTTATCTCAAAAAATGGCATTTTGCTTTGAATATCAAAATAACACCTCTTATTGGAAAACCCTGTATTTCTCAAATCTTTATTCAACTACTCTTAACACGTTCACTTTTCAAAAACTAATGCAGGTACAAAGAGAAAAGTGATCATTCCGCCGAGGATCTTGTCGGGATCCCTTAGATGCCGCTGCACTAACTCCTTCCTCTTAATGGTATCATAAGTCCCTCCGTCGCCAGTAGTAAAATAAGGTAAAAATTATTATTGAAGGGTACAGCCACCGTCCGACAGGCGACAGATGTTGCTTTTGTTTTTTTTTTTTGCTTATATTTATTCGTTGAAATTTTTTCTATTTTTAATTTAGAACACAGTAACAGAATAAATTTAGTTGAGAACGCGCTCGTGCCACTCCCATTGCATTTTCACGGACGTTTTGACGGCGTCTTTTACGACGTGATTTGACGCGTCGCTCACATAGTGTTTTAGCCTAAATAGGCTCAATTAAAATTGAAGTAAGGAATTTACAAATTTGAACGAGACTGAGGTTTACTTACGAAAAATTGATATTTTTAGCCTAAATAGATATCACATTCCGTAAGGCTTATTATCTTGATAATTAATGTTTTCAATTTTAAAAAGTGGTAAAAAAAAAATAACAAACGGAAGTTGATTTAATTGAAGATTTGTGCTTTCTTTTATTTCTCAGTACCATTTTTATTCCATTTTAATTTTTACATTGCACTTCATTTAGTAATAATTTTTTGACATATCGCACTATTACGGAATGAGCAATTCTTACCGCACCTTACTGACTGCAACTCGACATTTAAACTTAACGAATGCTCCCCTCTGACGTACGTAAACGGCTGTTAAATTTAAAAGGCGTGTTCGATTTACCTAAATAATATTATTTACGTATAGGTAAATTGTAGTTGAGCCTTATCCACTGACATGTATAATACGGACTGACTACGTTACTAGAAATGCACTGCAAAAAGTGGACTTACTGGTATATTGCTGACTCTTTCGTTCTAAACATCAAGTACCAACTGAGGAGAACTGTATACAACAAATAAATAAGTGGGTCCGTCGAAATAAATATTTTTAAATTAATTATTTAGGGTTATTACTAATAAAATTGTTTTACCAAAGACAATATATTGATAAGATGTGCAGCCGAAATTCGAAACGTTTTATTATAAACTTATAATCACTTTCCGAGTTGTGTGCTCACTTTTTTAACTTCCCGCCAATGATGTTATTCAATGTTGGCACCGGTGTAAGAACTCTTTTTGACATAAGCAACTGAACCACTGACATACATATATAACATGGACTGCGTGATTTTCTATTTCATATGGGTCAACTTTTGTTGGCAGGGTGTGACAATTATCTTAATTTCAAGTTTTACTTTCGTTTTAATATTCATATTAAAAGTTCAGCAAATTACAGATGCATTCGAAATTATTTCTATTCTTGGAAGCTTATCTTCTACAACATCAAATATTTTTAAAACTTGAATTTTAAAGAAATAATTTTTTGCAATTTTTGTCTGCTTGTCCCTAAAAGTAGGTATGGGGGACAGAGAAAGGATTACAAATACTGTATTGCCATCTATTTCTATTCTATATATTCATTTAGAAAACCACTGAACTGAAACTGGACTATGGTGAATTTTGTATAGAACTTATGATTTATAGTTCAGCGAAAAAAAGTAGTTAAACCAAAAAGAGACGACTATAGAAAAGTGATCCCATAATAATGTCAAATAATGTAAGCAATTTTTGTAGCGTCAGCAGTCCATTATATATATGTCAGTGGCCCACATGAAATAGAAAGTTAATCAGCCTAAATAATATATGTCAGTGGCCTTATCTTAGAGAGGAGTCAGGAGGCAATGGTTTGGTATGCTCTGCATTTATTTATTTCATTTAGCGATAGGTATTTATTTGCTGAGATATTTTACTTAGAACTTGGATTGTTTGGCTACCTGACCTGGCCTGCCTAGTGCCTGCCAAAGTGAGAAGAGATGTGATGCGGCAATTCTTTCATCAGTATTTTTTGTTTTTAGTTTATAATCTTTGCACATTCGATGTGTTTTTATGGTTTTTAGGTGACTGCGATTTCCTAAGCGTGGGAAAAAGATAAGCAACTGTGATTGTGCGGCGTAAGTTATATTTGTTTTCACATTTATTAAGAAACAAAAATAAAGATATAAAAACAACAATTAACAAGGGTTTTATAAAATTTATTTAAATAGGAACTGAGCTCTTTTCTTATCTGAAAATTATTACAAGTATAGTTAAGCTTTACCTGGTAGATAACAACATGAAGTGAAATGTATATGTACAATGTACTTGTATGCAGCCATTCCACACGAAAGCGATCAAAAAGGGTTTGTTTTGGATCCGACCATCTTCGATTTGGATGAAATTTTCAGTTGGTATACATACAGAGGAAACAAAAAAATATGGGTAATAGGTCACACATAGTTTTTGTTTCCTCGTACTACGCCCCATCACCCTGCTAAGGGGTTAGAAATTTCGTGATTTTACGATGAAACGTCATTTTCAAAACTCATATCTCGAGAACGGAAGAACCGATTTTCCTGATTCCAATGCTAAAACAAACTTAATGCTTTTCAGGTCTTTTTTAGAAATGAGATAAACGATAAACTTTCTACGCTTTCTTTCCAGTTCATCCAACAATCCCACTCTTCCTAGGAAGAGAAACATTTTTTTCGGCAGGCATTAAGAAATATGACTCAAAGGCCTGGAATCTACATTGTGGAATCGCATTCGCATAAGACGTGCTCTGATGTTTCATCCTCTTCGAGACGTAGACTATGTCTCAACAGTGGGTGATATACCTATCCGATGCATGTGTTTGTTAAGTTTGCAGTGTCTGGTTAAAGCTTCTGTAATGATTTTGAGTTAATTTCGAGGCAGCCTCAAAAGATCCGGGCTCTTCTTTGGTGAAGGTCCTTAAATGAATCTTTTGGCTTGTGTGGAGCCTATCATTGAGTCCATCTTTGGTGCATTTAGCTCTGGATCCAGTTTTGGAAGGTTAGTTACACGGTCTTGTAAGAAATGCCACAAAATGGTTCCTGTGCTATGAGCGGCATGAATGCTCCTTTTTTGGCCAAATAGTCTGCCGTATCATTTCCATCAATTCCCGAGTGTCCTGGCACCCATTGAAGTGTTGGCTTAAAGGGCACCAGATAGCACATAGGGTGTAATAGGTTAAACTAAAGAGGAGAGTCTACAGTTTTTATAAAAAAAAGTTATGTTAAAGACGTTTATGCAAAAATAATAGAGGTTAAATTAAAAAAAAAAGGTAAGAAAATCCGAAATTTTTAGTTTAGACAACCATAATTCTTGAGGGGAGCGGGTAGCAGATTTTTTTCTTAATCACCCTGTAAGTCCTTAAGGTTAATATTGCGCCCCCCCCCCCCCCCCGATATACTATTTTTGGTTCATCTAGGTGAGTACTATCACCTCCTGCTCTATTGACCTCCAACGGGGAAACACCCTGTATACATATCCTGCCGCAAGTTATCATTTCGGTTAACTTCTCAATCTGGTGAAGGATGTGAGTAGGACGATAGATGGCACAAGAACTAGATATCGCATGGTATACTAGAGCAGAGTATACAGATTGTGAAATGGCTGTTGCATTCCGGAATGGATCACAATATGTTTTAAAGCGTGCCGAGAACAAATGTTAACGAAAGTTTTGACAAAATATGAATCACTCGACGTATTCATCATTTCATATGTTGTGATCCATTCCAGAATGTCCCACTAGCCATATAAAATTTATATACTCTGCTCTGGTATTGCATGCAGCATTTAATTCTTGTGCCGTTAATGATAACACTTAGTTTCATCAGGTATTCTACATGAAAAATCTTGTATAGCTAGAGAATATTATCTTTTAAGTAGTATCCTAAATTTACAACCAATATTTTGCCTAAATAACGTATTATATCGATACTATATTGATCAGCTTTGCAGAAAGATGAATCATACGGTAAGGGTTTGGCATATATTAGCCAGCTTGACTTCGCTCATCTTTTATATTCTCAATTTTGTCTAGTAATGTAAGATCCTCATATGTCACTTTCATCACAAGGTAGTTTAAAATAACTTATTTGTGACCCAAAATGATCATAATTGTTACACTTCATTAAATCAATGTCGACCCATAGTAAACAATAATTTAAGTATGTATTAAAAATAATAAAAAAGAGATCAAAATTATAATATACAAGTCTAAGACCAATTCTTACGATACCCTAAAAACCTAAACCTAAATTTTTGTATGGTAAGATCAAGAAGGGGCTACCCGATTTAGTCCAGTTTTAAAATTTTATTGACTATTTTTATGAAAATGCCGAATACACAATTTCAGCTCTCAACGTTGCCGCATTCTCAGGTAGCGACCAAATATATAGTATAGTGAAAAACGAAATTTTTGTATGGAAATCCTTCTTTTTTTTTCTAAATAGCCGGTGTGCAAAATTTCAGCTCTCTAAGTAAACTCGCTCTCCAGTTATCGTGAGGACAGGCAGACGGATATATGGACGGACAGACAACTAGACGGATAGACAGCCGGACATGCAAAAATCAAAATAACTTTTAAGTGGGTTTCCAACCCATTTTACTCAACCAACATTATTTTTGAGCGTTACAAATGGAATGACAACTTAGTATATACATAACCCTATGATTTCATCTAGGACATATCCCAAAGGTGACGTATTATGAAATATTACAACGATTTTACAAAAATAACATGTGTGTACAATCACAGTCCCTAACCTTTTTCAACTCAACTAACCTGATTTGTCCTATGTATAAAAGTTGTATCAATACTCTCAAACAGGTACAACTATGGCCATCTAGCGTGGAGTTACCCAGTGCGAAATATGTCAAACGCTTGTCAAGGGAAGAGCTTTCAAACCATAGCTAGAAAATATCTTTTCGGAAGCGCTCTCTTACCATAGCCAAAGGATCTTTGGGGAAGCAGATCTCATCTCTCAGTTTAGGCTTATTCGTTTTTTGTTGCGAAAAGATGACAAAAATGTATCTGAAAGCGCAGCAGAACTTTCATTCTTAGCAAAAACATGCATAGATTTAAAATTAAACGGAGTGCATTCAGAATAAAACTGTTTTTTTTTTTTTAAATAAAGCACGCCAAGAGTGCTATCCATCAAGCGCTCTGAAAGCGCTTCCCTCTGCGGCCATGCTCACGTTATAACGATATGAACAAATATATGGTGGGGAAGCGCTGCGAGCTTCCAAAAAAGGCGCTTTTGCATTCGTCTTTGAGCGGTTCCATTTCGCGCTGGGTAACTACTCAAAGTTGCGACCACTATATAATAGCTGTGTTCTTTTGTGTCCGCAGAACAGAGCAGAACAAAAGATGCACAAAACGCCTCATACATGTATAAATGAAGCGAACAGTACAAATAGTTCGCTTCAATCGACAGAACAATTTGTTCTCTCCAGTATATGGGAGTTCTAGAACAAGGTACACAAAAGAACACAGCTATTGTATATACACAATGCTAGAACCATTCTTTTTTCTTGATAAATACGCAAAAATTGGATTTTTTAGAGCTTTTTTTTTCGTAAATAGAGAACGCTATTTTTCTCGCGATAGGTTTGGAAGAAAAAAGAAGATTACAGCCGTGTTCCAAGAATTTCCTTCTCTTAATCGATTTCGGGATTTCGATATCTAAGTTTGTAAAAACGGAGGCCCACAAACGGACAGCCTAATTTGTATAAATTTATAATGATGCTTAACAGGTTTAACCTTTTATTCATTTAATTTTGTTTTGCATTTCGATATGTCTGTTACTGGGGGTTATTCCAACCGATAAATGTATACACATATATATGTATATATTTGTGTAGGATTAAGAATAAAGAAGCTCTCAGAATTGATTCTGTTGTGAAAATAAGAAGCACAGTCCATCAGAATATACTCGGGAATATACGGGAAGCTGATCCCTGATGATTTGAAAGTATTTCTAACAAATCTTATTAAAAAAAAAAAAAAACAAAGGGCGACAGCCAGTCCCGAGGAATCTCCTGACTATGGTCATATATGTATATAGCATCCCTGGATGTCCATGTGCATTATTAAGGCTTCATCGGAGCCTCTACATATTCTATAATTCAAGATGAATATGGTAATTTTCAACAAGGAATAAATGAAATGTTTGACAAGTAAAGGAGTGGCTTTCTTAGCTTAACTGAATATGGAAATTTAATTAGATCTAAAATAAAAGAAAACAGCAACTTTTTATACCCTAGATGAATTCATAGGGCATACTAAGTTTGTTATTCCGTTTGTAACAGCTGGAAATAATGATTAGTGAGCAGGACACTCTCGCATATTATTAAAAGATATTTTGATTTTTGTATGTCCGTCCTTACGATAACTCAAGAACGCGTGCACTTAAAGAGCTGAAATTTTGGGATTTAAAAAAAAAAAAAGTTAAATTGAGTTCTAAAATGGGACAAATCGGGTAACTCCTTTCTAGGGTTTCCATACAAAAATTTCGTTTTCCACTATATATTTGGACACTGGCTGAGCCCATCAACGTAGAGAGCTGAAATTTTGTACACAGTGTTTTCATAAAAGTAGTAAAAAAGCTTTTTTATGTACTTTGTTCTAGAACTCCCATATACTGGAGAGAACAAATTGTTCTGTCGATTTTAAACGAACTATTTGTCTGTTCGCTTTATTTATAAATCTTCTATAAAAATGGTACTTTGTTCTGCGGACACAAAATAACACAGCTATAATTTCATTGGCCAAATTGGGCAACCTCTTCTTGGTGTTGCCATATAAAAATTTGAGATTTTTACGTATACTATTGTGAAAACGATCAGACCTGACGTTTTTATTGTATATGGAATCCTACGAAATTGGTTATATCCATATTTACTGTCCGCCAAACTGTTCTAGAAATATATGTATATATATGACTTCAACGATCAAACTTGCAGTGATTGGTGACAATGACCATACGGAGATTCATCTAAGGTATCATAAGAATTGGTTTTAGAAAAATTCTAACCTTTTGAAGTTACAACAGCATTGATTGTTTATAAATACATGGGTTATGGTATATGGTGTATGTAAACGATACTGCTTGAAAAGGTTGAAAGAATATGTTGAGATATTTGTAGACATGAAGAACTCGTCATGTAATTTCAGGACGGTTCAATACACGCAAACATTTTAGCGAAGAGCTCGCTTTCTGGAAGTAGGTAACCTCGAATTTAAGCAAAACACTAGAATTTCGAATATCTCTCGAGATGCCTTCGTTTTTCTGATTCTGTAACGAATGAGAATAGGAGAGGCGAAGAGGCGGACAATTCCGCTTTTTGTCCGACATTTTTCCGTTTCTCTGATTTCGGAATTGCAATGAACTGAGACAGCATACGTCTATGCTTCGAATTTACTGCGAGATCCTTCGTTTCTCTGAGTAAATTTTAGATACTGATAATGACCAAATCAAAACTAATTGATCTGTTGTTTATTGGCATGTGCTCACATAGCTTGTGTTCATCTGAGTGAACAAGTGATATAATTAGTACATTTATTTAAATGAGAAACAATAAAACGTGGTGAAAACTTTCTGTTAAAACTGAAAATGTGGATGACATACATTTAAAAAATAAATCTCTTTCTACCTTATTTTTTCACTTATTTATATTTATTTGTATTTAACCATTTATAAAAGGTGCAATGAAGTAACCAAAACAATAATTTTATTTATTTTCCTGAATTAATGTCCATTTCCATGGCATCCACAAAAATTCGCTTTGCGAGAATTCCGTAAGACACTAGAATAGCTCGCTTCTCTTAATATATAATACCGGGGACAGACTTGCGGTTTCAATATTGAGATTTTGATATTGCAATTATATTATATTGCAATATAGAATTTCAGAGATACACTTGCGGTTTACGATACTGAGAAATTAATTAGAGAACTGATATTTGCTTTGTCATTTAAATACAAACTGGTCTATATGGAAAATTAAAACGAAATAGACATTTCAACTTGATAAGTGTCAATTATCAAATGTCAGAAAAAATTGCAACTAACACTACAGTGTAGTAAATGGTTATGGTATATAACTAGGTTCATATTGCAATAAACTCTGTATATGTTTATCACAATTTCAATATTGAATTCAAATTTTCTATATACTGAGTGTATATCGAGTTGTTTTTCAGTATATACAGACCACATGTGCGGTTTAATGCAAACTAAAGGGTTTTCCAATAAGAGGTGTTATTTTGATATTCAAAGAAAAATGCCATTTTTTGAGATAAATGATCGGATCTTTATTTCATTATAAAGAGGAAGGTATGCCGTTAATAATGGAAAATAAGATCAGCCAAATGACCACCACGACCACGCCCACATAACCAAATCGCAAAGTGGCTGTCCTATGTCCTCGATAGCCTCACGAATTCCATCTTTGAAGTCTTGAATCGACGCTGGGCTGTTGGCGTAGACCTTCTCTTTCACGTGGCCCCAAAGGAAGAAGTCGCAAGGTGTTAAGTCACAAGATCTCGGTGGCCAATTGTGATCATCACTCAAGATGAGTTTTCGATGGAATTCCGGATCATTTTCATGCATTTCAAGGACCCAATCAGGAAAGACTCGACGTTGTTGATGATCGGCCGGTTTGAGTTCTTGTGTTAACTGAACTTTATAAGTCTTAAGACCCAAATCTTTATGCAAAATACGGTGTAATGACGTTTGTGGAATGCCTAATTCCAAAGAACGACGAGGAATTGACAAACCTGGGCTTTCTTCAACACTTTCGGCTACAGCAGCAATATTCTCGACTATTCTTGAGCGACGTGCACGGGTTTTATTCTTCACATCACTAACTTGTCCCGTCAAAATAACACCTCTTATTGGAAAACCCTTTACATAAAAATATGTAAAACTCAACCAATCAGATGAAATTTTACACCCGAAAATACGACTTCCGACTTTAATTTTCAAAAGGTTATTCTTACCTGTATCCTGTGTATGGGCAAAGAAACATAAAGACATATGCCTTTATGTTTCTTTGGTATGGGTAAGGGAGACGAAACTTGGTAAACACAAAGGTATATAGAATACAAGTATTCTCATTAAAATGTTTACACATTGTAGCTGATTTGCTGTGATGTAATTTCGTAACTAATGTATTATACATATTTATATGACAGACAGAGAGAGGAGAGAGAGTATTGTGTTCTCTTTATCGTAGTTTTGTATATATTTCACGATATGTCGTCACATAATGGTGGAACGTTGTTCTTAATGGGAATAACTTGTATTCTATATACCTTGGGTAAACACTATATTTACCTTATTCTTCTTGCAGTGATTGCATCTGCAGCCAACATAAAAACTTCAAATGGCATTAGAAAACCTTCAGTAAGCGTTATTTTGTGTTGGTAGCTCTAACTCTGTCATAGCGCGAAAGAAAACTTGTGTCATTCCTTCCTAAAGGAAAATGACAATACGCTCAGTCCATTATTATAATTCAGTGGGCAGAGTATACGCCAGCAGATCCAAGCGCCAGTACGACATTCTGTTCCAGCCTTTAGGCATCGGTATGGAACTTTTGTTAAGCTTAAATTTTAAATTGCCGTGTGTAAAGTGCGGTAAGATTCGCTCATTCCGTAAGGACTCACCTGTTTATCCAATGGAATACATATAACACTTTTATTATCTTATTATATTATAAAAGAAAAATGTGAAAAGAGGTGGTTCCTTCTAAGAAAAAAGCTTGGCAAGGAGTTAAGAAAGCGTTATATTGCTCGTGGAATAGATGAAAAGAAGTTCATAATAGCAGTATTTTTGGATTTCAAACTAAGTAAATTCGGAATAGTTGGTAAAGAACTTGACTGGTTTGAAAGCTACTTATCTGGGAGGACACAGAAAACAAGGATACAATCTGTCAAATCAACAGTTGAGGAAACTACATTAGGTATACCACAAGACTCAGTACTGGGGACACTGTTATTTCTCATTTATATTAATGATATGCGGGAAATCCTGAAAGCTTCGAAACCATTATTAATTTGCAGACGACACATTGATTTATTTAACTGGCTGTGATTTCCCCCAAGTGAAATTGGAATTTAAAGAAGACCTAGATATGTTATGTGAGTGGCTAAAAATGAATAAGCTTTGGTTAAAACAAAATTAATGATGATGAACTCGAACTGTGATACTGAAATTGAAATTAATGGTGAGACAATAGAGAGTGTAGATGAAATTAAATACTTGGGTGTGATTTTAGACAAAAAACTGAATTTTGATACACATGTGGACTATATTTGTAAAAAAATAGGGAAAAATTGGTTTCTTTAAGCGAATGCGTAGTAAGTTATCTACAATGACTGCTATTCATATATATAATGTCATAATTAGACCTCATTTTGAATATTGTTCGACGACTCTAGTCTTATGAACACAAACAGCAATAGAAAGGCTTCAAAAATTGCAAAATAAGGACATGCGATATATACTCAAGTGCAATAGATTTGCTTCGATAAGATGGATGTTGGAGGCGCATTGCAATGGATGAGTATCAAAGAAAGAACAGAGTTAAACGCCCTATCTTTTATATTCAACATAAAGATGAAGAGACTTCCGAAATATTTGACTAAACAATTGAACCTGGTGACGGATATGCAACCATATGCAATTAGAGGTGCTGATGTAACATATCGACTGTATCGACGTAGAACAACAAGAGCGCAAAATTTATTACTTTATAAAGGTCTGCAGAAATTTAATGAGCTTCCCATTGAGATTAAGCGAGAGACAAATTTTAATAGATTTAACAGTGGATGTGTGCAATTCATTAGAAGCAGTTCATGAATAATTTGATAATTTGGAATTTGTTTTTTTAATGAAATTGTGATATTAAGGGCACAAGAAAACAATTAATATTTATGAACTTTTTGTGAATTTAACTTTAACTTTATTATTATTATTATTAAGTGATGCCAATTTCTCTTCAGGTTATTCTTCAGATTCTTCTCATATTTTTCATATGTTCATAAAAGGCACAAATCTTCAATTAACGCAACTTCCATTTATTATTTATTTTGCTTTCACTACTTTTTAAAATTGAAAATATTAAATGTCTCCATTAAGGAATGTGACGTCTGCTTAGGGCAAAAATGTTAATCATCCGTAAGTAAAGCTCAGACTCGTTCAAATTCGTAAAGTTCTTTACGTCTATTGTAGTTCAGCCTAGAGCAAGCGGGAGAGCTGTAAAAATGTACCATAACATTTAATCAACTGCTATATTTGATAGATTATGCTATAAAATTAAACCTGTACTTTTTATTGGATCCATTAGTAGTATTAACACAGTAAAACCTTATTTTGTGCTTTTAAAATATTTTAGATGTAAATGTCATCACCCAATTGTCAAAACTGGACGATTAAATATTGTAGACGGATCGGAAGGGTTCAACAATTTATTTTCTAAGCTTCTAACTTTGACAGCCAAATCAGAACGAATCAACCAAATAGAATTCGTTTTTATTCTGTATATCATTTTCCAACTTCTTCATTTAGGTTGCTTGCCAAGATAACTGGGGATAGATGGCAGGTGTTGTATCCAGAATGTTCAGAGTCCGTCTTCTAAAATTTTATGCTCATTACCAGTATGTTTCAACAGCTGAGTAGCATCATCGCTTTTGGTGTCGCGAGGTCGCATAAGTACTTTGAAATTAAACCTGAAGCTGATTAAACTTGAATTCCAGACTAGTTATTACGGACTCACAGTACTCGTACTGCTGACTTGGTGATGATTTCTGGTATTTGTACTACCATCGAGTATTTATCATTTCTATTGATTGTGGCCATCGTTATGTCATGTCATGCAATGAAAAATACCCACTGACCATGAAATCAATTGATTCCCCAATATTATAAAAATGTGTTTGTTTTTTCTTTGTGACACAATGCAAGCAACAAAGCAAGAAAGTTTTGAATTAGATAGGACAGCAAAGTTGGATCGATCGAATCTGCACGTGTTCGGCCCTTAAACTTTATAAGTAAGACTTTATAAATAGACAATAATTACTCTTACTAGACTTTTTAATTTTTTTGCGAACTATATTTTTGCAAATTAATTCTGATTGGTTCCCGTTCCACTGAGCGATTTTTGATGCATTGCCTGAATCGTTCTAAGAGGCGGGCATATGCTAACAAAAGAAATCGCTTGAACAGCTGTTCAATACAAGCTTATTCGCCAGTGTGTTTACAAAACAACAATGAACCACTACACTCTTATTCGGCAGCGTATAAAAAAGAATGTAAACATTTCTATTTCAGAAAAAAACAAGTATATTTCTCTTTGTTACACACATGCTCGATTTCATTAAATGATACATGCGATTGTTTCTTTCAAAATTTGCATTCATTTTTTATTTAACTTTTTTCGAATGACACCTACTCTGGTGGATAATATCTTACTATTGAACAACTGTTCAAGAGATTTCTCTTGTTAGTATACGCTCGCCGGTTCTTAGCACTTTTAATCTATTATAAGAAAATTTATTGAACATGGAATGTATAATGATTCATTCTCTCTTTCAGTTTTGCATGAAAATTTTATTGAAAAATGTATTTCTCTTTCCAAATGCAGATAGTACATTTATTTTTTTGCTTTTTAAAGCATACATGTATGTGTATAAGGCGTTTCGTATCAGCGCAGGAACCAATACTCTTCAGTACAGCCAGTTTCTGCCTGCCGCAAACGCCCGCCAGAAGGAAATGCAAAGCAGACCTCAGTATAAATTCTGAGTGTGAATTATATGATGCGAAATACTATGTATATACTTTAGGGAAAAGAAAAGTCATGAAGACTTTTACAAAATTCAATTTTAAAAATTGATAAATTACATTGCAATGCCTGCAATTGGAGCAGATAGCAATATGTACAGGGCGTTTCACACTCAGAATTTATACGAAGACTATATATGAGGTCTGCTTAGCATTTTCTTTTGTCATCTGCGGCAGGCAGGAACTGGCCGTACTGAAGAGTATTGGTTCCTGGTGATACGAAACGACTTATACACATTGCTATCTCGTCCAACTGCAGTTTAATTTATCATTAAAAATAGAATTTTGTAAAAGTCTTCATGACTTTTCTTTTCCTTATACCTGTATTCTTTTTCAGCGCATATTCTCGTTTACTTGTGGAAAAAACCATTCTTTATCCTTAGCCTCTTGTTACAATCGTTGTTCGTTGGTTTGGTTCTGAGTTGTGATCACAGCTTGCGATTGTCTGGTGCACCACTTTAGCTAAATGAAAAAACAAGTTAGTTTTACTTCCGTATTTTATTTACTTTATTGTGATTTTGTGTTCATGACAAATTTGCATATACTTCTCCAAACTTTGTATTTATCATTTCCTAATTGTTGATTATATTCAAAGAATATTTTAGAGATAAAATCTAATAAGTTTTTCAATATTCTTACTGCAAATGTTTTGTTTTTGACTGTAAAGGCCGAAACATAGTGCTAGCTTTTCCAACCTCGACCTCAGTTAACTTTAAGATCCTCAACCTGATGAGCCTTGCAAATTTTTGCAACTCACAATACGAACTTTGACAACATGTGTATAATAGCAGTTAATTGGGCTATTGCATAACATTCACAGTCTTCTTGCCTTGTCTTACTGCAGGAGTTTTTCATATAAAAGTTGCTTGTATTTTGTTCAAACGCTATAATTTCCATAAATTTGTTCTAGATGCTATTTTTTTTTTACAACCATTAGAAAGAAAACATATTTGCCTACAATTTGTTTTAACTTCATTTTGATGTGGGAGCGACCTGTATAAGATGAAATTTTAGTTTTTCCTCCATGACGAGTATACAAAAAACAGTGAGAGTGAGCTCTTACTGCATGCTGTACCCGGCACGTTAAGGTCTTTTAATGTGTCGATGCTTTCGGCGACTTCATGGCTTGCATTATATTCCGGAGGTTACGGCAATTGGCTTGAAAATTGATATTCTTTTGTAATAATTTACTACAGCAGGAATAAATTTTACCCAAACTTTTTGTCAACAAATTTCCCGTACACTTTTTCCCGTAAACAATGCTGGCATCAATTGATTACAAAAAAAGCTGACAAATTTCCAGCAGAGTAGAAAGTAGACCTACTCGAGTTCATTCTCAACTTGGCCGGCTTCACCAATTTTCCCATTAGGAGCTTGATAACCTGATCTCATATATTCTACAGAACTGTCAAAGTTGGTGAGGCTGGCCAGGTTGGAAAAGCCAGCACTACGCTTAAAGTTTTTTTTTTTGCAAAATAAGTTGCAGCAAGGTGTTTACTTCAAAATACCACAGAAATCTTTTCTTATTACTATAACTTTTCATCCTTTATTCGTAAATGTTAGCTTTTGGCTTATATTTATGAACTTAGTTTACTCCAGCTTGTAGTGTGATAGTTAAACTAGGACCTATATTTCGAAAACTAGCCGATGCGATTCCAAAGTTTAAGATACTTTGCAGGAATTCTAGATATATCTTCAATTTAGTCAAGCTGATATTTTCATTTTCCTTAGTTTTTTACATTGAGTACCAGCTAATGGTTCCCTTTTTTCATTTTTAATCATGTTTTAGATCTTGGGAGTTTTGGAGAAATTTGTTTATAAATAAGTTACCCATATAAATCCCAAAATTTGTAAGATGAAAAAATGTTTTTCTTTTCATATAATTACGTTCATAACATATCTGTAACTCAGTAATCAGCAATTAAGTTTTATATGATTTTAAATTACGTTAAATTAAAAACAAAACATTTTGCTTGAAACAACATTTAGATGATTTTTAGGAGTTTGAAATTAAACAGTTCACGTTTCTTTTTAGTTCCTTGAAAGTTTTAATATTAAAATGTTGAGCTCCTTGAAAAAAAAAACAAATAAGAATATCTTTCATAATTCCTATATTTATACTTACTATACTTAACTTTCATTTCTTTTAGAATCAAAACTCACCTATATGAGCATGTAATTTCTCTTAAACTAATAATTAGACAACTTTCTATCATAAATTTATCATTTAATCTCTGAAATGATTTTACAAAATATAAATTCAACGAGAATTTACAACCAGAACGAACTAAATTCGCATCAAAACATAAATTATATCTCAATTTCAGTTTTATGATTTATGTTTATTTATTTGTCTTCACTTTTATTTTCAAAAACAATTTTATTTTGCGAAATATTAATAGCGTGAACACGAAAATAGAACTTCATCTACTTCAACACATCGAAGATTTGAAGATTTTATGGAAATGGAAAGTTTTAAGTGTGTCGATGATAGCCTGCTGTTATGACTATATCACTTCAGATATTTTCAGCTCTCCGACCAAAAAAGCTTTTAGGTATACTTGGGAAAATGATAAAATTTACAACATAAACTAGGGATTAGCTTCATTAGCGGTTAGAAAGAACATGTTTCTTTGGAGAAGGAGAAGGGAAAAGTATAGATTAACAATAATTCCATTGTGCTCTCTATATACATTTTTAAATTTTTGTTTTGTTTATCTAAATGAAAGCTTCACTTTTACTGTGTGGTACGAAAATAGACTTACGCCTGTCGAGAACTTGACCCTCATAACAACATTTTATCTCTTAAAACATTTTTAATTTTCTTTGATGTTATTTTTAGGTCAAAGGCCGTATTTATAAAAGATTGTATTGCAACGCATTAATACTAAGAAAATTGTGCTTTTCACACTCTAAAGGTGCAATCAGGCGCGAGCAAAGTTTTTAATATTGAATTATTATATTTCCAGCTGCCCCATATGCCCACACCATCTTGTCTACTAATCTTAAGATGGAATAACATTTTTTGTTTATTAAACAAATTTCATGTAAACAAATTGTAATAAGTAACAAGCAAAATCCCAGAGGTGCATTAAGTTAACTTCGACCAAACAGTAAAGAAAGTTTTCATTTGAATTAAGACATTGATAATGTTTTAATGGGCTTATCAATGGAATCATCTTGTTAATTGTGAACGAATCCAAACATGAAAAAAACCATAAACAAATACAAAACAAAAATAACCACAACAGCATTGAGTATAGTAAATATTCTTTCTTTTTCTTGTTTTCTTTTTTCTTACAGCAACATTCGGAGTGCTATTTTGGCTTTGGATTCCACAGGTGTCAGCCGAATGCCAAAGTATGAAATGACAAAATTTAAAGATAACAGATAACAGGAAAAATAAAAAAAAAAAAATTAAATAATATATATAAAAATAAATACACAATTTTGTTATGCTATATGTATGTATTGCAATAGTGAGGCTATTCAGAAGGGGAAAATGAGAACAGACAAATTATTATTTTTAACAATTTTTTTCCGCATGTCAACATAAAAGCTAAGAATATTTTTAAAGTCGTAGTTATAGTCAGTACAAAGCTTTGTTTTTATTCGTTACGGATAACTATATTCAATTTATTTTTAACTATGTTAGAGTTTTGATTTTATCAAAAGTAATATAACTATGTATATACAACTCACCTAAATATTTCACGAATTTTAGAAAGTGACACGGGCTCTATGCACTCATCTGTTACAGATTATTTTCACTGTCACAGAACTGGCGTGCTGTTTTCAAGATTGGGAAGTTAGGAGTAGTAGACTACGGATTATTAGCATTTTGGTTGAATGAAGTACACCTAGCCCTCGATTTGCACGGTACTCCATTTGCACGGTTTCGGTTTAATACGACTGAAAAAATGCGGATAAATTCCGTTTATATTATACTAATTTTCACTTTAACACGGTCACAAAAATTTTGAAAAAAAAAAATTTAAAACAGTCGCGCAAATTTAGAATTTAAAATCGAAAAAACTACTATGTAGTACACAGTTATCTCGTCTACTCAGTTCGAATAGGATGCATTCACTGACATGTATATAAATGGACTGCTTGCTGAACCAAAAATGCATGAAAGCAAATGGCACCACTTTCATATTCCTGTCTCTTTCTGTGAGAGCATACTTTCCCACTGAACTGTAACGATTAGGAACGAGAGATTGCTTGTAAAAATCCTTGATAAAAACACTTTATTCGCCTCATAATTAAAATTTAACGATACAAATAGTCCCAAATACCTCTGTGGTAAATTCGGTACATCACACGGACATGCATATAAGTAAATTCGCAAATAATATAAATATAGCGCCAATTTACGACAGTTGGTAGCATTGACAGTGAGAGCATACTTTCTGAAATCAAAATTGGTGCCACATGAAACAGGAGATCAAGCAGTCCATTTATATATATGTCAGTGGATGCATTACAATGAAATATTATGGGGTTGCTTGTGAATTCATGCTTTCATTTGAATGAGCTTGAAAATATTTATGCTTGAGCTCTGAGTTTTCAAAAGAGAAGAACAAGGCCCACAATGCAACGGAACAGAATGTAGCAAGAAATTGGATATGAATTAAGGGCTAAACACAGTTGCGATGGCAGACGGAAGACTTTTGTAGTAATAGGAACAATTTTCTCCAGGAATGTTTTATGGAGCGTGTATTAGTGTATTAAATAGGGATGGATCGAGATTGGATTCAAACGAGGTTGGAATCCGAAAAGGATCCCTGGAACGTAGGCTAGCTACAAGAAGGCCCTTTGTTCGCCCTCCAGACTTATGAGCAATTGCTCGGACGCTCTACTAAAATTCAAAATTGGCCCACAACCCTTCCTTCCGTCTTTATACAGTTTTTTCAAGAGGTGTGAGCCAGGGAATCTGTAACGTTTTCCTGAGGGGGCCGAATAGTGACAAAGAATAAGTCACCGTTTCAGTTTCCTCTCCGCATCCTCTGCATAACAGATCTTCAGCAAGCCCCATCCTATGCTGGTGACCCCTGAGAAGAGAGTGTGCATGAGAATTGAAATACAGTTCTCAGGGTTGGCTTACTTAGTTCCAGTAACTCTTTCGTTTTATTTGGGTTGGGTAAGCCCCACAGCTCCTTTGTGGTTCTACCTGAGCGGTCATCCAAGCAAAGGCGACCGTTTTGGCAGTCGTCCCGGGTCGAAATAGTAGAAGCAAAGGTGTTTTGGTGCAATCCCAATTATGGAGGAGATTTCCTCGGAGGTTGCACCAAGGCGAGCAAGTTCATCCGCCTTTTATTATCGCTAATGCCGCTATGACCTGGCACCTAAAGCACCAGTACCCCATTGTTCCGAGAAAGGGAATTTAGGGTAGTTTTATATTTAAATAGAAGTTTGGCGGTTGTCCGAGCAGATTGCAATCTCCTTGTTCTTAGTACCTGAGTTAAGAAAATACCTTCCCGCTTCAAGGATGGGCTTGACTTCCGCCTGGAAAACCGTTATATGGCTTTCAAGATGAATGGAAATTTCCATGTGAGTCTCCTAGCAGAAAACACCTGCTCCGGTTTTCTCTTCCAGTTTGGAGCCGTCAGTATATATGATAGGGTTTGTCAATGGTTGAAGCACAGAATGTAATTTCCATTCTACCCTATCTGGAATTTTCGATTTAAAGTTGCTCTTCAGCATAGTCTCGAGGAAGTACGATGGACTACACCAATTCAAAGATGAATTCGTGTGGAACTCTTGTACCAGTGTGAATCCAGCTGCGATTGATATGCAGCATAAGTACAGCGATTGACGCCCCCTTCTTGACGTGTATATGAACGAGGTGTATTGAGGATGAGCTCAAGAACCTTCGAGATGGTTGACTTGAGAGCGCCACTTACACTAAGGAGACACAATCTTTGAGTCTTCTCCAATATCTTGCGATGATTAACGAGATCCATTGCCTTCCACCACACCACAGAATTGTAGATTAGCATGGGTCGGATGATGCTAGTATAGATTCAAAGGATCATCCATGGTTTACGTCGCCACTTTTTTCCCTATGGATCTGCGGCACATCGCGAAGCCTCGAAGAGCTTAATTCGCTCTGTCCCCAATGTGTGGTTTCCAGCTTAAGATTTTTATCTAAGATGATACCTAGATATTTTACTCTGTCTTTCAGTGGAGTGTTCTATTTTTTTTTTAGTAAAGAAGCATAAATATGTTTTCAATGGATTAATGCAAAGTCCGAAATCCGTACCTCAGTCCGTCCGGATAGCATTCTGCACCAGTTCACAAAGCTCAGATTCGTACCATTCCGCTGACCAAGATCACCTGGTCATCGGTGTAACATACTGCTTTGTGCCTATCCGGGTAAGTCTTAGAGTGTTAGAGATCATCCATAATGAGTACCAACAACAAAGTGAGGGTGCCTCTCTGGACTATTTGTACTCTGCTTACCCCGCCCAGTTCGGCAAAGACAGTTCTTTTGTTCAACATGTGTGCAATCCAGTGTTTTAGGGACCGGTTCACTCCATGTTTTGTTAGCGTTCTAGTGAACTTATATGAAGGACATTGTTAAAGGCATCTTCTACATCGATAAAAACAGCCAGCGTAGATTGTTTCAAGAGGAAACCTTTTTCAATAGAGTGGATAACCTCTAACTTTATTGAATTAATTCATGTAATACTAATTAAGTTTATGTTTTCTCGATTTAATATGTATGTTCAAGGGAAATTTATGAAAAACTACATACTTACAATATCAAAATATATTAATATATGTGTAATATACTACTATCTACTTTTTCAATATATAACATGAATTTAATTGCGCAATTTCAATTTACACGGTTTCGATTTACACGGTTTCGGTTTACACGGTACTTTTGGAGAACGAATCCACCGTATAGATCGAGGGTCAGGTGTAATTTATTTAATCTACACACCATGTGTCGCTATGGTACTAGAACTGAAATTCAGTCACTGATTTTCATTGTGTATTTACAGCAAAGAAACTTTTACTGATAACTTAATTCTTTCGAATAGATTTTGGTCAAATCTACAATTTTACTTCCGCTAATAAACAGAACGATACGGGTGCTTTACTTCTTGAGGCAGGTACTCAAATAATGTACTCTCTTGGGTTAATCATCGCTGTCTTCCCGATTAAGGTTTGCACTATTCTATAGAAGAAGCATATCTCTATCCTCTCAGATAGCTAGATTGCTTTAATGGCCCTAAATATCTTTCGGATAGAATATAAGTTGCTGGGCGACTGCAAAAAGTCATTCGTTATGGTATGTCACTATATACAGGGTGTGGCAAAAAAATCTCACAGTTTTCGTCGCCGTACTGTTGAGCGAGTAGATAGTGGGGATCGTGGGGATAGGCGCGTTCCAGAGCCAACACGTGTATATTTTTAGTAGCCATGGAGCAGTGGTGAGCACCGTTCGTTTCTTGTCTATACCTTTTTAAAAGTGACGATTCGTGCGCTTCGTTAGTCCAGTGACATACGATTAAAAGCTGGTTTTCCTAGCACTATTTTTTGGAACATTTTCGTGTATACCTCAATTTAGAGCAGAGGGCTAGACTCGGATCATACACGAGTGATTTGTTGCAAATGTATGCGTGTATTGAGCTTGTGTGCTTATAGAACACATGGAAATGATGAATTTTCTTTGCTGCCTCAGAAACGTGTATCACCCGTATATAAACTACGTGTACGATAGACTGATACACACTCGATACAAAAACCGGTTTTACGTCGTGTCTATAGTCTCAAGTGTGTATCATCGTGTGCCATGGGACTTACGATCAATTTCCAACGTTATCTGTTGATGTTGAAGAGCTTCTTCATCCCTGAACTTCAGAGAAACAGTTTAGTCTGCAGGAGGCTGTGGTTCCAGCTGGATGGGTCAACTGCTCATACAACCAATAAGATGATGGACTTTTTGAGAAATAAGTTTTGTGGCCGAGTCATCTCGCGTTTTGGGGACAATGCATGGCCAGGTCACACCCCAGACTTTACCGTTTGTGATGTTTTCTGGTGGGGATTCCTTAAAGCAAGAGTTTACACAAACAAACCCCGCACACTGGATGAACTGAAAGAGGTCATAAGCCCAGAAATCGCCAACCTGTCTACTGCAATGTTAGAGAAGTTGTTCGACAGCTTCAGTGCAAGACTTGAAGAATGCTTGGTCAAAGGAGGACATCATTTAAAGGACGTTATCTTCAGATCTTAAACGGATGAAATCGGTTGTTCTGATGTTATGTTCATTAATTTATATGAACACCCTTCAATAATAAGCAATAAAACAATTTGTATCACTTTTAATTTTTGTGTTGTTTTTATTTTAAAACCTTCAGATCTTTTTGCCGCACCCTGTACTTAATACAGTATACGCAGGGTTTTCGATAAATACGTAGGATGGAATATGTCAATGGAATCCTTGGAGTGTCCTGATCGCTGTTTTCCTCTAAATTTTTTATCAATTACCCTATAACTTCTAAATTATACAGTATTCCTATATTTTTTTCCGTTTTGAAGTTATGTCTCAACAAAATAAAGTTTCGAAATTACCTAAAGGTAGCAAATTTCCTCAGTGCGTGAATGAGCTTTTTAAGTCATTTTCGCTGTTGGATGTGCTCAAGAAAATGTGTAAAATATGTCAGGGTTGCATTTCGGAAACCAAATCTTATGAGTAATTTTAACTGAATACAATGGGATTTTTTTTTTTAATTCGACATGAAAACCTGATTTGGAATAATAATAGTAGTTAAATGAATAAAACTGACCAAATGATTCAAATTCGATTTTTTTAGTTATAACTTCGAAACGGAGGGAAGGAGGGAAAAATAGGTTAAACTACTGTCTATCTAATAAATTTTAAATAATTGTCATCTGATATATGTTGAAGTTATAGGGTGAGTAATATAAAAAATTAAAGGGAATGTCAGTTGAGACGGCCCTTCATGAGGTGTTTGACTCAATAGAAAAGGGCTTCCTCTTTAAACAATCTACGCTGGCTGTTTTCATCGATGTAGAAGGCGCCTTTAATAATGTTCTTATACATAAGTTTACTGAAATTCTAATAAAATAAGGAGTGAATAGATCTTTAAAAAATTGGATTGCACACACACACATATACACATTGAATAATAGAAATGTCCTTGCTGATCTGGGCTGGGTAAGCAGAGTTAAAAGGGTTCATAGGGGCACCCCGGAAGGTGGTATCCTATCATCTATTTTATGGGTGCTCATTACTGGATGATCTCTTGCTAACACTCACCCGGATGGGGTAGAAAGCAGTATGTTACGGGGACGACAATGATCTTAGTACCCGGTAGTTATGAGCCCGAACTCTGCAGACTGGTGCAAAATGCGATCCGAGTAGTCATGCACTGCGCTACGGATTTCAGACTGCGTATCAATCCGCGGAAAACTGACTAATGCTTCTTCACCAGGAAAAGGAACATACCAGATTAAACCCGAACACCATTGGTCCCACACGTTTGGACCTAAAGGTGAGAGTAAAATACCTAGGCATTATTCTGGACAAAAAGGTAAACTGGGAACAACACCTTGAAGACAGAGCGAGGAACGCTCTTAGAGTCCTCGCATTGTATCGCAGAATCATAGGCAAAACAGTGAGGACTCAAAACGCAGATAATCCTATGGATATACACTAGAGTCATCCGGCCCATGTTAACCTACGGTTCGGTGGTGTAGTAGAAAGCAATAGACTTCGCCAATCATCATAAGATATTGGATAGGATTAAAAGATTGTGACTCCTCAGTACACGCAGCGCTGTTAAGTCACTCAGCATCTTGAGGTTATCGTCAACATACACCCTGTACAAATACATATCACGCTGAGACTGCAGCTTAATCAGAGCTGGATTCACACTGAAACAAGAGTTCCACACGAGTCCATCTTTGAATTCGTGCAGTCTATCTTACCTACCATCGACAGGAACAGCGAACACATCCTCCAGCAGAATATGCTGAAATGCAATTTTGAATCTAGAATTCCATCCAGGGCAGAATGGGAATCACATTCTGTGCTTCAACCATTAACAAATCCTATTATTATCTACACTGACGGCTCACATGGAAATTGTCATACACCTTGAAAGCCATGACACGGTTTTCCAGGCGGAAGTCGAGGCCATTCTTGAAATGGGAAGGGATCTTCTTAACTCAGACACTGGGAACAAGGATATCGCCATCTGCTCAGATAGCCAAGCAGCTGTCAAAGTTTTATCTAAACCCTTTACAACCCCCAAACTGGAGTGTTAAACCACCCTGAATTCCCTCTCTCGGAATAACAGAATACTTGTTCTGTGGGTACCAGGGCACAGCAACATCAGCGGGAGCGAAAGGGCGGACGAGCTTGCTCGGCTTGGTGCAGCCTCGTAAGAATCTCCTTTCATAATTGGTATTGCACCAAAACACCTTGCCTCAATTATTTAGAATTGTGCTGACCACCAGCACAGTCGCCTTTGGTCAGAAGACCCTTCGGGTAGAACTAGAAAGCAGCTGTGGGATAAACTTAACTCAAATCAAGCTTTTGGGATTGAATAAGCCAACCCTGAGAACTCTAGTATCTATTCTCACTGGACAATCTTTTCTCAGGGGTCACAGGCTTTTTGATGATCCTATATGCAGGAGTTTCGGAGAGAAATCAAAAACAGTGACTCAATTTCTTTGTCACTGTTCGACACTCTCAGGAAAGCGACACAGAGTCGTTGGCTCACACCTTCTGGACGAGCTGCACGAAGTCGGCAAGGAGGGCTGGGCTGGGAAAATGAAAAAGCATGGTAGAAAAGGAAAAAGCGAAGCGAACTACATTTTAGAGATTTTACTTATAATAACAAGAATAAAAAGAAAAACAAGCATTTATTCCAAAAAGAGAAAACAAAACCAGAAATAAAAACATTCTAACATAATCAAAAACAAAATTAACAAAAACTCTAATTATATAAAAATAAAAAATGGATCTTAGTAACTAAATTTCTGTTACATAATAGGAACATATTTATCGCCTACAAAAATCGTGGTTCCTTTCTGCATTTTATTACAAAATACTTATAATTCCTTCTACGCTTTTATTTCCAAACGATTTCTTTTTTTTTTGTTTTTTTTTTTTTTTCGGAGAAAGATTTCCTTTCAGCAGAAGCACTACAATGACATAAGGATGCCAAAATACACCACATATATTTGCTGAGTTCTTTGAACATGTTAATTTCTTCAGACAATTTTTCTCAGTCTTTTACTAAATCTTCAAAATATTCTTGGATTTTATCTTTAAAAAAATTGTTTAAGACCTCATACTTCCAGAAGGTGAAGCTAAGTAAGAAGCCCTCCCTTTTGCATTTTGCTTGGATCTATCTACTCTAGCAGACGCAGCTGGTTATCCCCAAAATCAAATCTTCCCTTTAACTCGTCACATAGTTCAATATATGTAGTGCTGAAGAAGATTCTGTTTAATTTTACCGGCATCTAATTCATCTGGGTATTTTTTAATATGTTCTTAAAACTCTAGTCCCAAGAACATGTTTGAAAATGGTAAATGTTTATTTGAGTCTTTGTTATCAACAGTTACATTAACGTTTTCACGTTGAATTATATTTTGAAAAATTTTCAAAAGAGGGTGTGAAATCGATGAAAATATTATATTTCGGCTTGAAATATTCGGTTTAACTTATTAATATCGTTGAGAATAAATTTCACAAATAATAAATATACTAAATTTGTGGAATTAAGGCCATCTATAATTTCACATGTGCAACTAATGTAAAACATATTATTTTTCACGCTTTTTAGTCTGATCTGATTTTCACTTCCCTAATGCTTTCTTTCATAACGGAAGCATCATCTGTCGTCAAACCAAAAAAATTTGATACAGGAATGTTTAGATCAGTTAAATGTTATGATGAACAACGGTATTTTTTTTGTTACATGTATACCGTACAATGACATCTAAACATTTTTTCGTACTAATATCAATAGCAATCTCAATTTTGGCAAAAGTAGTTAAAATTGTTGTTGTCATGGATGCAGACATAGTCCTTCCACATCTACTATTTTATGACATTTTAAGTTAAATAAAGCATTTGCCAAAACCTTCTGGCATAATTTAAAGAAAGCTTCACCATTAACCAACTTTATCCATCGTCTTTCTCGCTCCCATTCCTTTTGTACATTTGTCGATATTTAACAGCCTTTTTCTTAGAGGGTTCCGGTATACTTTCTTCATTGTTGTCAATGCTATTATTATTTGATGAACTGAAAATTTACCCATTCCTAGGTAGGCTAATTGAAAAAATGTCACTTACAGCTTATGTGCATCTCTACTCAAATTTTTACTTGTTTCACCATCTTGACAGTGTCTGCTAGTGCTTCTCAGATTTGTTTCTGGCCTAGATTGCAAATACACCTATCGTCCGACTTACACGGTACTTTATTTACACGATTTCACTTTACACGGTTTTTAAAAGATGGGATTTTAAAAAAAAAAAAACTTGCAGTAATTTTTAATTCTGTTCGTTTGGTATCATTGGCGCTTATATTTCTAATCAATTTTTAATATTTCTAGTCCTTTTTTAATTCCATTAATGAAACAATTGATCGTGATAGTGATCCTGCTGAAGAGTAGTCTGAACCAGTTGCATTCACAGCCAAAGTCATCCGTGACTTAGAACGAAAATTGGGTATTAACTATTTTACACAATGTCCCGAATGTTGAACGAGTTCTCCTATTTCAGCGAGATATTAATAAACGCTTAACTTAATATGAGGAGGTCTATAAAGATTAAACTAAAAATCAAATAAATTGTTAATTACGGATTTGTTTCTAATTTATCGAACTTGAATCGTATCAAGTAGGTACTATCGAGTGATGAAAGTAACATCATACCAATCATGAAGAAAAGATTCATACTAGGCTACGAAAGCGATAACAGTAATTAAATTTTTGGATAAATTTTTTTGTTATATTTTCTTTTCTATATTATGTAAAACGAGTTACATACATATACCTTTATATTTTTTTCCATTTTATGAATAGACCCATTATTTTTATGGTTTTTAAGATATTTTAGTTTTATTTTATGTTGAAATAAATGACTGAATTATGCACATTTTAGTATGTTTTCGATTTACATGGTTTTACATATAAAAATCTACGGTTTTGATTTACACGGTTTTCTAAGGAACCTATCTATAGTGTAAATCGGGGGGGGGGGGATAGGTGTATATGCTTACGTGCATTGGTTTATCAGGATCCAAGAAATAATTTCTTTAAACCTGAATTAAAGATGGAAAAATATTTTAAACGGTTTCAAATGTAAGAATTTTTATTGAAATTCAAAAATACGAATTTTTAGTAATGTTATATATATCGTAGACACTTGATGTGACTCAGCACTTCAGGAAAAATCTTGGCACTACAGGAAATGTAGGCAGATAGTGTAACAGTTTGCGTTTAATGACTTTTTACATGATGTGCCTAAAATTTTTAGCCACTTCATGAAATGCTACAAGGCTATAAACGCTGGGGGTGTGGCTGTGTGTTCGAGTCGCGCGTGTGATTTTATGTGCGTGTATGACTGTCTCGCAGGTCTGGGGCGGTTATGTCGGTTGGTATTACTCTATCGGCGTAAAGCCTTCTAGCATTTCATTAAGTGGCTAAAATTTTTAGACACATCAGGGGTATTTAGTTACTCTTCAATGTAGCAGTGTAACCTATGTAAAAATACAACAAGAATTTACAACAAAGAGTGAACAGACCCTTAACCTTTAGCTTACTTCGAAATGTAATTATGGAAACAGGATTCATAGTTATCATAGAAAAAAATGATTGTGAAAATCCGGTTAAAAATAGCTGAGATAAAAACTAAAGTATCTCAACTATTTATGAAAAGAATGGCTTAAATTAAAGAAATGCCGGTTTTTCATTACGTTTTTTTTTTTACAGTTTTGGTCGTTTTAATTATACAGTATAATGTCAGCGGATAAAATGAAACCTGTTTTGTTGACAACGTTTATTTCCAAATAATTTTTCGCTCAGTCTAATAGTTTAGGAGAAATGTTAATAATAGTAGAACAACCTCCTTTTACGGCAATTTTTGTCGTGAAATAATGTAAAAATCTACAATGTATACGGAATAACGGTGCTTCGGAGGATTTTTTTTTAAGATGAAAAAGTTTCGTAATCGAACACTTATGCCTATGATAAAAAAATATTTGGCAAAATAACTCATATGTAATAATGGGGTATATGGGACCCAGATGAGGAAAAACTTTGAATTTCGATAGTAAAAGGTCAGTGTGAAAATGTCTCGAATTGAAAATAAAAGCCTTCTAACAGATAGAGAATTTTGTTACCTTTAATTGAAATGTAAATTTTTTTCTCTACGGGCATCCGTTATGATGCAGTGTCCGACAAAGTGAAAAAGTGGCTTTCAGGTAAAATGTAGTCAAGTTTTAGAGGGTGGAAAAAATACACTTGAAGTATAATGGATTGGAAATTGAGTAACGCCATTATAAAAGGAAAATCGATCACACCAATTTGTTTTTCGGTGATGTTTTATTAAGTTTTCCAGAAAGTTTCATGCTCTTTGATGCGCCATTACTTACTTTTTAGGTTCACAAATTTGCAATACCTTTTTTTGGGGGGGAAAACCGTGATGCCGGTAGATGTAAATTGAACACCCTGCCAAATCAATGCAGTACAACCTAGAAAGAATATAAATGCACCAGTCGATAGTTCTCGATGGGATCTTTCGTTTGGCACACCGTAAATTTTTCTTGGACATCCCTTCCCCCGCTGCACCTCCTGACATTTGACGTTCAATCTGACTTAGGAAAGTACAACTATACAAGCCAGTTTACACTGCCAATTTGTGAATGTAAAAATACAAGACCCTTGTATTGCATTTTATATTCATAGGCCTTGTATTACTTTACTGGGAAGTAATCAAATACATCTCAACATTGCGTGAATACCCCTATCACGTAAAAAGTCATTCAGCGCAAACTGTTATACTATCTGCCTACATTTCATGAAGTGCCTAGACTTTTCATGAAGTGCTGAGTTACATCAAGTGTCTACGATATACGGGTGTTTCCTACTAGGAGGTTAGTAGAGCAGGAGGTGATAGTACTCAGCTAGATGAACAAAAAATTGTATGGAAAGGGGGGCGGGGTGCATATCAACCGTTTAGGAGTTACAGGGTGATTAACAAAAAAGGTAATTTTTCACAAAACACCCTGTATCTTAAAAACTACAGGGTGCATGGTCACAGTTAGATGCTCATTGTATGCAGCGCTCCATTACCTTTCAAACGACTGCTCAATCAGCGCCATAGCCCTCTCCCCTCAAGAATTAGGGTAACTTTTTGTTATAAAAACTGTAAACTGTAGACACTCCTCTTTAAGTTGACCTATTACACCCTATGTGTTAACACCAGCCTTTAAACAGTTGTTAGCTTATAACCTATTCAGGTCACACCGAAATTAGACGATATTTTGTAAAATGACGTGCTAAGGGAACAAATTATCGTTGAGAATAGGTTTGAAAATAGGTTTGAGAATATGTTTAGAGCTAATAACTCTTAAAGGGCTTCAGATAGCACATTGAGTGTAATAGGTCATAGGCCACGGAGTTCTGCATATAATGAGCTCAACTGTGACCATGCACCCTGTAGTTTTTAAGATACAGGGTGTTTTTCGAAAAACTAGCTTTTTTTTTCTTAATCACCCTGTAAATCCTAAACGGTTGCTATGGCCCCCACCCCTTGGTTCGTCTATGTGAGTACTATCACCTCCCGCTCTACTGACTTCCTAGTGGGAAACACCCTGTATATAACATTACTACAAATTCATATTTTTGAATTTCAATAAAAATTCTTACATTTGAAACCGTTTAAATATTTTTCCATCTTTAATTCGAGTTTAAAGAAATTATTTCTTGGGTCCTGGGAAACCAATGCACGTAAACAGAACTTCAATGCACTTTACACGCATGCATTCGGGTTCGTTTTATTTCTCAGCAAATCGTTCAAGCGCACGTACGGCTGTACATCCATGACATCATAGTTAATGACGATAAGAAATTCCAAAGAAAGATAGCTAAATTTTTATTGAATAATATAAAATAAGGCTCTTTAGCGGATAATAAAAATTATAAATTATTAAAAAGGTATTTCTGCCATTATCATCGTCATCTGTCATACAATATATGACATCACATCATATCTACTGCTACCTACTGCTTGCAGTTTCAAACTAGTTGCATTAAAAAAAGAAATCGAATTAGTTTGGAGAAAAATGAAGAGATAATTTTTTGAAAAATCAATTCAACAATTTACGGGAGAGACAGGAAATTTGAATTAGATGGAAATGCAAGAAATCTTTATGATTTCCACCAGAAACTTAAGAAACCTAAGACGACAGTAGATACTTTAATTTTTCCTGCCGTGTAATCTGAAGTATGAGTACTAAGTAGAGAGGCTTAAAAATGCCAAGTAAGATTTTTAGGGTGAAAAGGCTAGACAGTAACTTGTGATGTTTAAAGTATTTTTTTTTTACCAAATATCTTCCGACCTGTTAGAAAAAAACCTACGTCGTTGTTTTCGGTGACGTTCCATGATGTGCTGCTAGTTTTAGCCCACTTTTTATTGGTTTTTGCTAAATTAAGTTTTAGGTCAGCTGGATTACTTTTTAGTGCAAAATTTTGCAAGATTGTGTTTAGATTCTGGTGTTAATGGGCCTCCAAGCAGATATAATCAGCATAACCTATATCTGTAAAATTTCCTGACAGTTCCCGTGTGATATCGCTGGAGCTTTTGTCCATAGCGCTGACGAGAATGCCGTTTCTTACAGCCAGAAATGACAGCGGCGAAAGGAAACATCTTTGTCATAGTCAATAGTTATTCAATTCAAACTGTCAGATAAACTACTGCAATGCAGAGCTTTACATCTAGAATTGATATTTAGACCCTTTATTTTCTGGGGAATAAAATGGCTTCACAGAGCTTTCTAAATACATATATGTATACAGGTACACATCTTCTGTCAACGGAAACTCAAAAGCTTTCTCTTAATCCATGAAAGCCACGCCACGAAAACGATATACTGGTAATCTTCACGCTGCTCTACGATGATGCAAGGTGTTAATACAGGGTGGGGCAAAGTGAAAATCCTTATTTGGCCGGTGAATTGTGAAAAAACAGTTGAAGATAAAAGAAAAAGGTTTTTATTTTTGGAAAGTACATATTCCGCCATTTTTTTTTCTTAAATTTTAAATAAAAAGATTACGTTTGGACTTTTTACCGGGTTAAACTTAATTTTGTTCAAGAAAGAATTTTTTGGGATTCTCCGGTATATAGCAAAAGCTAAATAAAAAAATTGTTTTTTTTTCTATTTTTCTCAAACTTTTCATTTCTTTCTTCTCTTTTTTTCATTTTTTTCATTTGTTTTTCAAATCACCCAACTTCGCTATTTGTGACCTGTTGATGAGTCAAACCAAGACTTGAAACTTGTCACCAAAAATTAATTGGTTGTGTGATGAAATAACAAATTAGAACATTTTTTAGCTTTTACTATATACCGGAGAATCCCAAAAAATTCTTTCTTGAACAAACTTAAATTTTAAAGATAATATCGTCCAAGTGGTGGCCTTGGCGGGCGATGCACATATTGAGTCGTTCAACAAAGTTTTCACCTACTATTGTGGAATTCCGGTGATTACGTCCGCAATTGCCTCCTTCAGAGCTTCCAGGGTTCGAGCTCGAACTTTGTAAACAGCATCTTTAAGGTAGCTGCATACAAAAGTCACACGGGGTCAATTCCGGGGAGCAAGGGGCATGGAACATCCCATAGTAAGGAGATCAGGCGGCCGGGAGACATTTCCTGCAAAACTTCTCGTGAACGACGAGCAGTATGAGTCGTGGCTCCATCCTGTTGAAACCAGAATTCTTCATGCCATATTCCCTGTCATACTTATCCATTTCAGGGCGTAAAAAGTTCTCCAGCATCTCACAATAGCGAAGTCATAGTCACAGTTGAGCCTCCTTATTAAAAAACTAAGGCCCAAATATGCATATCGTCTTTACATTACTGATTCATTTCCGAATGGTTTTAGGGTCAGGAACACTGTCGTTACGATTTAAATTGAACCGCCTGTGAAAGGCCCTCTGCGTCACCACTACAGTTTCCCCGTTTTTAAAACAGGTCTCTACAACAAACCAACGTTGCTCACTTGTCCACCGCAGGACTACTGAAAACGGCTCTGGTGAATTTTTGGAACTAGGGACTACACTTTGCCCCACCCTGTATTTATGTATAGGAGCGACCATTCCTAAGCCTAATTTACTGAATGATGGCGTGATATATATTATAGCTGCATAGTAACCATCCATCCTCATTCCTTATCATATTTTTGTTCGATGAGCGCTTTCCCCAGAACCGTTGAGTGATTTCGTACAGCGCATTGCTTTTGCCACTGATGCCAAATCTGTTATTTTCTTATATCAACGTGAATACTGTACAAATATCACCATGCTCGTCAGAGAGTATTCGCTTTGCAGTTAATGTAGATCGCTGGGAGAATTTATGGTATTCTTAAGCTCCCTTCAGCATTTGATTTTTTGCTACAGTATGCCCGCCATCTATTAATCCTTTTGAACATAACCGAGAATTCCTTCCGATTCTCTTATAGGCATGTTTTGCTGCACTCCATACTACAAAATTTCAGCATCGTCTGGAACATCTTCTGAAACCTTTCTGTAAATTCTAATAATTAATTTGATACTATCTCGCAAGTCCTTTAAGTTACTAAGTTAAGTCTTCTACCATTAATTGTCTTGCGTCGTATTACATTGTGTTCCTTGCGATCCTTAGATTGAACTAAGATTTAACTACGACAAGATGGTGTCCACACTTCTTATAAATATATGTTCCTCTATGCTCCGAACGTGTCCAACTCTACTTCTCCAACTACTACTACAACTAATAGCAATTTGGACAATCTGGCTTTGGTTGCTTCCATCCGGTAATACACAGGTTATATTGTGTATTTTTCTATGATGTATAGTAAATGTCTCTTACGATAAGTTGACGAAAGCTAAAAAAAAAAAAACAATAAAACAAATAAACCGCCACCATTGGGGATTTTTCTCATTGTATTGCATGAGACTTAAGCTCAACCTCACCTAGGCGTCGGGCTACCATCCATCCGGGTTTCCCCGGATTTGTCCTAGTTTGGAGGGCATCCGAAAAGCATCCGGACGGAGTTTCCCATACCGTTCTGGTTTTAAAATTTCCGAAAACATTAAATATAAATTTAATTTTTTGCGTGTACTGTATGTGTACGGTGTACCTGATATTGCCGATAGACAGACCGACTTGACTTTTACTCAACATGGTGTTCCATGGAGTAGTGGAAGTGTATAATTTTTACAACAATTTATTAAATTTTACTGGATGTTTTTTCCTAATATAACTGAGAATACTCCATGGACTGCAATTGCAAATAAGTTTTTATTTTTACAAAACAAGAACATCAAAATGATGACACAAAATTGATAGATGAGCGGGTGAATTTAAAAACTTTCAGTCAAAATCTAAGCGACCAGACAAGCTTTTAACAAAAATGTACTTTGGTTTAGTTTTTTTAAAACATCAAATGCTCATTTGAGCACCGAGTTATTTAATATTGCACAGTATTTGCTTTTTGCATACCCACTCATAATGCCAACGAAGCGAGAGTGTTTTCACTAATTTCTCAGCACTGGATAAAAGGAAGAATTGTAATTGATTTTTATAAATTCATAATGTAGAGATACAGTGTGAGAGACCTTTCGTGTCTGGCATCCGGTTTACGGAAACTAAAATCTCCAAAATGTTTACACGGCAAGAGACCCTTGTCTCAGGAGATCAAAAAATTAGGTCTCTGGAGATGAGAAGGAAAAAGATATTGTTAAGAAAGAGGTTGTTAGGAAGAATTATTTCAAAAGTTAAGAAAATTTTTATATCATGCGAAAAACGATTACACAACAAATTTATATGATTTTTGTTTTAAAAACTAACCAAATCTCTATTGACGAAAAAATTTCTTTCCATAATGGGTTTACTATCTAGGTACTATCTAAATATGAAAAAGAAATTAGAAAAATTAAAAAGATGCATTTTGAGATAAAATATATTTTTATTATCCTTAATTGTTTGTCTTACCAAAGGCATTCTTTATATAATTTTTTTTTTGTCTGAAATAACCTAAAGTTATGATTTCTTTAATATAACTACACATACCAACAATTGGAAAATTTTAAGGCTACATACTGTAAGATGAGTGTGCTGTTAGATCCATGAATGAAGACAAAACTATTCATTTAAGATAATTAAGCAGACTTCTTAGAAAAAGACTTCTCAGAAAAATCTTTTGATGATGAGATCAGGGAAAAGCAGACTAAGAAATATGAATCGTTAGTATTGAAAAAGTAGTTTTCAAGGAAGAAAGAAGGAATATTGGAGTGTTCAAATAAAAAGTGTTTAATTAAGATTGATAAAGAGTTTGATTACAATACATCGTAGGACAAAAAAAAAACTTATTATCAGCAAAAGAAGAACGTTAAGGAGTTACAAATTTTATTCGATTTACTATAGAATGACCCTATCAAATAAAACATAAACTTTGTCAAACTCACTCTACAGTTAACTGATAGAGCTGTACACACAAACGGTGACCTGAAGATGAAAAATTAGTAAACTTCGGAGACCGGAGACCAGAAATCGAACATTGAAACCCGTTTGGTTTGAAAAACACAACGGGAGACCGGAGAAAAAAAAGTGTCTAGATTTTTGCATCTCCAAAGGGTCCGTTCGTTTGAAGTTTTCATGGTAATAGTAAATAAAATTTCAAAAATGGACTAAATCAGGCAACTCCTTCTTGGTGTTGCCATATAAAACTTTAGGTTTTTTACGTATACTCCGAAAATGATCTGTCTTAGAGGTTTTTGTTGTACTGGAAAATTCATCAGAATATGAAATCCTTATCCTATGAAATTGTTTATAAACATTTTTAGGGTTCCGTACCCAAAGGGTAAAATCGGGAATCCTATTACAAAGCCTCCGATGTCCGTTCGCCTGTCTGTCAACGGGCTGTATCGCATGAAAGGTAAACGGTAGACAGTTGAAACTTTCACAGAGTGTGTATTTCTATTGCCGCTATAGCAACAAATATTAAAAATAAAATAAAAATTAAAGTTGATCCCATACATGAATCGTGATTTTTTCGGCGTTCTTTTCCGCGTTTTATTCTCATTCATTATTATTATCATAATGGTAGCTTTATTTTTTCAACTGACGCCTACTCTCATTTGAAAAAATAAATAAAAAAACGTACGTAGTGTTAAATTTTATACAATGGTACGGAACCCTACGTGCGCGAGTTCGACTCGCACTTGGGCGCTTTTCTACTTGTTTGAAGATATATTGTTCCTAAATTGAAGAGAGATTTAATTTAGTTCGTTGTCATCGTTTTATTTTACCGTTTTTTGTAAACTGACCAAATACGGGAAGACTCTGTATAATAATTTGAACCTATTTCATTAGTAAGGAAAATAAGAAAATTACCTGGCGACAATGTCCGGATTTCAACCTAAAAAATCCGGGGCTTTCAAACTTGGATAAGGCTAATATTTTGGCTGCTAGATTCGCTTCAAATTCTCATCTACATCCACTTTCCAGACGCCTGTTTTGCATCTTTCGTGTGAATGTGTACAAGAGGTAATACAGATCCGTAAGTGAAATGTGTTCAAGATCCTTAAAGTGATCAAGGTATCCAAACCGCGGAACCTGATAGTTTCTTGCTCCTGTTAATTAAAAGCTACGCCTCATCCTTGGCTGAAACTCTGCTCAAACTTGTCTACTTTTCTTATTCGACAGGAATCTTTTCAACTGCTTGGCCACTAGCTCACGTTCAGCTGATTCCCAAAAAAGAAGAATGTAACGATCCCTTAAATTATCGACCAATTGCAATCATTTCGATTCTTTTCTTTTGAAGGTTTTCGAGTCCATCATTAATTCCAAATTAATGAAGTATCTAGAAATTAATCACCTCATCAATGATCGCCAATATGTCTACCAGACTGGATGCTCATGTGGAGACTTGCTGACATTTCTTACGGAGCGTTGGAACCGTAGTCTCAACTATTTTGGTGAATTCAAAATAGTTGGTCTGGATATTTCAAAGGCCTTTGATAGAGTCTGGCATCCTGCCCCTTTAACACAACTTAAAGTACTTATTCTCTCCTCTCCTCTTCTCTTATGGATTGAAAGTTTTCTATCTGATTGCCTAATTCGTGTTGTATTAAATGGCATTACATCCGAACCTCAGGGCTCTGTTATCCCGTATCTCTTCTGAATTTTCGTTGATGATCTGCTTTCTTTTACTTTCAATCCCATGCATAGCTTTGCCGATGACAGTACCCTTTATATCCCTTATACCTTTGATATTCTTGCGGATTCCAAAGGGAATGCCGCATGTGTCAAACGAGTTTGCATGATTAGATCATTGAATATCGATTTTGACAATATCCTTGCTTGGGGCAAATCTGTTTCATCTCTTTAAAACAAGATCACCACTTAACCACTCTCACGTCATTTAATGGAGCATTAATTTCCGATTCACAGTCACTGAACATTTTTGTCATTAATATTTCCAGTAACAGGACAGCTCACATTTTTTCTGTTGCCAAAAAAGCATCAAAAGTCTTGGATTTTTGAAAAGGTGTAAGAAATATTTCAACCCATAAAATATAATTCTCACATCTCGACTGGGGCTAGCCTTACAGCCTTAAGCCTAGTACTAGGTTCCACGCTAAGCTAAATTTTGTATGAAACTTTAGCAACCTAAAATATATTGGTGGTAAATTTGCCTTTGGGTTTTGATTAGAGATGGCACCACCAGTAAGTCTCCAAGAAATTTAGCTTGAATTTATCCGCCTGGGTTATTGTCAGAGTTCTGAGTTTTGATAAATTTATTGACCGGATTTTTGTAGTTAACGTAATTTTGTACGTCTTTGCTGTAAGTACGGATGAATTAGATTTCTTTTCGTGGCCGTATTTTCAATATCAGTTTTTTTATTGTATATATTATGCATATTATTTTTATATTTTTAATATTTCCAAATAATTTTAACTACCTGTTTTTAGAAATATTATCACCGCGCGTTGTATTTCCGTAAAAAATTGCAAAATTCTTCTTCTTCTTCTTCTTGTTTTTAATATATCTTTTCTCTGAGTCTCCGCTGTCATAATTTAGCTGCTAAAGAACGGCCCGATATTGGAGACCCGCTAAAATTTAGTTTTGCGCGGACCTTAGTACTAAGCTTTAGTTTAGCCTTTAATCTCATTGGCGATTTGACAATAATTTGTCATATCGACTCACTCGAGCACCGCCGCAATGTTGGATATCTTTCGCTCCTTTGTCGCTATATGCATGGCCGTACTGTGCTTTACATCATAGGATATCCCCTGAGCTTGGCTTAATAATATAAGAAAGAATCATACGATTACAGCAATAACTTTGGGAAAACTTTGGTGGCTTCTCTCCATATTAAAAAAAAAAAATCTTCTTTCACAAGTGCGCGCGAACATTATATTAGAATAAAATTTGAAAACTCCACCCTTCTCATTAATTTACGAAAATGATTCATTTCTCACTCGGTTTCGTTGTATGTAATCTGCGCTTTCACATTTTTTGTCTTTATTCGTACAATTTTTAAAGAGTTTTTTAATTTTTTTTTCTTTCCTTTTCTGTTTCTTAACTTATCCTTAAGTTAACTTTGCCGAAAAATTTAAGGTAATTGCCCTAAATGGTGGTTATTTATTTGTCTCGTAACAGAGGGTACGATGTAGGGTTAATTCAAATCGAAACCGACCTAATTTAATTTGTTTAAGTCATCTAAACAAAGTAAATCTAATTAATTTGCACAAATCTTCATGATTTACTTACGTTGAGTTCGTTCGAACCTCATGTTTGTTTCTAAATCTAATCTATGTAAGTGCCAGCAAAGTATTTGTTTTATGCAAAGAGGACTTTACTGGTTAAATTTTTGTCACAGAATTCAGTAGATTAAGTTTAAAAAATCGCAGGTTAAATATGGATTGTACCATTTTTAATCAAAGTCGGATAAAAACGCGATTTAAAAATCGTTTTTGCAAAGAAAAGTTACCTACTACAGACAGATTGCACTGGATATGGATTGGTCACATTAACAAAACATGTTGATACACAAAGATATTATTTAGTTCGTGCAGCGCATATTTCGTTTTAAGTTAGTTTTTTTTTAGTTTGAACATGGTTTAATCCGAACGATCAAATTTTAAACATATTTGCATTAGTGACTTATATCTTTTACGTCACAATGTTTAGCTTTTCAGACATCATTGATTAATCCCAGTAGAATGAACTTTTCGACCCAGCGGGGTCTCATCAGTATGGTTATCTCTGATCTCCTTCGAAATAAATTCAATGATAGAGATCAACCAATTGCTCATATTGTCTAGCCTACTATGGACAAGTAATTATACACCTTAATCCCAGTAGGAACAAGAAAAAATATACAATTAGTTTTCTTACGATACTCTAGATCTGTGATGCCGAACCTTATGAGAGCAGTGTGTCAAATTTTGGAAAAACCTAGCTTAATTCGGGTGTCGTGTCACATCTAGAAATATCCATAATTTTGTGCAGCCCTAGAAGAAGAAAAAAAAGTTATTTTTTTTATATATATATTTGTTTACTTAAAGGCAAAAACAATTAATTCTTTAGATTAGTGACTTTTTGTTGCTAAATCGTCAATTAAACATATTTAGTGCACTTCAAACCCAAGTAAACGCTACTAACTTCATCTCTCAATTTCAATTCGTTTAAGTATTTTATTGAAAGCAGAGAAAAAAGTCTCACAAAAGTACTTAGAGAAAAAATTGTCAATAAAATCGTTAGTAGATTTTTCAGGGTGCCAAAAGTGTCCGGTAATCAATTCCAAGTCCGAATTTCCTGTTCTTGTTGGTACCTTTTCATTCTCTAAACGATTCCTTTCTAGATTCTCAAGTTTGAGCCTACTGCACTACTGATACCATCACTTCTTTTAACATTTAGTACTTTTTTTTATTCTCCATAACAGGACTATAAAACCAAGTGAGAAGCGTCCTACCCACAATGTCTTGGCGTGTCACCTTTGACATGCGTGTTATAGGTTCGCCATTATTTTCTATATCCAGATGAATGCCTATATGTAATTTCATATGGTTACCCCTCTGATTGTTAAAGTGATTTTTCGCATATATTTCTAAAAGGGTTGGCCAGACAGTAAAATTGACAGAAATATTGTTAGTACAGACTAATCGGTAAAAAAGAGTAGTCACTAGGGTTTTACACGAGCCTGTGTAAGTGTTAAGCGCTGTCAGTATCAGTCCTGCTGACTCGTGTAATCCCCGGGAAAGCTAAAAAGGAGAGCTCCAATTTTGATCATTTCGAAATTGAAAATGAGTGCTACTCTACTTTTTGCCCATCATCGGGAAGCACTGCTTTATTATGTGTATATTTCATAATGGTATAGGTGCTGTATATTTTGGGGGATTATATATATTTTATGTCAGCATTTTGAAGCACCCTGTACTGTAATCAAGAATATAAACTGAAAATATTTGAATGTATCTTTGTGTATGACTTAACATTATTTTGAAATGAAAGAAAAAATAGACATCTTACATTTTGATGCCGTATCCAAATTTCTTGCTGATGGCTCATTATGTATGTGTTTGCGATTACACTTTGTACATCATCTTATAGAACCGCCATATATCCTTTCGTAAGCAATTAAAGCACAAATTGTATTTTTGTAATATAGTAAGCCGATCACTTGGTGGCATCTTCAGAAATTTTTGGCATCTGAACAGTGGATGCTTCTGATTGCAAGTTACACAGTTCAGGTTGGACTCGACGACTGATGCCAATGATGATGATCTAGAGATTTCTTAAGTCATGCTATTTCCTTCGGACCTTTTGACTGTGTTTCCCAAAGCTTTCAAATGATTGGAAGTGTGTTTCAAGAAATGCAAGAAAATGTTTCAATGCCTGCACGCTCTTCGGGTTCGTTAGCGATTGTTCATAGAGCGTGTGTGTGCTTCTATCTAGTTTCTTATATAAGATGTGTAGCAATAATCAGTCCCAGCTATAGCAGTTGATATTCCAAGAATTTTGTAGACCCATTAAACATTCTTGTGTAACATTGTGCATAGTTTTAATTGCAATGGCTGATGGGGAATCTGTAGGATGAGATGTTTGATTTAGTAATTTGTTAATGAGTGCAGCAACTAGCAACCTTGGATTTTCATTCTCTCTTAAAGAAGCTTCCAGGCACCTCTTCAGATGAACTGATATGTTTGACTAATTTGTCTGCTTCTCCAATAAGGTTCGTCCTCAGGTACCACATTTTCTGACAGTTGCTTAGGCTTGGTAATGGACCATTTTGGAGAATAGATCATAAAACTTTCGCCATTTAGCATAATCTCCGTCAAACTTTGGGCGCGTAATTTTTGGTAAATTTAGCATCGTGCTGGATGAGGCTTGGCCAGTAATTGGTGCATCTGGCTGTTTATTTAGTTTAGATGAAATAAGAATAAGGTAACATTGCACCCTTATCTCAATGTATTCAGTAGCATCGTATTCCATTTCAATTGGATCTTCGATTAATTCATACATCCGGTTGTATTCTTCTAGCTAGATCCAGTATTTGTTTATGAATCGCCTTTCAATTTGTATAAACACCGGGCATACTCAGGTTGATCTAGATTCTCGAGGCCCTTTATAAAACGACTTAATATTTCTATTATTGCCTTCCTGCTGGCGGATCAATCTCACAACTTTTAACGAATCATCAGCCTTGAGTTCAAATGTTATATCGTCTTCTTTGTTAATTGTATCTGTATATGCAGCTACTTTTGCATTCTATGGCACATTTGCATTTGTATTAGTCTTATTGGCACCTTTGCTGGGTATGTTCTTCTCTTTCGTGGATCATCTCTGTAAAATGAGCCTGATATTTTTACTTGGCGTGACTTCTCATAACAGCTGTATGTGAAATAGACGTGAGTAATCGGAAGTCCAGGTTGAATTCGAATTTCACTATACACAGCTTCAAATAACTCTCATGCTGCTATTAAGCATCATAGACGTTCCATGTAGTAAGCTCAAATAGTTTTCCTATCGATGGGGTCTCTCTTATAATTTTCAATGATCTTTAAGCCCCCCCCCCCCCCCCCCTTATAACTTCTTGCTCAGTAGCGAACTGATCCATGCCTCTGTTTTTACTTGTCATCTCTTCAATGGTTGATTCATGGACTAAATGGCTCGCTATAGATTTGCTTAATTCTCTGCACAAATCTTCTTGGCTGATAAGTGATTCAAGTGATGCATCTGAATCACGTCGGGGTCACCAAATGTTAAGAACTATTTTGTTCTTAATGCTGTTTTAAGTAAAGGTGTTACACCTTGTCCTTTGATGGGGATGAAGCGGCTCTTATACTACCACTACACCAAATTATCTAAAATTTAACGTTAATTAAAAACACTGACTTTGCCGTCGTTGTTGGTTAAAGAAGAACTGTACCTGTACCCCAACTTGTCTGATCTATAGAACGTCTGAAAATAGATTATGAATTCCTTGCTCTTTCGACGTCATTTAGACGTAAGTTTTCTACAAAACTAGGACATGTTGATCAAATTTTCGTTTATTATTGACTTATTATTGACCCCTTTCCAGCGACGTCCTTTTTACGTCAATATTTGAAATTTTAAGACAATCGAGTTTGTTTTTCGTCAAATATAGACTTCGTTTTGACTGGCACTTTTTTAAGTCGACATATGACGTCTTTCAGGAGTTCAAGTTGGTATAAGTTTAAATAATGTAATCAGAATTTGATCACAAAATGACCGACCATGCATGTATTATACAGTCATTTAATGACTCAAAATAGACCCTAGATTTAACAGCGTTTTGCCGTTTTTCAGACATAGTCCTAGTTAACCTTATAGAGAGCCTAATATTAGAAATTTTTCTATTGTTCTTAAACTTATTTTGATATCTTACCTATGTCGTCTTTTTGTCGTTAGTTTTGCTATTGCATAGGCACGCGTTGTCTATTTCTCGCCAGTTTTTGACTGCATTTGAAAGTGGTGCTGCTTGTCGTCATTTTCACGTCATTTCTCGATTTTTTGTAGCTTCGTGGAAGGACTCAAGACTTGCATTAGTCTTGTTCAAGCAACAGTACGGGCAATAATTCTATGGTGTTTAGTCAAAAGTACATATCTCCAAAAATGTACTATGCTCTGCTTACGAAGTTGTGCGCTTTTAATCGAAATAATATTCAGTTTTTTTGAAGTTATGCATTTTGGATACATCGTTTTATTTCAATGTTTTTGTAAATGAAAATTCAACGAAAATATTGAAAAATGCTTTTCTCGATAAGTAACGTAAAAAATGAATAATTTCTTTCGAATAATAAAAACATAAGAATTTCCCTAACATTTAGTTTGAGTTCTATCAGAAATATTCGTCGATTCAGGGTGGAAAAGTGAGTTTTTTCATTAAGAGGGTTTGTCTTTCGATGTGCCAACTAGAGGTCATTTTGTATTAATAATTGCTTGCTAGTATGATGACTTAATTTCCGTCTGAAGGCGAATTTCAGGTGTTATAATGACGTCTTCTGGGTAACCAAAATGTACTCATTCAGTTTAATTTTGGAGATTATTTTGGTGGCTAATATGACGACCTTATTTCCGTCTGAAGACGTGTTTTAGGTGATACAATTTTATTGCTTACTCTAACAATATAATTTATTGAGTTCGATGAATCAATGAACTCGTAGATAAGCTTATATTGCAAAATTGGAATGCAGAATTACATTACAAAAATGTTAAAAATGCACAATTCAAACATGCACATTTACTCGGTGAAAGAACTTGGAAACTTGATGCTTCCCTGAGTGCACTCACATCGTAATGTTGATGTAACATTGAGAAATAAAATGATTTAATTTACTTATTCTACGTTTTAATAAAATGATATTTTACAAAAACTTTACAAAAAGTAATTTGGTGAATTTATCATCTTATGTATGTAGGTAGGTATATTACACACACCCTAAGGGAATTGTTGCAACCAATTCAATGTCCGCAGTTTTTTCGTAGAATGCTGGCGAATTGTGGCACATTTTTTTATACACATCAACAGCAGCTATGTTCTTGTTCTTAGCAATCCTTTTAATTGTTTGTCCTCCACAGTATGATGTCCAGATCGAAATCTCTCATAACATTTAGCAGTTACGAGACAGAGAGAGAATATACTTTAAATTCAACACAAATGATTCATCTTTTAAGTCCTAAATCCTAGGTTCATTAATGAGGAAGCCAGTGTGGGTGTTTGCTTTCTTGAACCTGACAGTGGATTGGAGTACTCACTTGGAATGCACACTACTGTCTTCCAGACTAAAGTTTTCGCCATCGCATGTATGTATGTATGTATGTATGTATGTATGTATATATAAAATTGTATAAAGCAAATATGGATTGTGACATTACTTTGAAATTTTAAATTTCGGGTTAAGTGTGACAAGAGTATTTCCGCTAATGAGAACATCACATACAAGTGATTAAACAGACTTTTGTTAAATTTTTCATAGTGTTAAGCCTCTCTAATGTGTTGATAACTATGTATGTAATCAGTTTGACTTAACTTTGTCTACATTTTACATAACGTTGTTTGTGTTTTATAATAGCTTTGATGTCATTAACTATTACAAAAGTCGAAGTTCAAGATTTTTAAAAAAATAAAAATAAAGTTTTCTCTAATCTGTTTTTACTTCAACTACTACAAGTTTTAATATTGTATATTCAAGTCAGGGTAATCATAAAGGAAAAAATCTTAATCTATAGTATGCAAAAAGTGTGAGATTAATCGAGATAATTAAAAAAAAACTAACTAAAGCGTTAAAGTTATAACCGCGACCACAATGGGGCAACCACTATAGACCTTAGGCTGAGACAACTTACATCTAGATGTGCAAAACCTCACAAAAACGCGGTCCAACTAAAAAGAGTTAATGGCCCTCTAATAGAAAGCTCTACACATTCTCTCTTTCTCTATCTTGCTGCAGTATGCCACATAAATTCTTCGCAAAGATAACTTTCTTTGGTTGAATAAAAAGTTAAAGAGCTTTCAAAAAGTGATCCAGATTCATATGGAGATTTTCATATCTAGTTGTAAGTTGTCTCAGCCTTAGGCATGAAGGGATAAAAGCTTTGCAATAAGTTCTGCCATATAAGATCCTTCATCTTGTTAGGTAATGTACATATACATATTGAGAACAAATGTATTCAGTACATTCTACAAAAATTATGATTGGGGGTTTATTTATTTGTTTTTATGTACATTATGCGTATATATGTAACTGAATGACTTACAAGATCATAATGGCTGTGTATATTCTAAATGTTATACTATATGTTACAATTTTCTTAATTTTTCATAATATTTTTCATTTTTCCCTTCTGAAATAATACAAATAGTTTTCTTAAGAAAAAAATATAACTCCTAAATTCACACACGACACATACTCGGCGGAAAAGGGCGTACCTTTTGTGATTTTCTTTTAAGTCCTCTCGTTTTTAATAACTTGCAATCAATTTTTTACTCGCTTCAAATAATATTATATGAAAAAAAATAATAATAATAATTTATTTCTGGATTCAATGTATAAGTTCTCAAAAATATTTCCTTCAAAAATTGTTTCGACATCTTTGGACATTTTTATAGTATATTATTAATAGAACAAGATATTAAATATATATTAGTTTTCATCATTTTTGAATGCATCATTTCATTTAAATATAGCTAAAATACACTATGGCATGTTTTTTCAGCAAATATTTGGAAAATGAGGTATACATCCATACATATACAGTCGCTCACAGCTTAAATGATGTGAGTACTGAATACGAGAAAAATGCTTAAGAACTTCTAGGATATGAATAGTCCATTTATAAAAACATAAAAAATATTTCAGTCCATGGTCTTATTTATCAGTTCCAATGAAAAACACAACACAAAATTACTTCATTTAACAAGAAAAAAATCAAATTCATTTTAATCTCACAAAATCACCTCACAGCTTAAATGATGTTCTCTTGTGTAAGTCCTTAATACTAGTTATAATGATTTTTAGTTTTTTCAAAACTTATTTCTAATATTTTGTGGGATAGCCTAATTGTTTCAAAACAGCATTGAGATGATCTGGCATTGAATGTACCAACATTTTTGTGTACTCAGACGAAATGTCGTCCCATTCCTGTTGTAGTGCCCTTTTAAGGTCGTCCTTGTTGCTTATGCGATGTTTTCTGATTCCCTCTTCCAGTTTGGACCATAAATGTTCAATGACGTTTAGATCCGGCGACTGTGCAGGCGTTTTAATTTGGTGCGGGCAGTTCCAAATCAACCATGTACGCACTAATTCAGAGGTATGTTTGAGATCATTGTCCTCGTAAAATCGGAAATTGTCCTTTATGTAAAATTTTTCCGCACTCTGCAGTAAATTAGCTTTCAAGATGTTCAAATACTGAAATTTGTCCAGGTTTCCCTTAATAAACACCAAGTTTTCTACTCCTGAAAACGTCATGTATCCCCAAACCATCACATATCCACCACCGTGTTTAACTGTACTGCTAAAATTTTGTGGTTTCAGTTCTGGGATACCGTTATTTTCGCGGACGAGAGCAAATTTAACCTTTTCGGAAACGATGGAAAGGGTTATGTGTGGAGACAGCCAAATACCGAACTGAAACCACAAAATTTTAGCAGTACAGTTAAACACGGTGGTGGATATGTGATGGTTTGGGGATACATGACGTTTTCAGGAGTAGAAAACTTGGTGTTTATTAAGGGAAACCTGGACAAATTTCAGTATTTGAACATCTTGAAAGCTAATTTACTGCAGAGTGCGGAAAAATTTTACATAAAGGACAATTTCCGATTTTACGAGGACAATGATCTCAAACATACCTCTGAATTAGTGCGTACATGGTTGATTTGGAACTGCCCGCACCAAATTAAAACGCCTGCACAGTCGCCGGATCTAAACGTCATTGAACATTTATGGTCCAAACTGGAAGAGGGAATCAGAAAACATCGCATAAGCAACAAGGACGACCTTAAAAGGGCACTACAACAGGAATGGGACGACATTTCGTCTGAGTACACAAAAATGTTGGTACATTCAATGCCAGATCATCTCAATGCTGTTTTGAAACAATTAGGCTATCCCACAAAATATTAGAAATAAGTTTTGAAAAAACTAAAAATCATTATAACTAGTATTAAGGACTTACACAAGAGAACATCATTTAAGCTGTGAGGTGATTTTGTGAGATTAAAATGAATTTGATTTTTTTCTTGTTAAATGAAGTAATTTTGTGTTGTGTTTTTCATTGGAACTGATAAATAAGACCATGGACTGAAATATTTTTTATGTTTTTATAAATGGACTTTTCATATCCTAGAAGTTCTTAAGCATTTTTCTCGTATTCAGTACTCACATCATTTAAGCTGTGAGCGACTGTATATATAATTAATAACTAGAAATTATAGTGAAATAAGACTGGAAACTTAAATATTAAAAATGATAATACATTTAATATGAACAAATATTCAAGTATCTATACACACTCGTGAAAAACATTTTTGAAGGAAGTTCATTTCACATATTTTCCAAAAATCTTTATTTCAAATATGTATATAGTTTTACATATATTTTCATGTGCTTTTCTATGTTGGATTTGTTTTTTTTTTTTTTATGGAACGGTTTCAAATATTTGCATGTAACTTGTTTTTATTATGTTTTTAAGTTTTAAGTTTTCAATTAATCAGCTTCTTCGCAATCACAAAATCAAAACGCTGCACGACCCTATACCTTGGCCAAGTTACCTATATATTTACACTAATCAATTCACATTTTGTATCTACACTCTCACGTAAAAATCATAGAATATTTTTGAAAAACAATAACGCTTACCTAGAGATGCTATCGCAACACACAATAAAAAATGAAGACCAAATTATATAACATGAAAATCATTTATTTTACTAAAAATAATTTTTCTGCTAAATTTATTTAGCTCGGTCCATATACTGCTATGAGTGTGATTCATGGACAGATGCCAGGTGTAAGGATCCCTTCAATTATACTGCCCTACCTAGAGATCAACCGCCTTTAATGACTTGCAATGGATGCTGTGTGAAGATGGTTCGTCATTCCAAATCACGTAAGTAATATTTCGTAACTAATGTTGTAAATTAAGTATTTAGTTTAATATTGTGTACGTGAAAAATACACCATACGGCAAAAAGATTTCAAATTTCAATAATCATAAATTAGAGAGATTCTTAATTAAAAAGGATTTAAAAGGGTTAGTGAATAAGCAATAACTGACTATTTTGATATGTTATGAATAGGAATGAGTGAGAGTACATGAGGTACAAAATATTTGTTTTTGTGTCTTGTTAATTCAATAATTATATAAAAGATCATAGGGCAACTAACCAATGCATGTATATATTAATTCAATTGATGAAATATGTATTGTAATAATAATATTCTTGAACGCCATGTAATAAGCTTGTTCTGATGTTACACGATGATGTGTCCGTGATTTGTCCATGTTTATTTATTCGTCATGACTTGTATCGTAGTTATGTTGCCGTACTTATTATTGGATGGCTAAGAAGCCGCTGTAATAATGATATTAAATGACAAAATATGCCAGAGTTCCTTCTATGGCAGAATATGCCTTTCTTATTATATTATTTAAGGCAGAGTATGCCAATGAAATATGTGTGGCAGAGTATGCCGATGTTTGTATTTAAAGGCAGAGTATGCCGCTTTATAATGTATGCCAGAGTATGCCGCTCTTATAGAGGGATGGCAGAGTATGCCTATGTTGAATTTTGAGAAATAAAAAGTCACCTTCGATAGTTAGATTAAGTCTAATTCTTATTGATCAGGCACTGGTTATTTATACAATTTTCTTACATATAGTATACATAAAAAAAAAAAAATCTTTTAATGTCCAAATTTTTTTTTTATTTTTTTAAAGGTGAGGATATAAAGCTATGAAAGAATAATATCTTTCAACTTAACTTGTAGTCACTCCAAACAGATAATGTTACATGCCTTAACCCATGCATTGTAGAGCCATGACCACAGACAAGAAAGATAAACAGAAATCAGAACGATAAATGAAAAGAAAAACAAAACAAACAAAATTTGCTCGACCTTAAGAGGAATTTGCAACATACGCAAATTTCGCTTTGCAAGCAAAAACGTTTAATTATGAAAACATAAATGTATCTGAGGTCATCGCTCTACCAAACCAATAAGAAGTGATTCATTATGAAGTTCAGTGATCAGGATTGTTGACACTGCAACTATGATCAATGAATTTGATTATTGCTTCAATTATTGCAATTCTGCAATAACTCCCCCCTTTAGAATTATTAGACACATTGTTTAGTATACTTATGTTATTGTATTTATTCTACTTTCAATTTATTTAGTTATCCTGAGCTTTTTAGTATTCTTATTAGGTTACTTAGTCTGTCATGACAGGTTTTTACTTAGTATTATCTATTCTTATGTGTAGGTAATTTGTTATAAATGATATTAACAAAGTCTATGCTATATTATCAGTAATGTTTCCTTATTTAAATTTGCATTTTATCAGCCTATTGTTATGTACTTCTTTGGGTTTATTGTTTATTATAATTATGGAGTTGACTCCATTTTGACCTTTAACTTTGTAAGGTCCATCAAAAGGACCCTCAAGCTACCTTCTTGTACCGATTCTCAGGTATACATGGTCATTTATTTCGAATTTTGAAGGATTGGAATTTATGTCTTTTATAGGCTTTCGCTGTGCTTTTGCTTCTTCGACGTGTTTTTTACTTATTTCATGAGCTCTTTGTAATCTTGCCCTTTGTTTTTCAAGATTTCCGCAGGTAGAGTTGCTATCTTCCCAAAAACTAGCTCAAATGGTGTATAACTTGTATCCGTATGTGGTGTCGTATTATAACAAAATACATAGTAGGGAATTAGCTCGTCCCAGTTGTCTTCTTTTGAGAATATTCTTAGATATTCATTCAAGACTCTGTGGTTTTGTTCAATGGACCCTAGTGTTTCATGATGGACTCGTGTGGACGTGACATGTTCTATATTCTGAAGTTTGCAGATATGTTTGAGCAGTTCATTCACAAATTCTGTTCTTTTGTCTGTTTTTAATTTTTTGGAACATCCATATTTTAGAATGAATCGTTCAACAATCGTTTTTGCTACCGAGCTTGCTTCTTTCGTTTCCATTGGGTATGCTTCTATGAATTTTGTTAACTAGCACTGTAGCGTTAGAATGTATCTAAAACCATTTGACATCCTTAATGGTCCTACTGTGTCAATTACGATTGTTTCGAAACTAGTGAATGGCGTATCTGTTATCACTAGCGGTTCCTTTGTGTATCTTGTGTATTTATTCTTTGCGCATTTGTCACATTTGTTTATATATTCTTTAACCATCTTGTTAAGGTTTTTCCAGATGTACCGTTGTTTTAGCTTATTTATGCAGCGTTTAATTCCAGCATGCCCACCGTGCATGGTGTCGTGGTATTCTTTGATCAATTCCTCCTTTTTCTTGGGATCATTAATTTTTATTGGGGGTTCATAAACTAATATTCTTAGTGGTGTTGCCTTACCACTTTTATTATTCTGCTGCAGCTTATTGAATTTCTTCTTGAATTCATTTATTTCCTTTGCGAGTGCCAATTCTTTAATGTTATTCTCGTTCATTTTTTGTATCAGCTTCTCCATTATGTAACCAGAGTTAGATATAGGATTATTGCTGTACTGAACGGTTACCCCTTTCTTAGTTATATTTATTTCTGACAAACTTTTGCTTTTTCTTTGCGCATATGCTGGATCTAATTTTATTTCGAATTGAATCTTTACTATATTTCTTATATCCGAGAGGGATGTACATTCCCATATATAGCATTGATCGGTTTCTACATTGTCCCTTTTTTTCGTTTTGCTGCTCTTTCGCCATGTTGCGTGTGATAACATTTACTTCCGTCGGTATCATTGACTTTAACTTGTCAGAATCTATCTTTATTCTTGACAAGGCATCTGCGTTTGTGTTCATTTTTCCTTGTTTATACACAATCTCGAAGTCATAGTCCATAAGGTCCAAACGAATTCTTGTTAACTTTGATGATTGATTTTTGTGCGTGAAAAGACTTACCAGAATTTATTGCCATAGTAATCTTTATTCTTGACAAGGCATCTGCGTTTGTATTCATTTTTCCTTGTTTATACACAATCTCGAAGTCATAGTCCATAAGGTCCAAACGAATTCTTGTTAACTTTGATGATTGATTTTTGTGCGTGAAAAGACTTACCAGAATTTATTGCCATAGAAATAGGGTCTAAAAAAATTTATTCCCCAGAGAATACCAAGCAATTCTTTCTCGATAATTGATTTGTTTAACTCGTGCTTATTTAATGTCTTACTGGCATATGATATTGGCAAATCTTGTCCAATTTCGCCTTGCGAAAGCACTGCTCCAAGCGCAAAAGTTGAAGCATCGGTCGTTAAAATGAACGGTTTGTTAAAATTTGGATATTGTAGAACTGGTGAAGTTATCAGCTTTGTTTTGAGTCTTTCGAATGATATCCTGCATTCTTCTGTCTAAAGAAACAACTTGTTTTTCTTTAGGAGTGCATTGAGTGGTCGAGCTCTTTCTGCGAAATTCGATATAAAACGTCTGTAGTACATAGTTGCAGAAAGCTACAAATCGTCGCACGTCGTCCACGTTCTGTGGTGCTGAATACGTTCGTATTACTTCATGTTTACTGGAATCGGTTTTGACTCCATTTTTTGTAATTAAATGGCCTAGATATAGTACTTCAGGTTTCAAAAGTTGCACTTGCTTGGCAGGATCGCCATGTAATAACATAATGTAATGTAATGTAATAATATAATAGAGTATATTTATAATTGTAATGCATTCAATATTCCTATACAATATTCCTTTTTGTTTAATGAAATGTGCAATCAATCTCATAAGGTCTAAAAAATTCTCTCAGCAAAACCATCACCTTCACTAGCAAGATTTACTTCAAATTTGCGCCTTCCACCTACTTTATATGCCTACCTTCTATCATTTATGGATCTTTCGTTAGAATGGGCACAATAACCATTAAACACATATGAGGGACTCAAAGTTTCCAAAGCTGCAGGACGTGCTGCTTTCTCGCGCCTGTTAATTAAAACATCCATTCATCCTTGGCTAAACCTCTGCTCAAAGTATTTGTCTTAGCTTATCCGACAGGAAACTTTTCAACCTCTCGGATCAATTGCTATATATACTACCAATAAGTGGGGAAATATGTATAAAGTCGTCAGAAATACATATCAACCTTTTCAAAGAAAAATAAATTGAAACTTCTTGTGTCGTATAATAATTTTATATTTCAGTAACAAATATATTTCCATTAAAAAATAAAAAAAAATGTGCCTTAATTATCAAGAAAAAGGAAAACAATAAAAATCAGTTCAGTTTTAAGAGAAATGGTTATAAAGCCTAATTAATTAATTAATAATTTATGTGTATCAGTCTGAATGTAATTTGTTTTTTTAGTTTAATACTTGGTACTGCCATGTTATGGAATTATGAAGAGTGACTGGCTTGGACGTAAAGTCCAGACTGTCAGCATGAGCTGACAGATCACTCGACGGACAGCGTTGACTGCAGGGTGGAATAAGCGGAATAAGCTTTTTATTATGTCCTGAATTTTAACATGAGTGATTACATTTTGACAATACAGAGAGATTTTCGCTGTCTACAAAAGTATATAAATCTAGAGTTGGAGCTACCCTTACAGACTATGTTACAGTTCAATTTTTCTTAATTCCTAAACTATAGGTACCACTCACTTGTTTTTGTTTTTTTTTTTTGTTCTCTACGTTATACAAATAATTATCATCTGAAAATTTGGATGCTTGCATCCGGCATCCTCAATCACTAATTCTATGCCTAATGACACACTAAGACTAAAATGTAGAATCCTATACCGAAGGCAGCCGACACTATCCACACACCACTGTATGACTGCAGGGCGGCACGCTAGCTCGTCGAGTGATCTGTCAGCTCATGCTGACAGTCTGGACTTTATGTCCAAGCCAGTCACTCTTCATAATTCCATAACAAAAATGTCGCCCAACGTGGGGCCCCCTCAGTCAACTTCGGTGTTCAAATGTGTTTGACACTGGGGACTGAGGCTACTTGAGATATGGACATTTGGTTTGTAGCTAAATCGTTTGACTCTGTAGTCTCATATCTAGTGAAGAACACATGTGGACCTGAAGTTTGATTGTTTTGTTAATAGAAATTTTTTGAAAGTAAAGTAAAGTTTTTGGTATTTTGAATTTTTTGTAACGATTAAAGTAACGTAATGTTTTGAAAGTTTGTAAAGTAAAGTAAAGATTTGTGAAGTTTTGATATTTTGATTTTTGAAAGTTGAATTGAGTTAAGTAAAGTAACGTAACGTCTTAAAGTTTTTGAATTTTTTTTTTGAATTTTTTTTTTTCGGAATGATCTTTCCCGCTGGCCTTCTGTCATGGAAATGGTAGGTGGCCTCACACACACTTTTTGAATGAGCTCTCACGGAGACATGTCTCTGTTGGCCAACTGGCTGGACAGAGTTGTGAATCTGTGAGACGGCTTTTTGGCTTTCAGCTAATTAGTTGACCAGATTCATGACCCTGCCCTGTTGGAATGTTAGCTGGACATGACAATCAGGTGAAGAGGAAGGAAGGAGTTGTTGGAGGATGGAAGTGATGCTTGAGACCTTCAGTAATCAGGAGTTGGCATACTACTAACTGCCTGGCTAAAGAATCTCTAGTATCATTTTCAGTCTCTAGCTTCTGCAACCCGACTTTTCCCAGATTTCTGTGAGGACTCAAACATTTTTCATGCACACATTCACTTCACTTGCTGGTATAATTTTCTGACCTGTAAGGAGAGAGAGCGACCTGTAGACTTTTATGTTGAGAGTTAGCTCCGGAAAATGAAGGAGAAATCGTATGTTTCTGATAAGAATTTTTTTTTGAAACGCTTAATTGAACTTTTTGGTAATTTGTCGAACCTTTGAGTTTTCTGAATTTTTTTTTTGAAACTTCTCCGAACGTTTGGGAAAATTTTTGTTTGAAATTTAGTATCTCGTCCAAACCTTCGACGTTAAATTAGTATTTCGTCATCCTCACGTTGTGAAGAGCCTGTTATCTCTTCCGAATTTTCAAATTCTTCGAATTTTTTTGAGATCTAGTCCAAACCCTTGGCTTGAAAATCTTTTCGTTTGATTTACGACTGATTGTACGATGGCTACGCAGCGAACACCACCGCGAGCAACTGGTGTACCGGAACCGTTGCCAGACCAGTGCTCCATCTGTCAGGAGGGCGACTGGTCAGGACCGAGGAAGCCAGTGAAGACAGTTCGTGAACATGTGTTCCACAAGGCGTGTCTGAAAACGTGGATCGGGCAGCAGTCAAATTGCCCTAACTTCAGGTTCCATCTCACTCAGTATGATTTTACTGAGTATACAGGTGCTATCCCGAAGATGACAAAGCCCGTAAAGACTGTCAGTCACGATCCATTGCCTCCCAAGCCAGTACTCTTCTTAATTCCACAATAGCCACCTTTGTTAGAAATGACTGAAAAAATGCGGTCCGGCATGGAATTTATCAAGCCTGGAAGGGTTTCGATGGAAATGGCGCTCCAAGTTTCTTGAATTGGTGCTTTTAATTCTAAAACGTTGTTGAATTGACGCGATAGAATCCCCCAAAGATTCTCGATCGGGTTTAAGTCAGGACTGCAAGCACACTATTTCAAAACCTCAATATTCCGATCCTTTAGCCAGTGTGATGCGAACGATGGATTGGCACATTATCCTGTTGGAAGATGAACTGTTCTTCCATAACGTCTTCGGAAAAGGTAATTAACACTTCATCCAGGAGATCAGTGTAGTTTTCGAAGTTCATCTTCGATGAAATGCTACAAATTGGCTGCCCACGTCATTACTGTACCGCCACCGAAATTCCTACTTAAGCTAACTTCCTTATATCGTCTCAAGTCATGCCAATAAAACTGGAAGTCGTCTGGGCCGGCCAAATTAAATTTTCTTTTTTCTTCGCTAAAAGCTACATTATGCCATTCCTCCTTCCATGACATGTAAGCGAACATTAAACGTGCTAGCTTATGCCTCTCAGTTAGCCTTGATTTGGCCAATCCTTTTGTCCACTTAAGGTTTTGTGAATCATGTAAAATTTGGCGAACTCGTCTAGTGGTTACAGGCAAACCTAATTCACTTTTAATTTTCGACGCAACCAGTTTTTCCTTTGCCGCTTTTTTGAACGATCACATTTTTTAACCTTTTAGTTATTTTAGGTTTTGGTCCTGGATGCTTGTTTTGCCCATATTGACTTCCCAATTTGATGAAGTTATTTACCACGGAACGTGATCTTCCAATTTCACCTGCAGTTTTTCGGTTTGACATTCCCAATTTGGACAGTACTTCAATTTTTGCAGTTTCTCTTTCTGAAAGTTTCGGTTCTCTAGGCATAATGGTTTTTGTTATTATTTTTACTGAAATTATTTTAAAACTTAGTTATTAACATGTTAAAACAACTTATGTTACAATTTTACTCACTAATCTGCAAATGCGACACTGGCTTTATTACTATTTCCCTCGAATTACGACACTTAAATGAATTTTTCCTCCAATTTTTACAGTTTATTATAATGAGAAACGAGTGCAAACATGTTTCAGAAACTGTGAACAAAAATTCGGATTCGCAGAACGATCAAAATGATTTTTCTGAGTAAATAGTTTGGTGGCTTTGTAGCTATTTCCTCCACGTATGTAACTTTCCCATTTATTTCGTTTACTTTTTGTGCATTATTAATAATCGATTAACTTAAATCTGGGCATTATATGTGCGCCGTTACAGGACACGCTCGGACTGACACCTTCGTAGAATCGCCGAGTCTGATGGTTCTAGTAACGCTTCGCATTTGGAGTACTGATTGGGATAGCCGACTTAGCTTACCATATAGGATGGCGAAGTATTATATTGACGGAGGACAAATGTAAGAAGAAATGGCATTATATCTGAGGTGTATCGACTGCCAGATTGGTAAGCTCCTAAGCGGCTGATTGATACCCTGTTGCTACCAGTTAAGCCTTTTTAAGACTACCAGGAGTAGGTTATTGCCACGGGTGGCTGACCCACCCGGTATTTACCGTGATAGATACTGATCTGCCTGCCTGGAAGATGGATTTCGTAACAAGCAGAGCCCACGGGTCGTACGACTCGACATTTCAAAAATTTTTTGAACAGCTTCGCGTTAAAGTTCTTTGATGCATCGCTTTGCTCCGTTTTTGCGATAAATTTCTTGCCCGGGAGAATATTTTCGGCAAGCGCTTCTAAGATCATACTGTTTACGGTCGCGACTTTACGCTTTACGTAAATTCTCGATTACTTGGGCTCGAATGCCCGCTCTCCCGTATGGATCTCCCACCTTAACTTTTTCGCTCTCTAAGGCTTATAGTTTCGTCACGATCTCGTAATTGGAGGCATGCGTGATCATGTGCCGACCAAAGTTCAAGTAATAAGATGTGTATCCCGTGGAATCGTGGACGACATTCCTTAAGGCACAGCTAATTTCCGACAAATTCTCATCCCACTTCCGGTGATCCAAGTAGGCCCTGATTGCTGCTAGGCTGTTTCGATTGACACGCTCAGAGGCGTTTCCTTGGGGTATAAACCGCGATGGAGTGATGCTTTATGCCGTACGTGCTGCGTTTGAGTTTTTGGACGTGTATTGCGCCCCATTGTCAGACACTAGGGACTTAGGAACTCCAAAAAGATGGAAAATTTCTCTTTCTAAGGAGGGGTTGACTAATCCTGTCAGTGCACTTCTTAGCGCTCTAATTAAAACATCTATGACAATAATAAGGAGTGTATTCCCCGATATGGACCCAGGAAGTCAATGCTAATAGGTTGCCAAGGATGCACTGGATGTATTGGTGCACTCGTCGAAGGCCAAAGACATTGATTAGGAGGCTTCCATTCCTTGCAACTTTGAAATTCTTTAATAAAGTTAACAGTTTGGGAAGCCAGTCAAGGCCAGTAAAAATAACGCTTCAATTTCTCGATTGTTTTAGAAATTCCACTGTACGATGAAAGAGGTGGATTATGGGCTTCTCTTATTAGACATTCTGTAAGGATTTCTGGGACCCAAATATTCCATGCAGACTCAATAAATGCACCATTATTGGCCCGCTTAAATACAATCCCGTCCTTCGTGACTGATTTCCTTTTGCAGTTTTCACTACATCCAGATACTGGGCGTCCTGGAAGGCTGAATCGTCAAATTCTAACGTTGCATGTAATCTGCACTTTCATATTTTTTGCCTTTATTTGCAAAAGTTTTAAAGAGAGTTTGATTGTTTTTCTTCTTTCTATCCTTTTCTAGCCGTGTACATTTTAAATGTAAACCAATCGGAAAAATCTTCTCTGTTCTAATTTGTCATTAAGTTAACTTTGGTATGTGCTTCAATTTCAATGGAAGTATGACGAATTTATATGATATTCTTGAGAAATTTATGTATGTATTCGAGTGTGGTGCAAGATCATTCACTACGACTTTTCTTTAGACCCACTCTCGAATCTTCTCGTTGTATTCTAATATCTGCACTTCATGGCTTTTGATATGGCGGTTTACTGCTTCAATCCGCATAAAGTTTTCGGCTTAATCTGAATTTTGTGAGATTAACACTGATATGAAAACTGACAGATGATCTTGTAGCTTTTTTGCAAAGTTCATGATTAACTGGGATAAATAACATATTGGTGCTCTCTTAGAATCTTCATTTTCTTTGTTTTCAGTCCGCATTTTCGTTACTTAACATTTCCCAGAGAGGCAAGTATATTTAAGGGTATTGTTTTAGAATATCGGTAAAATTGGTGTTAGGCCAATGATAACTTTTCATAGGTTTGTTGCCATTTATCTGATAGTCTATCAATACCCTAAGGGACAAAAATAGTCATCCGTTGGTGCAAGTCTTTCCTATGAGTTTGAGGGAATTCATAGAACAGACTTATCTAGTTCCACAAATTTACCTGGATTCTCCATCTAGTCTGTGATCCGTCAAGTTTCCAATTGACAAACGGAGGACTATTTTCTTTAAGTTTTTCCTGTGCAAAATATAGCTGCTTAACATAGATATCAGATTTGTAGTTCCGTTCTGCTTTGGAAGTTCGAAATTAAAAATTCTTCGACTATCCCGCCAAACATAAAGTCTTTTTTCCATAATCACTGGCTTTGAGGTTTGGTTTTTTAAGCTATACATCCTAATCGTACCATTATATTTTTGCAGACAAAATTTTCTCGAGTAACTCATCATTAGTCGAAAGATTCATGTTTTTGACGGAAAAAGGGGCTTCACAATGAACATACTGTTTTTACTTCTGTTCATTGAGTTGATGGGGAACCAGTTAACTTACATAACTTAAACTTATCCTTTACCCCCTTGATTTGTCGTAGATCATATTGCACTGTAGCCTCGAATAGATCATCGTTAAAGTAAATGGATCGGCCAGACCTACATATGTTCATCTTTCAAAATCGTATGTCTCGAATGAAATTGTTCAAGTCACCTTCAGTCACTGTTCTATCTGATACTGCAAAATTTTATCAGTGTCTGTAAAACTACTGTTGACTACCAGACTACCAAACTTGCCATTCTAAGTACTTGAAGAACATACTTTTGTGTCCTTCATTCACTGAACTGAGCTGCGTGATAACAGCTTTTATTTGATTTAGTATACAAAGATCATATCATAATCTTAAAGTGTACAAAGTGTGGTGGTCTTAATAGGCAAATGATTATAATCTAATTAGACAAAAATATTAATACGGCTTATATTACAGTTGGCTGAGAAAAAAGAATATAAACAAATATTGTATACCAAACAACGTACGAGATATTTAAAGGGCAATGGAAGAAAAATTAGACCAACTTGAATTTTTAGTAGAACAACAATCTTATTTAAACAAGATTCAATACTTTCATAAGTCTGTCTGCGCATTGAATATCATGCGCCAATAGATTCCACTTGCGGAAATATTGTAAAAAGTAAGAGCGCTGGCCGAACTGAGATCTACAAGAAGGGATCAGGAGATTCTTGTATCTAATCGATTGCAGGAAGTTAAAATTTTTGAATAGATATGCGTTCTGTGAAAAAATTTTAATTTGCGTCGGATTAGGTGCATCCAAAGTACAACCAAACAAGTATGTTGAGTCAGAAAATAAATGGTTGAAGCGAGGTAGTTTAAAAACAGCAAAGTACATCATTGCATATGCTACGAAGAGTATCCTTCGATAGACTGAGTCTTATATGTTTACAGGAGGTTAACTTTTAGTTAACCTCAAAGCCTAGGCTTTTAGCTGAAACTATATATGATAGTATAGTATATAGTATATATATAATTTGGAGTGACCAATTATACATACGCTGCAGATCGTCATTGAATCGGCATTCGCAGTCCTCCATCAAGGCAATTAGCATACTTAGATATATTTGCATATTGTCAACATAGTATAGATAAATGGAAACATCTGATATTATGTTAATAATCAGGTCTACCATCGAATCAAGGTTTTTCATATAGCATTTTTAACTAGTAAAATTAATCGCATCGAATGTTCTTCAGAGTCAATCAAAAATAACCGGCAATTGCTTTCTATTGAATTTGGAAAAGTTTCGATTCAATTATATTAAACAGTAGAAAATGCTCTTTAAAAAAATCTCGATTTGATCGAATCGAACTCCCCGGTAGGCCTGAATGTAATTTATATAGAGGCAGAATAACAAAGTGCCTAGTACAGATCATTGAGGAACTCCATATATAAGAGACGCTTCTCCCGAGCATAGTTCACCTTAACAAACTGACTGCGTCCATTTAGAAAGCTCTTGACAAATTTTCCTGCAGGCGAAGAAAATAAAAATCATTTCGAAAGCAAAGTTTTCTCAACAGCTTGCAACGTTTGATACAATCAAATGCCTTACTGAAATCAAGCAAAGCAAGACTTGTAAGTTGGTCTTTATCTAGGACTCGTTAATTTCTGATGTAACCACAGATATTACATGATTCGGAGGAATTCAGATTGCCAAGTAGTTAGAAATCCATTTAGATCGATGAAGCTCACAGTCTGCATAAAAATTATTTTCTCTTAAAACTTAACTAAAAACTGTCTGTAGTCAGTTAACACAGAAAGTGCAAAAAGCATTTCGTATCAGCAAGAACTTAATACTCTTCAGTACGGCTGGTTCTTGCTTGGCGTATATGGCTGGTAAAAGCTAAGTTGACCTCATTTATATGAATTATATGAGGCGAAATACTAAAAGTATTTACTTTGTATTCAGCAGTTTAGCGGGACTAGACTAATTCATCAATTTAAAAACTGATAACAAAAAAAATTTTTGTTAAAACTGCAACTCATATAATTCACACTCAGAATTTTTACTGAGTGCATATAAGTGAGGTCGACCTGGCGTTTTCCAGGCATTATACGGTAAGCAAGAACCAGCCGTACTGAAGAGTATTAAGTTCTTACTGATATGAAATGCCCTCAGTTGCAGTTGCAGTTTTAGAAAAAATATTTTTTGTTATCAATTTTTTAAATTGATAACAATTTTCTACGAAAAGTCTTCATGATTTTTCTGTATGAGTCTGAGGACTTTTATTAGATAGTGCTTTTTTCTTATAACTAGGAAATTGAGAAGTCATAACGCAATAGCTAAAGATATGAGTTAGGATTTTAATAATACTTATTAAGTGCAATTAATTTAATAAAACGTAAAGCAATTCATATGGTTATATTGCATCAGATTTTATGGCACTCATAGTCAGAATGACTTAGTCCACGCAACGAAATGCCAAGCCCTCCGCTAGAAAGTTTTCAACGCGAATATTATCACGCATTACCTCAAATGCACCCGTAGAACCTGTGGAAAAGAATTTACAAAGTTCATTTGGATTATGATTTATTTTCAGAGAATCCCGTCCATATACACAAAATTTAAGAATAGTCTGCTACAACTCTTTTGGGTAGATCAGAAATTAGTTTTATGCCAGATTAGATGCGATAATTGGAGTTATTTGTTTTTCTATGAAATTAATTACCATAAAAATTAGATAAAATTTTGATATTTAAAAAGAAAAACAAAAAATATATACATATATATAAGAAAACTGGCGTCTATACATAAGACATAAATTTGAAGTTTAGTTACTTTTAGGGAAAGCTGGATGAGAATCGGCTTCATGTGTTGTTCTTGTTTTATTTGTAAATTGAATTGTAACAATTCAGGTCAATGAACGAAACAGATAAAAATACAAATACTTCAATGCAAATAATTAAAAATTTCTGCTGCCTTTGCCGAGCATTACTTATGTCAATAATGAGTCTTTTGCATGACAGGGACGATAACGTGCTAAGTAAGAGAAGCTGTAAAAGTCGAAAAGAAACTAAGTAGGAAAAAAAAGCGTAATATAGTGCTTAGGTCGGATTCGAACCCATGACCAACTGAGCTACCGAGGACACCAATATCAATGTCTAATAACAAACTTGTGTTAAATTTTGAAATTTTTCAAAAAATACCTGCAACCTTTTTTTATAAAAGTAAGGTTTTCTATCTCTCCCTCAATCCATGTTATTTTTAATACAAATATCAAATTAGAAAGATAATGATAATAAAGTACAGTTTTTATTAATAGTAAATTCTCATGTATTTATTTATCACTTTTTGCCGTATGGTTTATCTAGATAATGTTTCTTAAATTAATGTACACACATTTAGACCAAGTTCTGCAATATTTAACATTAAAATATTACACAAATTCAAAATTAACTAAAACATATCTTGAATCGTATATCTCTGACACATATCTAATGACACAATAAAGTTCACGTGTAAATTATAAATAATATACATAAAAACAAAAACAAAAACAAAAAATTTTTGCACAGAATATTTAACTGAAAATAAAACACTAAAGAAGAAACTAAACTACCTTTCCAGCATATGAAGTGGTCCGTCGAATGTGTACTTCGCAATTACAAATTAATTTATTTATGGTTGATCATGTATGCATGATGGAAAGTTCAGGCAGTGGACATATGTGTTTTTGTGAGGAAGATATGTGTAATTCTAGCAAAAGCTTACACAACAGTGATCATTTTAACTTTGCAGTTTTTACATGTTTTTTATTATTTTTTACAAATCTAATACAAAGGCGAACACCAATATTACAACAATTACACAGATAGGTGAGGTGCACAGGTGATGTAATTTTCAGATTTTACATAAGTACATTTAACTATTTTGAGGGGAATATTTTTATAAAATACATTAACTTCGAGATTTTTTTTTATTTACTTCTTCGTTTGGTGTTGTTTATTCAATCGTTTTTAAGTACAAAATAATATAGAATTTGAAATTTATTTTTTTTTTTCTTAATTATAGTTAGTTTTTGTTTTTTTTTTTTTTTGATAAATATGCAGTGAAACTTAATATTTTAAAACAATTGGTATATAACATTTATTGTTTGTAAAATTATATTTTACATATAATCTCTAATTAATATTACTTCTACAATAGATTTGGTCAGTTATGTAGGTACCTACCTGTTAAATAAAAGGTAAATGCAAAAAAAAATTAACAAAATAATAAAAAAATAGCAAGAGCGCTTAAATTGAAACACGCATGCACTGGAAAAGCGAGGAAAATTTACATGTTTTTCATGTGCTTTAATGAAGTATGTGTTGTGAAATGTGTGGTATCTTGTCGTGCTGTAGCGCCCAATTACCTTGCTGACTGTTGTATTCTGGCTGGACCAATGAATCCCAATCTTAGTACTTGATTCTCCCACACTCTTCTTTTCCGAGCTCAATCGGTTGGTGAGTTATGATTTTTGCACGAACGCACTTAACTAGTTTTTACACTGCTCGACTGTAGCACAGTGGCGGATCTTAACAAAATCTATTCTATTATCCTTTTTGTTAAAAATACTAAAAATTTTTGGAAGCGCACCCCTTATGGCTAGTGACTCAGCCCTCGCTCCACTTTAAGTCGTGGCTGTTGAATGAGGAAACAGGAAGTGCTGATACCTGTCAAATTCATGCATGTACATGATTGTGGCCTTTTTCGGGGTATTTGAAGCAGGGCAGAGCTTATTCGGGTAAAAGCTGTGGAAGGTTTGTTTCAACTGAAAACAGCTACCAATTAATGAGTCTTTGATATAAAATAATTACAACTCTCAATAGGAAACATTCACCGAAAGTACACAACGGCAAGCAAACCATTGTATACACTACGAGTTATTACATTTGAAGCAAACAATTTATTTTGGAATATTTTTTATCGTAAATTGCAATAGTTTTACTAGAATACATAGCTCACACGTTAAATAAAAAGAAAATATAAATGCTGAAATTTTCAATGCGTATATTAGAGAAATTGATTGGTCGGACTGTTTTGCTTCGAGCGATGTTGGATACATTCCTAATTCCTACAGCAGGTATCAACAACAGCAAAGTCGCTCTTGGTTTCACAATAAGTTCAACCAAGTAATAAAAGCGAACGAGTCTGCTTTCACGGGTATCAATTGCATTCATGTCTAGAATTGAAACAAATCGACCAAACTCCACAGAACACCCCCAAGTCCATTATCCGGAGAGATAAATTTCTTTTTAACAGAAATGTTAAACTAAGAGTCTTGGAATCAAGGATAGCAAAGGACCTGGTCCGTGGTCAAAACCATCAGGAACAACATCACCAATTCCTCTATAGCTTCACTACATAGCAATGGTGAAGTGGTTGTTGATTCCCTGGATAAAGCTAATATTTTGATTTTAGATTCGCCTCAAATTACCGTTTTTTATTCACTTCACAGACACCTATGTTGCATGTCCCCGTAAGAGAGCTGTGATGACGCTCCTTAAGGGGTTAAGTGTCTCTAAAGCCATAGGTCCTGATGAGGTCTCACCCCTGTTAATTAAAAGCTGTGCCTCATCCTTGGCTAAGCCTCTGCGCAAACTATTCTACTTGTCTTATTCGACAAGAAAACTTCCAACTGGTTGGAAACTAGCTCACGATCAACCTATTCCCAAAAAAGAAGAGGGTAGTGGTCCCTCAAATTATCGACCAACCGCAATCAAAGGCTCAAAGGTTTTTCTATCTTTTATTAACTCCAAATTAATGAAGTATGTAGAAACCAAACAACTCATCAATGACCTGGTCTCCACCTCTTCTGATATTATAGCTTGAAAGCCTTTTATCTGATTCCCCAAATATCGGTTGTACCAGATAGCGTCTCACCAGAGCCTCACTCTATGAATGCAGATGTTATCTCTTCACCCCTCTTCTTAATATTTTTAATGATCAGATTTTCCTTACTATTAAGCCTATCCATAGTCTTGCCTATCACAGTACCCTTGATTTCGCTTACTGCTTTAACACTCTTACGGACTCCAAAGGGATTGCCGCATCTCTTAATCGAGTTTGCATGACTAGAGTGGCAAAGTTGAACGTTGATCAACTTTCTTCGTTGGAAGTGGTAGCTTATCTGTTCGATCCGGACCATAGTTGCGCCCCCTCCTCAGGAGGATCCTGGATCCGCCCCTGCTGTAGCATCCATTTGATACACTGACAGCGTATGTTGTACGTTTATCAAAATTATCTGTAAGCAATTTAGTAGAGTATGCCGGCAGGCTGTTCAAGCCACAGCCATTCAATCTAACCATTTCAAGCACTCTTTAAAGCAGGCTATACACGGCGAAGATGTTGTCTAGCTTGGTGGGCCGCACATGAAATCTTTTTCTCCACACACTGTCACACATGCTGTCCAACATCAGGACAGAAACACTTATCAGGAGCTGCTAGAACTGTTAACTATTATCTTTTCTGCAATAGAGATCACTCAAGATTTGACGAATACATGACAAACATCGTCCCTACACGGTATAACATGTTGTCAAACATATAGCCCCGCCCCTAAAAATCAAACTAATTTGGTTTTCGTCCAACCGCTTGACATACTGCGTGTCACACCCATTTAATAAATAACTAATAAGGAAGCGGGGTTTCGTGCGAATACAGTGTACGTGAGTAGGGAATTCAATGACAGTCAAATCCAGGAACGGGGGGAGAAACGACAAAAGGGCTGGTCACTTATTTGAAAGTTCACTTAAATTATCATAGGCAACGCCAAGAAATATTATCTGAAGATAAGGGGGCGCCAAAAATTTGTTTATTTTACATAGCAATTAGGATTATAAAACAAGTCCCCCTTCAAAATTTCACCGTTTCACTACTGCCATGACGAAACGAATACAAACACAGCACACTAACACATTTCGCCGAGTGGCTTAGGTTTTCACCCGATATGCCGTTTCCTTATTAGTTATTTATTCAATGGTCACACCGCAAACAGACCCACTCACGGTCAAATCGGCGTGACAATATCGTTGTCCTACTCGAGTTGATTAACATGCGTGACCGTATATGGGCCCCTTAAGGGGCACGCATAGTGGTGGGGCTACTTGTTTGACAGCATATTGAACCGTGTAGGACGTTGTTTGTCACGCATTCGTCATTCTTGAGTGGATTTTATTGAAGAAAAGATAACAATTAATAGTTCTAGCAGCTTCTGATATGTGTTTCTGTCCTAATGTTGGACAGCATAATTTGACAGTGTGTGGAGAAAAACTTTTCATGTGTGACACACCAATTTGGACAACATGCTCGCCATGTATGGGCCGCTTTAAAAGTTTTCTGGGAGTGAATTGTTTTTAACGTTACTGAATGGCCACCTTAAAAATGTTGAAGTGACTTAACAAATCACAACCGGATACATGATATATTATTTCAAGTAATTCGACTGCTGTTTTATCCTGTTTAAAGTAAATTTTAATATTAGCCTTTCATTCCATTGTGCTTTCTCAACCAAAGGCAAAAAGATCCTTCCACAGGCGAATAATATGCAGATGTTGAATGGCCTTACAAAAAATAAAACGAAAAATGTTCACAATTGTAAGAAATGCTGTTATCACACCAAATGTTGGCTAAGAAAAGATGGATCAGACAATAAAATTTCCATTTTCGAATTGAATTTATCAAAAAGTTCTAACGTTATATTTTATGTTGGAAATGAAATATCTTATGAGCCGACTGCAATTCGCGTGGGAAATAAATGAAAATCATACATTCTCTTGCTTTCTACCAATGCAATATCATTTCTGAGAGCAATGAACTTTTCCTACATTTTCCGAATCTCTGTTACACCTCTAATTCTTACGTGAAGACTTTATCCGAACTTTTATGAGAGTGAATAGTCAGCATAACCGAAAGGAGATTTGGTTTAACCAATATGGTTTTATATTAAAGTGATCAGATTAGTTGATCGTATATGCCTAGTTATTAAAATAAAAAAGAAGAAGAAAGAATCATGTGTGGTGGATTAGAAGTTAGTTTCCAGGTAAAAGTCAAGCAAGGTCGCCTATATGATAATCAATAATGGTCGCCAGGTAATAGAACAGTGTTGTTGTTACTAGTAGTTCAAATTAGTATCACGCGTTATGTTAAATGCTACGCTACGACTCGTCGTGTTTACTGTTCTGATGTTAGAAGTCAGCCATTAGGTAATGCTCCTGAGGAGGCACCTATAAAGCAGCTATAAACTAGTAGATGCCTGATTTAGTAAAACGCCAAAATTATTCTTGATATGACTAAACACGACTGTGTCTTTCACTTTATTTCTCAGCTTATTTATATTTTACATATATTGCTTACCTATGGTTAAATTACTTACATGGAAATATTTAACATAGTTTGATATTGTTTTTGGTGTGATACAAACTAGCGTGACCCGTATTAAACATGTTGCAAAACATGTAAACAAATGCAGTCACTTCTTATGGTTAACGCGCTAACTTAAATGTGACCTGCATTTGCGAAAATGCTTGTTTTGCTTATTGTGTACTATTGTATTGGATTTCCATTTTACCATATTACAAATGTCGAAATAATATTTTAACAATTCATAGAATTTGAGGTTAGATTTTGGTGCTAAATTGATAAGATATACCGAGTATGGGTGTACTCAAACAAAATTTCATATATTGAATCTTAGACCTTATTCAAATTTGGTGAGCGCAGTTTTGGTCACGTTGATTGTAGGCGCTCTATATCTCAATGATGGGATGTAAATCTGCAAACCAATTCCGTAAGTAATCAGAGATGATTGGTTGGGACAGCAGCACGATGTTATTGGCATATAATAAAAAATGCACGGAAGAAATAAAATTAATATTTTTTATTTTCTTTACTAATTATTTGAAGAAAAAAAAAAAGAAAAAAAAAAAGATTTTTGAATTTTCTTTATTCCAGCTCATATGAAACCCCACTGGCGCAGTTTTGGCTAACATAAATTTTTTTTTTTCATCCAATACAAGCTTCACTTATTGCATGAACTGCATTTGATGCAATTTTCTTTAGTAAACTGTATGCAAAAGACTTTTCTCTTGCTCCTCAAATGTATGTAATGTATGGGCTGTTTTATACGTCACTATCAATTTTTAGGTTGTGGGGCGCTTTATCCAGGAGCTTTAACAGGAGCTTGGCTGTTCGCGCAAATGGCAATTTCCTTGTTCTCTATATAACAGAGTTGAAATTGAGAACACGAACGGATCTCTGTATATCTTGGAATATCGAGACATGGTTTGCAAGGTCTACGTATATTTTAATGCGATCGTTTTCGCAGGAAACACCCACTCCAGTATTTTCCTCTGATTTTAAGCTATTTGAGTGAATTGAGTGTATCAATGATTGAAGCTTAGAGTGTGATATCCATTCTACCCTAGCTTAGATTTTCGCCTTGAAGTTGACTTTTAGCATAATTTTGAGGAGCTAATCTCTGTTCTTGTAGAACAAATTTACGAAAATTATTGAATTTGGATCTGTTTAAATTGATTGTAGTTCTTATCCATTAGAAGAAATCTACTACTCTTCAAGTCAGAAAAATGGCAAATCGGTGACTTATATTGTAATCTGGGTATTACACCCGCACTAAATTTTAAGAGAATTCATTCTTGTTGAAAACGAACTAGTGTAATGAACGGAAATTTTAAGAAGCTATTTACAACTTGCCAACTATTGGCTTCATAGTGAGAAATGAGAAGATTTTTTTTCTTTTGAACATATATAGGCTTTATATCATCCACGGAAAATTCCTGCTGATCTTCTGATTCAAGTAACTTCCTAAATCTAAATTTTTAAGGGACCGTTCAGATTTATTAAGCTACCAGAACGAAAAGTGTAAGAACAAACTCTCCTCCATACCTGACATCACAGAAATACTAGCTAAATAGATTGTGGTAGCTTAAATTAGACCACGGTTACCACAAGAAAGGACTCTCCCCAGTCTTATTATTATTCATGTGTACTTACAAGCGAACTAACTGCTGGTAAATCATTCCCCATTTACCAAGACTTAGCTGTGCCAGAAAGCAGTTTTCAAGTAGAATAAAACACATAGAAAATGGTCATAGAAGATTAGTGTGCCAGTTGATAGGGACATAAAATTAGAAATACAAAAATCGAACTTTGAGTTTCGACGATGATCAATCTGTACATTTACATGAATACTTGAAGTATACTTCAAGTAAAGATCAAGTAATTAAAATATCATGTAAACGCGTATTGACTTCAAGTATACTTGAGTCAAATAAATCACAAAATGTTGTTCGATTTACTTGAAAAATTCACGTGAACGCACCTTAAGTACTGACATTTTTTCATTTCAAGTTATGAAAACGAGTAAGACGAACAAGAAGAAGAATATTGTTGATAATTCAGGTTGTGATTTTTAGCAGTTTTTCAAAATATTTATCTAATAAAAATTTGTAGGTATACCTATGTATTGAACCTAATGCAGAGTCGTCAAATGTAAAATGTCAATTCAAGTAAATTTCAGGTCAAGTAATATTGGAATTAATTCAACTAAAAACCCTACTTGAGTTTCAAGTGGACTTCAAGTCAAATACTCAAGTATTCATGTAAACGTACTGAATGTTTCCCTTTCAAAACTTGAACAAATGTCTTGAAACTTTGTATCAAATGTGTTATTCAAACCCGCACCTAAAAATGGGGTATCAGCCTTAGATTTAATATATGCTATAGATTGTATTTGTTTTTTTAATCGAGAATTTGTATTTTTCTACTAAGATACCATGCGGTTGTGCCAATCATTCAAAATTCTTATAGAGACTAAGAACATTTTAAAAATTTTTTACAACTTGAGCTGATTTGCGGAATATACCTATAATTTTCATTCATTGATAAAAACAATTCTGCGTGTTTTTCCAGGTATATAAAGAATAATAAATGTAAATAAATATATTAAATAAATTTTACTGCATATTTATTATTTGAAATACATGTACATATGTATATACCAATACGTGCTAATTTCATTGGTAGATTCGATAATTAATTTTCTTAGAAAATTTGTTATTATTTTGTTTTTAATTAAAAACTCAACACACGATTGAATAGAGACGATATAAAAAAAAAAGACAATTAAAATACTCGACGATACAACTATACATATATATTTTTATGTATTATTTTGAGATATAATATAAATAAAATTTGTTATTATTAAATAGCATGTTGTTTTGAAGGCATGTGTTGTTAACTTAGTTCTAAATTAATTCTTCTTTGTTGAATTTATATTTCTTGTAGCTAATAAGCTCTTAAGTTACAAACACTTTCATTCTTTGTAGTTGAGTATATTTTAAAATATAAATAATATATTTTTGTACTATGTTCTTGTTATTAATTAAAATCTCATATTTTAAAACTTATATAGATCTGCAAATCTTTGATTATTTTAATTAATTGATTAATTATAATTAATATTCATATACTTCTACTGATATTCACATAAACTTATTTGGATATCTATGAGACTTTACATAAATATGTAGAAATATTTTACATTAAGAGTTTTTATTAGTAAAACTATCTGGATGAACATTTTTGGCAAGCTTGACGAATACTCTATTTTAGAAAATTCTATTTAAAATACATTCATATCGTTTGTCTACGCTTTCAAGGAGTACGAACCAAATCGCAGAATATACGAAGCTTCAATTAAAAGTGAAACTGATAATAACATAATAATGTCTAAACTTTTTGAAGCAGATGACTATTTTGATAATCACTTTTGGATTTTTGGATGGAACATCTTCGTACATATATGTTTTATAATAATTTTCACCTTATCTATAACTTTTATATTTGAGAGCCTTAAGTAATCCATTTATCACGGGTCTCCTTAAAGAAGTTTACCACCTCACCAGGATCTAGCGGTGCAGATTGTCACTGAATGCCATTCTACGCCTAGTTATCTTCGAACATTCGAATAAGGCCTATATGTAGCAGTACCATTCTTCTTCAATAAAACATTCTGCAGTTGAAATTAGGAACTCTACCAATTCAGTGTCTGACATCCGTCTTACTGAACATCTAAAATTCACTTATTCTTTCCAGCAAATAAGTCACCATGAAATGCTTAAAACGCTATGTTTTGCAATACAAATAACCCACTTAGTCGCACTTAGTCAACCCACATATCGCCTCTAGGCCGACTATAGATAGCTAAGCTTTTCTTAACAGTCTCATTTCCTTTTTAATTATCAACAAAATGTTGATGCCTTGTTAAGCCAGATCAAGATTAGCCACAGAAGACCTGTATGTGATGCAATACATTTTATTCCTGTCTCTAACTGTGGGAGAAGATAAAAACTTTCTTCAGATTCTTGTAGGCAACAATCAGCATAGTATAAACTTTGGCCAGAAACCTTTAGGATGCATCTCATACTCAATTATGTCTCGAACCTAAGCGTCTCGCCTCTTCTTTTACAGATCTGTTCAGAAAACTAGCTCTCCGCTGGAGATATGCGGGTAATTTTAAACCTTTCTAATGCCATTACTGATTCAGAAATTTTCTCGAGATGTTTTCTTATCATAGTGTGACCTTGTAAGAGATCTTCCCTATAGAAGACCTAATGCGTTTACTCTGTACACCGGACTGACTGCCGCTCCATTTACCTGTAGCCTAAGAGGTGTGAGGTTCAGCAAGTCGCGCTGTGCACATGACACTAGTGATGCTTCGGTAGACCACTCTCTGCATCGTATTCAATTCAGCTTTAACGATATTGAGCTTCACCTTTTGACGCCTCGTAATTGCCCCCTTACATTATCAACAGTGGTATGACAGCCGTGTAGATTCTGTATAACTTAGAGTCTAATATTAACATCAGATATTTAATCTAATTAATGTGTGGTTGTCTCTAAGAGAATAAGTTCTGTACTAATATATTTGTCTGCCTCTTCCTAGTAAATAATACTAGGATATTCATACCTGGACGTACTTATGATTACTATGTCGTTAACGTTTACCGAAGGTCTCCACGTATTTAGATGCAGTAGGTCACCATCCACGCCCACCAAATATGATATGAACGAGTGCCACATAACTCCTCCATGTGGTGATAGTTCCTCCGAGCGGCCCCGAGTTCCGTTTTGATCGAAAAATCGATCGAACTGGCTACGTCGTTATTTTTTGCTCCCTCAATCGGTATGCTCCGAAGTTTAAAATAGAACCTCTATTGCCCCTTCCTGTTTTTTGCCTCTTATCTAAACAATGCAACGTCTAAGATCTTTTATAACTCTTCCTATAGTTTTGTAAACATACCATCTGGTATCTTTAATACCCCTAATTCACCAGATGTGGCCTTCTTAAGAACCTTATTAAGCCTTACTGAGTTACAGGCATAATATACGCCATGAGAGGTGTTCCACCACTGGGTATCTTAACTTTCACGATTGTAAATAGTTAGCGCTCTTCTAGCTCCAAGTCTGGAAAGCTTATCGTTTCATCAGAGAATATCCCTTACTGTAGGTATTAAATAAAGAAGCACAACTTTTCTAAAAGGCAGTCCAGATTGCATTAACTATAGTGTCCGTAAGCTCCACATCTAGCGGAGAACACATAAATTAGTTAGGTTTTAGGTTTCGCAGGTTTTTGTATATGCTACATTTAAAATAGTTATCAATGTGTGTATGGTCTGAGCACAGTACCTCATTTCACATTACCCATCCGGTAATCTTTTAGGATATATGTAACGGGCAAAGGTAATATCAAGCGCCTCTGTTTTACATAAATTTTCGAAAGTACACTCGGATCCACAATTCACTAACACTTAGTTAGTATAATAGTTAATTGGTCTGTCTGTTTACTTTTGAGTAAAAATCTTTGCGTAAAAATCAAGTAAAAACTTTTATGCGGTAGAGGGGATAAATCAAGAAAAGTTACCAGACACTTTTCGAGTAAATTTTGTTAGCTTGTCATGTGTCAAATATTTGGCTGCTACCTTTCCGTCTGAAACAGAAAACAATTAATTAATTTGAAATACGTTTTAAAAAACCAACCCTTTTGAATATTTTTTGTTTAATTTCGACTCTTTAGATTATCATTTTACATTCTTTCGATAACCCAACAAACGGCTTAACCTCAAATTTAATACTTTTGACAGTCAGCTGATTGCATATCAAAGTTACACATCCTCTTGATCATGAGTAAAAATGTGCAACTTTGTGCAAGAGGGGAAACGTATAAATTTACTCGATTTTTACTAGTTAAAAGTAAACAGACGGTTTGTGAGTAAAAATGCGTAAAAGTTTTTACACCGAGTAAAAACTTTCGAGTAAACAGACAGACCTAGTAAGTAACTTAAAATGTACGCACTCTTTTTCTAAGACTTACGGCTTCGCATCATAGCTCACCAAAAAATGTAATGCTTGGTTTCTGTTCATCTTTGCCGTGAATGATGATTCTATACAGTCCTACGGAGAATATCCAGAGCAAACAATGATACAATATATGCTTCGCTCGCACATACCGCTGTCTCGAAAACCGTAAGATCTCTCGAACAATGATCCATAGAAGAATTTCATACTTATATAGTATATGTACTCATCTGGTACTTGTTCACAAATAATTCCAAATGCAGCTTTCTGTAGGCCCAACATCCAAATAGTACTTACCCAAGGCTTATTTACCTAATGGCGAGATCAACGCCTCGAGTATCTATGTGGGCCTAATAACTGATCTTAAGTTGACCTATTACGATAGACGTTTGGTGGGACTAGGTTTATCCAGTTTACACCCGAGTTTGGATGCAGAGTCAACGTGCATTCTTTTTCTCCACAAAATGCATTGAAAAGTATGGTAAAAGTAATAAGAAAGAGTTTCATCTAACCACCACGGCAGCTATTCCATGAACAAGTTTAAATCACCTTTTTTTTTTAAACGCAACGAATTCGTAATTGTAATAAGTTTCCCCGTATGTTAAGAATTTACACCACCACCATGTCAAGCGCTAGAAACGTATTTTTCTGTAATTGTCCTAAGGCTTACCTCCTCTCATTATATCATTGAAAGCTCAAGTCTTACTGGGTATCCGCCGTGGTATAATTAGTTGTCAATAAACCTACCCGCGAACTCTAAGATTTGCTTTTTCTGGTAGCGAAATGGCCTCATGTAGTCGCCTTGACCCGTTCTATACCACAGTGTCTAGTACATTCGTATTTATGTACATATATACAAGAAACACTATTTTCGAGCCAAAACTCTATTGTAAGACCCAGAAAGGTACAGATATCAGAAGATAGACACAATTGCGTCTTTTTATTTTCAGTCCAGTGACAGTTATATTCAATTCCCTTCTACTAATCAAGTCCATATACAACAAAACAATACTTTGGCAATATTTTTACCTCTTTTATTTTCCAATTGTCCACAGTCCATAAAACTTTTTTACATATATGTAATTGACAACTGAAAGATTACAGACACTATTAACAAACAGTGAGCTTTTTTTACTTAAACAAAAGTTAGCATAAATTAGAACGTGTCCTGCTTCTAAGGTTACTTCATTCGATTAACTATTCATTTAATTGAATTTTTATTCGAATGACACTTAAGTCTGTTTTAATCGATTAAGCGATTATTCGTAAAGAGCACGTTTGGCGTGACGTCATGCCTGCTATGATACATAAATATCATTGTAAGGTTTGGGATATTTTTTAAGGAAACTCCGATCTTTGGATTATACTTTTTTATTGTTCACTCGACGTTTCGGGTCTTGATTAGTACCCTTCTACAGGAGTTAGCTTTGTTCTTGATATGATGAAAAAAAAACGTGAACGTTTTTATATTGTATTGTATATTTTTTTGTGAAATATGTTTCAATAATATTTTTAAAAAATTTTTCATCATACCAAGAATAAAGCTAACTCCTGAAGAAGGGTATTAATCAAGACCCAAAACGTCGACTGAACAATAAAAAAGCATAATCCAAAGGTCGGAGTATCCCAAACCTTACATCATAGACCCGATCAAAAACATAACCAGCTGGAAAACTCCAATCAGCTGTAAACCATAAATATCATTGTTTTGATCAATTTTCGAAAATTTCCCTTTATACAAGGAGCATAATAAAAAAAATTTGTAAATGTTTTGACATTTTAATAGTAGTATAACGACTAAAACACATCTAACAGTATATAGTTGTTGTCTTTCAATTACATTCCATCCAAAATCCAAAAGTTATCGAACAAAAAACTATCTATACGTCATCTTTAATATAATTCTTAATAATTTTTTTTTACCATAAACATACAAACTATGACATAATATGTACTTGTGCAAAGAGACTATAAAAAGCTTTATTAAAGAGCATCCATATACCTACACAAATAATTTCTTTAAAAAAAAAACATATTTAAGCCGATTTAAATAAAATAATAATATTAAATATAGTCTTAATTTTAAAATATAACATAAATATGACATAAAAGGACATAAATACATCAATACATATTTGAAAAATATAAAATAAGCAAATTTAATGATTTTATATTTTCAATTGAGGCGTAAAATTACCATTCATGCTAATTAATATTCAAAATATAAATAATAATCAATATGAAGATATAATTATATTTAAAAAAATCAAATTGCCGAAAAGATGTGCTTTGAAAGAAATTCGGTCTTTCATTTTTGATGTGTTTTTCATCTAACACTAAGATATGCGAATTGACATGCAGAAGAAATTATTTTTTATAGAAATTCACTTAAAATTCAGTAGATTATAATTAACATTGTAATCTCAAAGGAAAATTGGCGTGATATAAGAGATTCGATTTTCCAGAGTACCAGAGAACCATAGGCATAGGACAAAATCAGGGAATTTAACTCCTAATAAGAAAATATGTCATGCTATTAACCTACACAATTCTTATGTTGCCAAAACTAAAATGAAGAAATAGCCACGTAAATGTTGTTGGCTTTATAGGAATAAAGTGTTTGTTATAGAGTGCTTCGCTATATTAACTAGGAAAATATTACAATTAGTCTTGAATCAATCTTGATGATACCTTATAGGTAAATGCCCGTAAATATAAGCAGCATAAGTTTTTAAAATTCGTTTGTTCTATCATAATAACAGTCTTAATCAATTCCGTAGGTTTCATATTCCGAAGAAAATCTCGATACATTAAAAACGTCAAAAGAAATACCCAGATTTTGCCCATATGCAAAGGTAAACCTGACCTGACCTGACCATCATTATTTCCATTCATTACATACGAAGTTAGGAAGAGGGTCTCGATTTAAATCGAACAGAGGCGTCGCCTAATAACTTCCTTAGAAAGGATTATTGTATCGACTTTAAAACTTCATGTTATCTCGCATAATATAATTTTTCTTGCAGAAGATTTTTGGCAGACTTTACGGCCAACAAAATAATGAGACGGCAGTTTTTTCTAAAGAATTGGCAGCACTGAGAAAACAAGACTGCATCAGTTGAGAATTATAACCCTACTTTTGCTCTATATCAGTTTCAACTTGTTCCGTTAATACATGTAACTCTAATTCTATCATTATTTGTGTGAACAAACAGTCACAATGACGAATAAGAATTTTAATTTAACATGTTAAGATACTAAAACAGGCCTTCGGAGATCAAGCTCTACTTCAGGAATGTAGACGGAACATGGCATTTTTTACAGTAGTAAATGAACGCTGGACCAAACTCTATACAGGGGCCGGATTCACTAAGAGCTTTGGAGTTGGGGTGATGAGAGTTCTTTTGAAACTTAACTCTCTCTGTAACTGTGGGAATTGAGTATATTGAGAATTACCAAACTCTCTATTCTATTTTAGTTGTGGAGAAGTAAGAAGAATATTTCTCAACAGACAGTATTGTCTGTTTTTGTTGTGTTTTGTGAAGGTACATAGAAATTATCAAATTAAATTATGGATTCACCGCATATCGTGACTATATTTTAAAGAACAAATATAGAAATTCATGCAATACTTATCCCTTATCTTAAAATTTTAATTCACGCGAAAATGGTCAATTTTGTAATGGTCAATTTAGTCACCTTCCGTACAGAAAAGACGCTAGAAAAATTTTAAATATGCACGTTAAAGCTTGTATGTAGGACGAAATTGCATCTATCATAAATCAGTCCTTTTTAAGATGGAAAATTGGCCATTTTTTATACAAAAATTTCTTCACAACAGAGTACTAATAGATGAGAAATAAAGAACGGAAGTGAAAACTCTCCATTACGAAACTCTCTATAACGAAAAACTCTCTATAAAGTAAACACTAGTTGAACTTGGTTGGTTCGCCTATGAATCAATATATTAATTCACTCTCTGTAACGGAAAATCCGCAAAATATTATTTGTATTAGGTTGTCAGATGCTCAAAAAGGTACGGATATTTTCGGAAGTAAGTATACCTAAAGTACCAGGTATGTCGGTTTTATGAACTTTTTCTTTTATTCATTAGGATTATACCTTTATTGACCACTGACAGACTCGAGGCATAGGGGATGACCCCTCATTACAAATCCGCTTATCGTTTTCAATCAATGGAAACGATCCTGCTGCTGCCGTGTCAATGTAATTCAGATCTTAGGTACCACCAAGTCAATCAGAGGTGACCTGATGTCTGATACCTGTTTATTGTGATTTATTTTGTCCATACATACATATTTTGCTCTAATTTTTTACACATTCCTTATAACAAAAACTCTCTATAACGAAAAAAATTGGCCGGTCCCTTGGGTTTCGTTATAGAGAGTTTTCACTGTATATGTAAAATATAGGAACTGGGGTGTATATGACCCAAATGTAAAAATCCATTTTTCGGCGGTAAAAATTCAATTATGATGCTAAAACGTTCAAAAGCAAACTACACCACTCGATTACCCTCTCCTCCCTCTTTAATTTGATACCATACATGTCGTATTTTGGACAATCCCTTATGAAGGGTGGTACGATCACCCCTCCTCAAAAACCGCTCCCCAGATATTTTTCTACTCTAGCTAAATCCGTCGAAAACAAAAACCGAACGCTCAACGACTCTCACACACAGAGTTAGGCGTCCTTCAATATTGCGACAAAGAAATTTACCACCAAAGTCCCTCAAATGTTCAAATTACCGTAAACCGAAGTAAAATATAGCATATAAGACCCATGCATATCTAATTACCAAGTAATTTCTCAGTTTCTTTTTATTGATCTTACAGATCCTGAGCTTATCCCTGAGACTTATTGTAACTCCTGATTTTTATTTTTTAATTTCTGGTAATCCATAACCCATTCTAATTTTTATCCCCGCACCCACCATACTCCATTTCCTCCCGTTATACTGGGAAAACTCGAAAAAACCCACTTTCCTACGTCATTCAAAAACTACCCTTATAAAAAAAATTCATTTTATCTCAACTTTAAGTGCGGTAATAGACAAATGCATCTCGAATATAAATAAAAGCTCAACCATCTAGAACAAAAACTAACACCCTTTATTTTCCCTGGCGATTCAAACTTTTTCACACTTCTCACGTTTTTCTAACTCGCCAAGTATGTTAGATAATCGTGAATGGCGAGTTGAAGGCTTAAGTTCTTAAACTCCCCAACTCTCCATGTTACAGAATCCGGCCCCAGAAGTGGGAATTATCATCACATTTGATCGGCATGACTATTGAGGAATGGAGCCGACAAAAATGATTGCAAAGAATCCGAGAGTATGTTGTAGTAAACGACTCCGCTCAAATATAAGTATTTATCCCATAATAGGTGCAAATCATGGGTACCTACCTATCTAAGAACGTCTCGGAACCAAAACTCATATTGGCCAGTTTTGGAATTGTTGAGAATATGTATCTAAAAGATCGTGACACACCAACTGAAAAAACTGAAAACATTCTCAGGACCGTATCGTGGTCGGATCCAAATTACCGATCCCCTGTGATAGTAAGCGCGCTAACCAAGTAGGAAATAACCACCGAGGTCAAGATTAGATTAAAAAGCATTACGATAGATAATTTGGATTTTCCCATTCTACATATGAAACCAAAGCGGATATCGCCAATTGGCTTTTTTTTATGTCTGTTGAGGTTTCGGAGAGTTAGGGAGTTTCCTTTGGAGAAAATAAATTCTATCATCACTGAAATTCTCTAGCTCTGCATTTTTGAGAAACCAACTCCAGCGTCCAGCCCCTTAGAATAAATATTATTTCAGGTCGGCCAACTTGTGGGATCGAGATCGAGGTCTCTCCATGAAAAGTAAGGTTGAACGGAGAAGGAAGGGCCACCACAAATTATAGATGTTCGGTTTCTAATTTCCGTCGGTGACCAAACTCTAATTCCCATATGTACATATATTTACTTGTATGTATACATATATGTATGTAGGTATGCATGTTTCATACGTAGAAAAGCTTCATTTTTTCTCCATTTAACAAAGTTGTATCTATATTATGTTGGTTAAATTTTTGCATGAATGGAATTGAACGTATTTTGATTTTACAAAATCTAAGGAAAAAGATTGAGATCAAAATCGCCTGATTAGTATAGTTGCAATTTACATTTGTGAAGAAAATATTTTTTTCAATTTGCAAATCTGCCAATCCCCGACATCCACATTTAAAAGCCTATACTTGTGACTAACTTATTTATTGTTGTGGCATCAAATAATATTTTTATTAAGAACTATAATTGCACACCGCCTTAAGTTGTGATAGCCTGAAAGACTTAAGAAATACATTCATCTTCCACAATAATACCGATATCTAATATTATTTATTGTACCTATGCTGTCATTCTGGAAGGAAAACAATGGCAATTTCGCCAAGAAATTCGAAGTTCTTCCTTTTCAATATTCGAATATTCCCAGATAACAAAATGGAACATGTGCTAAAGAGATACCTTTTGAACACAGATGATCGGCTTCAAATCGGTAAACTTTATTCAATTTCGGTAAAAGTATTCCACTGGGTATGAATAGAATATATTTTTAACATGCATTTCGGAATATCAAATTTTCGTTCCTGCCTCGATACAGCAGCGTTCGGATTTGTATACCGTCGGACATAAAAATGATTCGTTTTCGACACCTTATTTTATATCAAATTTTCGTTTCGAAACGGAATCTCGGTTAATGTTCTCAGTCAGTTCTAATGTCCTGTGTGTGGTGTGTGATTTAATTTTTTGTTATATGATATATTTTTATTGAATACATTTTTATTTTATATTCATTTGAAAACGTCCCGAATATGGGTTTCATCCAGATCAATTTTATTTCCTTTAGAATACGTTCTTTCGGATACGCGCTGATTATCACACGATCACTTTTGACCGACGTCAGAAGATTTTGGTCGGCAGGGCGGACATGAGTCTTATAAAAAGCATGTGGAAAGAGATATGTTTTTTGATATCAATACGTGTAGTCAGAGAACATGTTCTCATGTCCTGTGGAACATATCAAGAAGATGATCAGAACATGTTCTATGTTATCTGGGTTAAATCTACAACTGTATGTATGGTAAAAAAAAAGCAAAGATTTTGTACTGCCAAGGAGTACGAAATGCGTTTCATTTCCCCTACACTGGCAATAATGTTTCATTGTCAGTTGGAATGTAGGTAGGTTATGTCATGTATAGACAGTTGTAATTTAAAATTGTCTCAATTTCAAAAGGTATGCATAAATACTTTTTCCTTTTAGGAAAAACCCGAATTAGGAATTTAAGAAACACATTTTAAAACAACCAACGAAGTGCAGCCTGTAACCATTATCAATAAAAAGAATTCAGCAACCATGAATGTTCCAAATACACAAATAGGTTGGGTATGTCCTGCTTGCAGTGTATGATCCACCGAAAAAAAGGACTGATTTCAGCATATTTTATATGAAGTTTGATGGTTCTTTGACAGCACAAGTGTTATACACAGGAGAAGGTGCATTTAAGTGTAATAATTGGACCCAAATGTGATACAATGTCCTAGCAGTACTCTATTCGATTGAAGAGACGAGCTCTTGATCAACGAAGGATATGAGTGATCATTCGATAACTTTTGGTTTTCTAATTATTAAAGAATATTATATTCTATTTTGTTAATACATATAACAAAAGAGAAATCTTATTTGCACATGAATTTTTTAATTAATGATTCTTTGTTTTCCTTACCTTATGGTAGTACGTGTATCCAGTTTTTCACCTAGTTATTAGTGACTTTGGCATCTCATTAGGATATTGACCTATACGGAGAAGTTGTTTTGTAAGGTCATTATCAGTACCTACTACCAAGGTGAACTATAATCAGATCTTGTTTCCTTTACAACCACTAAAAGACTTTGTCGAGAATCGCAGAGCTGTAAAATAACGCATTACTTTTGGTACTTCATTATTTTGTACTGGTACTTCAAAATGAATTACTAAAGTCAAGCAAACTTTTTATACTTCAAATTTTGCAGTACGGCAGTATTTTCACTCAGTATACTTTATCATTTCATTTTGAAGTACGTATTTCAAAATACTTGTAATGCAATATTCTCTAAAGTACCTGAGGTACGTTGAAGTATTCTGAAGTACATTGAAGTACACAAAAGTACATTGAAGTACTTACGTCCAGTACATTGAAATATTTCGTTTAATCTGACAAATCTCAGAAAATATGCGAGAAAACTAAAATTTTATTTAAATATGCCTATTTATTCAAGATTGTAAAATATTTTTACAATTCTTAGTATATTTTCGGATGTGAAACGAGTTGGAACCCTATTTCCATTAATTTTGCGACCACAACTGCTGGGGTGTGAGCTGGTGCGTTGTCGTGATGGAAGAGAATTTTTTTGTGGGTCAATCGTGGGCGTTTTTCTTGCAGCTCGATTTTCAAACGGTCCAATAACGATGAATAATATGCACCTGTAATAGTTTTACCCTTTTCCAGATAGTCGATGAGGATTATTCCTTGCGAATCCCAAAAGACAGTCGCCATAATCTTTCCGGCCGAAGGAACGGTCTTCGCCTTTTTTGGCGCAGATTCCCCCTTGATAACCCATTGTTTAGATTGTTCTTTGGTCTCAGGAGTATAGTGATGTATCCATGTTTCATCCACAGTGACGAAACGACGCTTAAAGTCCTGCGGATTCTTCTGCAAACCGTCCTTGCAACACTTCACACGATTTCGTTTTTGGTCAAGCGTGAGCAATCGCGGCACCCATCTTGCTGATAGCTTTGTCATGTCCAAATGTTGATGCAAAATATTATGTACCCGTTCATTCGAGATGCCCACAGCACTACCAATCTCACGCACCTTCACTCTTTTGTCATCCATCACCATATCATGGATTTTATCAATGATTTCTGGAGTAGTAACCTCAACAGGGCGTCCAGAACGTTCAGCGTCACTTGTGCCCATATGTCCACTCCGAAAATTTTGAAACCACTTATAAACTGTTCTAATCGAAGGTGCAGAGTCACCATAATGTTTATCAAGCTTCTCTTTAGTCTCCTGAGGCGTTTTGCCTTTCATAAAGTAGTGTTTAATCAACACACGAAATTCTTTTTCGTCCATTTTTTGAAAATCACTCTACTTCCACGATTCAAACGAATGCCAAACACAAAGAAATAGACCGATCTGGCTGAAACTTGGTGTGTGTTCTTCCAAGAGATGCTACTAACTAAACATAACCTCGATACGCGCCAGTAGTGCCATCTCTGACTTTGCACGGACTTTTCAAACGACCCCAAAAATTCTTGTTTGGATTTACTATTTGGCAGTTGTTATCTAGAAAAAAGAGTGATCATTGTATTAGTCTATAGTAGCATGGCTTGACGAGATTAAGCGTACAGTGATTGTGAGTGACTTATTATGTTGTATACATATTTCGTTGCAATTTCAATATCTGTACAATTAACAAATGAGCAAAATTTGTAAATTATTCTTAATTTCAATGGAGTTTCAGACGAGAATGGGATTTAATACTGGATGTAAATGAGATAACTCAAAATTAGACTAATGAATCTTAATTAATGATAACAGGCTTAGTTATATACAAAAATGAATTTTGAGAAATTTTGATATTATTAAAGTATAAAGTTTTGAATTTTTATTCTCAAATTTCAACTATTTCCGAGTTCGTTTAGTTCACTTCTATTGGCTTTCATTAAGACTAATTTCTCAAACAGTCGTTCAACTGAAGCTGACACTCCGTGTCGTAGAAAAGCTTGCTTAATCGTATTTGTAAAGCCTCTCAAAATCTTTGGAACGATTTCATAAGTAATTACTTTATTCAGATATGGTGAGCGATTCTTGTAAACCGACAAAAACTATACTGTAGCAGAAATTGCGTCATTGATATCCGGCGATAAATAAACGTATGATTGAAATAGTTCAACAAACTCTCCTGCAGCTTTGCAGCTTCTTTTCTAAGGATCTGGGGAATTTCTTCGCGACAGATTGTGCTCAACTTCCTTCTCAATGAAGCTAATGAGGCCAGCAAGTAGCCGAACATCATATATTTCTCCCGTTGCAAAAAGTCAAGCGTTTCAGCCATAGGACCCATCAATATTTTATATTCAGCTAAATATTTGAAATCACTCTCAAAAAATGTGACTATGGAAAACCTCTTACAAACTCATTGACTCTGTCTTTATGGTTAAGGATATCTTTTACAGACTCATAAGTGGAATTCCACCTCGTTATGACTGATTACTTTAACTGAACTCCTAAGGCTTTGACGATTTCTTCCGAGCTTTTGGGTCGGTTTATCTTATTCCACAAGTTTAAAATTTTAGTTTTTTCGCATCTTTTCTGAGATTTGTCAGATCAAACGAAATACGAAATACTTCATTGTACTTCTGTGTACTTCAATGTACTTTAAAATACATCAGCATACTTCAGGTACTTCAGAGACATTACCATGTATTGCATTACGAGTATTTTGAAATACGTACTTCCAAATGGAATGATGAAGTATGCTGAGTGAAAATACTGCCGTACTGCAAAATTTGAAGTATACTTTATTATGAGTGAAGTATCATATTTAAGTATTACTTCATATAAAGCTCAGTACTTCACAAGGAATGCATTACCAAAGTAATGCAGTATTTTAGAGCTCTGAAGAATCGCATCACTTCACCGGTTAGTTGGCTGAAAGATCTTAAAGCTTTAAATACTCTGTCAACAGCTCTTACATATGTAGTATATAACTCCAGAGCTCATGGTATCCCAGCAAACAAAGCTTTCAGGGAGTCCGACAAGTCGGACTGTTGTCGGAAAAGAAAAAAATAATTAAAAAAATATTTTCCGAAAATCTCATATAACTCTAACAGAAATCGTATATAATAACTTTTCCTCCATTTCATTGGAATATTTGACGACTTCTACTATTTATCCTACCGAAATCGTAGCTCTTTATGCAAGAAATTTCTTAAGAATTCTTAATTTCGATTTCGTGCCGATTTCTAGCAGACTGTCGGTCGGGAGCATATGATGAAATTACGCCGCGTCGCTCATTTGAAATCTAGTGATTGTACAGTGTGGATTATTTCGTTTAAGAAGAAAAGTCTAGTGCTTGGACAGTGTACTTTTCAAATTAAACTGAAAAAAAAAATTTTTTTTATATTATATCAATTAATACTTAATAAATTATATCGATTTCCTATGGCCATTCAATTATTTTATTTAATGGGCTTTACCAATGTTAATTTATTTTTTAGTGCTATATAATTATGATATGTAATTTGAATTGCATCCATATAAGTTTATATTTTCATATATAATATGCAAAAAAGTACAAAAAAACGTAATTAACTGTAAAGAAACTGCTATAAATTTCTATATCAATTGTTCAACGACAATTTTTATGTTAAAAAAGTTTGCAGAGTTTTCCTTAAGAGATATTTATTAATTTTTGTACTATTTTGTGTGGAATATGGGAAAATAAAAACTTACATATTTGGTAATGTTATTCAATGAGCTTTCAGAGAAAAGGGGTAAAGCTTTCAGATTTCCTCACTATTTTCTTCTAGAAATCGTAACGACAATTCTTACCGAACTCTGGTCAACTCTGGTTTCATACAGAATTATTGAAGATTTAGCGATAAAGTCCACCCAAGAAACAATTTATTTTATATAGTAGTAACCGTAAGGTTTCAATTACCAAATTATATAACTTAGGTTATATAGACTAGTACTCGAAACCTCTTCGTAACCACTATAAACCCCTTAAAGAGCTTAAATGGGGAATTATATAAAGGTTACTATGACTTGATTTAGGTAACGTTATATAACTAAAATTTTTATAAACTGAGTAATAAATACCTTAATATAACTCCCTTATATAACCTGGGGTACTCTCGATTAATTTACTTTGGTCATAGTAGTGGTTGCGGTAATATTTCGGTTATGGTGATGGTAACTATTCCACAATGCTTAGAATTTTCTCAGACTGATTACTTTTAGTGATTGAAATGTTAGGGAAATTACTTTCCGTTACCTTTATAAAACAATATAAGGCAAATAATTTACCCAACCTATCTTGACATAAAATTTCGATATTTTTTTGTACCGCATTTTTATAATGTAAGAGTTTAATATTTTTACATCTTAGAATTACAATTTATCGGCATGCATGTGGTGAAATTTAGCTGCAATTAAAATTTTACTGTGAATATCATTATAGATACTTCTAAAAACAGCAGACCGCTCCAGAAATAAGCAATATTTAATAATTTTACATTACATAATTTTGAATGAAAACGGAAGCCATATATCAGCAATTTAAATAATTGACTTAACCGACATTTTCTTTTTTATCTGCAATGCACAGATGAAAAATATGGTGGCCTGTACTTAAATGAACAAATTACCATTATAAAACTTCAACTACTTTTATGTAAACTCTGGCTCTGTTATATAAACTCAATTGCCCTTATAAAACTTCTAGAAATATTATATAAACTAAAGGAACTACCATATATATACTCTTTAGTCATAATATGTTACCTTTGGTAATGTTATATATCTTATAGTAACAAAAAACAGACGTTAGTGATCTTATATACCCTTTGGTTATATTGTGTTACCTTGGTAATCTTATATATCTTAAAGTAATGACAAAATGTCTGTGTCATGTTCTTCTTATAATAATTTTTGTTGTACGCTCCTCGGTAGTGTAGTGAATAATTTTAGTTACGAAAAAATCGTGCAAATTAAAGGGGCAGGTCAAGAAGACATACTTTGTATTGTCTCAACAGCTCAGGAAAATGCATATTGAAATGGAAAATTGAAAAAATTTACGTTACTAAAAGTTTCCAATTTTTATAACAGTCACCTTCGTTACTAAAACGCCATAAATAAATAAAAATAGTTTTATAATGGCTCCATTCGATACTAAAAGTCATTTGCGTTTATAACGGTCACCGTATTTACTACAAGGCCACCAAAAAATGTTACGATATTTTATAGTGGGTATATTTATTACCGAAAGTTCCCAATTTTTATTAAAGTCACCTAAATTACTGAACGTTGTCGAATTATATAAAGGTAACCACGGATACCGCAATAAACACCTATTGCCAATCAGTTACATAACGTGGTGAGGAAAACATTTATAAAACTTTCTTATATACCTTCTAGTAGTGGTTACTCTAGCTTATATAGACCGGTGATTGAAACATTTCCATCACCAACTTATAAAACCTTTAGTAACTTACTTCCACGAGAACCATTACTAATCTTTAAAAACTCTAATATAACTACGCCACCAATTGGTAATATTATAAAACTATTATATAACCACTCAAATTCTTATATAACCGAGTAACCATTATACACCCCTTATAAAACTACCCATCACCTTCAGTCACCAAAACTTGGAAAAATTGTTACATGGGCATTCCGAAATCGGCTGAATTCCAACGACACTCGTTTCAATTTCGTAACGAAATCTAAAAGGTTTGTTTGCTGGGATATTATCTTAAACTAACCGTCCTCCAATGCTATTGTTTTCACCTCATTTTGACGCTTTTGGACTCTTGTCTGACGATAGATTCATTGCAATTGTGCAGCTCCTTATACACCGTCGGTTAGAGCTTATTTAGCTTCTTGCTGTCTTCTATGTATAGTTAGTTCACCTTAGTGTTGATAACTAGCATTAAAAAAAATTTTCTAGAAGGCTAATATACCTTTCTGAGCTGTGTATCTGTGTTCTATCTGTTCTGATGAAAAATTTCTACATAAATTTCAAGTGAATTTTATTTCTAACATACCTATATACTATATGTATATGTATAAATACATAGATTTATATTGCACTAATCGATTCAATAGTTTGCATGTCAATAGCACAATTAGTTAAAGACTGCTCATTACTCGTATATCATATAGAGAAAACTATTGTAGATTTTATCTAGCTGTATAGATAAAAAAAGAAACCATAAATTTCATTAATACTAAAATGCAATAAAAATGTTTTTTTGTGATTTATAAGGTAAAATTAAATTTTAATTTTCAAATTGGCTAGTGATTTGTGAATTATATAATTTCCATTCGAAACAAAACAAATTTTTTGTGATGGAATTCAGTAATGTGTAATAACTATACTTAAATAATATTGGAGGAAATTTTTAGAAAATTTTATTAGTTTTTGTATTAAATTTTTATATAAAAACAAAAACCCAAAATTATATACTTGAATGGAAATTTGTGTAACAAATGTCCCTAAAATAATTGTAAATATTTTTATATGTATATCATTAAATAGAAAAGAAATCATAAAAACTGAAACAAAAACTAAAAAGAGAGCGTCCATATAAAATTTAAGTGTCGTCCATAGTTTTTTTTTTTTTCAAAATTTTTGAAATCTGTCTATCTCTCTCCACATAATGTATGTATAGAAATGAAATATCTTTTACAACAAACAATAATTATTTTATATACATACGATACGTGTCCGACCAAAATCTATTATAAATGCACTGATAATATTTAAAAAAAAAAAACAATATTTATCACACACAAACGTAAAATTTTATGAAGTTTTTTGAGATTTCTTATATTTTTTAAATCTAAAATAAAATATGAAATAAATATATCAGGAAATATTATTGTATATTTTTTACTGTTACTTTATTTTTAAATGTAAATTGATTAGAAGTTTTGGACACATTACTGGATGGCTAGACCCGCGTTTTTAGGGTCTCAACTGCTTCTCCTGCGACCAATAATATTTTAGTAAAAGAAGGGCCTTTTTTACATCATTTACTTAATCGGGACGTTTCGCTTTTCCTGGCTCTTGTAGTTCAGGGGTCCTAAAACTATTCATTCTGAAAACATTTCCATAAAATCTAAATTTGCTAGATTTTATAAAAGTGTCTATCTTGGATAGCTGAAAGATCGCCTATAGTTCATAATTTAGTGCCACTATATCTCTGTCGGACACCAAATTATATACTTAAGTAAGATATAGGACTGACTATTCAAAACGGCCTTAATAATCCTTTACATTAGTAACCCTAGATCCGAGCCACATTACACAATAATTCTTATCTCAATGGATGCTTTATTTCAAACTAAGCGATCTAAAGTAAAAAGCTCTGCAGGGTCGTATATGTATATAGAGCAGAATATACAAATTTTATATGGTTGTGTGGTCCATTCCGAAATGGACCATTAGTCATTACATTTGAAATGATGGATAAATCGAGTGATTCATATTTTCTTGAATGTGCCATGTTGAGGAAGTCGATGAAATGTATACAAAACTGCTGTTAAAGAAACATTGGCTCACAGCACGCTCTAAAACATGTTGTTGTCCATTTTGAAATGCACTACCCATTTCACAATCTATATACACTCTGCTCTGGTATACCATATGCTATCTAGTTCTTGTGCGCTCTATGGTGCTATCTTCTATCTAACTAACCTGACAAGCTAATTCACTTTACATGGAACTTCCCTTTTCAATACATTTTTAATTTTTGATGTCTTAAATCATATCCAAGATCATTTGGATATATGGGGTTAACAGGTCCAGTCCAAACATTGTAAGGTTACACGAACTGATTATCTACAGTTCTTACAGTTTATTTGTTACTTAAATCCTATACTTTATCGAGCAATCAAATCTCAAGCAGCTTTGTGTTCTGCGAAATTCTTCCTGGGAGCTACATGTAGATCTTTCTATAAAGAATTTTCTTGTCTGCAGCAATTTTTATTTTGTGATACAGAATCTGATGCTAACTGACTCAAGATGATAGTTCGAATATAACCAGCTAACATCCGCATGTTTTTTCAACAGTGCCGAGTTTGTGTCTTTTGCTCTTATTTATATAATATAGGTACTAGGTATCAACACCACAATCACGTACTAACCTAAAAATTACCCTATTGAAGATAACTCTTTAACAAAATCCGGCCTATATAATTTATGCTTTTTCTTCTAGAAGTTCAGGCCGTACAAATTGAATATGACATCATAGATTGTAAGATAATGACAATTGGTGGAAACTGCAGAGCAAGAATAGCTAAACAATCTTTATTGAATAACAGTGCATTCGACTACTCTGAACTGTTTCAGTTTAACGTGTAAAAAGAGCGATCCGGTTCTCCCCGCTCTGTCTCTATGATAACGTCAAAACACCGTTGAAGCATAAAGCTTAGAAAATAACTGTTTCAAAGCTATAAAGGAATTTGAAATTTTTCGTTTTCTCCAGAACGAATATAACTTGCCTTTTTGCCAATTCCTTGAAATTACATTTACAGAGCTCAAATATACCGTTTTAACCAGGCATGTTACCCAGTGCTTTAGGACAGTTTTGAGTATAACTCCATATTCTGAACCCATTTATGACAAGTTATATTCATTCGTGTGTGTTTGTGGGTGTGTTTATGTGTGTGTTTGAGTGTGTGTGTCGCAGGCCTGGTTGCGACCACCCCCTTCACCATACATCTCCCTCTCCTAGTATTTGGTTATATCGGGTGGTATTACACTATCGGCGTAAAGGCTTTTAGCATTTTATGAATTGACTAAAAATTTCAGGCACATAATGTAAAAAATGGCTAATTCAAAACCGTTGCACTATCTGCCTACCTTTTATGAAGTGTCTAGACTTTTCGTAAAGTGCTGAGTTACGTCAAATGTCTACGACATATACATTAGTGGAGGAAATTTCGTCACAGCTCATGAGTCAAAATTCAATGTTAATACCTTGTATTCTCTATGCCGTGGATGGATCATACGTCGGGTTCCAGACTACCTTTAGAGTAGGAATTTCTGAGTGTTGGAATCTGCACCTAGCATGAATGCACGGCTTTTACACTATGCTGATGATCACCGAAATGAAAATATTGATCCATCAAATGGATCGTGAGGAGGAGAGGAGACGATGATGATAGAAGTGAAAAGGTATGAGAATGAAGAGGCAATGAGAGGTAGTGGGGTGGTGGGTTGCCAGCTACCTTAGTACATTTGTACAATTTTATAATTTTTTATTTCATTTCATCTATGATACAAAGATAAAATTTGAGGATTTAGCAGAAAATTACCGCCCCCCCCCCCCCAGAATAAGTGCCCCGCGTGAGCCCCCTAGATTCTGCCCTGTCCGCAAAACCTAGAGTCCTAGTCGCCCCTACACTTAGCTAACCTAACCCAACCTATCGATAGATTTCAAACCAATCAATCTTATCTCATTTTTCCTAAAAACATTTTAATGAGCTCTTGTAAGACACCTTTGTAATAATCTCAAATAAGAAGAGCTGAACAGATCCCAAAATGCTTACACAGAAAGGCGAGGAAGTTGATTTCATCGGAAAATTCACTTTAAATATCTTCTTTGACAATGCTAAAAAGCCAGCAGATATTCTTTAAGCTGGGGTGTAGTCAGTGACATCTTTACGCATTGGCCTAGGACCCCCGACTCATCATTCTCCAATATAAATTTCGAGGAGGCAGGTGTGATATGTGTATTTGTCATAAGGATATAAAAAATATCAACGCTATTGGGCTCTTCCAATTTGGAGCGAAAGGGTGCTTAAACGAAAATTTCACTTAATGTTTGATGAACTGCGATCTACTCCTGAAAAACAATATTTCCGTATGAGTGTTGAAAGCTTTGCTGATTTACTACAGATCTTGAGACCGTGTTTGCCGCCACAGTATTTTTGAAATTTCCGGTATTTTTTCATGTTATACTTTCAGTAGTCAAACTGTAATCAGCTAAAATTTTTATACTGTTGTTTCATGCACGACTAAATGCTCTTAGTCGTACCCAGGGAATTTTTCAGCTGTTTCAAATGTAGGTAGCTGAACATACATTTCTCCAATTCCCTATACTCAAGGACCCCAAAGAAAAGCCACGCTCTTGTACTAAAATTTTACAGGTATCAAGACTTCCCGTTCAGTGGGAGCAACCGCAGTATTTACAACCATATATCATGTTTTCCCGCTCTGTATGTTGATTGTAGTACACGCCTGTACTAAGCTCTCACTACAGCGGCAACATATTCTAACCCAACCGGAATTTGACTACCCTAAATTTAGCCTACAACACTTGCTGCACTCTCTATATTCTAAGGTGCGTGCATGTTCATATAAACGTGAAGGAGCGGTAGTAGTTTCGTTACTCAAAAGTTGCTAGCCGGCGGAACCAAAAAGTCACCTTGCTAACACGTCACTTCATGCGCGTATTTACATTAGAGCCTGTGGAATTCTCGCTGGTGACAAAACAGTTACGTAACAAAAAGGCTCCAGTGCGTAATAGGCCTTAACATTCTTTGCGTTATTATTCCTGTTGATAACCCAAAGTATTTTAGAAGAAAATAATTTCTATAATCGGCACCCATATGCACTTGGCTAAAGATGGCCATGGGTGTAGTGAAGACTGAGACTGACAGATTTGTTCAAAGAGAAGCTCCGCACTGAGTGTTCTATCGTTAATTCTGTGGTTAATGGTTATCAACACCGTTTTTATTTTATCGTTCAACGCCACTTCCTACTGTCCCTCATTTTCAACCCCTCATCTCCTCTTGACATACTCACAAGCATACTTACGCCAGTATAGAGTCAACTTACAATCTAAGTGAAGACAATGAATCCCTAATGGACGTCATTTGTATGAAACTCTGGATATTTTGCTTTTCATTCAATTATGGAGACAGTTTGTTTAGGGTATTAGGATATTGATTGATTTCATTCAGGATATAAGATTACTTCGTGCCGAATACTAAATAACAGCGGACGAACTAAGAAGACTCATTTTAAGCTACATTGAATAAAGGAAGGAAAGACAATTACTACACATACTTATATGTACATATATGTCAGACTACTAATACATATATCAAGTAATTCTCTTTAACAATCAAGGAAAAGACCTACTGGATTTACTACTAGAGATTTACTAGTTATCAAATATAGACGAAATTTATTAAGGCAGAAACTGGGGGAGACTGGCTGCTGGAGTGTCATAAAGATACATTATTCTGGTAACGATTTATATATATGTATATACATGTTTTATATGTAAATAAATATTAAATATGAAACATTTTTCATATTTATTAAAATTCCTCAATATCATGTGTTGTATTTTTGTATCATAAAATATTATTAATGCTTTCAACAAAACACCTATTTTTGTAAATGTTTTCTACATAATGGAATGCTATTTATTTTGCATGCGGCACTGCTGTATGAGTCAGTTTCCATTTTTTTTTTAATTTTAACTTTACCATCATTTTTGGCACATTTGGCACTTTGATTATATTTATAAACACAAACTGTACTTGAGAATGGTTAATTTTTTGTAATTATTTTAATTTAATAAAATAAAATGGTTGTTATAATATACAATAATATATAAAAGTATAAGGCCTCCTTAATTACTATGTATATGTTTAGATGCTTTAATTGTATAGTACAAAAACTTCTAAATGTATACTTATTGTTGTTTAAGTGAATGATATAAAATGTCATCTTCTAACCTGCCTTAACTAGTGAATACCATCAAATATCTACCTATATAAATTCCAGTTAAAAATATTTCGAAAAGGGTAAACAATAATAATCAACCAAATAAAGTATTTTTTTGGAAATCATGAATCTTCTCGATAAAGTCGACACAATTTCCTTTCCGATAAATAGAAAAGGTATCTAGTAAGTATATTTCACAAAAATAGTTACAGCTGCTACGGAAACTTGGAAAATGAAGTTTTCCAAAGAACCGACTTTTTAATAAAGCTCGCAAATTTTAGGCACCGAGCCGACATACATGTTTGCAAATTAAAGCTACGTTTGAGACACCTGAATAGGTAGTACCATTCAATTTTCATGTTATTTGTTTTTTAAATCTACCTCCAACAAAAAAATAATAACAGACACGCATTAAAAAATATGATTTTGAAATTTAATTCCTTTAGAAACACTTGCCAGGACTTTATAAAACTACTAAAATTTTGTGCTCACTGGTAACATAAGATTTTTAACAATTATTCTGAGTAAACCATACTAAGAACCAATCTAGCACTTTACATCGAGGATATAATATAAAATAGATGAAGAGGAAACCAGCGGGAAAAATTGTCAGGTCTTCCAATGGAAGCCTTGTGGAAGCAAAGTAATTTTTCTCAATGGCTTTCATGTTAGTCGCATTGAAGCTTGGTGGAAGAGGTAGAAAAGTTTTTCTATTGCTTCCTCCTAATAGTATGTGATGTTAAAAAGAAATGAGGTGCCCAACGAAAAGCCATGCATCTATGCCTTCTGAGTAGAGCTTCCGCTTGCATCCTTTGATGCTTCCAATTCCCGCTGGGGAACTAACCGAATTACTGTGCTGTCCCACTAGGAAAAAGAGCGCTCTAAGAAATCTTCTGAAAAGCTTCCCTTAAATCTCGCGCGATATCCCAGTTCATTGCTTTTTAACATAGAAAAGTCCGCAGAGGCAAGCGCTTCAAGCGCTTAAGTAGCGCTCTAGGAGGTAAGGCTGAACTACAATAGAAGTATATACGTAAGTAAATTTACTTTCGTAAAGCCCTTTAATTTAACAGACGTACACAAATTAACTTTAAGTCGTGTGAGGGGAACTTTCGTTAAGTTTAAATATCCAATTTTCCGTAAGTATATTGCGCTAAGAATCGCTCATTCCGTAAGAACGCGATGTGTTCAAACAATTAAATTATTACTAAATGATTAAAAGTGCAATGTAAAAATTAAAATGGAATAAAAATGGTACTGCGAATTAATAGAAAGCCCAAATCTTCAATTAAATACACTTCCATTTGTTAATTTTTTCACTTTTACCACTTTTTAAAATTGAAAACATTAAATATCAAGATAATAACTCTTACGGAATGTGATATATATTTAGGCTACAAATATCAATTTTTCGTAAGTAAACCTCAGTTTAATTTCGTAAAGTTATTTACTTCTATTGCCTATCCTAAATGATGGACGAAGAAATTTTTTGAATGTGTCTTTTCAAAAGCTTTAATGAGCTTTTTGAATAATCATCGAATTACTTCTTCCTTATGGCTGGAACAGAATTAACGGATCAATGCCAGAGTAAACACGCAGCTAACTGTCAAACAAAGCAAAAAATAATGTGCTGCCCAAAACGAAATTGCCGCGACTGCGTTTAATGACAATTCAATGCAATTTTCATATTTTCAATATTGTGCTTGTGGATATTTTTATATTGTTAAAACTTGTGCGAAAAATAAGAGTAACATTTGAAACATCCCGCAGCTCAATAATTAATTTTACATTACAAATTTCATTCAAAACAAACGTTTGGTTCAGCTGTCAACAATTTTCAATCCGGCACTTGGGTAAAAGTTGAAAATTGATCAACTTTCTTGCGGCAAATGCGGTAACTGCGTTCACTGTGTGCGCATTAATGTATTTCACATGCATTCAACTTTTGCGTGACATTTCCATCCGGCATTGATCCGTTCATTCTGTTCCAGCCGTTAATTTCATAAGAGGCTTTCAAGACTGCATTAGCGAGGTACTTGCGCTAGCTCACGATTATTTGTGGTATTAATTTTTTTAAGTTGATTAAATAAACCAATATTCTCAATTAATTCTAATCAGTCTGAACTTTACATTGAAAATGCTAATTGCGTTACTTTGCAGAATAGTGGAAAAATTCAAAGTTTAGATTCGTGGAAAATTAGATGAAATCACACTTTGTTGAACTTCTGCTTGAGCTCATCAAATAATCTCCAAGTGATGGTTATAGGAACTCTTGAGTTACTTACTTGCGCTCTTGCTCATTTTTCTGAATAGATCAGTGAATATTCATCTAAAGAGCTGGCAAATGGGGAACCGCTTAAATAGTGCTTCTTGCAAAAGAGCTGCCTTTTCGTCCCAATGGGGTGCAACTGAACTAAACATAGGTATGATATCTGTTTAGCTATTATAAAAATACAAAACGAAGATTAAGATTTTGATTGAGATTTCTTCGTACAGCTACTAACCAGTATTACTTACAACCTAGATCGATGAAGTATAGTGAAGCGTATTTAATTACTTCTGTACTTCGAGGAGAGAACTAAAGAGGTGACATGTGATGAAAAAAGCGTAGCAACTTTCGTTCTTCTTCTTGTTTTTGTGAGGTGCCAGAGGAGGCGTTAAAAATTGTTGATGCCTTAAATATCGCAACAAATTAATGGCGCGAAAATTCAAACACATTTCTTAGAAACTCCGCACAGTCTTCCGCACCACCCACTGACATGTATATAAATGGACTGACTGCTCTCCTGTTTCATGTGACATTAGTTTTGATTACATCAAGTATGCTCTCACTGACGATATATTTAAATTATTTGCGAATTTACGTATATATGCATGTCAGTGGGATTTACCAAATTTACCACAAAAGTACTTTAAAAGTATTTTCCTCAACATGGCTTGTTGTATCTAAATCTTCGAACATATATAACTCCTTTTTATATTACTATCACTTAGTCCAATAGTCGTTAACCATTTTCTATAAAAAGTAAATTATCCCTTTTGTAGCTACGTCTCTACGCCAAACATAGAAAAGTGACAGTCAAACACCCCGCCAAAATCAAGATGGCGAAAATTTTTGGCTACGCTTCCATACATTACTTTGCTATGGGATGTCTTTCCTTTAGTTCTCTCCTCAAAGCTTCTGTATTAAGTTTCTTGGTCGAAAGTTCTTAAGATGGCAACACTGTGCAAATTTTGAATTATTTAACTATCCTGTATAGTGAGCGATGTTTTTTAATCAAGTGAATAGTTTGCAAAAGAAGCTGCAATACTAAGAAATACACCTTTCTTCTGGGAGGAAGATAGCAGCCTCCTCTCTTTTTCTTCAAATAGTCTGCACATATTGTCCCTGGAAAGTCTAATTGAATATAAATAATTGTTAAATGGGCAGGATCCTAGCAGCAGTCCTATTAAGTGTTGATACATATTTAATTTTAGATATTTGGAAGCTCTGTTCTTCGAATGGTTTTCTAAGAGTAACTTTGATTGCCTGCAGATGCCAGATTATTTCCAGTGTAGTATCGCATATACGATATCCATTCTTTTACAACCGAACTCATGATTTCGCAGAGAAGTACCGATTTCATGAATTCTATTATTGATTCAACAGCCAAAAGGACCGTTATAATGTTAGAGAGAATATTGATCTTATAATTTATTTAGCCTCTTCTGATATTTTCTAATGCTTCGATCAATTGCGTGTAGATACTATATATGCTGGTTTTCGATCTATGACTTCATCATATACTTAGGACCTGTCCGAATCCAAGTCTTCGTGTTTGTCTTCGTTTTGTTATAACAGCTAGTAACGTTATGCAACAAGCTTAGCTAAATATAGGAGTTAGACGAGGATTAAGATAATCTATACGATTTCGTTTGCTATCTTTATTTCGACAGCTAGCGACCAAGCATAACCTCACAATATGTTATCTATTTGAATAAGTCAATTAGATTCTTGTCTTGGCGATCAAGCTAACTAGATGTTTTAACTGTTATACAAAGTGGCAAAGTTCGATGGCGTAGGCATGAATTCGGACATGAATTCGTTACTAGCTATTATAACGAGTTCCTCTAATCCTTTCCCTATCTCCTTCCTGCTATGCTGTGTTTTGCATCACAGGGTATCCCCTGAGCTTGGCTTAATAATATGAAAAAAAAAACAAGACGAAGACGAAAGCTTGGATTCGGACAGGTGTTTACTTTCCGCTCCGCTGACTCGTCATTCTTTGTGGCGATCTGGAATGAAAACTTTGGATGGTACATGAAAGTTGATTGTTATCAAAATGAGCTATTTATTTTTAAATTTTCCACCTTCAACAATGAGAGATTTATGGGTTCTAAATCTAGTTTTATTTTGCATTTCCAGATGCGTGGTGTTTGGTGTAATATCAGTTCCACCAAGGATATCGTCTCTCCAGAGCGCAGGGCTTGAGAGCCTGATACCTCTAGACTAGGGAATTTTTGTAGGTTATGAAGTTGAATCGGTGGTCTCCTTCATTCAGACGATGCATACAGAAATACCACAGTATAACATTTCAGCCTTTCCCGAGAGTAATATGACGATATTGTCAGTATAGCCACTTAATGTACTTCTATATACTGACTGTACTGCGTCTGATTACTATAGTAGCTCGTCTACATACCTATGCACGCACATATGCTTGTCAACTATAATTAACTAGGGTAAGGGGGATGATACTTCACTTTGTAGGCACTCTTTGGATGATGCTACTATGGGGTTACCTTTACTATTGTGGAGATTATTGTTCTTAACTTTAACCAATTGCACCATCAATACTTCATTTAGATGGCTTGGTGGATGAGTTGGTACGAGATGTTGTCTTTTGCTTTATCTATATGTCTAGAAATACACCAATTTCTTTTTAAATCAATGATCTTTTCCATTAGGAGAAAGTACGTTAAGTTTATTTAGCAATACAGCTAGTCATTAGGTCTTCTCCCAAATCTTGACATGTACGTCAGAATGGCGTCCAATTTTATCCTATTTGCAATTAAAGTCTTTTCTGAAATGAGTTAATGATAACACTTATCTCAGTGTCAGAGCTTAATGTACCAGTGGCCTTACCATTACTCAAATTCTACTACTTTCATGCAATATGAAAGTATTTTGTGTATTCTGGCAATGATGGGTACGCAATACACTGTAAAAAAAGTAGGACTATTCCCTAAGATTTAGGGGAAAACAACCTACATTTTAGGAAATATTCCCTACATTTTAGGGAATATTCCATAATCTTATCGAAAAATACCTAAGCTTTGTGGCAACAATTTGTGCAAATTTTTTACTGTGTATATATCTTGGCAGAACATCCGTCATGATCCCCTGTTACCTTACCTTTGTTGTATTGTGCATGGAAAGAAATTCTTAATAGATTAATGGTCTTCGCCGGTTTAAAGAGTTTCCTTGTTATCGACTTTTAACTTTGATATGAGTACTTTCATATTGATCGCTTTTCCTGTCTGCGAATAGGATTCAGAACAGCTAATTGTATTATCTGTTTTCAATTAAACACACACAAATTCACACGAAAAACCGAACTGAACTAGGCAGTATAATTATGTCGATTCGACAGTTAACTAACGAATATACATGTAAAACAACTGAAATTTTCGATTCACAAGCTTTTTAACATTTAACTGATTTATTTAGTTATTATGAGCACCTTTAATAAAAACAGGCAGGGTATAAAGCCTACTAAAATATTTAACTACTTGTTTTCAAAAATTTATAACTGACTCAAGAAAACCTTTTAAAATTAGTAAAATATTTCAACTGGGGAAGGGTCTGGATTATTGCGAATATATAGTAACATTGTTTACGAGATAAGTCCAATGGGCCTATTAAAGTTATTTATAAATAAAAAATAAAACTTAAAATTCCTTAATTATTAATTCCACATATAATATACAGTTATATATTATTCTAACTGTCCAATAAAACAATAAAATACCATTTCGATGGAACAATCTTAAAAAGAATTTATATTGCAAAAAAATCAAGTGTAACATAAAAGTATTTCCAAATACAGGGTTTTTAATTAATACATAGTACATATATAAAAACGAAGTTTTCAGCTATACTTTCGTATGCCTGGCAATATGTTTTTAAGATATTAATAGTCAATTAAAACGAATTTCTTGAAACATATGGAAAGCAGTATTATTAATTTTTTTCTTATACAATCAATTTTATCTTCGAAGATTGCCATTAAACGTCTTCCCATTTTGGTTGTAGAATATTTAATTCAATTCCTTTATTTTCTCCAAGTTTTCTTAAAGCTTGTTAATTAAATTTTATTTAAAAAATAAATTATAATTGAATAGAAATTAATATGTATAAATCAATCAAAACAGCTACAACAACAAAAAACACAGGTAAATATAATACATGTTATTCTATATACTAAATTTCAAAAGGTAAACATCTAACACCAATTATTTTACTAAACTGCGAATAACTGTAAATAAACACATAAATAATTTAACACACCAAAATGCATATATATTCCTCACAATATAAAAAGCACTGTGCATTTTTACATTTATTATTACTATTAATATTATTATTATTTTTTTTTGTTTTTGTTTTTTTTAACTATTAATTTCTAACGAATTTAGCGCAAAGTGCTTTTTTCACATATGACGCCACGGCTCTGATTACTTTTTTATCATGTACATACCACGTCTTGATTGTAAAAGTACGCAACTAAATAATGTGCAACGGCAGCAAACATTTAGACATAATTATATATAATAATATCTATATTTTTTCACTGTTTAAAAAAGTATTTATTAAAAATGTTAAGAAGAGATAAAGCATAGGCTTGTATTGAAATAATAATTATATATAGGAAATGAATTTTATTCAAATAAATTTAACTAATTATTAAGAGAATTTTACTGTTACAAATTATATACTTATACATATATACTATTTCTCTGGTATATATTAAACCACATATCTCACTTATATTAACATTGCATTATTATTAGAAAATCAGTTTTAGTTTTTTTTTTTTTGTCAGTTTAATATTTACTTATGCAATTTATTAATATAAAGTTTATCAGTTTTATGTAATAACTATGATTAAATATAATGTTAACTTTGCTAGGAAACTCCATAAATTATTTAATTCAATGAAAAATTTCAAACAAAAGATATAAAATTGCAGAGAGGAGAATTAAGATATAAATAAATAAATTAACATTTATTTTATTATTTATTCGATTAATGTTTCTTTTGCTACCAAAGTTTCTATATAATTCCAATATTATCCATTAATTTCTTTTCCTAATTAACTGTTTACTTACTTTATTTATTTTCTACGCAAAAAACGTGAATAAACTGAACAAGGCAAAGTAGGCGTGCAACGGCGAAATATAAAGGGTAACCAAATAAAAACCTAACGAATATGTCTGGCTAGGGTTACCTAAGGAATCTCGATTTTCAACATTTCGATAACAATATCCCGAACACGAATATCTCCAAATACCGTATTCATTTGGAATATTATTATATAATAATGAAATCATGCGCTGCGGATCAAATTTTTTTTTATGATGATGGCAGAGCTCAGGGGATACCCTTTGATGTCCCAGCAGCGGTCGCTTTGTGTACCGTAAAATGGAGACCAGACCTGGAGGGTGATTCTCATCTTTTGTCGTACTATTTAGTCGTAAATTTTGACATATTTTATCGTAGTTTTTCTTTTAACACAGTTCATTTTGTGTCTTCACTATTATCTACCACAAAATGAACTATAATGAATTTTCGGTGAACAAACGTCAAAAACACGACTAAATATACGACAAATTAGTCAACTGCTTCCAGAGGTTGTGACAAAAATTTTACACTGGTAAATAGAAATTCTACACCTAATTAGAGCATTACAAGTGCTTAATTTCAAAATATTATTTTGAATTTGTAATATGAAGTGTCATTTTCAGTTCATTCTACGTCATGTAAGGGTTGCTGACCTGAATAAAAACACGAAAAAATCAGTAGAAAAGTTCATTTCATTTAGTCGTACATTTTGACATTCAAGTACGACAAAAGATCACAATCACCCTCCTGGCTAACATATTCACGAAGAAGTCTTACAAAGCAAGTGTACCTACAAGCGCAACGTTATGGTGGGATACGAGAACTTTCAGGACCAACGTTTTATAAAGCCCAGCATAGAGCTACTCTTTGATACCATGTAGTTTATGTGGGAGATAAAGTTCAATTTTTGGTTACATTTGACACCCCAACGCAGAAACAGCCAGAGCCCACACGATGAATCGAGCAATCCGAGAACACATAATCAAAGGTGAATGCTTGCTGATTCCTATGGAAAGTCATAACCTTACATTTGTCGATATTGAGAGCCAAATCTTTGGTTTTGCACGAAACGTAAAATTTGTGAAGGTCAGGTCTTGTACCTGTTCACAATCGTTAAAAGACTTAATCTGAGCAAAAAGTTTAATGTCGTCAGCATAAAGCAAGACTTTGCAGTGCCCCACAACAGAGACAATGTCGTCAATAGACAGAATAAAAAACAACGAGCCCAAATGACTCCCTTGAGGTACGCCGGACGAAGCTTTCAGGATTCTAGAGATGGAATGTCGGAATAATATTTGATGCTCTGTTATTTAAATAAGACCCCGTTCATTTTATAAATAAGGTAACTTCTCGAAGGCTTTAATAAAGTCTGGTAACCTCTTGCAAGCCCCCGAATAGTATCCGAGACAAATTCCAGAAAGTTAGTGGTTCTAGATTTGCCCGAGAAGAACCCGTGTTGATTTGAAGAGAGCAAATTCTTATAGGAAACCGACAGCTGAGAGTAAATGATCGATTCGAATAATTTAGGCATATGTACAAGATAATTTTGCAATAGGCCTATAGTTAGAAGTCTCACATTTACTACCTCTTTTGTGGATAGGTATGATAACAGAGTTTTCTATGGCTGAGATAAACAACCACAATGGAGAGATTTTTGAAATATTATGTTCATCGGAAATCCCACGGCAAGGCAGCATGACTTAAAGAAGGAAGGCTGAAGGGATCCCATCAAGACCTGTTGTGAGGTCATTTGGAAGTCCATTAATATGATCGAGTATATCCTCTTGTACATTTGTAGGGATACTAAATGAGACGTTTTGAGAATCATTCATCTGACTGAAATTGTTATTCGTCAAGAGGATCCATCTTGCCATGAATAAAAATAGATGTTAAAGTGAGTAGGTCGTAAATATTTTGCTCTTTGTCATCAACACTGCTTATGGAGTCTGGAGGAATATAGCAACATAGTATGTATAAGAAGTGTTTTAAGAGAGACAGTTTAAGAACAATAAATTCAGTGCCAGGATTGTCGGAGAAAGTGGTGTGTGATCAGTAACGGACCATTTACTTCGATCTGGCAATTCCTATGGCTTGTCATGAGAGTTGAAAATTGTAAACGATGATGAAGTCGTATGTCCACTTCGTACAGAGCGTCCAAGCGATCAAGTTAGGTTTTTTAGAAGCGTCCATAACGGTCTTTCATTTTAGTAGTGGCTAAAGCGAAATACAAAGTTTTATCATACAAAGTAAAGTGTACAGTATAATCAGTATAAAATTACAATCTTTTCAAGCAGTGGTTTATTCTGTGTCGACATAACCTCATCAAAAATTCTCCACAAGGTTCTATCAGCAGGTAGTAAGAAGCGTCCTAATAATTGTTTCTACAGAAAGAAATTAATTTGTGTTTTTCTCTTTTTCTTGTTTCTTCTGTGCTCGCAGTAGAGCCAGGTTAGTATACAGCCTTTTCCAATTTTTTCTATCATTCTCATATCTTTAATATTAATTAATTAATTCAATACTGAACTGTGTGCATTTTGAGCGGTGTGTGTTGCTCTTGGCGTCACTTTCATAACGTGTGCTGATAGTATGCATCATTAGTGAAAGATGACGGAGAATGATGTAGTAATGGATACGGAAGACCCCGGGGGACAGGACGTGACAAATGTTCGGAACCCTAGTCTTCCAGAAAATCGTTCCCAAAATTCAATAAAGAAAATTTCAGTGCCAACAGACAAAATCAAAAACACCAAGGCATCAACCACGAAAGCAGGGCTTAAAGAATTCCCTCGAAGCGGTAATAGCATCACTGACCTAGATGCTCCTAACGGCAAACGTAGCAAAATGCACGATTCAGAGCAAACTTTGAAAGATGCTGCCAGAACTCCTTTACCCATTTCTACTTCAGACAATCTCAGTCCTCCAAACTCTGTATCTGTAAATTGCAGCCCTGCCTCAAATCCGGATGTTTTGATTATACCAACAAAGATAAATGCCCGTACTGGGTCCTGGTCACAAGGACTGAATGTAACACGATTTCAGAAGAAAACAGAATCAGAGTAAGTGACATTGCTGTTGGTATTATTCTAGACAAAGCCAAGTTCCAATTTGTAAAAATTGAGCAGCAGTCCTTCAATTCGGTAAAAGTTTTTCTTTAGTGGCGGAGCTGCTAACAGTCTGCTCATAAAAGGGCTTCCAACGGCAGATCTGAAATGTTTTATTCCACTCACTCACCTACGCAAACAGGGTATAGTGAAAAATGTACCAACTGATTTATCAGAGGAAGATATTCTTCAATACATTTCTTCGCCGATCAAAGTAACGCAGGCTTTGCGCTTCACGAAAAAAATTGATGAAAACAAATTCATACCCACTCCTGTGATAAAACTCACCTTCATGAGTTCGGAGATCCCTAAGGAGATAGCTATTGCAGGAGCAATTCGCTCCGTGGAATATTTCACTCCCCGTCCAAGACTGTGCATAAGATGTTTCAGGTACGGTCACGGCCTCCTGCAATGCAAATCCAAAAGTCCTCTCTGCGACAACTGCTGTAAAGATTCATGCGAACCAAAGCCCTGCACAAGCCCTGCCTATTGCAACAACTGCAAAGGCAATCACAAGTCAACTGACCCGTTATGTCCGGCCAGACAATTAGAGCAAGACATTCTCAAACTCATGACAATAAGCAGCGCTAATAGGCGTGCTGTCAGGAACATTGTTGTAGCAAGTCAAGCAAACCAAATACCCATCAGTGAAAACAGATTTGACCTATTAAACACACTAAATGGAGATCCCTTTCCTACCCTCATTGCTGATCGTAAGATCCGAAACCCGATCAAAGATGCCAATAGAGTGCTAAGCAAAAGGTCATATTCCAGTATAGCCAAAGGCTTTAGCTTCCAAAAACCTTACAACCCCTTTAACCCGCACTATGCCATGCTACAGAACATGGATTGTGGAAAATAGGCACCGGCATTATGGCTGACAAGCTCAGAGTGTCTGAACTTGGAACGCTTCGTCTTATGGCTCAGCACAGAGCTGAACAAATTCTCTACAACCGATCCCAACTCTGACTTTTTTTATCAAATCTGAAATCAACAATTAACAAGTTCAACATATCAACAGACCTCAAAATTATAAATAGTGCATCTCCACCTGATAAACCACCTAACCTTACCACTCAGGTGAAAACGCCTTCTGTCTGATCTAGTCAATACCTCATGAAATTACTACATCTCAACATACAGAGCTTCAACGCAAACAAATCTTACCTCGAACTCTTCATAAACTCAGGCACATATAACATCATAATAATTAATAAAACCTGGCTCAAGGCCAGTCTCTTCGCCTCCCCAAGAGGCTACAATCTAGTGAGAAACGACAGAGCCGACGGTTATGGAGGCTCTCTAATTGCCATCAAGTCACACCTTAGCTACAAGCGTATTACGTTCGATTCAAGCATGGACACCGTTGTGGTTCAGATGACTGACCCCGGTTCCAGCTTAGTTGTAGCAACTGCCTACTCTTCTCCCACATCTGACCTAGCTAGGTTCAAAAATGATATGGAGGATCTCCTGATCTTCCTCTCCAACTTCAACTCAGTAATTCTGAGTGGCGATCTAAACGCAAGACACTCCATGTGAGATAACAACATCACTAGATCTGACGCCTCAGTGAGGAAGGGATCTACCTTGAAAAATGCTGCCCTAACCTGTGGCCTGTCCATTATCTCTGTCTCCTCTCCCACCTTCTTCTCAAATCCATCCTCGGTCAGCTCAGGTTCCACACTTGACCTAGTGATATCCTCCCTCCCTCCAGCCCAAATTTCAACCAGGGTAGTCCAACAACAAGTCGGAGGCTCACACCATTTTCCAGTTGTGATAACGTTGTCAAGCCCGTCGCTACTTAGGCCTCCCCCACCCAGACGCTTCCTAAACAAAGCTGGAGCTTTAGAGGATATCAAAGCACTCGCTAGGTCTAATCACATCTTTGAGGACATCAAAGAAATCGTTGAGAAGCACACCTTCTCATTGCCTCACAGCAAGCTCTCCCCCAAGTCATGGTGGATTTCGGACATTCAACGTCTCTCTGAGATAAAAAAGGCAGCCTTCTCTGAGCTTATAAGAAGTTCATTTAATATGTCACTAAATAAGTATCTAGCTACATCTAGGCTCCTCAAAGGATCCATTCGTAAAGCCAAAGCAGCTCTCACTACCAAGTTTGTTGATAACCTAGAGCAACTTGACTCTAGAAACTTTTTCAAAATTTTCCAAAACCTGTCAACAAAATTTCAAAGCTCTGATTCCTATCAGACCTCCCTCCCCGGGTCAAACTCGTACGCTCAACCCCCGCAACAATAGATTACCTTCCTAATCTCCAAGCCCGCTCACCTTACCTGAGCTATCGGATGTTCTCCGAAGGAAGTCCAACTTTTCTGCGCCAGTCTTAGATGGCTTCACCTTCTTTGCCTTCAAAAATCTGAATGAGACAACCCTCTGCTCTCTACTGGACTCGCTCGATGCCACCTCACCTAAGAGAAATCAAAGTAGTTCCAATTCCAAAAAGAAATAAAGTCGGAAGTGCCATAGACACTTTTAGACCGATTGCCCTGGCATCTACTTTCATCAAAGGCATCAACAGCATTGTGTCGGACAGGTTAAACAAACACTTAAGGGAGAAGAAACTCCATCTGAAAAACTCCTTCGCCTACATCAAGGGAAAGTCTGTAAATCAGTGCATCAACACAGTTCTTGACCTGATTTCCCCCAATTGTCATAGAAAACTCAAGACAATCATATTTTCTGTAGATATATCCTCAGCATATGAGTCAGTCAGTCTGAACACACTTAAAGAAATGCTCATATCTCTAGATATCCAGGCCAATCTCACTGACTGGATTTTGAACTTCCTGTCCTGCAGGATGCTCACACTAAGATCAGTCAGTGTGCAGTCGTTCAGTGGGCTCCCGCAGGGCAGTTCACTCAGCCCCCCCCCCCTTCAACATCTACACTAGAAAGCTTCACGACATCGCTAGTGAAGATGTTAGTATGGTCCAGTTCGCTGATGACTTTCTCCTGATCTCATCTGGAAAAACCTTCGGTGATGCCCTAGAAACACTAGGAGCAGCGCTACAAAATTTCTCGGAGGTCGCATCTCATCTAAACAGGAAAATAAATAGAGACAAGCTGGTCATGATGCCAGTTCGCTGTAACAAGCTCTCGTCGCTATCACTTAACTGTCTAGGCTCACAAGTCCCAGCTCAGAGACACCTGAAGTTTCTAGGCAGACATTTCTCTTCAAACCTGACTCTGGTTTGTCAGAGTGAACAGGTATCGAAATCCTCTTCATACTACCCGTACACCCTCAGATTGATGACAGCCAGAAGCCATCCCATTCACCCTAAGTCAGCACTCAATATCTTTTGGGCTGCAATCAGACCGAAAAACGAGCTGTCCAACACCACATTGGCGTGTCGTCCCAAGTTCATCGAAAATAAGCTTAGAATGCTCACAAATTCATGTTTAAGAGCTTCTCTTGGTGTACGACCCATCACCCCTACGCACATCTTATATGGACTGGCAAATGAGCTTCCACCCAAACATAAAACTCAGAAGATGCTTGCGAAGGAATTCGGCAAGCGTGTCAGCACAGGTGACATCTCAGTGGATGACACCAGAGCGCTAGATACCAAAAGATCGCCTTATGCACTCATAGCAAACGCTTATCACGAAACCTTCTCTCGAATAAGCTGAAGCATGCTGACCCCCCTCCTGTTAACTTAAATATAGATCATGGCAGGCTCGCAAGGGCTGGTAAGACCAAGTCCACCATATCAGATGAAGAGCTTTCACAAATGTATCTTCATGCTGCAAACTCTCAATACTCCAAAGACTGGACTGTATACGCCACGGATGCGTCGTTCAGCCAACCGGACACAGGTGTGTGTGCGGTTGATTTTCCATCGCTGAACACCGTAACAAAGAGATATAATGTGCTAAAATCATCCACGTAAGGAGAGCTACTTGCCATCAGACTGGCCGTTGAGCTAGGAACTTCATCTACTCATACAAAATCTCTTGTCATCACGGACTCAAAAGCTGCGTGCCTAGCCTTAACTAAAGAAACAACAAACTACTATGCGAAATCAATTTTCGACCTAATAGCTCAGAGCCATTCTCGCGCCTTTCGCATCCTCTGGCTTCTGGGTCACAGAGGCCTTGCTCTTAATTAGTTGGCGGATAGGAAGGCTAAGCAAGCTGCAGTGTCAGATCAGGTCACTGAGACTTCTCTCTCCCTTGACGATGCCCTACTAACTATAAACAGCTCCATACTCAAAGACTGGGATGAAGAATTCACCCGCATGTCTGCCTCCTCTGGGTCCTTCTACAATTTATTTCCCTCTCCCCCGAAAACCCCCTGGCTCGACTGGAACTTCTCTCCCAAAGAGACCAGATTCATCAACAGGCTCTATGCTGGTCACAGGTACGACGCCAAACTCTTTGAGATCATAGGGAAAACTGACTTAGTAAATTGCAACACATGTAACACACCAAATCTCATACAGCACAGCATTCTTACGTGGACTCAGTTCAATTCTATCATAAGTGGCTTCCCCACTATTCTGGGCGCCAGTTCTCTGGAGAGCCTTTTAAAGCCCTGTGAGTTCGGCGCGCTCAAGGAATTAACACGCTTTGCTGCAGTTGCTGGACTGCTGCAAATGTAAATGAATTTTTAACTCAGTTAATAAACTAAGCCAAGCTAGGTTACTCGAAAATCCACCGATTCATTCAAGTAGCAATCTGCTAATAGGCATTCCCACTACCCCCCCCCCCCCCCTTGTGCAATTCAACCCTAAATGTTATATGTTCTTCCTTGTAGATGTCTTCTGTGTTTTGTCCATCACTGCGTGAACATTAACCAACACGCTCATAAAACACTGAGAACATCAAATAGCAGTAAGAGCAATTTCAGTAAAAATTGCAAACAACCAACCAAGCCGGACATGTCAATCAACTACTAGCCGGTCACGGCACACTTTTTTGGCGATATACCCTATAGGGTCAAACCATTGTGAAGAAACTCCAGCTCGCTTGTCGAGCAGATAGCTCTGGATCATAAACAAGAGAAGAAGAAGAAGAAGTCGTATGTCAGTAGTTAATAGGATAAGACGTGGAACTTACAGCAGACAAGATTGTGAGGCTTTTTATTGGCCGATTAAGCATATTAAAAGTAGAACGAACAAGTAAAAAAGCTAGAATTGGTCTAAGAACAATTCTTATGATACCCTAGCCTAGATGAATGCCCGTATTAAATTTCGTATGGTGACCGATCTATTCAATATTGATTTTGAAGTTGTTTTTCGCATATATTTCTAGAACGGTTTGTCGTAGAGAAAAAATGGTAATAACCAATTTTATATGATTTCGTATTCTGCAGAAGTTTTTAGTACAATAAAAAAGTCTTGGAGTGATCGTTTTCAAAGTATACGTAAAAAACCGAAATTTTTATATGACAACACCAAGAAGGAGTTGCCCGATTTAGTCCATTTTTGACATTTTATTTGCTAATGTAGTAAGAACATAATGTACGAAATTTCAGCTCTCTAGGTCAACGCGTTATCAGGCAGTGTCCAAATATATAGCGGAAAACGAAACTTTTATATGGCAACCCCACGAAGGAGTTGCTCGATTTGTCTCATTTTCGAACTTAATTTTACTTTTTTTTTTTTTTTTAAAGTCAGTGTACAAAATTTCAGCTCTCTAAGTATACGCGTTCTCGAGTTATCGTGCGCACGGACGGACGGACATGCAAAAATCGAAATAACTTTTAATATTATGATTGGGTGTCCAATTCATTTTGCTCTACCATCATTATTTCGAGGTGTTACAAACGGAATGACAAACTTAGTATACCCCTATGATTTCATCTAGGGTATAATAAAGTGAAATAGTTGAAAAGGAATCATCATAGTTTAATTTAAATCCTTTTAAGTGTGAAACCCTACCATTTATGGGGGCTTAACCGAGAACTTACAGCGGGCACCATTAAGCGGCATACGAGAAGTTACAGTGGGCACGACGCCATTAATCGTCAGCCTCAATTACCTAGAAAAAACCTGCAGGTCGCCGTTAAGCGACAAAATAAAAGGTTGCCGTTAAGCGACATTGTAGTTGGAGCAGCAATATCACATCAGCCAAAATATCATTGGTAAATGCGGAGTTCACCAATAAGTGAAAAAGCGGACAGTCATCTCTTTCCTTAATCAAGAGTTTAACTGGAGAAATAAGTCCACAATTACAAGAGGAATGCACATATATTGATGGTTATGTTGCGTATGTTGTACATAGATTTTAAAAAGGTAAATCTAGATTTTTCAAGTTTCAATTTGTGTCAAAAAATTAGACGATTTAGTTATATTGAATTTAAATTTTCTATTTGAAAAAAAGTATATGTTTTCAGTTTGTAAAGATCTGTATTTCGTTGAACGTTTGCGGTCAGCTTTTGAGTTACGCCAGGGTTATTCAACGACGAGGAAGAAGAAGAATAAATTACCAGGGATTTTTAAGCGAGAACACCTTTTTAAAATTTTTGTGCTGAACTCAACTCTTTTATTTTTCTTAATTGTTTTTGGATTCTAACATATATGTAATTTTTACTCAGAACTTGTGGTTTCACAGCTTAACCTAATACACAAAATTTTCATGGTATTTGTTTATAACAAATATAACTTAATTTCTAACCTTTTTTCCATAAGGTGTACACAATACTTGTTGTTCCACAGCTTAACCTAATACACAAAACTTTCCACTTTACTCTTTTGTTCTTCAGCCCTATTTTCTTCTGTTGCCTTGTTTATCCACAGGAAAATAACACTAGCTACGGAAATACGGGTAATCTCAAATGCGGACAAACTTACATTCGGTAGGAATTTGAGTCAATTAACTTCTTCGCAGCTAATTCCAATATAGGTCTTAAGGCTGAAATACAATGACTGCGACACGCATTTGTCGACGCCAAAATAATTTTCGAATATATGTTACGATATTAGGGCATAGGAAATATAGCGACGCGAAAATGTCATCGTCAAAAAGTAGAGCAAATTTCTAAAATTGTCATTGCGCAGTGCGACATTTGATATCAAAATAAAGCAAAAATCAACTCAACTGTCTTGAAATGACGACGACAATGTCGCATTCATTGTATAACGACTACGACGCCAATTGGCGTCGATTATTTCATGTCGCATTCATTGTATTTCAGGCTTTAGCCAGTCGAAGCTTGTTGATCGATTGATTTGTTCTTAGTGCCAGCTCGCCTTTTATAGACCTGAAAGTGTTGCCGTCTTGATGATTCCGTTTGATAACTGACATCTCAGGCAACCTGAGTTACCATCATCCATGGAACGTCAAGAGGGTTTGTTCATATTTGAGCATTTAAATTTACTTCAGTGTAAACAAATCAGTTGGTCAATCAGATTATATTATACGGCATGCAATAACGGGCACTTATAGATTTAAGTTTTTAATTTGTAACTTTGTTACAAGTAGTGTCAAATTACACTGAAACTAAATTATATTGAATTCAAATTCTTCTATTTTTACGAAAAAATTATACTAAATTTCACTAGTAATAAGAGGAATTATTAATCATAAAGTAGTTCCACCAACAAATTGGTGAAGTTACCACTACACATCGCAATTACTCAGGTGGACGTACGTTTTTTTATCTTGTAAGTGAATTTTTCTGCTAATTAAAATAAATATAGTACACGCCAAAATTTCCTAACGGTCTGTAATTTTTATTAACTTTATCAACTGAAATATAGTATATAAATACATTAATTTTCTTATAATAAAATTGGAGGTGTTAAGTAATGTAAAAGAACACTCGCGTCACGTCATGGAGAGAAAGATAATATCAAAATTAGAAGTTCCACAATTGAGAAATAGACTCACAAAATTAGGATTGCCAACTTCGGGCAATAAAAACGATTTAAAAGATAAACTGTTCCTACATTTTAATCCTCAATATGACGAAACCGATTATGATAATACAGTTGTTCATCAGGGATTCCCTGATCGATTCCATTCACAGGATGATGGAAATGAAAGTTCGAGACTAATTGAAAGTAGCGGACGAGATTTCGATGGTATCACTCTCATCATCAGTCGGTTGCAAAGGTTACCTATACAGGCACGTCAACGTCTAAAATTCAGGAAATGACAGCCGCGTTTAACTTTAGAGCATAGAGGAAAGCCTTTCATCGTTTTCAGGAGATAATAATCAATCCATCAAGAGATGGTTTGGCGACTTTGAGAATATAAGTAGGATGGAATAACTTACAAAAATATATTTACGCGAAACGTTTAATTACAAGCTCGGCCAGACTGTTTATAAATGGAACACCCACTATTAAAAATTGGATCACTCTTAAAGAGTCATTATTGAGGGAATTTAGCACTCCGGCGAACTCAGCTGAAATACACAAGCAGTAACGAAATCGACGTAAACATTCTAATGAAACATTACGTGAGTATTTGTATAAGATGATTGACATAGTGAATCCAATAGATTTAGATGAAAAGTCACTAATTGAATATATCATTGACGGAATAAAAGATGATAAAGTTAACAAGATAGTATTGTATGAAGCGACAACTAGAGAAAAATTTAAAAATAGGCTTAAGATATACGAAAAATTGAGAGGTAGCCATCAAGCTCACGATCCTCAGTTTAGACAAGCTACATCTATGGTCAAGCGGGAGAAGCAGAAACGTTGTTTCAAATGCGGTGACCCGTCGCATTTTTCAAACAACTGCCCCAGTATGTCGAAGGGTTATAAATGCTTCAAATGCCATACATTTGGTCATCGATCTTTCGAATGTGGAAAACAGGTTATACATGAAGCGAAGTCGAAGATAGAAACAATAGTGAATTTTGCGTATAATAGGAACAACATGATGAAAAATATTACTATGCAGGGAAAAAGAATCGACGTTCTCATTTATACGGGATGTGACTTAACAATTTGTAGACTCGACGTCTTTAATGAATTAGACGGTGTTGAACTTGTGTCATCACTAACAATGCTGAATAGTCTAGGAAATCATAAGATATTAACTTTGAAGTTTTTCAATGCTAAAATACATGTTGATGGAGTTCAATGTAACGTCAATTGTCATGTTGTCGCTGAAAAAGATATGATGTTTTCAGTTATAATTGGCAATGATATGTTACAGCAGCTAAAACTATTAATTGGTGAAAGGGGTGTCCATTTTAGTAAGCGAAGTGTTGTTTAAGATGAGAATACTGCTATCCAACTTCACCCGAATAACACTGAGGTACAGTTAATGGAATCCATAATAAATTCTAATAAGCTTAAAGTGAATGCAGAGCAAGTACATCAAGGCGAGATAGGTCAGCTCCAGACTGAATTTGACAGTATATGCTGTTTGGCTGAATTAAAAGAAGACTTCGAATCCACACCAACGAGAAATTGTGATTATTTACCACTATAAGTAAACGTTAAATAGTGTTTAACTTAATCGATAGCTACAAACCACAACAGAATACTAAATCTCCTGTCGAAATGTCAATTATAGTGAAGGAAGAGACAACAATCTTCGAGAGACCTCGCCGAATGGCCATCGAGGATAAAAGAGAAATAGAACGCCAAATATAAAATGGCTTCGGGATGGAATAATGCAACCCAGCGATTCCGAACTCGCAAGTCCCGTCGTTCTAGTTTTAAAAACGGATGGTTCAAAGCGATTATGTTGTGACTTTAGGAAAACTAACTCACAGATCATGAAAGACCGTTTTCCATTACCGTTAATTGATACGTACTCGATCAACTACAGACGGCCAAGATATTTACAACACTAGATATTGTCAATGGATTTTTTCATGTACCCGTAGCACTTGACTCTAGGAAATATACATTATTTATTGTACATAACGGACAATACGAATTCTTGAGGGTACCGTTTGGTATTTGTAATTCGCCTTGATACTTCCTTTATTGCCATAATTTTCCAATATACGCAAGAGTTTACGTCGCAATGCCATTTTTTAAATGAACTTGCATGCAAGCTGATAAGACATCAACCGAACTGCCTTCCGCTGTCAAGTTAAAAATCGTGTTGGAAGGGAGGCTTGCATGCAAGCTGTACTTGCAGGTGTAACCCCAGGGTTAATAAAACATTTAGAAATTCTTCTGGGCATCTAATGAATGCATTGCCTTTTATAAAACAGTTTTTGTCAGTAATAACCATAAAAGATTAATTTAAAAATATTTATTTGGACGAATCCACTAATTTATTTGTTGTTTTCAGTTCTCTCTGTTGGTACTTGGTACTTAGGCAGAAAGAGTCAGCAATATAGGAGTAAGCCCACTTTTTGCAATCCATATTATATATGTCAGTGGTTATGTCATCAAGTCGAGGCATCGTTGATTTTATATTCGAGCGAGACGTTACTGGTTTTTGTGCTACTTGCCCAGTCTTGTGAGTATGCTATTAGTTTGTCTAAGGTTCTGCCTTCACGCGTGCGTGTGGCACATTATTTGACAGTTCTTTGCGTGCTTTAAAACTCAACAAAAAGGAGTTGCGCTAGAGATTGGGTTTAGCTCTTCTACGAAGAGTTAGATATTTGTAGGTACTTAATAGACCCACAAATACTTAAGTAAAAAACTTGGTACTTAAGTACAAAACTAAGTCTTAAGTACAAGTAAATAGAAGCACGTCAAGTACTAAGTAGGGGCATTTCAAAAGTATTGAGTAATAAGTCTTAAGTAACGAAAATATACTTTAAGTAGTACTTCAGTCTTTTTTTACTTAAGTATTGCCCAGCTCTGGCTGTTAGTGATGCGAAAGTTAAAGATGTGGAAAAAACATCCGTCCCTGAAGATGATGATCCGTCTACTCGCATATAAAATAAAATAAAATATTCAATTTGATCTTAAAAAAACTAGTTTTAATAATTAAAGTAAATAAAACTATGGATTTGCAAACAACAAACAAATCTTATTCACGCAATTAGCCCAATTTATTCAGTCTTCGCTGCAAAAGTGTATATATATCCAAAATTTTGGAGCAAAAGTGAATATATCCATATTTAACACTTCTCTAATCTGAATACTATCAATATTTTTCACGTCATATTTTCCAAAATAAAAGACAACCTAAAATACATCAAAATAGTATAGTTAATATTTTTGTATTTGTTAAATTTATATTCCAAATAAACTTTAGCTATTTTCTCGAATTGCTTTCTTACGGAGATATTCAGTTATGTATTTCAGGTACTCATTTGGTTCCAACAAGATGGCGCTAATTGCAACACAATTCGGTGAAAAATTAATTTCACGCCTCGAACGGGTAAATTAGGCGCCTAAATCACGTGATATCACACCTCTAGACTTTTTCCTTTGGGGCTACGTAAAGTTTCGAAGTCTATATGGATAAGGCGGTTACGATTGAAGAATTGGAAATCAACATTACTCGCGTCATTGGCGAAATATCATTCGAAATGCTCGAACGCGTCATTGAAAATTGGAACTTCAAAATGGACCATCAGTACGTTTACATGAATACTTGAAGTACATATACTGCAAGAAGAGATCAAGTAATGAAAATATCATGTAAACACGCATTGACTTCAAGTATACTTAAGTCAAGCAAATCACAAAATTTTAACTGATTTACTTGAAAAAATTCATGTAAATGCAACTTAAGTACTTGAACATTTTTCAAGGCTACGAGTTATGAAAACAGCAAAGAGGAACAAGGAAGATTATTGTTGACAATTCCGGTTTTGAGTTTTAGCACTTTTCTCAAATTATTTATCCAAAAATCCGAGGTCCATCAAGTTGGCCAGTCAACTTTTACTTTTTTAATTTTTTATTGCACATATTGAGTGTTAGTGATTGTTGGCTTAATTTAAACATTTGTCGGATAATAGTTTTTCGAAAATCTTAAAAGAAAAGTCATCATAAAGTTGGGCGGAAAATTTTAATTTTAATTTATAACCAGCTCAATCAATTCGTAATCGTTTGTTCAACGTAAAGGGTTTTCCAATAAGAGGTGTTATTTTGATATTCAAAGAAAAATGCCATTTTTGAGATAAATGATCGGATCTTTATTTCATTATAAAGAGGAAGGTATGCCGTTAATAATGGAAAATAACATCAGCCAAATGATCAGCACGACCACGCCTACAGGACCATATCCTTTTCATGAAATTTTCCATAACCAAATCGCAAAGTGGCTGCCCTATGTCCTCGATAGCCTCACGAATTCCATCTTTGAGGTCTTGAATCGACGCTGGGCTGTTGTCGTAGACCTTCTCTTTCACGTGGCCCAAAGGAAGAAGTCGCAAGGTGTTAAGTCACAAGATCTCGGTGGCCAATTGTGATCACCTCTTCGAGAGATAACACGGTCCGGAAACTTTTCCCGTAAAAGATCAATGGTTTCGTTGCTTGTATGGCACGTAGCGCCGTCTTGTTGAAAGTAAACGTTGTCCAGATCAATACCATCCCATTCTGGCCATAAAAATCATTAATCATCTGTCGATAGCGCAATCCATTCACCGTAACTGTTGCTCCAGCCTCATTTTCGAAAAAGTAAGGTCCAATGACCCCGCGGGACCATAAACCGCACCAAACAGTCACTCGTTGAGGATAGAGAGGCTTTTCAACAATAACTCTTGGGTTTTCCGAGCCCCATATGCGACAATTTTGCTTGTTGACGAAGCCATCGAGGTGGAAATGGGTCTCATCACTCAAGATGAGTTTTCGATGGAATTCGGGATCATTTTCATGCATTTCAAGGACCCAATCAGCAAAGACTCGACCATGTTGATGATCGGCCGGCTTGAGTTCTTGTGTTAACTGAACTTTATAAGCCTTAAGACCCAAATCTTTATGCAAAATACGGTGTAATGACGTTTGTGGAATGCCTAATTCCAAAGAACGACGAGGAATGGGCAAACCTGGGTTTTCTTCAACACTTTCGGCTACAGCAGCAATATTCTCGGCTGTTCTTGAGCGACGTGCACGGGTTTTATTCTTCACATCACTAACTTGTCCCGACAGCTCGAATTTTTCTACCAATTTCTGTATTGCGGTCCGACAAGGTGCTTCATAACGGCCCAAAAATGTTCGAGTTTTACGAACCGTCTCTGCCACATTTTCACAATTTTTATAGTGAATTTTAATAATTTCAATGCATTGTTGAATCGTGTATCGTTCCATTTTTATTAATGGCGTAGTTTCTACTTGTCAAATGTCAAAAAATGACAGCTCCAAAAGTGGCATCTACCGAAATAGCGTGCTAATTAAAATAACGCCTCTTATTGCAAAACTCTTTACTTCAATCGCTTAGATTTTCGAAAAAACTATTATCCAACAAATGCTTAAATTAAGCCAACAATCACCAACAATCGATATGTGCAATAAAAAATTAAAAGTTGACCGTCCAACTTATGATGGAACTAAAAATCCGTACCTATGTTCTGAACTTAATGCAGAGCTGTCAAAGGTAAAATGCCACTTCAATTAAATTTCAAGAAAATTTCAAGTCAAGTATGTATGTGCTCATGTATTCATGTCAACGTACTGCATGTTAAGCGTGAATTACAATTACAACTGATCTGCGACTTGATTTTAGGTCGAAGTCGACGCTGAGGTGAAATTTGTAATTAAATTAAAGCTTCAATTGCTTAAACAAACCAGAAGTCCCGACTCCTGTGATTGAACAGAAGTTGGCCGCAGCGAACACCAACTTTGCACTTTGAGCAAAGTTTATTTTCAGTCGGAGTCGCAGTCGAACTCGAAGTTGCAATTCTATCTTGCCACATGCATTTCCCATTTGGGTAAAGTCGTAGTCGACTGATCAGTCGTAATTGTAATTCAGACCTTAGCCATTTTTTTTCCATCAGAAAAATTACCTAGATGGTCCCGATGGATTCAATTTATACTGGCGCGATTTAAGGAAAAAACACCGATTTTTGTCGAAAAGAAACTTTGGTGGCGGTACATTGATGGTGTGAGGAGGATTTTCGTCTGCAGGATGCTTGGACTTCCAATTTACGTCTTCAATAATGAACAGTGCTGAATACGTCCGAGTACTAGAGAGTAGTTTACTACCATTTCTGACGGAAAATAGCTAAATCGAGTGGACATTTCAGCAAGATAACGTTCGAATCCATACAAGTCGTGAGACAATGTCTTGGTTTCATGATTTTGGGATTAAAGTGATGGACTGGCCAGCATGCTCTCCTGATATTAATCCCATAGAGAATGTTTGGGCTATTCTTGTGCGTCGGGTTTATAACGAAAATCGTTAGCTTGAATCAGTTGAAGAACTTCGACGTGCGATTTTGGAGGAGTGGCAAAATCTCGACATTGATTTGCTTGAAAACCTAATAAATTCTATGAAAACCAGAATATTTGAATTAATTAAAGCCAATGGAATGGCTATTAATTTTTGTTAAACCTTGCGAGTGTCTTATAATTATGAAACGGGCTAAAAATATAAATCTCAAAATTATGAAAAAGTAACGGAAGTTTAAAAAGAATTATTGGCGTTTTTATTGCGACATGCAAATCCTTAAACATATAGATAGATTTTACACAATAACGCTTTTTTTAAAATAAAATAATGGCGAAAATTGGGGGGTGTCTTATATATATGAAACAGAGTGTACGTTATGTTAAACTTGGAAGATCGATTGGCAAAGATAGTAACAAAAAAAATATTATGTAGAACACATAATAACCGGCTGATGCGGCCTTACAGGGTCAAAGCAGGTGAAGAGAAGAAACAAGTAAAGGCAAGACATCTGGAGGATCTGGATCACCTTCTCGTCAAAAAACTGCACGCATAGTTTAAACTCCGCCATTTAAAGAGGAATATTATAAAACTGTAGACATAATAACAGCTGAGATGAAAAGAAAGATTTACAGACAATGAGGATCTACTAGATTCAATTTTGTGTCTTGATGAGTTGGACAAAGTTTAAGTCTGTTCAAGATTTAAATATATAATTGCTGTGAGAAAATTAATTAGAAAAAAACAAATCTGTAATTGCAATTATTTTTCAGGTATTAAAATTCCTTTCAAAGAAGAGGCTACTGTTATGGAACTATGTTGAGTGATTGACGACTGGACGTTAAGTCCCGACTGCCACCATGAGCTGACAGATCACTCGGTGGACAGCGTTGACTGCAGGGCGGCACGATAGCTCGCCTCGGCTATTGGCGGAGAGTGTGGGAAGGTTCCACGAAAAACCTGCAGCTGCCGTCTGCCATATACAAAAAAATCTCGTGCCTTTAAACCAAAAACGCCTGCACACATTCGGTCCTGAAGGGACCCTTACGTCACTTACCTACATCCACATTGAAGGCGCAGATGGTCTGCCTTCCTGCATGCCCCAACCACCCAACTGACTCTGAGGGCAGATATTTTCAGAGTCCCTTGTAGACCTGCAAATATATGCCCTATTGTCTTGTGAAAAGGTACCTGAATGAGTAGACCTGCAAATATCTGCCCTATTTTCTTGTGAAAAGGTACCTGAATGAGTTGAATGGTCGAGGAGATCAGAGCGAAAAAATATTAGAAGTTCTATACCGACAAAGGGAGTTCTTCAGAGATACGTATGAACTATTTGCATTAGTCGCAACAGCCGGATGTAGTACTGCTTCGTGCGAATCTACCTTTTCGACACTAATTGTTATCAATAAGTCTGAAATAATGTCAATGGTTCACGAGATGATGACAGGTTTGGTATTTCTTACATTTGAATGGAAAAGAACAAACAAAATAGATATTGACGAAGTGCTACCAAAATTCCACAATATGGTAAATCGAAGACTGCAATTATATTGAATATTTTCTTGTTTCGTTCATATATTTCTTCTTATTGTAGGTACCTGTTATAGTTCTTCAATAAAAAAATGTAATAAAATGAGGGTTCTAGAAACTTATTGAAATGTCCCTTCACCTGTATATCCCAAATGTGCCCTTTATTTGCGCCCTACTTCAAATTACTGGTTCTAGCTACTGGCCTGCCTAGAAATAATGATTGTAGAGCAAAATGGATTGGACACCCATGCATAAAATTAAAAATTATTTCATTTTTGCATGTCCGTTTGTTCGTCCTCACGATAACTCGAGAGCGCGTGTACCAGCTGAAATTTTGCGCATGCGCTTTTAAGAACAAAAGTAAAATTAATTTCGAAAATAGGACAAATCGGGTAACTCCTTCGAAGGGTTGCCATACAAAAATTTCGTTTTTCGCTACATATTTGAACACTTCCTGAGAACGCGTCTATAGAGCGTTGAAATTTTGTACAGTGTTTTCATAAAAATAGTAATATAATTTCAAAAATGGACTAAATCGAGCAACCCCATCTTGGTGTTGCCATATAAAAATTTAGGATTTTTACGTATCCTGCGAAAACGATCTGTCCTATACGGTTTTAAGTACTGAAAAGTTCTTCAGAATATGAAGTCCTATAAAATTGGTTATAATCATTGTGCTGTCCGACGAACGATCTAGATATATATTCGAAAACCATTTCAAAAATCAAACTTGCGCAGATGAGTGATCATACGAAATTACAAACGGGAATTCATAGGGTATCATAAGAATTGGTCTTAGACCAATTCTAGTTTTTTAACTTGTTTTTTTTTTTCTGTTGAAAAAAGCACCTCTAAACGATCGCACTGCAAGTAAGTTTTTATTTATTTTCCTTGGTTAGTTTTGTTTTGTTTTGTAAAATGTGAGCTGCTATATACATGTATATGTATGTACTTTATGATTGTAAGAAAAGCTAAAGCTAGCAATCTTTCTGATGTATTCCTTACATACCTCACTTCCCATAATGAAGAAAAAACTTCATACCTCTAATTAAATCCAATTGGGAGCATCTATGCCCCATAGGACCGTAACTATTTTGCGGTATCTCTTAGTTACCATTCAAAACAGCATCCAAAACCGAATGGACCAAAGATAAAATTCAATGATAGGTTGCAGAAAAGCCATAAGATTCATTAAAGGACCTTCACCAAAGAAGAGCCTGGATCTTTTGAGGTTGTCTAGGAATCAACTCAGAATCATTACACGAGTCCTAAACGGACACTGCAAACTATACAAACACATGCATCGGATAGATATAACACCCACTGATGTATATAGGCTATGTTTCGAAGAGGATGAAACATCGGATCACATCTTATGTGAATGCGAGGCCATTCCACATTGTAGACTCCGGACTTTTAGCTCATACTTCTTAAAGCCAGCCGACTTCGAAGAAACTTCATCTAAAAAAATACCGCTCTTCCCAGGAAGTGTGGGATTATTGGATGAGTTATAAAGAAAGCGATGCACTATAAGCCAATAAATAACTGCAATGCAGTGCAATCTTACAATTAAATCAAATTTTTACTGTTGGTCGTCTTTATACCACGTGTTGACATCTGCGAAAATATCCAGACTATCGAAATCAAAATCATGCGAATTGATGTCATCAGACATTAGGAATATATTAATAATTTCCATTTGAAAACATCAGCTGTGTTCTTTTGTGTCCGCAGAACAGGGCAGAACAAAAGAAACACAAAAGAACGCCTCATAAATTTTCATAGAAGATTTATAAATGTAAAGAACAGTACAAATAGTTCGCTTCAATCAACAGAACAATTTGTTCTCTGCAGTATATGGGAATTCTAGAACAAGGTACACAAAAGAACACAGCTATCATCTGCCATTAATATTGTTCGTGAAACATTTTAACAGATCTATTCAGATGCTAGCTAACCTCAAATTTTTGTGAGTTTGTTTTCAATTAGACACGTAACTTTAGAATAGCAACAGTTTCTAGCCTCGTATGTATTCAACACTTCATTGCGTACCAGAAAAAATCAAACGCGCGTTATATATGAAAGATCCCCATTATTTATACACAAACTCCAATTATTAGTATCACAGATGGTATTGAAAACTAGCAAGACTTTTGCAAGACGTATAAAAGAATAATCTTTGTAACGTATATTCTACGTAAGTAATTAGAGCTCGCACGGAAATGAAGCTTTCATTGTTGTGTCACGGACGTCTAAATCCGCCGCTTTAAATATTTATTTTCAAATACCTGGATAATAGTATACAGATATATGCATGCACATCATCATCGTCACCGTTTTACTCTTAATGGTAAAGAATTTGTTTGTTGATACAAAATGTTTGCTCTTGTAATTAACCCCTAACACAAATGGGTGACATCTATTTCATCAGAATTTCGATGTACTACACACAAACTCATCCATAGGTAAGTATTTGGAAAGTCATTAACTTAAAGAGAAAATTCGCCAAAGAAATATGTATTCCAACCAACTTGGATATAAAGCATTAAACATTTCAACTCATTTCGCTAGGAGTGTAAATTTAAGTTACATTCATAATTGAGGAATGTTTTCATAGCAGATGAATTTTTTCTAAGCTCTGAGCGAGTCAGGAGTGCAAAATTATTAGAAAACATACCCGATTGTTTATTTATGCAGAGTATAAAATTGTAAGACACATTTTACAGTTATGTTATCGAAGTATTCTACAAAATAATAATTATGAGACACGTACTCCCATAGGAGATAGCCCTTATTTATTATGTGTGTTTAAGACATTTAATTTTCTTTCAATTTTTATTTTAGAAAATAATACAACAATTTTTGTCCTATTACTGTGAATTATTTAAAGAGGAAGCATCAGCACTAGAATCAGCGCCTGATACATTGTATGCAGTATCTTCTAACACATCAAGATCATCATCACAGCACATCAGTTTCTTCATTCTTTGTTTATATCTAGAAGATAGGAATTGTAAAAGAAAAATACATAATAAAATAAATAAAGAAAATAAAGCTAACATTTGACTATCTGGATTGTTTTCTTGATTCCGACATTTCTCTAATTTTTTCTCAATCATTTTCACTCTGTCTTTTGGAGGGAAATCTAATGTTTTGACCATAGACCTTATTTCTGTAAAGAATTTTTAAAATTAATCTGTTAGTTCTTACATAACTTAAAAATATATTGACTTACTTCGAACAGCCTCTATTAAAACTGGCAATTTATCCCTTGCTGAATGGAATAGACATTCAGTCACATAGCTGTCTAAATTTTCTTGCTCTTTGCTTGCAGCATGCAAGACGGCAGCTAAAGCGATCTGAAAAGACATATCAAAGAGAATGTAACAACGAATAAAAAATACAATCTAATGTATAAGGATATACAGTATGTGATCATTAAATTAGACGCACCTTGCAGAAAACGAAATTTTCTAATAAAGGCGTAAATTCTAGAACTTAAAAGACTTTTTTAGAACGAAACAATTTATTGTGCAATGGGGTATTTAGTTTACATTAACTTGAACGGCAAATTGTTCAATACTTCGTTACATTTCCTTTTATTTGAATTACTTCCTCTTCGTGGCATACTATTTATATAGTACATGCATTTATCATTGCTCGCAAATTTGTATCATTATTCCAAATGTGAGTTATATTTTCCTTTAGAATTTTTATTGTAGGATTGGGACGGCTATAAACTTTTGATTTGATCTATGCCCAGCAATTTTCAATCGGATTTAAATCCGGAGAATTGCCGGGCCATGGCATAACCTCAATTTCTTCACGATTTAAGAAATCCTTAATTAATTTCGAGGTGTGACAAGACGCTCCATCTTGCATAAATATAAAATTGCTTCTTGTGTATGAAAACGTTTTTACATGTGGTAAAAGGACATCTGACAAAATCGTTTTATACTGGACCTGGCGTAAAGCTCCCTCGACGAAATATATGGGACCAGGACTTTCTCCACTAATGCAGTTCCATATCATCACCGAAGGTGGGTGTTTCATGATTTGCTCAATACAGTATGGATTGTACCGTTCCCCAGGACGCCTGCGCACAAAACGCACTGATTCCGTTACCGCCTCTAGACGGCACTCGTCACTAAAGATTACCTACAATATTTAACAGATGCATTAATCTCATGTAATTTGTTGTAAGTTCGGTAATAACAATTTTTGTATGAATAAATTTCGCTTTACTCTTTTGCAATCATCAACTGAAAAGTATTGATGAAGTTTAGCCCAATGCACTCTCCTTTTTCTTAATTAATTCCGTTAATTTGGGCTTTTTTGCTGGCCGCCTGCATTTAAAATTTTGTTCATACAGCCGCCACCGTAATGTAACCAATGATATTTCCACTCTTTGCTCCTGAAATTGGTGGTGAATGGTCCTATATGGTGCCCTGCGTTGTAGAAGTGTGCTTCGAGTAATTTTTCGATCTGTCCTCTTAGACCAGAGATGTCAAACTTGCGGCCCGCGGGCCACATGTGGCCCACTCGATATACCAGTACAAAAAAACAAAACGAAAATTTAATTATAAATTTTTCTGTAGAATTATTTTTTATAACTACGTTACATTTAGTTAGTATCGCCCATTAAACAAAGAACTAAGGAAGCGAAAACCTACAAATTTAGTTAAAAAGCGAAAATAAATTTTTACGACGTCTCCGCAATAAGTTACACTGTAACAGTTATGATAAGAAGCGAAAATAAATTTTTACTGGAACTAGTACCGATGCATGGCACTACTACAGGAGAAGATATATTTAATTGCGTATATGAACTTCTGCAAAAATACAATTTACCTCAGTCGAAATTGATTTCTATAGCAACAGATGGAGCTCCTTCAATGACCGGCAAAAGCAACGGTTTTGTAGCATTACTGCAAAAAGCACTAAGTGAAATATATGATGGGTCCAAGATTCATCATACCCATTGTATTCTTCATCAGGAAGTATTATGTACGAAAGTAATAATAATGGAAAATGTGTTGAAGCCTATAAAAAAAATTATCAATTTCATAAGATCTCGGGGTTTAAATCAACGACAGTTCTCTAGGTTTCTAACTGAATTAGAAAGCGAATATTCTGGTTTATGGTACTATACCGAGGTACGTTGGTTATCCTGCTCCAAGGTTCTTAAACAATTTTGGGATTTGAAAGAAGAAATATGTCAGTTTTTAATGTCCCAGAATCAAGACATCACCTTGTTTTCTGATACGGTGTGGTTACAAGATTTATCCTTCATGGTTGATATAACGAAACACTTATCCGATTTAAATTTGAAACTGCAAGGAAAGGATCAGATCATTACTAACATGGGTGACCAAGTTAATGCATTCAAACGTAAGCTAGTTCTTTGGGAAAAGCAGTTGAAAAATGAAAATTTAATGCATTTTCAAACATGCAACATGCATAGATCCAGTTTAGGTGAAACTGCAACATATGAAAAATACGCGTAAAAAATTTTAAGCTTAAGAACTGAATTTGAAACAAGATTTGCTGATTTCAAATCGTTGGAAGACAAATTTTCTTTGTTTTCATCAATTTTCTCAATAAATATAGAATCTGTACCTAGCCATATGCAAATGGAGGTTATCGATATCCAGTATGATTCTAATTTGAAGGCAAAATTCATTGAAGTTGGAGTGTCTGAATTTTACAAATATTTGCCAGCCAGATTTGAAAATACTCGAAGATTCGCATATAAAATTATGTCCATGTTTGGAAGTACTTATCGGTGCGAACAGTTATTTTCTCTTATGAAAGGAAATAAATCTCAATCAGATCAAGAATTACTGACAGTCATCTCGGGTCAGTTTTAAAATTAATCACTGCAAACAAGATTTCCCCCGAAGTCGGAAAGATGGTTACAGAGAAAAGATGCCAAATATCTGTGAAAAAATATTAATTTTACCTTTTTTTTATACTTTTTACTATAAACATTTAAGTCTTTTATTTTTTTTGTGGCCCACATAAACTTTTATATTCTTTATTTGGCCCGTGTTAGGATTTGAGTTTGACATGCTTGTCTTAGACGTTTTCCTCGGTTTTCCCCAATTCGCACGCTTACTAACAGGCAAAGAAGCATTTAATTTTAAAGATTTCAATATTCTGTCGACTGTTGATGCCGACACGTTTTCTTGGCGAGCTAATTTGTCTATTTGAAAGACCTTGCGAATGCAATAATGTCATAATAACAGTTTCTTTTTTTTCATAAGAAATGTCTTCTTCGCGTCCCATTTTCGCTAAAAATCAAAACACGGTGTGCCACTTCTTCTTCTTATTGTATGAGTGCACCAACAACCTCACGAACTTAGTTTATTTTAAAAACAAAACAAATACCTACTGTATATCAACTAATCACTTTTAATTTTTTTCCACATAAAATCCAATTTTCACAATGCAACAACACGACTAATGTGAGAATTGCATTATATACCTGAAAAACATAGTTTAGACTATTTATGACCTTTTAATACCTCTGGAAGGTTGCAGACAAATACGCCTATTATAATTAGAAAAAAAAATCATCTGCACAAAGAAACACCATAAAAATAAAAGATGATTTTGGTGTGAGTTACTGAAATCGAGGAGTGCGTCTAATTTAATGATCATATACTGTATATTGGACCTTATTCTGTTATTTTTCATAAAATATTATTTTATGTTATTTTGTGACGATAAAATCCCTTCTTCACAAAATGAAAATAAAATATTTTAAAAATTCGTATTCTGTCGTAATTCCCTAAAATTATTTTATGAATTCTTTTATGAACACGTAACATAAATTATTTAGTACATTCCGCTATGTTTTCTATTACTTTTTGAACAGCTGGTCAATTGACATTTGCGTGATACTCTATCAAATCACCCACTAAATAATCATTTATGAAAGCAGTTGCTTTCTTAATAGCTCTTGAGATACTTGACTGTAAAAGTGCTAAAATATTAAAACTCCTGACTGGAGTTTGATACGAACCATGTCCGTAGAAATGCAAAGCAGCAGAAAGACATCAATTCTATTCACTTTGAGATTCCTAATGGATGTCTTTCCGGTATGAAGCTCTAGTTATTCTATAAGTGTTTGTTACAACGAAACATTTTGGGTATAAATTAGAATTATTCATAAGTTTGCAAAATTAGTTTACAAATCACAACATAAAAAATTTATTAATTATCCAGTCGGAAAAACTTTTGAAGTCTAAGGTTGGGCAACTCACATGGATCGTAGAAATCGCGAAGATATCATATCCCAAGGTATATAGAAGACAAGTTATTCTCATTAAAAATTTTGTACTAGAACTGTGACGTGTTTCGTCCTATTACGTATATACATTTCTATTGAAAAGAGATGAGTGATTATATTGTGTTCTCTGTACTGTACTTTCCTATACGTTCGGACACAAATGGCGGAACGTGGTTCGTAATGGGAATACCTTGTCTTCTATATACCTTGATCGTATCCTATGATCTCTTCTGCCATAGAGTAAAGAAATCTATAGAGACCGAAAATATATGGCGGAAATTTTCATAGATTTTGTCCACAAGAGCCGAATCTAACAGCGCCGCTTTTTTTAAATTAAAGTACTGAAAATGTATTTGCTATTCGTGATTACCGCCATCTGGCTGCCCAGCTCTATATTGGTTCCCTATGCACTTGCAGGTATTCTGATATGGAACTTTGAAAGTTCTTTAGTTTTTACATACGAAGCTTGATCGTGTGCATGCAAATGTATTTAAATCCGCCTTTCTAATGAAAATATTTGTGCCTTGCTTGTTTTTTTTTATGACTGGAGAGCTACTGTACTGCATCGACTTGCATCGGACAACTACAACAGCAAGCAATACCAAAAGTTTTTGTTGCGATTTTTCACTTCTGAGTATAGGCAATGATAGATTTCATATTTTTCATAGATATCTTTACGATTTCGTTTAAGTCTTTATAGATTTGCTACTAATGATGGATAAATTTGATTTCTCGCATATTTTCATTTGATCCTGCAATAAACTGTTTTTAGGAAGATTTGTAATTTTCATCCACCACACCCATATGCCGTACAATCTTCGCAATATTTAATATCAACCGCCAAAGCATTTTTCGACCGAAAAACAGTTTTGTGAAATGAAAATCATTTTATGCTTTTTATTTTCGATTTTTAAAATACAAATCAAATACCGATTTCGATTTTTGATTTAATAAATAAAAATCAGTTTTTAATTTTTGTTTTTGATTATTAGAAAAAGAATCAGAAAATAATCTTTTACATATGATTTTTTTTTAAACATACATAACCGTTACGGTCCCTGATTTGCAAATTTTTTAAAATTCTAACCATTTTCCGGCCAAAATTCATGATCATTATAGCTTTCTCTTGAAAGATTTGGAAACCTCACAATTTTACCTTTCATTTGATCCTGCAAGTATACCCACGTACATGCAACCGTTTTTTAGATCTTCCTAAAAACAGTTTATTGCAGGATCAAATGAAAGTATACGACAAAACAAATTTATTCATCATTAGAAGCAAATCAATAAAGTCTTAAACGAAATCGTAAAGATAGCTATGAAAAATATATACTCAGAAGTGAAAAATCGCAACAAAAACTTTTGGTATTGCTTGCTGTTGTAGTTGTCCGATGCAAGTCGATGCAGTACAGTAGCTCTAAAGTCATAAAAAAAAAACAAGCAAGGCACAAATATTTTCATTAGAAAGGCAGATATAAATACATTTGCATGCACACGATCAAGCTTCTTATGAAGTATTTCTCTATAAACTAAAGAACTTCAAAGTTTCATATCAGAATACCTGCAAGTGCATAGGGAACAATATAGATCTGGGCAGCCAGATGGCGGTAATCACGATAAGCAAATACATTTTTAGTACTTTAGTTTCAAAAAGGCGGCGCTGTTAGATTCGGCTCTTGTGGACAAAATCTATGAAAATTTCCGCCATATATTTTCGGTCTCTATAGATTTCTTTACTCTATGCTTCTGCTCTGCATAAAATTAAAACCTAGACAAAATATAATCAACTTTTTATATTTTACCATACCGGACCAGGTGATTGTAATTTTTATGTATGGCAGTGGACATAATTAAAACTACTTTCGCACAACAATTGTTAATTGAGGTATGTCATTTTCATAAAATGTGTCAAAATACCTTTAAAATGTGCTGCTTAGGTTCTTTTATGTCATGCTCCATAACAGGAAATATTTTATGTTACGATGCATAAAATAAAATAAAATTTCTGGTACAGAACAGGATTTTAAGGAATTATTTTATTTTAAGGCATAACATAACATAAAATGATAAAATTTTACCGACAGAATAGGGCCCATTATGTAGATGTCCAGTCGGTCAACAATACATGCTTTTCATCACTTAGTTGGTGTTATTATTAGTATTGTTACGTGCAATAGAAAGAGACATCTAGTGACATCTACTGGTAATGGAAGTAAACGACTTTAGGTTCGGAGAATTGATTATGGTATCTACAGGAAGGTTCAGGAATAGAATGAATAGAACAGTCAAGAAGCTTCTGGAAAATAGAATACTCGAGAATAATCTGGAGAGTTTCTAGGGTATAAATATAGCAGTTGTCATAGCCAGAAAAAGAGTCTTGTCTTAGACGTTGCAGTGTTAACAAGTGAAAGTAATAAACGTGCGAAAGTGTTGTAATTAGATTGCGATAATTGAAAGTACAGTATTAGCGATAATTAGAGTTGAGTTGATTAATAGAAAGTTTATGAATTTTGTATAATTAGAGTGAAATAAAGAACTTGTATAATAAGTATTTAATATTGTGTTTTAAATAACGAACCAAGAGCCACGCTCCCAACAACTGGTGTCAGAAGTGAAATAAATTCGCGAAATAAAGTGGTGGCAATTGACTTTAAAATTCAAAGTGTGATTAATTTTGTGAAATTGTGTTAAATTTTGAAAGTTCTGGAAAATAATTTATATTCAACTTAAAGTGAATTACTAAAGTAATGGGGCGAAAATTCGAGGAGCTTCGAACGCAGGATTTGAAAGTGGAGTTAGGGAACCGGTCATTACAAACGACAGGTGCAAAGAAAGTTCTAGTCGAGCGACTCAGACAAGCTTTGATAGAGGAAGGAAAGAATCCTGAAACATTTGTTTTCGAAGATAACTTGGAAGAAACCGAAGTCGAAGAAGAGCCTACAATGAAAATGGAACAGCTTTTGAGTGTTTTAATGAGCAAAATGGAAGCCCGTTTTGATGAACAAAAGAATTCTCTCGAGGAACAAAAGAATTCTCTAGATGAGCAAAAGAAATCTATGGAAGCTCGTTTTGATGAACAGAAGCATTCCAATGAGGAACAAAAGAATTCTCTCGAGGAACAAAAGAATTCTCTCGAGGAGCAAAAGAATTCTCTGGAATCCCGTTTAGATGAGCAGAAGAAATCTATGGAAACCCGTCTGGACGAGCAAAAGAATTCTCTGCAGAATTGTCTAGAAAGTTGTTTGGAGGAACAGAAAACCTTTCTGAAAGGTTCATTAGACGAACAAAATGTGAAAATTGAGGAAATCCGGCAGGAAGTGTTGGAAGTTCGACAACAAGTGTCGGGAGTACAACAAAATGTTACAGAACAGCTTGACAGTTTTAAAGCAGATCTGGAAAGAATAAGGCATCGTCAGCCTCTAAACGTAGCAGCTGAAATATCTGGCGCAGGTAGAATGAAACCTCCAATATTTGATGGACAAAATTCATGGCATATCTTCAAGAGACAATTTGAGGCAGCTTCAGAGGTAAATGGATGGAATAATGAAGACAGAGCTATAGCTCTGGTGTTAGCACTTCGAGGTCCTGCTTCAGAACTCTTACAAACTGTACCGATTGAAAATCAACGTGATTACACTTCATTAGTACAGGCGATAGAATTACGTTACGGAGATGAGCACATGCAGCAAGTATATCGCCTACAGTTGCGCAACAGGATTCAAAAGCATGGCGAATCACTACAACAATTGCAGGCTGACGTGGAAAGATTAGCGCATCTTTCATACTCCAGCATGAATTCGGATTTTCTCAATGAAGTGGCGACGGAGGCATTTGTGAACGCTATTGCAGATCAAAACTTACAACATGCATTAAGGATAGCAGGGAAGAAATCAACAGCAGAAGCACTAGCCTATGCATTAGTGTATGAATCCGCCAGACAAGCTTCACGGAGTGCAGTACGAATGAGAGAAATTTCGGTGAACGAATGTACTTGTAATAGAATGCAGCCATCACAGAGCACTCCTTCACGTGGTATTCTGCAATGCTGGAATTGTAATAGACCGGGACACCTAGAAAGGGACTACAGAAAACGCCGACGAGTGGAATCCCCAGATGAAGAGAGGAGAGTGGAATTGCAAAGATATCGAGCTGGGCAGCAGACTTGCAATAGATTGAAGTTATCACTGAACAACCCTTCACGTAGTGTTCTTCGATGCTGGGATTGTAATAAATTAGGACACCTTCAAAGCGACTGCAGGAAGCGCCGTCGAAGGGAATCAACAGAAAAGAAAGAAAGAGAAGAATGTCCAAGTTGGCGAACTAGAGAGCAAGCTATTCTTGGAGCGACTAGACTCCAACCTTATGGCTTTGAGATGCAACATAGGAAAGGACTTATTCATGGAAATGCAGAAGCCTTTGTACAACGTCCATGCAAACTTGAATGCAAACATTGCGGCTGGGTGGAAGAAAAAGAAACAACAGCAACTATACAATTGGTAACTGTGGAACCATCAACAGGTTGGGACATCGAGAACTTGCGATTAGCGCAACGAGAAGATCCGGACATATCGCCTATTCTTGCTTGGAAAGCAGATATAGAAAAACCAGAATGGAAGGGTATTTCAGGGATGAGTGAAAATCTGAAAAGCTACTGCGCTCAATGGAATGGTATTTTAAAACGGAAATGGGAAGCACCTAACGGTAAATCATTCCGAATGCAAATAGTCTTGCCGGCATCAAAGGTCAACGAAGTTCTAGGTAAAATACATCGTGGAACATCTGGACAACATTTGGGAGTGAACAAAACAATTTCTAAAATACGAGAAAAGTTTTATTGGCTACATATGCGGGAGGATGTGGAGAACTGGTGTCGCAGATGCACTGTATGTGCTTCTTACAAAGGGCCGCCACATAGCAGCAGAAAGGAAATGTATAAGTGTAATGTCAGAGCCACATTGGAAAACAGAGCTGATGTACAAGAAGCCACGAGGACAAAATTAGCGGCAAATACTGATCGGATGAGGACCCGCTATGACTTACGTGCGAATTCAGCAGGATTTAGCGAAGGTGATCTTGTTTGGCTGTACAACCCGAACCGACGTAAGGGACGTTCTCCAAATTCACAACAACACTGGGAGGGACCGTATTCAGTAGTAACTAGAATAAATCACGTAGTATACAGGATTCAACGTGGTACAAGAGGCAAACGAAAAATCGTTCATCTGGATCGCTTGTGTCAATATTACAAGCATCAAGACCGTGGACCACCTGTTGTTCGGGACGAACAATTTTAAGAAGGGGGCAGTATTACGTGTAATAGCCAGAAAAAGAGTCTTGTCTTAGACGTTGCAGTGTTAACAAGTGAAAGTAATAAACGTGCGAAAGTGTTGTAATTAGATTGCGATAATTGAAAGTACAGTATTAGCGATAATTAGAGTTGAGTTGATTAATAGAAAGTTTATGAATTTTGTATAATTAGAGTGAAATAAAGAACTTGTATAATAAGTATTTAATATTGTGTTTTAAATAACGAACCAAAGGCCACGCTCCCAACAATACTTAATATTGTGTTTTAAATAACGAACCGCAAGGCCACGCTTGCAACAGTATGTTAAACTAAATATAAACCAAACACTGTATGAAATGACATGCAATGCGACATAGGGACAGAAAACTGCGATTAGTGGATTCGTACATGCTAAAGTTAGACCTTGCAATGGATGTAACCTTCTCAAATTGTGCCCACTATCACGGAAAGAGATTTTGCTAAGTATCAGCGGACAATCAACATTCGCGTTTAAAAGTTGATGCACAAAAGTTACATCAGCAATCATGCGACAATTTTCAAGTGAGAGCACCTATTTAAAAGCAGGTGGAAGAATCAATGAATTATTTCAGGATAGGTGCCTAAGAAGGCGTAGTAAGTTCCGCCAAATAAACTCGATACAGTCGATCTGAATTCGTGAAGGTCTCCCTGTACCTGTTTAAAAACGTTAAAAGATATAATCTGAGTGGTAAATTTAATGTCGTCGCTATAAATCAAGACTTTGTAGCGCCTCACAACAGAGTAAATGTCGTCAATATATAGAATACAAAACAGCCTGCCCAAGTGACTCCCTTGAGGTATGTCGGATGAAGCTTTCAAAACTCTAGAGATAGAATGTCGGAATAAGATTTGATATGTCGTGTTATCTAAATAAGACTCCGTCCATTCTAGAAATGTTAGAGGAAACTCCAGACTTTTCCATTTTAAACAGTATCACAAAATGATATAACTTGTCGAGCGCTTTAATAAAGTCTGTATAAACACAATCTGTCTAGTAGCCTTTTCAAACCCGCCAATGATATCCCAGAAAAATTCCAAAAAGTTTGTGGTTGTAGATCTGCCCGAAATAAGCACATGTTCGTTTGAAGAGAGCAAATTCTTGCAGGAAATTGATAGCTGAGAGTAAATGATACGATTCGAATAATTTGGGCCTGCAAGATAATTTTATAATAGGCCTATAATTAGAAATTTTACTGTTACTACCTTTTTTTCATAGCTGGAGGAAACAACCATTATCGAGCAATTTTTTTGAAAATAATCCTCAGCGGAGCTGCCAGGGAAAGGCAGCACGACTTAAAGAAGGCAGGAGGAACTCCATCAGGACTCACTGTACAATTTTAGGGATAGTGAAAGATACGTTACTATGAAAATCGTTCATATGTCTGAAGTTGTTATTTCGTGGTTGGATATTTGATGAGAAAATGCATTGTCAAAAAATTAAGCAAACATATTGCAAATTTCAGACGAATCAACACTAGCAGAATCCTTGTACCTCATTGTATTGGGATAATAGTCGATATTTTTTTCACATTAATAAATTTAGAAAAGATAAGTGGGTCACTAAATAATTTCGCAGGCATGCTTTGAATATACTCATCATAAAGTGAAGAGGAAAGTTCCTTGAACTCAAGTTTTAGTTCTTTATTGAAAACGCTGACTATCCCGGAGAACATGAGAGGAAAATAAATATAAAAGAATTATGTAAAATTTAGAAACGTCTTCGTCAACACCATTGCTAGACAGTAATGTGTTGAAATCTTTAGAGGTAAGTGTACTGGAAAGATCCAAAAAGTTAGAGTTTCTGGAATTAAAAAAGTATTGTGTTTCGTCACAATTTGTAAAGCTTTCGGTTTCAAAGAGTAGACATTATAACTGGGTTACGTTCAACTAATAGGTTACCCGCGTCAGTAGAACAAACCAGACTTCCTGCCTACTCATGTCATTTTTTACATTACTAATTTGGCTGATACCAAGAGATGACATAGTGTCCAGAATTATTAAGAGGAAGATAGTCATCGTCATCTTCATTTGTATATTGGGTAAGTTAAAATCAAAATCACCAATAAGTAGTAATTCGTCAAGAGATTGCATCTTACCATGAATAAAATTAGATATTGAAGTGATTAGGTCGTAAATATTTTAACCTTTGTCATCTACAATATATATGATTTCTGGAGGAATATAGCACCAAATTGGGATACTTGTAAATATAAGTCGTATTTTAAGAGACACAGCTTCAGAACTATAAGTTCAGTGTCAAGAGTTTTGGAAAAACGAAACCTCAATTTGCCGGCAATTATAGTGATTTTTACATGCGAGGAGTACGCCACCGCCACGAGCTTCAGAAACAGTATGTTTATCTTTTCTAAAAATTTGATAAGAATTTGCTAAGATTTCAGCTTCACGAAAGCCATGATGCATCCAAGTTTCAGTGAAAGCAACGATATAAAAACAAGTTATGTGGGCGTTATCATCATCAGCCTAGTCTAGATTTACACTGGTACAATATTATCTGTCTCCACTTCTTTTCCAACAGCCTTAAGTATATTGTGGTACATGGAGATGTTTCTTGGCAAATATTACAACTAGATCTACATTTTTATTGTATCATAATTGATTATAGGTTAGGTTGTCTGCGCTAGTTGGACTCCATCGAAAACCCATAGAATAATGAACTAATGTTTTGTCCATTATACTGCCGAAGCCTTTTCAACCTACATTTTCGTAGATTATATATCCTAATCACAATATCATCAACTTTTTACATCCGAAGATCTTTCTCACACCATCAAGCGGTTGCTTTGTACACCATCCAGTCACCGCATTCAATGTCTTCCACTTTTCTCATGACCATCTATGTTATGCTTGAGCACTAATCAGAACGAAAAAAATGCTTTGAAATCCATTGACATTAACAAACATAGTATAATTACAAAATGCATAAATTGCACGACCGCGAAACAAAAGTTAGGATTAATGTTAGATGTTAACCACAATACAATAAGTTGGAAGTGCCCGGCGTATCTACAGAAGTTAAAAGTCGAACATCGGAAGACAGGACTCTAGCCAGTAAAGGAATTAAAATGTAGCTATATGAATATTCAGGGACTCAGAGGTAATAAGTACATATGAATTGGAACCATGGTAAGTAGGAATTTCTACGATCTTGTTTTGTTAAGTGAAACACATACCGTTGAGGATGTAGGAGATGCTGAAATTAGTATAAATGGTTATAGCGTTGTAAGGTGCGACTCAATATCAAAGCATGCAGGAGGAGTTGCAATATACGAGTATTTGCGCAACGGATGGCAGTATGAAATAGGCAGTAAAAAAGCTATAGGGACTGACGCATGGTGGTTCACCGAGCATAGTAGGTCACCGAGCATGGTAGGTCACCGAACTCCACAAAAAGTCAGTTTTGTGATGTATTTAATGAGTTAATGGAGGAATTAAATGAACAGAATGGAGAAATGATAATCTTAGGCGACTTTAACATAAATTGGAAAGAAAATAGTACATATAAACGACAAATTGAAAATATTATTCAAGATAATGGATGTAAACAAATAGTTGAGGAATATACTAGAATTACGAGAAATTCCAAAACGTTGATTGATGAAAAATATAGAGGCGAAAGTAAAAAGTGATATAAATGTATCTGATAATGAGACACTGGAGATATTGATCAAATGTAAGAAGCAACAAACAGCAGAGCAGGACATGGAGATACGAAAGCTGAATAAGGAAATGCTTAAGAAATATAGTAATTATATTAAGTTACACAACATTCTGGGAAAAGCGAACCCCGATGAAAGCGAAGTTATTAAACGATGAAAGTTCTTGGAAAAACTATAGGAGTGTCAGAAATCTCTACAAAGCTAAGATTAAGGGAGCTAAAAGAAAATGTATTAGGTTTGCTCAAAATAATGAGAAATTAATTATAATTCGGTTTTTTGAATTTTGAAGCACTTTTCATTCATCTAAAAACTATAAATCAACACATAGTGAAATATTTGTTAAAGAAGCACTATTTAGTAGTTTAAAATAAAAAAAAAGCTCAAAGCGACACCGACAGCAAATATAGCGGCAAGAGGGACCATAAATTTCTTTGTTTATAAAAATAAACACCTATTTATCCAGGTAAAAACTTAGGTTACTCATACCTTGTATATGTTTCTGCTGAAACTAAATTCATAACCTGAGACTTAATACCATTTTTTATCTGATTGGATTGCACGGAACACCTTGACTGCCGGATGCTGCAATACTTGAACTCAGTCAACTGCTACCCAAGGACAACTTTAGAAGCTGAATATATAGAAGCCAATTACTGGATTGATCTCCATCCTTGGACACCGAAAAAAATAACAAATTGGTATATTTAGAGCATAAGCAAAACACACAATCTTAACCTAGAAATTTACACCGCGGCCATCGGGTTACACAATACTTGTGGTGGACTCTGTCTTTAACTACACTGCAGGCACATCGGATCTATTAACTGCTCGCCAAATAGGAGAATATTATGGAACATCAAAATAATCACGTAGCAGAAAAACGACGTATCGATCAAACTTCCCCGAAGAATTCAGACAATCGAGTAAGAAAACAGACAAAGTCTACTACGCAAGCGGGTGACATGCACTTGTTAGTGGAGGCTGTAAAACAAGCCATTAAAGCTGAAGGGCTCGCAACGAAGGAGGATATTGCAGCAGTGCGAGATGACTTTACAAGTATTAAAAATGAATGTGCCCGATTGGAGTCAACAATGCAAACGCTAGTCATCAGAGAAAGAAAACTACTTAACCGAATTGATCAACTAGAGCAGCGGCTTAAGAGAAATAATCTAATTATTAAGGGAATGAAGATAAAAAATGATGTAAGGCCATTAGAAGCAATTCGAAATCTATGTAACGATGTACTACTGGGAATCCCGGAACCATTGGGAATTGAGATGGCATACAAGATCGGCCCTAGGAATAATTCCACCCCCCCTATACTGGTGGAGATGAACTCTATGATAGCTGCGAAACGGATCCTGCAGAAAACAGGTAAACTTAAGGGAACAAACGTCCAAATAGAGAGAGATTATCCACTAACTGTGAGGAAAAAACGGTTTCTCCTATTGAAAATACGAAAAGGCTTTCGCACTATCAGCGATGAGAAGAATGTTTGAGTTAGAGGTGATCGTTTAATAGTTGAAAAAAATGCATTTTCAATAATTGATGGCAAATTGCATCACCACAAAGGCGATGCATTGAAATTGCTTGTGGATATCTATGGATCAACGGAGAAAGTGCGGGAAGTAATAGAAAATGCAGAAGCTTGTCATAACAACACGTATGGTCACGATGAAAATGAGACTGCACTTAGATTAGATTAGGGAATAGATGTCTGTCGTAGTTTAGGATTAGATAGCTATAAGGAATTAAAATGCAATAATTTGATGGATGAATTTTTAGATTTAAATATTTTAACATACAATATTGCAGGCTTAAAGAATAAGTTGATATTTCTAGGCTTTTGGGAGTATGTTCACAAATACGATATTTTTTTTCATTACGAAACTCATATAGTCAAAAGAGATATAATTAATTACAACAAGTATTTTGGAGATTTTGAGCTTTGCTGGGTAGGTGAAACAAGATCAACACCATATAGTAGAGCAAAGGGTGGATGCGTTTATGGAGTCAAAAAAAGCTGCGGTTTCAGTAACGCTGTCAAATTTCAATACATAAATAGATGTGTAGTACTAGCAATTAATGTAAATACACGGGCTTTATTTATAATACCCACCTACCTTAACTGCAACGACTGGGAGACAGATTTCTTAACATTGACGGAATGTGTAGAAACACTTTGCTTAGAAAATTTAATAATACTTGGCGACCTCAACGTAAGAATAGGAGAAGAACAAGAGATACCATCTGAGCTTCGAATATCAAATTATAATCTTACCTTGACCAGGAAATCAAAAGACAAAATAGTAAACAGCAGGGGAAAAAAATTTATAGAGCTCTGCGATGACCAGGGACTAATTATATTAAATGGACGAACACCAGGAGACTTCACAGGAGAATATACATTCATCAATACAATTGGAAGTTCAGTGAATGATGTAATAGCTATCAGCCACACTTTGACTTCAAATATTAAAAGACTTTTTATCCAGAATCAAAGTTATTCGGATCACCTTCCAGTGGAATTAGTATGCACCGTAAACAGCAAAATGGGTCTCACAAACTCAGGAGCAGATATGAAGCTACTACCTAAACTTGAGTGGAAAACACAAAATGTAAGCCGGTATTAGACAAAACTAGAGGTTGCAATAATGGATCTTCCAAACGAAACGTCAGTAAACGAACTAGTAAAAACAATTGAAGGTGCGGCTATTAAGGTGGACCCTGCACATCGTAAGATATATAGAAGTAAATGGTTCGACACGATATGCCAAAAGGCGAGACAAAAATCATTCAAGTAGCTTAATCTATATAGAAAACACAATACGGATTTCGAAAAGGGTATGTATATACTGGAGAATAGAAATTTCAAAGATTTGTGCAGGAAGAAAAAACAATCGTACTATGAAGAACTGGCGCGTAAATTTGCCACCGTACAGGATAGCAAAGAGTTCTGGTCTCTGGTAAAGGAGATCAGGGGTAGTAGATTTATAACAGGGAACAACCTCTCCATTTCTAATCTTAAAAATCATTTTGAAGAACTTTTGAACCGACCTGTCTGTGCTAATCCGATCCTATATGCAGCACCATATGTTGAGGATGCAATTTTGGATGACAAAATTTTATTATGTGAACTCCTATCAACTCTACAGAAAGCAAAAGATAATAAGGCACCAGGACCTGATCGAGTTCCATACGAATTCTATAAATATTCTCCTATAGAATTCCTAAATAAGATGGTAAGAGCTTTCAACAACATATTCGACAGTGGGAACATACCAGAAAGCTTCACAAATTCAATTATCTTCCCTATCTATAAGAAGGGAGATCCAGATCTTCCGGAAAATTATAGAGGACTGTCTTTTATGGATGCTGTTGTAAAACTCCTGACTGGTATTGCAAACAACCGGCTAGTTTTATGGGAACAAACTCACGGCATATTGAAAGAATCTCAAGCTGGATTCAGGCCAGGATACTCGACGATAGACAACATATTTAACCTTCTTAACATCGTTAAAATCAAACTGAGAAAAAAAGGAAGAAAAGTCTATGCATTCTTCGTGGATTTTAAAGCGACATTTGATACGATTGACCGAGCGGCACTCTTCTACAAACTCTATGAGATTGGGGTCTCCACTAAATTTATAAAACTTGTACAGGGCCTATATAAGTTTACCAGTGCGCAAGTGTGGGGTGGTAACACACTATCAGGGAAATTTTGCACCAACACGAGACTCAGGCAGGGATGCTTGATGAGCCCATTGTTATTTGCCCTGTTCATGAATGATATCGATGACCTCATGCATGGCGGAGTAAACATTGATGGATATGTTATTAAGAGCCTTCTATACGCGGATGATTTGGTACTGATGGCAGAGAAACCCATAGAATTGCAGAATATGATAGATAAATTAGAAGAATACTGCCAAAGATGGAACCTGGTGCTTAATTTGAATAAGTCGAAGATAATGATATTCCAGAAAGGGGGAGGCAGAAGAGCGGTCGCAGAGAATTGGACTTACCGTGGAGAGGGCATTGAAGTCGTCAATAAATATAAATACCTAGGAATCACTTTAACTCCAAAGCTGGTCATGAAGGAACACTAGGGGAACGGCTAAACGCAGCTAAAGCGACTCTCAATAGCACGTGGAATAGCTTTATAAGGAACGAACAAATAAACCACTCTTCTAAATTCAGGATGTATTCAGCGGTATCTAGAACGCTAATGTGCTATGGATCACAAGTCTGGGGCTTCAAGGAGTATGAAGAGGTAGAGAAATTACAGCGTTTTTTTATTAAGAAGGTTTTTTTACTACCAAGAAGAACAGCTAACTACGCAATCATGTTAGAATCTGGGCTCCCGAACTTATACGTATACACCCTCAAATGCCACTTCACGTACATACTTAGGGTCTTGGGCTCCTACAGCGAAAGCAGACTACCTCAATTTTTAGCAAAGAAAGCTATAGAGAAGAGAGCATACTGGTTCGAAGAATGGTTAGATCTTGCTGAGAAGCATGGGGTGCAGCTTGAACCGGCGGGGCTAAATACTGAAAGGCTGACAATAATTCTGACGGAAATTATAGAAAAGGAAGAAAAGTGGTTAAGGGCGGAAGCGCAAGATGAAGCAAAACGTACCTAGCAATCTGCCCAATCCTCAAAGAATTCAGAGTCATAGCTTTTGGCAAAAGCAGCCTCACAGAAGAAGAAGTTATATCACTTTTAAACGGCAACGATTATGAAGCCCTATATACATATGCCAAGCTAGCCTGGAAGTTCCGACAAATTCTGATCGATGAGTTTAATTGTTAGCTATCACCTTGTACTGCTTCAAAGCTATTAAGGCATAAAGTTTAAATACTCCACATTCAATAGTTTTTAATTAAATTTAATTTAGGAGCTGACTTAATTTTTTTTTTATCTATTTTTTTGTTTTTTTGCTTTTTTTTCATTTTCTTTTTCATATAGTTTATTTACTTTTCAATTAGTTTGAAATAGAAATAACACAGGTGTATTGTCAACTCGACAGACTACCTCGGGGTCATTGTTGACGTTTATTTAGTACAATGTAGTTAGAATGAAATTAAGAAAAGAATTTATTGTGAAATAAACTTATTATTATTATTAACTTATTAGAAGACAGGATTGATAAAGCGATATCACAAAAGAATATGTGGAAAGCAGTTAAACAAGCAGTTCTAAGAAAAGACAGGGATATAATTAAAGAAGTCAAATTCAATGGTTGGAAAATCTCAGCTAGTCAACAGCTTGCGAAAAACTTTAATAAATTCTTCATAGACAATATAAGGAATATAAACGAAACAATACCATACAGGAAATATGAAAATGGAATAGAAGATAGGCAATGCGTTTTTAAGTTCAACAAGCTTACGGAAAACGATTTAAAATCAACGTGTGAAGTAATTAACCAAAAAAATTATTTCGGAGGAATGAATGCAAGAATAATTCGAGATAATTGGAATGTCATGGGAACAGTCCTTAAATACATCTTTAATAAGTCGTTTGAAGAGGGTAGATTTCCTCAATCATGGAAAGAATCAATTATAGTAATAAATACAAAGAAGTGTGAGGAGTTTCGTCCAATAAACATGTTAAAGGTCTTCGAGAAAATATTAGAGAAAACTGTACAAATTCAGCTAGAAAAATATTTGGAAAGGAATAATATAATAATCCCGGAACAGTCAGGGTTTCGAAAAAATCATTCATGTGAGACGACAATTAATTTTATTATCAACTTCTGGAAGGAAAAGATAGACCAAAATAAATCAATTGCAGCTGTTTTTCTAGACTTGAAGCGAGCTTTTGAAACGGCGGACAGAAACAATCTGATTGATAAATTGGACAAGTATGGAATAAAAGGATATGAATTGAATTGGTTCGTGGATTATCTCAGAAAAATAACTCAAAGAACAAAGATCAACGGAGCTCGCTCAACAACGACTGAAACTGAAATTAGGGTCCCACAGGGATCAGTTTTGGGGACTTGCTTTATACATATAAACAACTTAAAGTAAGTAAGTAAGCATGCTGCTTGCTGATGATACACTGATATTTTGTACTGTGGAAAACATTGATGATATTAAAAGAAAAATAGAAAGCGATCTAACCGAAATTAAGGCATGGATGGATAGCAATTGGTTAAAATTAAATACTAGAAAATCGAAATGTATGATATTAAACAGTAAAGTAGATATGTCGATCACAATTGAGAATGAGCCAATCGAAGTAGTTGATCAAATATTTAGGTATAATGTTGGACAATAAACTAAATTTCAACAAACACGTGGATTATGTATTTAAAAAAATTGGTAAAAAGATATCATATTTTAAAAGGTTGAGAAAATCAGTTTCACTAGCTAGTGCAATAAAAATCTATAATGTCAGTATAAAACCTCATTTTGAGTACTGCTCGACTGTACTTTTTCTATGCACACGTACATCGAAGGACAGACTACAACAAAATAGGGCAATGAGGATAATCTTGCAATGTAGTAGATACACATCAATTAAGTGGATGCTCTCAACACTGAAGTGGATGAATGTGACACAGAGAATTGATCTTAATGTACTGAAATTTATATTTAGGATAAAGAACGGGGATGTTCCGCCATATTTAAGAGAGAAAATAACACAGGTGACGGATACGCAGCCATATAATCTAACGAACGCAGATCTAAATATAAGATTACTTAACTACAATAGATCAGATACACAGAATTCATTAATATATAAGGGTTTTCAATTGTATAATGATTTGTCAGTAGTGATAAAGGAAGAAAGAAATCTAAATCTATTTGTAAAATTTTGTATGAATAAATTCGAACTATGTCATAGAAATGGATTAAAAGGTAGTATAAATGATTGTATTGTTTTTTGTGAAACACTTAGTGCTAATAAATTATTATTATTATTATATAATTGACATCTCATTCGAGTTGGGGAATTCAGATCATAACATATAATAAGACATCTTCCCATCAATACTTGAAAACGTATGGACACAGTATATATCATACAGTAGCCCAGCTCTGTCAAAACTGTCAAGTGAGTAGGATGCTTCTATAAAGAGACTATACTTTCTCTTTCAACAGTTTTAACTAACACACTAGTCAATTTTTAATACATGGATTCCTATGTAAATCTAAAGTGGAAGAAAGAGAACTGATGACATTCTTAAACTTTTACTAGAGGGAAAGAGGCAAAATGACACCACTTTACCGTCAAACAGCTGTTTAGTAATGGAACAATACATTTGTCGCCGATTGCCGATATGTGTACATACATAAAACTAATACTTCCGTCAACGGTCGTGCAGCTAGCTACTGTTCGCCCATTTATGTCCGTATCATACTTAATAGTTCCCTCTTGTGGAAGAAATTTTAAGTTTATGTTTTTTTAATTGAAATTCTAAAATTCACTTTTCAGTAGTTAGTTCTAAGCTATTCTACTGTATGATATATACTGTGGTATGGATTTGAGCGTATGATTGAATGGAAGGTAAGATGCACAGCCTCGGAATTACTATGAGTAAAGAATTTTAAAGGCTCTTTAAACAAGTAAAGAACTAATAGTTTTATCAAAACGATTATTAAGTTATTGTGTCTGTTCGTCGAATTATTCGAATAGATAGTATGGGCGCTGAGTGCGTATAACATTTTATATGAGTGATAATAACCTTTCGACACATATTAAGCGTCGACAGCTATTAATGGCAACATCAATTCTATAAATGCAGAAAAAGTCTAACTATATATAGATAAGTAAAGTATTAGAATAGAGATGTAGTGACGAACTTCATGTGAGTTTCCAGAAGTGGAAATCAAGCAGACAACTATAACATTCTTAAACCACAACGTATTTTCCCCAATTGGAGCTGGAATGATCACAAGGAATCAAGTGCTAATAGCCACTCTGTTAAAAATGTGCGACAATAGAGATGTATTAGTGTAAGACGAGACGCATTAAAGTTAGGACGATTAATGGCAACTGCTTGGAAATTGGAATAAGAGAAACAAAACATTTAAAATTTAAAGGGTATGTGTTTATGTATTATGGACAATTCATAACTACTTAAATTACAATATGAATATAGTCACCAATTTGAGGTTGGAACTACGTTCTTGAATAGCATGTGCTTCTGCGTTATATTATCCGAAGGATACGTATGCAAAATTCATAGTCGTATTATGGCGCGCCCATTCCTATAGTTCTAACGGTGTTGCAATAAAGTTCTTGTGTAGGGTCATTCCATAGCAAATCGAACAAAAATCACGAAAAGTGTGAGATAACTGTGACCATCAAAATTTTTTTTTCGAAATTTTACATAAGTACTTGGCGGGTTTGTGAAAACAAAAATACAAATTAAAAATTTTCCTTATACAGTGCGTATTTCGCGAGTCCTGGCATTTTCAAAATTTCGCAAAAATGCTGTTCTGATCTTTTTTAAAAATTCATATATATTTTTCCATATTTGCAAGGACAGTGAAATATGGCTCATTGAAAGATAGGATCTCAAGCTATCTAAGAAAATGATTTAAAAATGGGCAAAAAATACCGAGTGTGATAAATTATTTTAAAGAGAAGCTTTTGGGCTTCAAGTCCCATATCGCCATGCATTTTAGAGGATTTAATTTCTGATATAGGCGAAAGCCCGTATTCTTTAATAATATATGAAAGCACTTCAGTAGACACAAAAAAATTCCTGTGTTCCATGCTAAATTATTACACCATGCAGAAATCAAAAATAATAACAACTTTTTTCAAACCTTGCGGAAATTCAAACTGGTGATGCGATAACAATAGCTACGATTTGCTCTCAGGCACCTACCCTGGAATAATTCATTAATTCTTCCACCCTATGAGGATCGCTTGAAGCTTTTAAATATGCACTCGCTTGGGAAACGTCGCATGGTTGCCGATGTAACTTTTGTGCATCAACTCTTAAACGGTAATATTGATTCTCCGTTATTACTTAAAAAAATCGCCTTCCGTGATAAGAGGCACAATTTGAGAAGGCTACCTCTGTTTAACATACTAATACTAACACCGACTAAGTGATGAAACGCATGTATTGTTGACCGTTTATTTATTAAACGTGTCCATGCAGCGAGCTTGTGCTGGTTCTGATAGTCTTTAGATCTGTTAAAGAAAGCTTAACGGAAAAATGTATACCTTTACAAAAACTAATTGGAATTGGAGTCGACTACGGGGCGAGTGTTATGGTAGGCACTCGACATTCTTTGTCAACGATTTTAAAAGATTCTGTTGAAAGCTTGGTTGTCATTAAGTGTGTATGCAATCCTTTGCACCATGCAGCTGAGAACGACTCTACCAATTTATCCAGGCATCTAGACTACTTGGTTAAAGAAACGCATAATTGGTTTCATTATAACCAAAAGAGACAATTACAATACAAGCGAATTTACAAATTAATCGCAGGAAAGACACTGCTTAAAATTAATAAATTAGCAGTGACAAGTTGGCTTGCGAGATACACGGCTGTTGAAAAAACAGTGGAGCAATGGGATACATTAAAACTTCATTTTGCTCTAGCTAAAAAAAAAAATGACGTGTTTTGCTGCAAAACAGTTGCATGAAATGTTTCAATCGACGTCAAATTACTTCCTCAGGACAGTTTTGAAAAACATAACTTATGTAAACCGACTTTTTCAATCTCACAGCGTTGATCCAATAAAATTACTCGACGATCTCAATAGTTTACTACTTGGCTCAATTTTGCTTGCACCTGCAAATTACATTAATTTTAGTTGTTATTTTAACTTATCAGCGGCTGAATAGGATTCGGAAGAGTTACTAAGGATTAAGTCGAGATGTAAGGACTTTCTTATTATATTATGCGAACAGTTGCAAAAGAGAGTTCCAAAGAATATAAATGTTTTAAAGAAAATATTATGTTTTTCCGTACATCAGGCTACAAGTCATGTTAAGCCTGATATTACACAATTAGCGCAGACTTTTTCGTAGTTTTGTGGCGTCATAGATGAAACCATTCGTTAGTGGAGCACTATTCAAACAGAAGCCTTGCCTTCAACAGTTTATCATAGTACAGAGAATTTTTGTATTTATGTGTCTCAAATAGCTAACGCAGCTGGGGAAAGAAAATATAAAAATATCGCGAACCTAGCTCTTGCATTGCTTGTGCTACCATTTTCGAATGCTGAGTAGAAAGAGCATTTTCAATTTCAGGGATAATTAAGGACAAACTTCGAAATAAAACTGCAATAAAAACCGCCGATGCAATTATGAGAGTTCGATTTAGCATGCCAAAAAGAGGCTGCACCGATTTTACACAATCAGAAACATGTTCATGGAATTCAACACAAAAGAAATACAATACCGATACTGAGGATGAAAATATATATCAAAATTTTGCAGATATAAACAGTGAACTAAATTAGAACAAATAAAGCTAACATTTACTTAACACATAATATATACATAGTATTATACAATATTATTATAATAAAAAGGAATGAAAATATATTTTTGTGAACACATATCTTTTTCTATTTTCATTTTCACTATTTTGGGGGATTTTTCAGACAAAATTAACAATTTAGGGGGTTTTTGAGAATTTTGTAGGGGGACGAAGACTTTCTCACCTGACAACACTGGGGTGAAGCTTCATCCGCTGGACAGCCGGGTATTCTCTGAAAGGTCAAAAGATTATAAAGCCTATCATCCTATAACCAACCACTGGATCATGGATTCACTCCGGCGCTGTTAGTGCCTGTGCATGGGTTACTGTGCATACGTTCCCTGGGGATACGTATGTCGATGATGTGACAGTAATCCTTTTCTCGAGTTTAACTCAAACGTTTCGCTGTAGCTGGCGTTCGACCTCACTTTCATCGAATAATAGGTCTGGGTAAAAACTTATTCCTGTGGTGGGGGAAGAATGTAAAATGCATGAAAAAAAGTAAAGGAACGCTTTTCATGCAACTTCGTGAAAAACAAGAAGAAGAGTGAAATGTCATTTAGAGTTTTTGATTGTTTTAGTTTTCTATTGCAATTAAGAATTGAAATATTGTTGAAATAAATCCCTCAATAATATTATCTAATACTTCAGCCGAAACGAGTGTAGTTTCCCGGTCAACAGGCGTCTGACCCGATTGATGTAGATTTCCATTGATATTTTAAGAAAAGTGCACGTCAATCAGTAAAAAACGAGTTCATCAGTTTTGACATTTCTCTTGTAGATGTGTGCGTTTTTCGGTGTAACACCTTCGATTTTTCCGGTGTAGCACCAGACTCATTTGACGTACACCTCTGGAACAATTTCGGTGTAACACTGCAAGAAAAGTGTAACACTTCTGCTAGAAAACTTGATCAATTAAGAAAAGTGCACGTCAATCAGTAAAAAACGAGTTCAATGGAACAACTTTTGACGCGATGAGAATGAATAGTAGCTCATATCCGTGTAATTTGTCAGATTGAAATTTTCTGGAAAAAATAAATTTCGGTGTAACACTGTAAGAAAGGTGTAACACTTCTGCTAGAAAATTTGATCAATGGAAATCGACATGAGGATCCGTCTTCATTGGTATGCTGCAATTAGTTTCTGTTCGTATGAGCGTCTTGCACAAGCGTTAGGAAGACGAAAAATACATTTTCTTCTTCTCTCTCTATACTACCTGACAGTTTCAGTATACCTTATACTGAAAATATGCTCACGTTACAAAATATAGTAGTTAAAAACTCAGTTAAAAATCCGAAATTTTAAATTTGTGAACCATAACTTCAAAACGGAGAAGAGGAGAGTAAAATTTGTACAGCATTGGAGAGGTCCAACGATTATCAAAATACGAAATTTTAAATCATCATAATAGGCTGCAACGTTAAGAAGTTACGGGGTGATGTATAAAAACATACCCAAATATTTTTAAATCCCTTTATCTCGAAAACCGTTAGGATTTTCCCTCCATCTCCCATACAATTTTTTGCTTGTCTGTGGATAATATAAGATATAAAATATAAAAAAATGAACAAAATCAAAAGTACGTCTTCCAGGATATTCAAGGGTAAAGGATAAAATCCTTATCCTGAATGTCCTTTTACGCGTATATTTTTAAGATTCTATTTTTCTTAGATAGCTTGAGATCTTATCTTTCAGTGAGCCATATTTCACTGTCCTAGCATAAATAGGAAAATATACATATATGAATTTTTAAAAAAGAGCAGGACAGCGTTTTTGCGAAATGTTGAAAATGCCATAACTCGGGAAATACGGACTGTAGAAGGAAAGTTTTTAATTTGTATTTTCACAAACCCTCAAGTATGTAAAATTTGAACAAAAGTGGTGATGGTCATGTCACACCTGTTGCCTATTTGACATGGAATAACCCTGTACTCTCTGAAGACTAGCCTTAGATGCTAGCCGTTTGCTGGTACCTCATAATCTATCCCATACTCTTTTTAAAAAAAAGTTCCCCTCTCCATCAACGACGCTGAGGTCATTTTTATGCACGGATACATTATAGACATTTTTCCGATTTTTGTATTGGGCTGCTGATCCGTCGGAGTAGCAAGAGATTTTCCAGATTTCTCCACACTTATTTCTTTCAGTGTGGAGTTTCAGGCAGTTACTAATTATAATTAAAGTGTGCTTTACACCTCTCTATCGTAGTTGCTGAAATATATAATGAAAGGGTGAACCGTAGCCTAGTCATTAGTTCACTGATATCCTTTGACAACATCGTGTACAATAAATGAATAGTTTTCTTCTGAAAAATCGAGCAATACCGCATCTTTGGTCTCCTGAAAGGTATTTTTGATATTCTTAAGATACTGAAAGACTTGTTCTATGAAGAAAACATGTCGTGATAAACCTGATAAACGGCTAGTGATGAGATCATCATCATCACAGGCTGAATTTTCATCCCAAGTGGAAACGTTTGGTGTAAGTGCACTGGTGATACGTAATATTTTCAACAAAATTGGTCTAAAAGCGCATTCAAAAAGCTGCCTCAGTTTCTAATATTTGAGAAATGTGTCGCTGTTGTCCAATGCTTTTCAATGCTAGGACGATTGCACAGCACCCAAAAAAACGCATGTTCATAATCGAAAATGGAAGAGCCTTCTTCAGACATTAAATACTGAATAGTTAAATATGTAGAAAGTAGCAGGTGGATTACAATTTATTAATCGTACATAATATTACAAGCAAAAACCTTCCCTGCACCGACACAAATCCCTCTTTCCAGGTATTAACCTTTTAATTTCATCACTACAGTTTAATTCCTAACTAGTTTTACAACATGATCTTCCAAGCATCTCCGTAGATTCTCGATGATGGTTGTTACCGTGCTTCTTGTTGCATTTTAGATTTTATTGTCATAATTAATTGATGTACCGAGGAACTCTTCACTATTTTCGTCGCACTCCAGTTTTCCAGAACTAGTGACAACAAGGCTTGTTTGGTGTCCTTAATTACTGTTGGTTCATATTTCGTCTTAAGATTTTCAATAAAATAATATCAGTAGTACCAGGAAGCATGTGTATAACAAGACGATAATTCCTTATACAGAATCACTGAAAAATAATTAAGAATGCGGCCATACATTTCACATCAACTTACGTACGTACCTAGCTGTGGAAAATACTATCACTGTGCACACCTGCTGTAATTACTAGACATGAGTCTTCATGATATTAAAAACGGAAGACCATGTTAATATTGCGATTTAAGTAATTATGGATTGTATATTATATATTAAACAAACATACTTTAAATTTTAAATCTTGTGTTTCTTTTGTTTCATCACTTATTAGAAAATGTGAGCTTATAACCATCTATAACTTCTCAACGACTGTCAAAGTGCCAAATGTACGGAGGCAAACCCAGCTATCCTTGATATGAAACATTAAGCGTGTTCTATAGTTTCTGGCGGTTACAATTTGCAGTTAATGAGTACTGCATTTACACTACTAATGAAAACATTTAAGCCCTTTTATACTTTTGACACACATGCCTATGCTTATGATATTTTTCGTTGGGTATATGCCCTTGAGTATCAGAACAGGTCTTAGAATTTCTCAATAGATGCCTTTTTCAATTTTCGTGAGACAAGACGTAATCTAAGCAGAACTCTCACCAAAGCAAGTTATCTGCTACTCTGTGTAATATCTAAGGTTAATTCGTTGGCATAGTTGAATCAGATATGTTTTGAAGAATCCCAAACTCCATATCAACATGAGAACAATATTATCAATATAATGCCCGAAATTCTATGGAGCGCTGATTTCAAGTGCACATCAATGGTGGTCCACAACTAACGCGGGTATCTCTTGCCTCGAACACAAACAGATAAAGAAAAGCAGGTGGAATGGGTAAAAGAGTCCACCGGCTGAACTACAATTCTCGTCTCTAGACTGAAATTCACGGAATATAATTTCAATGAATTTCTATAATGCATTGAAAATGAAGAAAAAATTGAGCTTTTCGATCCAGCGATCAGAGAGGTCTTCAGTATGGTTATCTCTGATCGCCTACCATATAAGTTCGATGATAAGGTTAGGGTTTGCTATTGGCAGAAGTTGTGCTGGTGAAGTAAAAGGGTAATCATTAATTGGAAAGATTGCTCACAAGGTAGTATTCCAGTGCTACCATAGTTGCTAACTTCCACAGCTGTTCGACATATGACATTAGATTAGATTTGTGAGTCAGAGACATATGACATACTCCAGTATTTGAACTAAATACTTTAAGCTGTGGTTAATGACAATATCCAAAAAAAAATGAAGTATTAGAATGAAGTATTAAAAATTTAGTACCGAAAGAAATATTTGCGATTTTGAACATGTTATCGGAATACAAAACATACCAATGTCAAAGGTAAGCTCTTTGAAGAATATTGCAACTCTCTTTGGATTGTTATGGGTGGTATTGTGCATATATCAGAAACTTTCTTCAGCTTGTTATGTTTATGCATATATCACCGACTCGAAGAACTCGAACACATGTAGAGCTCATCGTAGACGTCAGCGGAGCAGTTTTTAGAAAACAAAACACACGGCCTACCCAAAAGCTTTGTTCTTTTGGTCAGGGCAGAATAAATTACTTCCATAATCAGTAGTAAAAGTGATGGCTTTTGCATCCGATACAGTTGCAGATACAATTTTTCTTGATCGAATAGAGCAGGGATCCGATATCACTATATAAAGTAAATCTATAGCTAATAGGTACTAGATATTTTTTTGCATGCGCTATGCAGTCGTCTAAAGTGCTGCTACAAAAGAACTCACATAACCACTGAAATTTCTTTTTAAAACTTGGTAACTTCTACGCACAAATGTCAAACATTTTTTTTTTTGTTTTTGGCTTTAAGACAGATTGCGGATAAGCGCAACTAAGGCTTTAATTAAAAATAAAATATATTAATTTATGCAAGTTTTAGAAAGAAAAGCATGGTCATATGACCCAGTTTAGACGGGTCTGCCGAAAACTTGCAGGTAGAGTGACGGTTGGGGCAATAACAAACCATCTTCCTGCCTACAAATTTCGATTGGCAGAGACAAAAGACTCACCTGCCTTAACTGGATCTATAATTTTGAGAAACTAAAAACTGAACTTTTTATTGAGGCTAGCGACCCCTTTCGACGAATAGAACTATATTCGGCTATTGCAAGGTTGCACTACACACTATACAGTGTAGCTCTGCACAGTCTATATGCTTATATTAGAGAAGGAGTCAAAAGGACACGCCTACTATATACAGGCAGACAATATCAATGGCCATTCGTACATTATTTTTCAAAAATAGCTTTACCTTTAAATTTTAATTATATAAAAAATTTGCTGTCAGATACATATAAAAACTAACAGGAATTAAATTTTCAGTAACAAAACTTTGATATTTTGGAATATTTAGTTCAATAATTCATTTATTATTCCCGGCTGTCTATGTATAACACTTAATACAGTAACAGCAAATCCAAATAATAAATTCGTATGAGACTAACGTCTCTGACGACTAAAACGCTCTGCTTGAGCTTTAAAGTACATAATATAGGTAGTACATACTCTTTAGTTATTATTTCAATTCCAACTTAAAGCACCCGTATATCTTGCATATCACAAGAGCACATTCAATTTATTTTTGGCTACATATGAAATATTCTTCTAAATTCGAATTCACATAGTTTACCTGGGATGGTGCATAAAGCAAACAAGAATCCGTTAAAAAAGTTCTATCGATAAATTCATCTATCCCAAGTCTTAGTCTTTCTGGATTCGGCATTGTACACCTAGTCTGCAATGAGCAAGATTAATTTCAAAAATTGAATGTCGTCTTATCTCTACCTTGATGTCTATTAGAAATCCCTCAACAGGCCTATACGGATTATGAATTGTGAGGTAATAATTTAACTGTTGCATTAGCAATAGTTCATTAGAGAGAATAATGTCCATTGCCTTTTGGCGGTCTCCCTTAATATTACCTACGAACTGACCAATTGACACATTAAACTCTTCAACTTTGCAGGATAAGTACACGCAAGTAGCCCTGCTTATCAGAAATTATGTTATTTATACGGAATTTTTCTAAGGGAATTTCTTACAATATTTCCTTAGGATGGTAATCCATGGGAGAATTGTGTAGGTAGAATCTCTTAAAGTACTGGAAAGCTGTGCCGATAATACATTTCGGCATTGGTGGTTCAAATCTTTTACAAAAATCTTTCAAATGAAGTTCATATTGTTTCAGCAGTAATCTTTCCTCCTCTGGGGTAAGGAAGAAATTTAATAATTGCTGTTCCTAAAAACATATTATTTATTAAAATTATGAAAACATTCTGTGGCGAAAACCTACATCCATGCCCTGTCCATGGCGCTCAATAAACTCTCTGTTTTGCTTTTTACGAAGAGAATTTATTTCTTGTTCATTAGAAAAAGTCCAATATTTTAGCTGAGAGCTCACAGGATACATTGCATTTGTTGAATATTTTAATTAATGAAATTACGGGAGTACAGGCCAGAAAAGCAATTGTTTACTTTTAAACTTCTTTTAAATGTCAACGTCATGTTTGACAATTTCATTGCCATCAACTAGTACTGCAGTACTGCAATTAGGATTATAAGTGGTTCAACTTTTGGCTATAGCCAGAATGAGATCGATCAGTTGGTTGCTATACGTAACTCCCGAAATGTAGCGACACGACAAAAACGTACGAAACGTCCGTGAAAATACAATTGGAGCGACAAGAGCTGTCAATCGCCAATTAAATTTATTCTATTATTTGTGTTGTAAATTAAAAATAGAACAAAATTCAACGAATAAATTAAAAGATTATTAAAGTTGCATGTGTGGCCGTTTTGGCTAATGAAGCTAAAAAACAGAACCCACATAGAAGAAGAGGTGTGTCCAAGAGTCGGAATTACGTTTCTATGCGGATGCGTTTTTTTTATAACACGAAGACATTTTACCACCTCAATAAGCTTTTCTTCCATTTTTTACTCAACCAACTTTGATATCTTCCACGGCATTGTTATTTACTGATATTTTTAATCTATCAAGTCATAAAATATGATTGCAATGAACGTGTAACAATGGGCCCTATTCTGTAATTTTTCATAAAATAATATTTTATGTTATTTTATGGCGAAAAAATCCCTTCTTCATAAAATGAAAATAAAATATTTTAAAAATTCGTATTCTGTCGTGGTTCCATAAAATTATTTTATGAATTCTTTTATGAACACGTAACATAAAATATTTAGTACATTCCGGTATGTTTTCTATTACTTTTTGAACAGCTGGTCAATTGACATTTGCGTGATACTCAAATCACCCAGCAGCTGCTTTCTTGAGATACTTTGGGTGTAAAAGTTCTAAAATATGACAAATCCTGACTGGAGTTTGATACGAACCATGTCCGTATGCAAAGCAGCAGAAAGACATCCATTCTGTTCACTTTGAGATACTCAAAGTGAACGGAATGGATGCCATTCCAGTATGAGGCTCTAGTTAGTTAGTTAGTTTTGGGTATAAATTAGAATTATTCATAAGTTTGCAAAATTAGTTTACAAATCATAATATAACAAATTTATTAATCTAGTCGGAAAAACTTTTGAAGCCTAAGGTTGGGCAATTCACATAGATCGTAGAAATCGTGAAGATATCGTATCCTGTGATATCTTCTGCATAAAATTAAAACCTATTTAAATATAATCAACTTTTTATATTTTACCATACTGCACCAAGTGCAAATTTCTACAATTTCTGACAAAATTGTAATCTTTATGTATGGCGGTGGACATATTAGTTTTTAATTAAAACTACTTTCACACCACAAATGTCAATTGACGAATGTCATTTCATAAAATATGTCAAAATACCTTTAAAATGTGCTGCTTAGGTTCTTTTATGTTATGCTCCATAACAGGAAATATTTTATGTTACGATTCGTAAAATAAAATAAAATTTCTGGTACAGAATAGGATTTTAGGGAAATATTTTATTTTAAGGCATAACATCATGATACAAAGATTAACAAGGTATGGCCGGAAAATCTGTCAATTGATTGCTTGCCTCCTTTGGCGACAAATGTCAGAAATTTGTTCGTCTCAATTTCAATCGTCCTTTCACAGTGAAAAAAATTTTCTATTTTTAAATTTCTTTGCTTTCCCACTAGCACATAATTACTTTTCCCGAAGTGATTTAAACGAAGAAACTAATATTTTGTTAAATATTTTAATATATTCAAAACGTATTTCAGTCAATAAAATACGAAAAACTAAAAACAAATTCGCTGGAAATGACAGTAGGCACCTCATGACGTAGCAACACAAAAAATTCCTCTCGAATCGGCCATACTTATTATCTTTGTATCATGGCATAACATAACATAAAATGATAAAATTTCACCGACAGAATAGGGCCCAATAAATATGAACGCAACCCAAAATCATAACTTTGCTAAACGCACCCTAAACGTGCGACAAATTTTATTTTCATTTAAAGGCTTAAACACAATTGCGACGACAGAGCGATAGAACGACAGACGACAACGAAAATTTCGCTGCGAAACAGGCAGTCGAAAAATTTGGAACACAATTGCAACGACAAGCGATGAGCGACGATTGTGAAAGAAGAAGATATTGAAATTTCATTTGTTAAATGTTTCGAGCGTTTTAAAAGGAGATTTTTATGAAGAATATTTTATGTTATATTGAAAGAAATGCAATGAACCAAAGTGTGGAAAAAAAACTGAAAATACGGAGATTAAGTAAATTAAACGCTTTAAAATATCCATCCAACCCTTGTCTTTTTTGTCCACTTGTCTTGTCTATTCACTGAAGTACGTCACAGACTATCAGCTGTTTGATCAGCTGTGATATGTCAAAATTTTAATGGGCATACCTTTTTTCTTCGATATACCTTGGCCACAACCATTTCATTCGATTAATTTTGTTGGTAGGACTGCAGCGACGACGGCAAAATTAGAAACTGATCAATCCCGGCGATAATGTCGTCGATCGCTCCACGTCGGTCGTCGCAATTTGGTGCATTCGCATAAGATGCTGTGTTTTTAGAAGTTTGACAGCGATATATCGTTGTCGTTTGTCGTCTGTCGTCGGAATTGTGTTTAAGCCTTAAAGCCTAGTACGCTGTCACAGTATATATATATATATATACTGTGCCGTGGGGTGATGCTGAACAAGCAAGGAAGCAACACCACCTCAGAAGGTAATAAACCAGTTCAAAGAAAACAAAAAAATCACAAAGTGTATTTTCACCGACGGCATTCCGCTTAACATGCGCGTGTGTTAGTGGGAAAGTGGACATTTTGTTTTTAATAAATGGCAATTGTGTGTTAATGTGCAAAAGGAACAAAGAGGGAAAGACAATTTGCCGACGGCATTTTCCAAGTTCCATATAAATAAGTGAAATAGACACGTAAAATATTAAAAAAAAGTGAGATAAAGACTCTAGTGAAATTAGTGTTTTTAAAAAATAATAAAAACAAAGTGAATGATAATGGCTAGTGAAAATAGCATTCTAAACGCAGCAAAAGCCAACGTGCTTGATGTATTCACATCAAGTAACATTAAAAATATCCCAGACGACATAATAGAATCCCTGGCAAAGCGAATGCTACAAGGGAAATACCAAGTTCCGTCGGGAAGCGGAGTTCAAGAAAAATCTAAGGAAATGGACTCAGAAGACATGTCAGAGGATGAAGAGTCCACAACCAATGAAGACACCACTGATGAGAAGACAACTGATGAGAGTGACTACCAAGTAGTTGGAGGAAAACGAAGACTAAAAAAGGACCCCCCAAAACTAGAGGAGTTGAAAAAGTCCAAGTCAGGAGACCCACGAAAAAACAACAATTACTACCAGGCGCTAGACACAGTAGTAAACCCTTTCACGATTCCCCCTAAGCAGAGTCAAGTAAAGCCTGAGGAGAAGCTCAGCAAACCACCGCCGATAATCACACATGGCCTGAATTACAAGGAATTCAACAAAGCACTGAATACACTAGAATCAAGGCCAAAATTCTTCGTGAAGACAGGTGCGGGCAATAAGTGCACCTTCAAGCCGATGACTGAGGAAGACAGGCAAATTTTATTCAAATTGCTAAATCAGGTCAAGGTGGAGTCCTACACCTTCACCCCTAAAGGAGAGAGGAAAACGACATTGGTGCTGAAGGGATTTCAGCATACTTTTGAGGAAGCAGAAGTAAAAGCCGCACTGGAGGAACAGCTGCAAGGTTATACCATAAAGAATGTGTCAAAGCTGGAAACGGGACGCAGCAAGGCAGCAGGAAAGAAGCTGGATGGATTCATTATAACGTTCGACGCCCAATACGACGTGAGCGAAATAATTAAAGTAAATAGGCTCTTACACCAGATTGTCCACTGGGAGAAGCACATCACCAATGGTGTGTCACAGTGCAAAAGATGTCAACGCTTTGGACACGTAGCCAGCAATTGTGCACAGATCTACAGATGCGTAAAGTGCAACGACAAACATGGACCTGGAGAATGCGCAAGGATCAAAAATGACAAGAACTCGAAGCCATACTGCGTGAATTGCGAGAAGGAGGGACACCCAGCCAATTACAGAGGATGCCCGAAATACAAGGAAGTGAAAACAGTGAAAAACAGGCGGAGAGAGCAACAGAAGCAGAAGGAAGTATTCGCCAGGGAATCAGTGAGGAACTATATCAAGCTCGACCATCCGCTCTGATAAGACGGAATCATCCCTTGGTACAGCAATACTAATTAGGGATGGGCTCAAATATGAAGAAGTAAGGCTTAGACCGCTCTGCAACATGGAGTGCACGGCAGTAAAAGTCTCACTAGCTTCACAGGAAACTCTCCTTCTCATCTCTATTTACAACAGATGTGGTGCTCGGTCAGCACAAATAAAGAGAAACCTCAACTCACTCAACAATATCTCCAAAGAGTATACCTACACGGTTATTGGAGGAGATTTTAACGCCAGACACCAGAAGTGGAATGACCCAGTTGAAACATCAGCTGGAAGGGTCATAGCTAACTGGCTAGATAGAAACCAAGCTAATCATGACTTCATTGTGGTCTCCCCAAGCACCCCAACCTTTCCGCGTTCTGGCTCATACATCGATTTCTATCTTGTTTCTTCAAGCATGATAAGCCTACTTCCACAAATAATAAATTTCAATTGCACTACGCACCATGCGCCATCCGACCACCTTGCCATAGAGCTAACCATCAAACCAAACACGCCGGTGAGGATTCTGACCATGGCCCTACCCACCTCCACCACTCTAACAGATGTCAATTGGAACGATTTCCAGGACAGATTGACCACCCTGTATCAAGGCAACCTTCCTGCCAATAACAGAAACCTCGAAAACTCCGAAATCGACTCACAAATTGAGCTCTTCACAAATTGCTTGCAAAGCAACATAGAATTCTTTTCAAAACCTGTTCCCACAAAAAACTACACATTCAAAAATCTCCCGGCTAGCCTTCAAAGCTTGTACAAGTACAGGCAGAAACTGCGGAAAATCATGAACCGCATCTACCACAGAACGCTCAATTTTCAAAACCAGGCGTATCAATCTGTGTTATCCCAAGTTAAGTGCTTATCAATAATCATTGATGAGCAAACTAAAATGTTCTGCGATGAACAGTTTAGGAAAAAACTGGAGAAGATCAAGCCAGGCCCACAGACTTTTGAAAACATAAACAAAGTCTGTTCCAGGAAGCCAAAACTCCCCAAAGTTATTACCAATAGCCAAGAGAAACTAATTCTACCTCAGGAAAAGTGTGATTCGTTTGCTTCATACTTCCAAAATACCTTCAAGGATAACTCAGAACTTAGTAGCCCTTCCTTTTCCTCAGAGGTCGACAGAAATGTGAACACCTTCCTAGCACACGAGACCTTGCCACAAACTTTTTTCAGCATGGACAATCCAGCAATTTACCCCGAACAACAAGGCATCTTTACCAACCCTCTCGAACTCTTCGTCTTAACAAAGACAATAAACGGTAAGAAATCTAGTGGTCCAGATAAAATTTCTAATGCAGTTATAAAAAAACTACCTCCCATAGCTCTGGACTTCCTGTCAATGGTCTTCAATAACTGCATAAATAACAGCTACTTCCCAGAAAATTGGAAAATCTCACGTGTCTTTCCCATTCCAAAGAAAACTTCGTCTAAAGACATAAAAGAATTCAGACCGATATCACTGATCTCAAACTTGGGTAAGCTCTTTGAAAAGGTCATAAAACAACAAGTCCTCAACACTTGTGAAGACAAAAACATCCAACAGGAATCTCAATTCGGCTTCAAGCCAAAGCACTCCACACTCCACCCATTACTCAAATTCCACACTGATGCCACCAACGCTCTGAACAAAAACGAGTGCATTGTAGGCTGCTTCCTTGATGTTGAGAAGGATTTCGACTCAGTATGGACAGCAGGGCTTACCTACAAATTAAATCAATTCGGATTTCCCACCCACCTAACCAGATTAATCCACAGTTTTCTTAGTTCAAGAAAATTTTACGTGGAGCTTGAAAATCACAAATCACCACTCAAGGTAGTAGAAGCCGGCGTCCTCCAAGGCTCCATATTAGGCCCAATTCTCTTCAATCTATAGAAAAGCCAACCACGCCTACAGCCTACTCAGCCCTATAATATACGTCAGGGACGGACTCTCGACAAACACAAAATTGTTGCTCTATAAGCAACTTAACAGGCCAATAATCACCTATTGTTTCCCCATATGGCACACAATCTCTCCTACCTACATGGAAAGCCTCAGCATACTCGAAAGGAAAATCTTAAGAGCGTGCACAGGGCTCCATAGAAGAAGTAACGGTAAACACTTCCCAAACAGGGTTATTTACGAAGCAGCCAACATCACCCCAATAAAGGAGTATCTCTTCGAACTTGCATACAAACAAGTCGACAAAGTTCCTAACCACCCGAACCCAGTTATAAATAACCTGCCGGACCTTCTCGCACCAGCAACATTTAAATACCTTTCACCCCTGCTCTTAACAGTGCCCGAGGCTAGAAATATCTACCATCTACATGATGGTAGATTAAGTTTCTACGACCACAAAGGTGATTACTACCGCGGGTAGTCACTTCGTGCCACGTTTACTCAGAGAGTGTCTCTGAAGCACGCCAATTTTTTTAGGAACCATCGAATCCTAAATTCTCCAAACTATCCACCTCCTATCCCTCCTTTTCTCCTATTCCAGCCATCCCACTAACAACTAACTCCTAAGAGAGAATGACACATAGCACGGCTGATATAGCGCATCATCCGTGGAGAAAGAAAAGACAGCGAAACGAAAAGTTTCAACAAATACTAAGGACAACTATCAAATGAGGACAAGAGACGACATCAAATCGGACTGAGGGCTAAAGATGAGCCCCAAGGGGAAAAAAAAAGAAGACAATAACGTGAACATCGAGGGAAATGACGACAAAGAAAATAAACATAGGCGCAAAACACACTTGACTTGACTTGACTGGGTGATGATATCGAATGTAGCTGCCTACAGATTCGGACTCCGTCCTGCAGATGCACACATGCAATTATCACTCAGCTGAGAGGTATTGAGCGTTAAATGGTAACGTTACTTTGTAATCAAAACTATTTTATTATTTTGTTAAGTAAGTTATATAGGAAGTGTAGCCTTTGGGATGATAAGGAATCAAGCTGTAAATTACTAGAAGACTATTTTCCTGTATGGATAGTAGTTTAGGCTCTGTGGGATACATAAAGCCAATCTTTAGTACTTTTCAATAACTATCAATATAGAACATTTTAGAAAACGGACCCCGAACATACACATATAGATTTCTGTTTCATGGCTTGGGAAGTATTCTCGAGGGTTTTGGATGTAGTAATACCTCAGGTGTATTCAGCATAATATAGAGCCATGAAGGGGAATTTAGAACAAAACAGCTGTAAACTGGAACTTGCACTTTCAGTCTTAAAATATAGTGAATTCTTTTCGGTACTTGGAATCACACACGCACCAGAACTGTGCTGACACGATTACTCTTCGGAGCTGTCAAGTATGAAATTGGCAATTCCGGTGTGTGTTCGGTGGTGACGGTGGGGTTATTCAATGGTTAGAAAGAACCAAATAATATTACGACCTTCGAGGAGCGAACTAAAGGAGGCGACATGTGATGAAAAAGCGTAGCAACTTTCGTTCTTCTTCTTGTTTTTGTGAGGTGCCAGAGGAGGCGTTAAAAATTGTTGATGCCTTAAATATCACAACAAATTAATGGCGCGAAAATTCAAACACATTTCTTAGAAACTGGGCACAATCTTCAGCACCACCAACTGACATGTTTATAAATGGACTGACTGAACTCCTGTTTCATGTGGCACCAGTTTTGATTTCAGAAAGTATGCTCTCACTGACGATATATCTAAATTATTTGCGAATTTACTTATATATGCATGTCAGTGGAATTTACCGAACTTACCACAAAAGTATTTTTAAAGCATTTTCCTCAACACGGCTTGTTGTATCTAAATCTGCGAGCACATATTACTATCACTTAGTCCAATAGTCGTTAATCATTTCCTATAAAAAGAAATTATCCATTTATAACTACGTCTCTGCGCCAAACACACTTCGCGGCTCTTTGTTTATAGAAAAGTGACAGTCAAACACCCAGATGGCGAAAATTTTTGGCTACGCTGCCATACATACACTTACTATGGGATGTCATCTCCTTTAGTTCTCTCCACAAAGATTACGACGCGAACTCACTATGAAGAACAGTATAGTTACGGAAAATTGGCACTAGTGATAAAAACGTTTCCACATTATCTTCCTCTGAAGTATCCGTCGAGTCTTCATTTAAAATATTTAATGCCAACAATAAGTCTTTTTTTATTAAGCATATATTGTTTAATAATGTTTTTCCACACATAAATTATAAAAAATTCAAAACAAACGCTCTAATATAAATGTTTTTTTCACACACAAAAATAATAAAAAACAAAACAAAAACGATATAATTAATTTTTCCACAACAAATAACACAAAAATCCCGCTCAATCAAAACAAAAAAAAAACATAACCTCAAACCCCAGTCAACACCCGACACCGGAAAAAATTTAGGTGTAGAAAAATGCAACCAGGGGCAGCACCAAAAATAACAGAGGTAGAAAAGATTGTGCGTTTGGTTTTCTGCTGGTGTGGTGGGAAGAAAAGAACACGAAAATGACAGATTCGTTGACAGTGCTTACACCGAGTAGCAGAAAAGAATTCACTAAAAGTTTTATATTGATTGTCTTGTCCCACTTCACTCTACATAACTTTTTAGTTTGCTATAATCTTATAGCATTAATTATTGAGACCAAATACTTCCTTTGATTTAATTCTGCATGAAATCGAGTGAGAAATGACATTTATGATAATTGACAGGTCAACAGCTGTTTAATTTGGCAGCTTACCACTACTTACAAATTTCGTGTATTTATATGCATTCTTCAGCAAACGATATCGTTTTGACGACTTGGTTTTACCATGCATTGTAGGCACTGACATATAATAAGAATGGACTGAGCGTTCTTGCTTGAAAAATGCACAAATATTGAACAGGCTGTGAAAATCCTAAATTGCGTACAATTATACACCGATTCATATTTTATTATTATTTGTCGATTAGAAACACTAAAGATGTTGAAAAATAGTATTACATTACATGAAAATTATTTAGGAAGTTAAAATTGTTTTAATTAACACAAAAATTAATTTTTAATGTTGCTGAAAAATGAGCTCCTCTGCAGATTTGATGTCAAACTTTATTGAGCTTGTAAGAGATAGACGTATATAAACAATATATGTATTTATCTGAAGTTTTATGTCAATTCCAAAGCATTCCAATTAATACAGCCGTATTGTTTCCAAAATTGGTTACAGTTCAGTGTACATTTTGAGCTTGAAAGAGACAAAAAGATTTTAGCCAAAATTTGTGCCATTTTTGACTATAGGAGTAAAGTCGGTACAGACCACTGACTTATAACAATGGACTGTGCGTATTGCCGTTTTCCTATAGGAGAGAATGGTACAGGGTACAAGTTTTACAATTTTCTCTTTCGTCCTATGGCAGCGTTGGAGCTACCAACACAAAATATTGTTCACTGAACGTTTACTTATGCCATTTCATGTTTTTATGTTGGTTGCAGATGCAATCACCGCAGGAAGAATAAGGTAAAGACAGTGTTTACCATGCGCCGTCTCTTTTGCCCATACGCAGGATTCAGTTAAGAATAATTTTTGAAAATTAAAGTCAGAATTAGTTTAATTTCTTATAATGGCCGGTTTCACAGTCAAGGCTTAAGCCACAACGATGGCTTAAGCCAAGGCTTAATAAATATTTCGGTTTCACAGTCAAGGCTTAAGTGAAATCACTGGCTTAAGGAAAGTTTCACTTAAGCCCGTCATCCGAAGGCTTAAGCCTCAGATTTTGCTGTGAAACATATGAAATTATTGCTAAATATATATTTTGCCTAAATATTATAATTTTTGTTATTAAATGAACATGCATATTTCAAAAGCTATATTTTAAAACTAAATTGAAATTTTCCAAGCGAAAAATAGTTATCTAATTAGCAGTTTTGAATACTGTCTGGCAGCTAGTGTCAGCCACTGACATGTATAATATGGACTGACTACGTTAATAGAAATGCACTGCAAAAAGTGGGCTCATTTCTATATTGCTGACTCTTTCGGTCTAAGCACCAAGTACCAACTGAGAGAGAATTGTAAACAATAAATACTCCGTCGAAATATATGTTTCTTAATTAATTATTTAGGGTTATTACTGATAAAATTGTTTTACCAAACGCAATATATAAATAGAATATGAAGCAGAAGTGCGATACGTTTTATTATAATCACTTTCGAGCTGCGCGCTCATTTTTTCAACTTCCCGCCAATGGTTTTTTCAATGTTGGCACCGGCGTAAGAACTTTTATTGACACAAGCAATTGAGCCCACGTGAAATAGAAAGTTAAACAGTCCATATTATATATGTCAGTGGTGTCAGCATTCCATTTGACGTTTTAAGAAGAAACTAAACAGTTTAGGACAAAAATGAGTTATTTATCTGATGCAGAGGATATAAGAGACCAAGAAATGTATAATATAATCATATAATATCGCAAGGTGTGACCCGTGACATTTCGAGAATTGGGATGACGTTGATTTTTATTCTCGGTTCCGGCTGTAGATACATTCGCTTTGATGGTTTACGTTGTCGAAACATTCTACAACAATGATTTTGGATTTGATATCCTTCTAGATAAAAACCACAACAAACTGGTAAATAAAAAGTTCTTCTTCTTTTCGCTTAGTTTTTAATCCACAATGGCAATTTTCCTTTAAAAAAATTCACTATTACCGCAGTGCTGACAACTTAAAAATTTTCATCCGCGGCTTAACTAAGCCTCAGCTAACTGAGTACTGTGAAACTGAGTAGGCTTAAGTTCTGTGCTTAAGCCACACCCGTGGCTTAACTAAGCTCTGGCTTAAGCCTGGAATGTGAAACCGGCCATAAGAGTGCTTATAAGCGATTAAAACATCACTTGGACAAAAGAAAATATTTTTTTTTAATTTAAATCGATTTACGGGTATAAAATTTCATCTGATTGGTTGAGTTTTACATAGTTTTATGAGTAAACATTTTGAAGGGTGCTGTAACGGTGATATACAAAAACACAATATTTTTTGTGCCACATGAAATAGTAAATCGCTCAGTCCATTGTTATAAGTCAGTGGTAAAGACTGTACAGCCGTCCAATCAAAAATTTCAGAAATTTGGCAATTCAAAATGGACGGACCTAATTTTCTTGCAGTAGTATTGGTATGCTGTCCATACTCCCGATTTAAACTTGATAGCTTGGAATTTTTCCTACCCCCGGAAACTAATCAGCTACGTTTACGACGGCCTAAAGTGCTAACCTACTCACAAACTATCAAGTTTCTTATTTTCCACTATTAATAGAATTAATTTTTAAATGTACTTAATTTACTGTTATTTTATTTTTAATACTTATTACAATAAACAAAACATAATTTCAAAATATTTTGAAGATATAAAATTAATACTGTAGTCTGAACACGACCGAGAAAAATTTTCGTTGTCTTGCTGAACGCATTCACAACAGCGAGACCAAATCAAAACATTTTAAGGGAAAATTTCATAATAAAATAAAGAATTAAGAGGAAAAATGGATGAAACTGAGTTCACATGGTTTCTCAGAATTTTCTTTTAATTTTTAGAGAAAATATACATACTTTTAGTTGAAAATCAAGATGAAATTCCACAATTTCCACAAAAAATGTGCATAATTTTCACGCAGGTGAAATTCGGCGTATTCCAACTAGTCCGCCATTGTGGTTAGTCAAGATCGTGTCCCTGTGAAAAACTCGTCTCGTTGGGCAGTTTTAACGTTTTTCTCATTAATTAAGTGCACCAAATATATTAAAAATTGGTTTGTTGATTACATTAATATCGTTTTTACATGATTCAATAAGTATATCGTGCGGATGCAAAACGGAAAGGGCGTAAAATGTTTTGTGAAAAAAGGGAAATAATAAAAGTCATCGATTGAGTGACAAGGCAATGAAGTGTGTGCGCATGCAGAGCATTCTGGGTGGCGCATATTGTTGGTTGCGTTCATTCCTTTTTTAATTTAAAAGAACTTTACAGTGTACTAAAATAGTTTGTGTGAGTGCAGTTCTTCGCCAATTTTATATACATGTATAGGGATATCTTTAAAAGTGTTCGCTTGGAAAGTGCGCGCGCGAGTGTAATAAAGAAGATAGAATAGTGCCAATTTGTAAAGGACGTTATATGACGTTCTCTTTCTTCATGTTATGTGGTGTTGTTACTTTCGCCGCCATTATGGCTTTCTGTAAACCACGCTCTACACAGAAAATCTGGGAAACACGGGATTTTTAATTTTTCGTGTTACTTGAGTGCAACAAAAACATCAACGATGGCAAAATTTTAGTGGTGAAAGCGTTTTCTTTAGTAAGCCGGCCAGGCGTTTAAGGCCGGGATCGTGCGATTAGTTTTGTTTTTTCGTTTTTTTTTTGCTCGAGTCTCCATATCCATAGAAATTTGTTGGTTTCGCCGGATTCGCCGTCTGCCGCTGGGAAAAAGGCGTGTGGGTCAATTCGCCACAACACAACTAAACAGCATATTCCGTCGCGTGTTTGTGCATTTTGACAGCTGTCAAAGTTTTGTTTCCTTTTTAAAAATTTGTAAAATAAGATTGTCTGAATTTTTAGAAATTTAGAGGATATCGAGTACATAAATACTGCCTATTGCAACAGCTACCTTTGTGGATAGGCAAATAGCAATTAACAAGCCACTAAAATGTCCAAGTTGTCGTTTCGGGCGAGGGCCCTCGATCCCAGCAAACCAATGCCAATATATTTGGCAGAGGAGCTTCCCGACTTACCTGAATATTCAGCAATCAACCGAGCAGTTCCACAAATGCCTAGTGGTATGGAAAAAGAAGAGGAATCTGTAAGTGGATTTTTGATAACAAAAAAACTTTCTTTTGACATGCAAACTGTTGCTTACTCCGTTGAACATTTGTCATAGATCTATAATACCAACATGTTCTTTTACGCATGTATTATATACAAAATCAATCCTTGATACGAATTTTTTCAATAATTTATCGTTTTTTAGATATATTTGTTTATAATTTGTCCCATACTGGACTTAAACTCACAATTCTTACAATCTGTCATGTAATAGAAGATATTTGTGTGCGATATGACGATTATATTAATTATTTTGTTTATAGGGGACTGCAAAAAATATATAGTTTTATCCAAAATCAAACTCTATTTTGAACAAGAAATGCGAGTGTAAGCTCGGTACTCTAAATCGGTAATGGAGCTAAGTTTGTGTGCTTAGTGTCCATATAAATGTTTTCGGAGTCAATACATGTTTTAGTTTAAGCTGAGGTTCTTAAATAAACGTTTTTGTTTTCTATTCTACTCTAATTAAAAAAGGATGCATTAACAATTTGAATTTTAAAACTTTCTTCTGTCAAAATTTTCGCTGGAAATGTTCACTTCAACCGAAATAGTGAGTTTTTGTTGATTTGGATGAGATTTCAGGCTAGGATAGGACAACTTTTATAGCAGAAATGCAACGCTAGTGTTGAATTCTTTCCAACAAAACCGAAGAGTCACTGAACTGAACCAGAATATGTCATCTGTCCCGAATGGGGACAAAGTGAAAAGAAAGCAACAAAGTAGAATATGTTCGTCATTTATGATTTTAATAAAAAAAATTAACTACTTTAATAAAATAATTGCACAAAATATCCACTTTGATTACAAATAATTTGATTTGGCATTTAGTTCCCGTAACCACAAAATTTCATGGAACAAGAGTTTAAAACCCGTTCAGAAACAACGTAAAGCCGTGTGAAAAGAACATACGTTCGGAACTAGTTCTGTCAGTGTGACGAAGAAGACACTTTAGGCAAAGATAACCTAATATTAAGAAGATAGGACACAGTCGAAAAAAATTGGAAATTGTTCGCGTATTTTAGACCAAAACAGGTAATGTCATGCATGAATGCGGGAAAAGAACTTTGCTATGCACTATTGTAATGCAACTGAGACAACGAGTTAAAAACAAAAATCGAGAGAACGTAAGATTACCCGAAAGCCAATCTAATTGAATACCTTCAAAATCCTTTCAGACTATTCATAATAATGTACATCAAGTCACACTACCTCTATTTTTTAAGAAAAAGATAAATTTCGCTTTGGCTATGGTGCTGAAAGGAGATTTAAAATTTCTGTCTAATGAAATTCTCATTTTCTCACAAATATCAGAGAATCCAGCATGAGTTTCTCCCACTTAATCTCTTCAGAGCAAAACGAATGTAAACAGAAGCACGTGTTGATCAAATATCATAGGATTACACCATACATACATAGTAACATTTTTTTCCGCCATTCATGCAAAAGACGAAAATATGACAGAAGCACGTGTTGATCAAATATCATAGGATTACACCATACATACATAGTAAAATTTTTTTCCGCCATTCATGCAAAAGACGAAAATATGACATTTGTTTCATTCTAATAAACATGAAATATTTTCAATTCTCTTCGGCTGCTTCCAACGAAGTAATAGTAGTAGTAGTAGTTCATTTATTAGCAATCGTATATGCTTTGTAAATCACAAAATTTCTAACATTATTATTATAAAATAGGGACGTTATTTCTTATATATTCTATTATATACTTTTTAAACAACCTTAATTCCTTTTGATCTCTTAAATATTGCGGCAGTTCATTAAACATTTGTAATCCTTTATACATTAACATATTTTGAGTATTCACGTATCTATACTTATTTAACCTAAATCTATCACTATTTCTTAAAGGATATGGTTGTGACTCATATACGTATCTAACACAGTCAACTAAATATTCCGGCAGTAAATTATTTCTAATTTTAAATACAGTTATAAACACATTTAAATACACTCTTTGCTTCACACTTAACCATTTCAATGACTCCAGCATAAGCCTCCTTGGCGTTGTTTTGTTGCATCGTAAAATTATCCTCATTGCTCTATTTTGCTGCATCTGCAGTCTATTCCAATCTTCTCTTGTGCTCATAAATATTATTGGCGCGCAGTATTCGAAATACGCTTTTATTATAGTATTGTACACCTTTATTGCAGTTAAAGTGGATATATTATTACGAATTCTTCTGAAGAATGAGATCTTTTCTGCCACTTTCTTGGAAATATAGTTGATATGCTTATTAAATCTTAGTTTATCATCAATTAACACTCCTAAATATTTTATTTCACTGACAATTTCAATGATTTCATTACCCATAAATACTCGACAATCCATATCAGAATTAATACGCATGCACTTAGTTTTACTCACATTTAACTTCATCTTATTCATTTTTAGCCATTCACTAAGACGTTCTAAGTCTTCATTTAATTGTCCAACACAATTCATAAAATTCTCTCCCGATATATATATTAAAGCATCATCCGCGAATAGACGCAATTCAGTGTTTTTCAAAACTTTGTCCATATCATTTATATACACTAGGAATAATAATGTTGCTAAAACTGTCCCTTGTGGAACACCCAATGTTGTCTCTTCTCTTTCAGATAATATTCCATTTAGCTTCGTCTTTTGAGTTCTGTCAGACAAAAATGATGAGAACCACAATAGCTCATTATCTCCCACTAAAGGAGATGGAATCATATGTATGATTCGTGTACATGAGCGTACCCAAAATTTCCTTGCATTTGTGTATGTTTCATCCCGCCATTTTTGGTCTTTGCTGTCCAATCCATACTTAGGTGAACTTTTCTTCTTAATTATTAACTTTTTTATGTTCATGTTTGCAAATTCAGGAGTAGGTACATATATGAAAATAAAAGCAATTAAAACTGCGCATACGTTGCACAATTGTGTACAGGTGTACTAATTTTACGGCGCTTATGTACAAACAATATTAATGTCAATGTGTTAGAAATGGGTACGCGATATTTTCTCATTTGCATCTCCTTTAATTCTTACCTCGTTGGCTGCTTCCTATCTTATTAGATTTCTTTGCCAATACTACTGACAACGAAATTGATTCGGCCATTTTAAATTTCTAATCGGACGACTGTTATAAGGACTGGCCAATAGAATGTACTGAACTTCCCCTACTTTGCACTGGATTTTTCCAACGAGGATGGGAACTAGTATGTAGGTGTGTTCTTTTGTGTACCTGGTTCTAGAACTCCCATATATTGGAGAGAACAAATTGTTCTGTCGATTGAAGTGAACTTTTTGTAATGTTCGCTTCATTTAAATCTTCTATGAAAATTATGGGGCATTCTTCTTTTGTTCGGCTCTGTTCTGCGGATACAAAAAAACACAGCTAATGTCGATTTCGATGAGACCATTCCAGTGTTGCACTTTTTCTGGCAGTGGAGAACTGGGAGCACTGAAGTCCATTAAACATATCTCTGTCATATTCCTTCTATTTATGGACACACGTATTATATACACGGAACTACATTTATATAGGAAAGACAGAAAGAGGAGATAGAGTACATTTCACAATATTACGTCATCTAATAGGGGGGAACATAGTACGTAATGGGAATACCTTGTACATATTCTATATATCTTGGTTTTTATATCCTAGATGAGATCTAAAGGGTATACTAAGTTTGTCATTCCTGAGAACGCATTGACATAGAGAGCTGAAATTTGGTACATGGTGTTTTTATAATAATATCAAATAAAATTTCAAAAATGGACTAAACCGGGCAAGCCCTTCTTGGTGTTGCCATAAAAAAATTTGAGTTTTTTACATATACTGTGAAAACGATCAGTCCTAGACATTTTTATTGCATTAAAAACTTCTTCAGAATACGAAATCCTATAAAAATGCCTATAATCATTTTTTCTGTCCAACGAACCGATCTAGAAATATATGCGAAAAACTGCTTCAAAAATCAAATTTGCATAGATGGGTGACCATACGAAATTTTATACGGGCATTCATCTAGAGCACTGATTCCCAACCTTTTGTGGTCCATTTCTCCATTCTGGAGGTTGACTAACACCTATCGCCCCCTTTTCATTGTATGCCCAATTTTAATTTGAAGTAAAGTGTAAATAATAAAGCAATTTTATTATTTTAATCAATTTTATTACCGTATATAGAAGCAACCAAACCAGTTTTATTCGGTTACTCTTAAATACAATAGAAAAAAAGTTTAAAATGTACATTTTTTACAGATTTTTTTAAAGGACAAAGAAGTGAAATAATTCAATCCAGAACTTGTAACTTGGGCAAATATTCAAATCTTGTTTCCATGTCAATTTTTAACTGGTCAAGGTCATCAGTAAAAATTATGATTTTGTTTTCTGGGAGTTCAGGAGTCTCGTTATCTGACACTGAACACTTTAAGGTTTTTTTTTTCCTCCAACCACCACTATCTTCATCAATCTAATTCTAGCATGAATAATCAGATTTGCTAATATTTAGCTTATACCTCTTCTCAGACAGCATCTAGCTGGTATTAGGTTCGAAACTGAATCAGCTCTTTACGGCTAATATTCACCTTGTGAATATCAAACTTGGCGACGAATGATGAAATAATTCATTTAGCCTTGATAAGGTTCATCTTGTTTCTTTGAAGCCTTATATTGATTTCGTTCATTTTTTGTAAAATATCTGTAAGGTACGCAAGTTCCAACTTGCGTTGCTTCAAATTCTCACTTAAATCAGGATCAGACGTGTCGAGAAACTCGGTAACCGTGTCAAATAATTCGAAGAAACGGCGCAAACAGTTTCCTTTAGAAAGCAACCTCACGGCCGTATGTATGTAGAAGCAAGTGTTCGAATTTCTCATCATTTTCATGGCAAAGTTATCGGAACAGACTGTCATTGATGGAATTAGCTTTGATCTTGTTGACACCAGTAAAAGCCAGTTGTAGGGTTTCATGCAGGATACCACTCAATTTTTTCGTAGCTACGTGTTGACAATGAATGACACAGTTAATAGTGATGACCTCTGGCACTTCTTCCTTAAGGTAGGCTAGAAGCCCAGCATGACGACCTGACATGGCAAGAGCCCGTCTGTAATGCAAGCGCTCACGCTTGTTAGAGGAATCTCTTTTCCTCAAAATAATTTGCACCATTTTAAAAATCGACGTTAATAGAAATGCACTGCAAAAAGTGGGCTCACATTCTTTCGGTCTAAGCACCAAGTAGCAACTGAGGAGAACTGTAAACAACAAATAAATAAGTGGGTCCATCGAAAAAAATGTTTCTAAATTTATTATTTAGGGTTATTACCGATAAAATTGTTTTACCAAAGGTAATATATTCTTAAGATGTACAGCAGAAATTCAATTTCCAGCCTATGATTTTTTTCAATGTTGTCACCGGCGTAAGACCTTTTTTTTTACATAAGCAATTGAGCCCACATGAAACAGAAAGTTAAGCAGTCCATATTATATATGTCAGTGGTAATTTGCTTATGTTCATTGATAAACCTCACAAAAGCTAATAATAACAGTTGATTCATCAATCTGCAATGCAAATTTACTTTTTTTTTTCAACAAATTGGTGAGTTTGAATTCAACATCCGATTTCGTCAAGTATTCTTGATCAAAGGAACCGATTGACTTATCTTATTACTAAGGCCCTCGCCTAGCATGATTTCAACAATTTTTTTTTTTTGGTAGCCGGTAAAACAAGAGTTTCGCCAATTGTATGAGGTTTACCACATTTAGTGATCAAAGACACCTTGTAAGAAACGAGAGGACTTTTGTCAAGATCGGTTGCTCGTTTGGGGGTTTAGTCACCAGTCAGCCGCGCTAAGAAAAAACTACTGGGGACTATGCAGTGAATTTGCCGACTGAGAATAGCCAGTGACTCGTGCTACCAGGCAACTTTTACTGTACAGTGCTATTTACTTTATTTTACGCGTTTTTTTACGTTAATGCGAGCAGCTGACGCATAATAAACTCACTATGATGTCAACTGTTTATAAAATAAAGTTTCAGCCGGTGTATTATTAGTTAAAAAAAAATTTTTTTACCTCTTTCGCAGCCTCCAAGATTCACACCCACCGCTAATTGAACAGCTGATGGTCGGTTCAATGATTAGATCTATTCTATTATCAATATCAAAATCAGTCGGTTTACTATGACTTTTTTATTTGCAATGATACCTCCCAGACTATTATGTTGATTTCGATTGGACCATTTCAGATTCAAAGAGATTCAAAGAAACTTTATTGAGTCCATTTAATACAGTTTTACAGAGATTTTCCTTTTTAAATTTAGTTTTTCTTACGTCATAGATATAATTGTTGCCGACTACTGGTATGCCTGGCTAAGCTAAGTGATATATGGGGGCTAGTACCTCTTACAATGCTTTCGACTTAATTAGCCTGACTAGGTCTAAACACTGACATATGTCTAATGTAAATAAATAAATAAATAAAGCTTATTTGCTCATATAAAAGCATATAAAAGCTTGTACATTTACAATGCTTTGCTTCATTAAATCGATAATAAATCGCTACTAAATAAAATAACCAAAAAAAAAAAAAAAAAAAAAAACATGAAAAAACAATCTAGTAATTAACAAATAACATCATGCCAATAGGACATCTAATTTAGTTTTTATAAATTCAATACAATATCTTTTAAATGCTCCAAAGTTTTCATCATTCCTGCAATAGTTAAGTTTATTATACATTTTTAAACCTTTATATAGCAGTGAGTTTTGCGCTCCTGTTGTATTATAATTACTTAATCTGAATTCATTTACATTCCTGAGGTTAAATGGTTGCACGTCTCCAACAAATCTTAAATATCTATGTAAATATTCTGGTAGAATCTTACTCTTTATCTTAAATATAAACAACAATACATTCAAAACTATTCTTTCCTTTACGCTCATCCACATTAGTGCTTTAAGCATTGATAATATCGGTGTAAACCTACTGCAACGTAATATCACCCGCATCGCCTTATTCTGCAGCTTCTGCACTCTCTCTAACATCTCTTTTGTTCCAAGAAACATAACTGTCGAACAATACTCACAATGCGGTTTAATTATCACGTTATATATATGTATAGCTGTCAGTAAGGACACTTTGTTTCTAATTCTTCTCAGAAAACCGATTTTCTTTCCGATTTTTTTGCAAACATAATCAAAATGACTTTTGAAATTTAGTTTTTTATCAATCACTACACCCAAATACTTAATTTCACTTACACATTCAATTAATTCTCCACTCATATTAATGCCATTGTTATAGTCACTGTTTATTGCCATGTACTTAGTTTTATTTATATTTAATTTTAGCTTATTTACGCTTAACCACACGTTTACTGAACTCAAATCTTCTTCCATTTAATTAATACATTCCTGAATATCATCGCGCGCAATGTGAAGAAGTGCATCATCCGCGAACAACACAATACCAACATTTTTTAAAGTATCTGGTATGTCGTTTATATAAATGAGGAATAGCAGAATTCCCAATACGGAGCCTTGTGGGACTCCTAATTTATTCTGTCGTCTCTGTGATCTGTACTCATTAATTTTCGTCCTTTGATTTCTATCTGATAAATATGACTCGAACCATCTGTATTCTTTTCCTTGTATTCCATATTTATATAGCTTCTTCAATAAGATCGACCTGTCCACTGTCTCAAACGCTCTTTTTAAGTCCAAGAAAACAGCTAATATTTTTCTTTTACTCTGAAGCTCTTCTTTCCACTGAGTTATTATCCAGTTTAGCGCCGATTCACACGAATGCCCTTTTCGAAATCCGGACTGTTGTTCTACCAAAAGCTTGTTGGATTCTAAGTATTTTTCCAATTGTTGTTGAACTACCTTCTCTAAAATTTTTTCATGTGTTGAGAGCATATTAACAGCCCTAAATTCTTCGCATCTCGTTGTGTTTTTAATTTTTTGGATCGGAATAATAATAGATTCCTTCCATGTGTCAGGAAACGAGCCCTCAATTAAAGATTTATTAATTAGATTACATAAAGGAAGTCCCACATCTTCCCAATTATCCAAAAACATTGTTGTGTTAGTTCTACTGTAATCCCGTTTAGAATTCATGTCCTTAATTATTTGTCGTAATTCCGTTTGGGAAATGTGCCCGAAAACAAATTTTTTATCAATCTGTTGAAGGTCATCACTATATATCATATTCGGGGTTGACTGATGGATCTGTTCTATACTCTCAATGAAGTAGTTATTGAAATTTTAATTTTATGCTTGCTCCCGGTTTACATTCTCATTTTGGCCTCTTGAGGACCCCTACAATTATTACAACAGCTTACACACACTAGATAACTTCCCCCAAGGGGAAATAGTATCACACATTTAGTAAGTTAGCTGGCCCTTCTTACCCTTTAACCTTCTGCTTATTCAAAATTAGTCTTATTTTTTTCTTTTTTAAGATTGTTATTAAATATATGATGGAAAATTTTTTGCCTAACTTATTTATAAATGATAGGAGCTGAGATAAAATTGCTATGGTTATATTTTTGTATCATAAGAGTTGTAGGGTTCGGCCTATAGTGAGTTTTGAGGCCTTTTTATATTTATAGTATTGTTAGTAGTTTACTCTTTTAAACTTAATGTAGTACATATATATGTCTTAATTAGTTTCTTGATTGAGATCAGATTTGTTATAACATAACGCAAAGTCGCATGTTTACTCATGTTCTTATTTTTGTTTTTAATCATAATTTCTATATGTTACATATTCTACGAGGGATGCTTGAAAAAGGTATATGGCTAAATAACCCTCTTTAGAGTGTTTTGACAATTGTTATTTGTTATTTACAGCGTTTAGAACATAGTATGCCAAATATCATGTAATTAGAAAGCTAAAGGCATTGTACATTGTATATATACATTGTACATTGTATATATAAAATATGAGCTCCTATTTTTACTTTTATACTGTCGTGAAGCGACAAATTGTATCGTCAATGACGCTTGATGTGGGGGAACAGGCTATCCCCTATTGTTACAGGCGGAAGTCTTCTCGAAGAACGCCGCAGAAAATGGATGTGTGTGATTTGACTGTAGTAGAGGTAGAGATCTTTCATGAATCATATTGATTGGGGAAAGGTAATAATTGTCCAGGAGTGATTCGTTGCGATTAAGGTTGTGGATTGTTCTGATTAGTGGGTTTTGGTGATGTTCAAGGCGTTCAATAGATCTATTTGCCAATTCAAGCAAGTATGGAGTGAGGGGAGTGACCCCCGCTTCGTTGTATAGAGTTACGTTGGAGAACCATTTTTTGTTAGGTCTCCTCTATCTGCCTGTACAGAATCTTAATATTTTCCTTTCAAACCGATTGAGCTGCTTTGTTACTATGGGGGAGATTGTAAACCATGAGATGAATCCATATGTGATAATAGGTCTTATGAGTGTTTTGTACATAAGCAGCTTTGTGCTTTTAGAGAGACTTTTGGAACTAAGGAGTGGCTTGAGCATGGCTGTAGCAGCTTTGGCTTTATTAAGGGCTTTTCTGGCGTGTCCATTGAAACGGAATTTATTTTGTAGCTTTATACCCAGGTATTCGATTTTTGTTTTGAGAGGGATATTGACATTGTTAATCCTTAGATTAAGAGTATTACTTTCCCGTACCGCCAGGTGATTCCCCTTACCACTAGCGTTCCTGAAACAAATTAGACCACATTTGTTGCTGTTGAGCTTGAGGCCCCAGCTGTTGTAATAATTGAGGAACGTCGGTATTTTGTTTTTCATTTTGACGAGGGCGTCGTGGGGCCGTTCGTCGCAGGCTAAAAGAATAGTATCATCCGCGTAGAGAATTGCTCTTGTTTCATCACCCATGTTCACCTTGAATGGGAAGTCATGTAGAAATAGGTTGAATAGTTGAGGCCCCAGTATTGAGCCTTGAGGAACTCCTGACTGAACTGGTATGGTTCCCGTGCTCTCAGTTCCTATGTGTACCTTGTCTTTCTTTCGGACAGGAAGCTTTTAAGGACCCTCACCAGCCATTTAGGCAGCTCAAGTTGAATCAATTTGAATGTGAGCCCTTTGTGCCACACGGAATCAAAGGCTTTTTCGAGATCGATGTCTAGACATACTGTGCATGTTTTGTTCCTGAGATTATAAGTAATTATATTAGTCAAAAGCAGAACCGCCTGTTCAGTAGATTGTCCCCTTTTGAAACCAAATTGGTTACTAGGGATTACGTTTCTCTCCTCGCAAGCCTCCTCGAGTTTTTCTGCTATCACTCTTTCGAAAAGTTTACCGACATTGGACAGTAAGGAAATTGGTCTAAAATCGCTTATTTCTTTGGAATTGCCTTTTTTGGCTATTGGAATAAGTTTACCCTCCTTCCAGGCTGGGGGGAAGTGTCCATTATTCATGCAGTGATTGAACAGAGGTGTCAGTACCTTATCTAAGGAGTCAGGGCATTTCCGCAAGATGAAGTTAGTGATACGGTCTGGTCCGGATGATTTTTTGTTGTTAAGGTTCTTTCGGAGTAGATGAACCTTATCAACAGAAGTGAAACTAGACATGTCGGTAGGGTTCGAGGCATTATTGTAGGCTGAGAATGATGTGAGATGTGGACTAAAGAATGAGGAGTTGAAGTTATTAATGCATTCATGTATTTTTCCGTTCAGTTTATATCATAGGATGGGTTTTTATCAGCATATAAGCGCTGGAGAAGTAAGCTTTAAAGGCGTCCAGCTTGTCTTCAGTGTTAATAAGGTCTTGATTATTGACGGTGAGGGTGTCTTTTGTGATGTTTGTTCCGAAAAATTTTCTGCCAGAGTTTTTGTCAATTTCCTTAAACGCTTGCGGAGAAGGGACAATTCTATTAAGCCTGTGCTTGAAAGCATTGTTAAGCTCTATTCTTCCGCGGTCCTTAATAATTTTGCTAATGCACTGAATTTTATTATTTATTTCCCGGTATTCATTATTGGTTCTGTTGAGGTTACTGTGAAATGTTCTTTTTAGGATACGGACCCATGTGTTCCTGATTTTTAGCAGCCTTTTGGTCGTGCTAGAGATATTATGGTATTTATAGCATTTAAAATTACGTGTTACGGAATGTCTTTGAGTGCAGTCTAATATTTCCATGTTAATCTTTGGTATATAATTGTCGATTTCATGGTTTGAAATGTTCACTTCTGAAGGGATATGTATGCGGTTGAGTCTCTGATTTAAATCGTGTCTGAATGCCCACCAGTCAGTGTCTGCAAAGCTAGTGTATGTTTCTGGGTTAAGTTGTAAGGGAGAGAAGTTTGCTACATTGAGGTCCATGATGATCCCAAAGTGGTCTGAGGGGGATGGGATAGTAATGCAGGTTGAGGTATTCATGCCTCTAGATGATGCCATTAAAGAGGCCGAAATTAAGAAAAAGTCCAGAATTGAAGAAGATCTAGGGAATGTGGGACTGTTGGGCGAGATGATATCCATGGATAAGAACGGGCCATTATAAAACCAGTTATTAATCGTATTTCCATTTCTATTGGTTGAGACATCTCCCCAACTAGGGTGCCTCGCGTTAAAATCCCCCTCGATTATTACTGCATCGAAACTGTTAGAGAGTGAATATAATCTATCCAAGATGTGTAAGAATTTGATTTTATCGTTAATAGCTACCGCTGTACCTCTGACCCTGTCATTACGTACGATGTGATATCCATTTATCCTGGGTTTATGGTAAATGTTCTATCTGGTTTCAGAGAGGAGGCAGAAATCAATTTTGTGTTGTTCGAGTAGGTTAGTAAGCGCTATCCGCTTATCAGAGAATTAATATTCAGTGCGAGAATTTTATTGTATGAAGCACTCATTTAGTGACTATTGAGGCGACGAATTCAAGGTAGGAAAACATCCTATCTTCTCTGTTTTGAAGTTTAGTGTATTTCGGCCAGAATTGAGAGATACGAGAAATGAGGTCTCTAAACGGGATGCTAAACAGATTTTGTGATTCACACAAAAAACTGTTCAATGCACCACCTGCGGGCCCCTGCATCTCAGAGCCAGCCTTAAGAGTGTCCGCGAAAGAGACAGAGGGGTTAACAAAGTTGTTCAAAGAACTACTTGCTGCAGATCTTCTGGAGATCAGTTGTCTAGCATTTCTCTTTAACAAGTCTCTCTTCTCCACGTATTTCTTAAATTCTGGGCATCCCCCATAGCTGGCTGGGTGCCCTGCGGCCCCGCAGTTGGCGCATCTGGTTGATTGATTTGATTTGTTGTCTGCTTTAGCATTGATGTAGACTTCAGATTCGTGATCCTCCCCGCATACTACACACCTACTGGTGTAAGAGCAGAAATCTCCCGTGTGCCCGAATCTTTGGCACCGAAAGCATCTTATAATATTTTTTTGTCTCTTTCTTTCCCAAGAAATGGATTGGTATAATATGTGCCTAATGGATACTAGCTCCGCTGTTTTTTCCCCTGCTTCTATTTGAACAGTGATAATATTGGTCCTAATCCCTAATTCCCTTGGCGGGCCGTACTAAAGGCCGAAACCTTGGCAATTTTTGTGTTCGGAGCTTTTTCTTTTAGAACTGAGGAAATTTCCTCAATCGGCGTGTCGCTCTCTAGCCCTCTAAGTAGAATGGAAGTTTATTTAGAATATTTTGGGGCGAAGAAGAAGGCTTCCACTTGAGTTATACGGAATCTCTCCATTAGTACCCTATGCACATTTACGTCATTGACAGATACCTTCGTTCTCCTGAAACCTACGTTTGTAAATTTATATTTAATATTCTGTGAGTTACAGTCTGAGGCTGTCTCCTCGATTACTTCAATTAGAATTTTAATGTTTATTCCGACAACAAATATCGGGGTGCAGAAGGGCGCAGCCTTACTGGAAACAGACGGACTAACTACATTCTTATGAGATAAAAATTTAGTGTTTGAAATATTATTTATATTGCTAGATACATTGTCGTTGTTTGTCCTATTAGTATAGGATTCATCTGAATTGTCATCTGTGTCCATTGTATTATCGTCGGATAGTAATGCGAATCTATTTGAATATTTTGCAATATATTGAGCTTTATTACCTGGACTTTCCATGTCTGCTTTTCTTTTTTTGGCTTTTGTAGCTGCTACATTCTGTGAGGCTACTAATAATTTGGTTTTCCACACGCTTTCTAGTTGTGACTTCTGTGTGGAATTTCCACTGCCGCTTGGATTTGTAAAGACTACTTCAGCGTTGCTAAATCCATTCGATTTTTCTTCTTCAAGATGGCCGCCGGGGGCTTCACTGCTAGTGAGTCCCTCCCCAACCTCAAATTTGCGGAGTTTTTCGACATCCTCGTTTGTGAGTAGATTTTTCACACTTGTGATTTCAATTTTGCCTTTAACATGCTTGTTAGAGACTTTCCTGTTTTTGACCTCATTTATAAGCGTCGGAAGCATTTTGCCTGCACCTGCGTGGTCGGCTTTGTCCGAGCACGCCGTCTTGATTTTCTCTGTTGTAGTGTCTAATGCAACCTTTGGAACCAGAAACTTTTTACTTTAAAAAAAGCACAGAACTTTATTTTACTTTTTTATAACTTTTAAGCAAGGAAACTCGCAGAAACCTATTATTTTTAAAAATATTCGCAACTCTCTTAAAAATGACAACCGTTCCCATATAGGTATCCGCCATCTTTTTCCTGGACCATTTCAGATAAGATAGAAGATAAAGAAACTTTATTGAGGCTATAAAACACATGAACTGAACACGAGTCTTCACGACTTCTTAAGAATATATTGCCGACTTATTCGTATGTCTGGCAACTTATAATATCAAGGGTGAGGACTGGGTACCTCTTACAAATGTTTAATTATTGTGACAGAAGGTCTGTACATTGTTAGTGATACCTGCGTGTGCTTGCTCCCGGCACACCTTCACAACATTGCCTCTTGTGGGCCTAAAACATCAACAAACAACACTTATAAACTTAAAAACTAAATACTAAGTCCCCCTGGTTGGCAATACTTTGAGGAATATCACACAACTTATTGCTTGGCTTATGCCTTACCTCAGTCTGATTACATAGAAGCTATATCTAACTAACCTATTTGGAAGAACTAGGTTTATAAATTTTTTGTCTGACATTTATTGCTTCTTCTTATTCTAATACAGGTCTTTGCTGTGGAAGTTCATTGAGAATATATCCCTTTTTGTACATTTTGTGAGAAAAGAGGAAAATTACTCTAGATATAATGATTATTCTATACATGATTAAAGAGAAGTGAAAGAGTTTCTTATTTTTTAATGTAGAGCTACTTCCCTACGTATCTTATTAAACTATGGTATGTTCAGGTAATGGCGTAAATTCTTACTCAAACGCCTAAGTCTATGCCTATTCCAGAAAGACTACTTACAATCTTACTCTAGTGCTTAAGAAGAAAAAATTGAAAATTATTGGAGACAATACTGCTTTGGAGGTTGGGTTTATGAAAACATATTAACAAAGCTTTACTGGTAAATTAATTACAAATGTGGTTGATTCGATACAATTGGTTTTTTTTTTTTTTTTTTTTTTTAATGGTGAAACCAGATCTTTGCCAACGCCGCACGGGTGTGAGTGACGATATTCTAACCTCTATAATTACAGGACGAAGCCTTCTCATAGAACGGAACCGAAAATTGATTTTCCTGAGTGACTTGTATAAGGGGACGAGAGTCATCATGTAGGATGTTTATTGGGGAAAGGTAGTAATTATCTGCCAAGGTGTCATAACGATTAAGGTTGTATATTGAATTAATAATAGGGTTTTGATGGTTAGCAATGCGCTCTAACGCTTTGTTACCTAGTTTTAGTAAATATAGGGTTAGGGGAGTTATACCTGTTTCCTTGTAAAGGACTGCGTTAGGGAACCATTTTTGGTTGGCTCTTCTATATTTGCCCGAGCAAAAGCGGAGGACTCTTCTTTCAAAAAGGTTCAGCTGTTTTGCAACACAAGGCGAGATGGTGAACCAAGATGTAAAACCGTATGTGAGGACTGGTCTGATGAGAGGTTTATAGATCAGTATCTTTGTGCTTTTAGTTAGGCTCTGAGAGCTGAGTAGTGGTTTAAGAATAGCCGAGGCTGCTTTGGCTTTATTTAGAGCTTTTCTGGCGTGTGTATTGAATCTGAACTTGTTATTGAGTCTAATGCCGAGATAGTCTATTTCAGTTTTAAGGGGAATGTTGTAATTATTGATACTAAGATTGAGGGTTTTGCTTTCGCGAACAGCCAAGTGGTGTCCCTTTCCACTAGCGTTTCTGAAGCAGATCAAGCCACATTTACCACTGTTAAGCTTGAGGCCCCAAATATTGTAGTAATTGAGTATCGTTGGAATTATGTTTTTCAGCTTGTCTAGTGCGGCATGAGGACGTTCATCACTGGCTAAAATGATTGTGTCGTCGGCGTATAAGATTGCCCCCGGCTCCTCACCTACGGGGTCCTTAATGGGGAAGTCATTTAAAAAGATATTAAATAGTTGAGGGCCATGTGTGGAACCCTGCCGAGTGTACAGGGATGGTACCAGTGGATTCATTGCCTATAGTAATATTAGTTTTCCTCTCTGCTAGAAAGCTATTAATGTTTTTACCAGCCAACCTAGGAGATTTAGTTGTAGTAGTTTATAAATGAGACCTTTGTGCCAAACAGAGTCGAAGGTTTTTTCTAAGCCTATGTCTAAGCAAACTGTGCACTTCTTGCTTCTTAGGTTGTGAGTGATTTTGTTGGACAAAAGTAGGATAGCCTGTTCCGTGGAATGCCCCTTTTGAAACCAAATTGGTTATCCGGAATGATATTCAAATCCTCGCAGGCAGATTCCAACTTTTCCGCCAGAACCCTTTCAAATAGTTTACCGACATTGGAGATCAGAGAGATAGGTCTGAATTCACTAATATCTTTAGAGTTCCCTTTCTTGGCTATTGGGATGAGTCTAGACTCCTTCCAAACTGCAGGGAAATGACCGTTGTTGATACAGTGGTTGAATAGTGAGGACAGGATTAAGTCAAGTGAGGCTGGGCATTTGCGGATAATGAAATTGGTGATTAGGTCCGGTCCGGACGATTTTTTGTTGTTAAGCTTTAATTTGAAAATTTGAATTTTACTAGCGGAGGTAAATCTTAATTGATCAGTTGGGTTGGAGGCCTTGTTGGCAGAGGAGAAAACTGTTAGCTGATCCCCTAGAGTTGTGGTGTTAAAGTTCTGCACACTATCAAGCACGAGCCTGCTCATGGATATATCATGTGATGGACGATTTTCGGATAGATGTGCGTGAAGTATTCTTTAAACGCTTCTAACTTATCCTCAGTATTGACCAGAGAGCTTGATTGTTATAAGTGAGGGAGTCCTTGTTAATGTCGGTTCCAAAGAATTTTCTGTTCGTGATTCTGTCTATTTCTTTAAAGGCTTGAGGAGAGGGGACTATTCTACCAAGTCCTTTGCTTGAAAGCCATATTAAGTTCGATCCTAACCCTATCCCTAATGATCTTGTTAAGGCATTGGGTTCTGGAATGCATTTCCTGGTAACTATTCCCGTGCCTGTGAAATATTCTTTTCATAATTCTGAGCCAGTTGTTTCTAAGTTTTAAAAGTTTCTTGGTCAAGGCAGATATGTTATGATACTTGAGGTGTGTGGTGTTTCGGGTTACGGAGTGTCTTTGGGTACAATCAAGTATTTCTTTGTTAATCCTGGGTATGTATCTGTGAATCTCTTGATTTGAGATGTTTTCCTCTGAGGGGATGCTAATGTGTTTGAGTCTTTGGTCAAGGTCGAACCTGAATGAACGCCAGTCTGTGAGCTCGAAGGAAGTAAAGGTCTCTGGTGTAAGTAAAAGAGGAGAAAAATTTTCTAAATGAAGTGACAGTACGACACCGAAGTGATCAGATGGAGAGGGTATTGTGAAGCATGAGGAGGCTTGAGCTCTGTTTGGTGACGCGGCCAGAGAGGTCGAGATGAGGAACAGGTCCAAGATTGAAGATGATCTCGGGTAGGTGGGGCTGTTTGGTGATAGTATATCTAGTGAGAGGAATGGTCCGTTGTGCAGCCAGTTATAAATGGTGTTACCGTTTCTGTTGTTTAGCGTGTCTTCCCAACTGATATGTCTTGCATTAAAATCTCCACCTAGGATCACTGCTTCAAGTCCATACGATATGGTGTGCAGCCTATCTAATTCGTTAGCAATGTTCAAGTCAGAGTTCGTAGGGATGTATATGCTTCCTAAAAGGAGTTTTTTGGGAGAGTTAGAGTTGATAGAGTAAGTTATGCTTGCAAGGCAAACTGAAATAAGGTCACTGTGAAACGGAATTTGCGAGTATTTAAAATTATTTTTTAACACCACTGCTGTGCCTCTGCCACTGTCATTTCTAATAAAGTTAAAACCCTCAAACCTAGGTTTGTGGTTATTTCTGAGTCTGGTTTCCGAGATCAGACCTATTTGTATTTTGTTTTGGTTCTGAATACCTGCGAGCGCCATTCTTTTATCATGGGATACCAACGAGTTGATATTCAGTGCGAGAGATTTAATGTTTGTACAGCTCATTTTGCTACAATGGAAGCAACGAAATCTAAGTATGCAAACATTTTATCTTCTCTGCTTTGCAATTTTAGGTAATTGGGCCAGAATTGGGTGATACGTACAATGAGATCCTTGAAAACCATGTCAAACAATTTTTGAGATTCGCTCATGAAACTGTTCAGCGCACCTTTAGCTTGGTTCTGCTCCTCGGAGCCATTTCTAAGAGTGTCTGCGAATGACACTGAGGGGTTTATGTAATTAGTTATCGCGTGATTAACTACGGCTCTTCTGTTGCTTGCCATCTGTCTGGCGTTTTGTTTCAGTGTGTCGCTTTTTTCTTTGTATTTTTTGAACTCCGGGCAGCCCCCATAGCTGGCCGGGTGACCCGAGGTCCCACAGTTAGTGCACTTGGGTGGTGGTTTAGTATTATTGCTTTCGCTCGCTTTGATGCAGACTTCGGAATCAAGGCCCTCCCCACAAATCACGCATCTACTAGTATAGGCACAGAAGTCACCCGTGTGTCCAAACCTTTGGCATCTGAAACACCTGATGATATTCTTTTGCCTCTTCCTTTCCCAAGTGATGGCTTGGTATAGGATATACCTAATTGCGAATAATTCAGACGTGTTCTCTCCTGCTTCAAGCTGGATTGTGAACAATCTGGGGCTTAAGCCTAGCTCCCTAGTGCGAGCCGTGCTGAATGCCGAAACCTTGGCGATCTTAGTATTTGGGGCCTTTTCTTTCAGTGCTGATGCAATCTCCTCAACTGGAGTGTCGCACTCTAAACCTCTGAGTAAGATAGAGATTTTCTTAGATTCCTTAGGGGCAAATGAGAAGGCTTCCACCTGTGTACTGCGATCTGTCCATAAGTAATCTATGGACCCTTGCGTTGCTGACAAAAACCTTAGTTCGCCTAAAGCCTATATTTACAAACTTATATATATTGTTGCGAGCGTGGCCTATGGTTCGTTATTTAAAACACAATATTAAATATTTTAATATACAAGTTCTTTATTTCACTCTAATCATACAAAATTCACAAGCTTTCAATTAATCAACTCAACTTTAATTATCGCTTAATACTGTACTTTCAATTATCGCAATCTAATTACAACACTTCCGCACGTTATTACTTTCGCTTGTTAACACTGCAACGTCTAAGACAAGACTCTTCTTCTGACTATGACAACTGTTATATTTATACCCTAGAAACTCTCCAGATTATTCTCGAGTGTTCTATTTTCCAGAAGCTTCTTGACTGTTCTATTCATTCTATTCCTGAACCTTCCTGTAGATACCATAATCAATTCTCCGAACCTAAAGTCGTTTACTTCTCCATTGCCACATTGCCAGTAGATGTCACCAGTTGTCTCTTTCTATTGCACGTAACACTGCCCCCTTCTTAAGTTTGTTCGTCCCGAACAACAGGTGGTCCACGGTCTTGATGCTCGTAGTATTGACACAAGCGGTCCAAATGAACAATTTTATGCTTGCCTCTTGTGCCACGCTGAATCCTGTATACCACGTCATTAATTCTAGTTACTACTGAATACGGTCCTTCCCAGTGTTGTTGCAATTTTGGAGAACGTCCCTTACGTCGTCTCGGATTGTAGAGCCAAACAAGATCACCTTCATTAAATCCTGCGGAATTAGCACGTAGGTCATAGCGGGTCTTCATCCGATCAGTATTTGTTGCTAATTTCGTCCTCGTGGCCTCGTGCACATCAGCTAATTGTTGTTTGAGCTCCGATACGTAGTCTTCTGGTAACTTTTGTTCACCTCTGGGGGTACCGAATTTGATTTCGCTAGGTAAACGCATCTCTCTTCCGAATATGACTTTAGCTGGGGTTTGTCCGGTAGTACTATGAATAGCTGATCTATAAGCCATTAGGAATATAGGAATGTGTCGATCCCAATCGCGTTGATGATAGTCAACTACTTTCTTTAGATGCTCGATCAATGTTCTGTTGAAGCGCTCTACCATGCCATCAGATTGTGGATGTAGAGGAGTTGTTCTAGTTTTTCTTATTCCCAACATTTTACACATCTCCTGGAAAGTCCGCGATTCGAAGTTCCGTCCTTGGTCCGAATGAAGTTCGTGAGGCACTCCAAACCTACTGACCCAATTCGTTATTATTTGTTCCGCAACTGTGGCTGCCTCTTGATTAGGGATTGCATAAGCTTCAGGCCATTTACTGAAATAGTCAATGGCAACTAAAATATAACGGTTACCGCCATCCGTTTCAGGAAAAGGTCCAGCGATGTCTACAGCTATCCTTTCAAAGAGGGCTCCGACATTATACTTATGCATTTCACCTCTGCTTCTGTGTTGCGGTCCTTTGCAAGCAGTGCAGACAGTGCATCTGCGGCACCACTCCTCCACATCTTCTCGCATATGTAGCCAATAAAACGTTTCCCGTATTTTGGAAATTGTTTTGTTCACTCCCAAATGTCCTCCAGAGGTTCCACCGTGCATTTCTTCTAGAACATCTTTGACGTTTGATGCTGGCACGACTATCTGCATTCGGAAATATTCGCCGTTAGGTGCTTCCCATTTGCGTTTTAATATACCACATTCAACATGAAGAGAGTTCCATTGAGCCCAGTAACTTTTCAGCTTCTCACTCCGTTCCGAAATATCCTTCCAGTCTGGTCTTTCCATATCTTCTTTCCAAGCGAGAATAGGTGAAATGTCCGGATCTTCTCGTTGTGCTGTTCTCAGGTCCTCGTTGTCCCAACCTGTAGATGGTTCCACGGTTACCAACTGTATAGTTGCTGTTGTTTCTTTTTCTTCCACCCGTGCGCAATGTTTGCATTCAAGTTTGCATGGACGTCGTGAAAGGGCGTCTGCATTTCCATGGATACGACCTCTTCGGTGTTGGATCTCAAGATCATAAGCCTGGAGTCGCTCTATCCATCTCGCGACTTGTCCCTCAGGGTTCTTAAACTGCAGAAGCCATTTAAGTGCTGCATGGTCGGTGCGAAGGATGAATTTCTGCCCGTAGAGATATTTATGAAAATGTTTTGTTGAACTTACAATAGCAAGTAGCTCTTTTCTTGTAGCACAATAATTTTTCTCTGGCTTTGAAAGTGCTTTGCTATAGTAAGCTACTGGAACTTCTTGACCATTCTCCTCCTGCGAAAGCACTGCACCAATACCTTCATTGCTGGCATCCGTATCTAATATAAATGTTTTTCCCAGCTTTGGATAGTGAAGTACTGGAGCTTCACAGAACTGTTGCTTCAAATTTTCAAAACTTTCGTTGCATTTATCCGACCATATGAACGGCCTTCCCTTTTCTGTAAGTTGATGTAGGCTTCTTGCTATATCTGCAAAACCTTTCACGAATCGCCTGTAGTAGGTAGCTAAACCAAGAAAACTCTGTAATTGATGTTTGTCCTTTGGAACTGGCCAATTTTTGACGGCTTCTATCTTCTCTGGATCGGTTCTTACGCCTTGTGATGAAACTATGTGCCCTAAATATTTAACTTCATCTTTGAATAGAGCACATTTACTCGCACTGAGCTTCAATTTTGCATCTTTGAGTCTTTGAAGTACGTCTCGTAAGTTGTTTTTATGTTCCTTGAATGTCCTTCCGATAACTATTATGTCATCCAAGTAGACAAGACATGTTTTCCAGGTTAAACCACGTAGAACACATTCCATTAGTCGTTCGAATGTGGCTGGAGCATTACATAACCCAAATGGCATTACTTTGAATTGCCATAAGCCACTGCCAACTGAGAAAGCAGTTTTCTCTCGGTCCTCGGGATGTATTTCCACTTGCCAGTAACCACTCTTCAAAACCAATGTGGAAAACCATTGCGCTCCGGAAAGGGTATCCAACGTGTCATCAATCCTTGGTAATGGATAGCTATCTTTTCTCGTCACGTTATTTAGTTGGCGGTAGTCTACGCAGAATCGGGTGCTGCCATCCTTTTTCCTAACCAGGACAACCGGCGATGTCCAAGGGCTGTTAGATTCCTCTATTATGCCTTGTTTCTTCATAGAGTTCATCATGTCTGCAACTTCTGGTTGTTTGGCTAATGGCAATCTTCGTGGTGTCTGTCGAATGGGCCTGGACTCTCCTGTATCGATCCGATGCTGGACAAGATCTGTTTTACCATAGTCATCATCATTCATTGCAAATAGTCTAGTTCTAGTTCTTTTAGTTGTACCTCATTTTCGGATGTGTTAAGCACTCTGACTGGTATTAATGTTGCACCTTCTGCCTTCCCTAAAGTCTTCCCCACAATGATGCTCGATGTGACTTTTGTGGGGTTAGGCTCCACCAGATAGAATCTGTAAGCTTTGTCCATATTAGTGTCTCGGAGCATGGCGAAAGAGTAATATTTTCGCAGACCATCGTCCTTACTTTCGCAAGATGATCTGCTCCTTCTCCTAGTTTCATAGGAATTTCTATGTTCTCATATTTGAGAATTCGCTCTCCGACATCCAGATTTATTTTGTATGTGGTCATGAAATCTATTCCAAGAATGCATTCATCCATTATGTCTGAAACCAGGAAAGTGTGAGGAAATAGTAGTTCGCCTAGTTGAACATCTAAAGTTATTTCTCCAAACACCCGTGCTGCTGCTCCAGTTGCTGTTCTTAGTAGATATTTGGTGGTATTATGAAGCCATTTGTTCTTAACAAGATCTGTTCTAATAATTGATCTTGCAGCTCCAGTATCGATAGTGACTGCGCAGTCATTTTTTCCTACACTTCCATATATAATAAGACTGCTATTATTTCTCTGCAACTGGCCTACTTGAATGATGACTTCGGGGCTGCCGATTCCACCAACCAACTTCTGCCCCACAAAGTTGGTTTTTACTAGTTTTCCGAATGCTCAACAGGAGAGCTGATCCGACTAGTCGCTGCTTGATATCTAGTCTCTCCACGAATAGCTTGTTCCCTGGCTCGACATCTTTGGCATTCTTCTTTCCCTTCTTCATGTGATTCCACTCGTCGATGTTTTCTGCAGTCTCTTTGAAGGTGCCCTGATCTATTACAATTCCAGCGTCGAAGGACACCACGTGAAGGCGGGCTCTGTGATGATTGCACTCTGATACAAGTACATTCTTCCACTGAAATTTCTCTTACTCGTACTGCACTCCGTGAAGCTTGTCGGGCGGATTCATATGCTAATGCATAGGCTAACGCTTCTGCTGTTGATTTCTTTCCCGCTAGCCTTAACGCTTGTTGTAAATTTTGATCTGCAATAGCGTTCACAAATGCCTCCGTAGCCACTTCATTGAGAAAATCCGCATTCACGCTGGAGTATGAAAGATGCGCTAATCTTTCTACATCTGCCTGCAGTTGTTGTAGTGATTCGCCATGTTTTTGAATCCTGTTGCGCAACTGTAGGCGATATACTTGCTGCATGTGTTCATCTCCGTAACGTAATTCTATCGCCTGTACTAATGAAGTGTAATCCCGTTGCTTTTCAATCGGTACAGTTTGTAAGAGTTCTGACGCAGGACCTCGAAGTGCTAACACCAGAGCTATAGCTCTGTCTTCATTATTCCATCCATTTACCTCTGAAGCTGCCTCAAATTGTCTCTTGAAGATATGTCACGAATTTTGTCCATTAAATATTGGGGGTTGCATTCTACCTGCACCGGATATTTCAGCTGCTACGTTTAGAGGCTGACGATGTTTTAATCTTTCCAGATCTGCTTTAACGTTTTCAAGTTGCTCGGTGACATTTTGTTGAACTTCCGAAACCTTTTGTTGAAATTCGTGCTCAATTCCTTCAATTTTCAAATTTTGTTCTTCTAAAGAACTTTTTAGAAAATTTTTCTGATCCTCCAAACGAGTTTCTAGACAATTCTCCAGAGAACTCTTTTGTTCGTCCAAGCGCGTTTCCATAGATTTCTTTTGCTCATCTAAACGGGATTCCAGAGAATTCTTTTGTTCAACGAAAGCATTCTTTTGTTCGTCCATAGATTTCTTCTGCTCATCTAACCGGGATTCCAGAGAATTCTTTTGTTCATCGAGAGAATTCTTTTGTTCCTCAAAAGCATTCTTTTGTTCATCAAAACGGGCTTCCATTTTGCTCATTAAAGTACTCAAAAGCTGTTCCATTTTCATTGTAGGCTCTTCTTCAACTTCGGTTTCTTCCAAGTTATCTTCGAAAACAAATGTTTCAGGATTCTTTCCTTCCTCTATCAAAGCTTGTCTGAGTCGCTCGACTAGAATTTTCTTTGCACCTGTCGTTTGTAATGACCGGTTCCCTAACTCCACTTTCAAATCCTGCGTTCGAAGCTCCTCGAATTTTCGCCCCATTACTTTAGTAATTCACTTTAAGTTGAATATAAATTATTTTCCAGAACTTTCAAAATTTAACACAATTTCACAAAATTAATCACACTTTGAGTTTTAAAGTCAATTGCCACCACTTTATTTTGCAAATTTTATTTCACTTTTGACACCAGTTGTTGCGAGCGTGGCCTATGGTTCGTTATTTAAAACACAATATTAAATATTTTAATATACAAGTTCTTTATTTCACTCTAATCATACAAAATTCACAAGCTTTCAATTAATCAACTCAACTTTAATTATCGCTTAATACTGTACTTTCAATTATCGCAATCTAATTACAACACTTCCGCACGTTATTACTTTCGCTTGTTAACACTGCAACATCTAAGACAAGACTCTTCTTCTGGCTATGACAACTGTTATATTTATACCCTAGAAACTCTCCAGATTATTCTCGAGTGTTCTATTTTCCAGAAGCTTCTTGACTGTTCTATTCATTCTATTCCTGAACCTTCCTGTAGATACCATAATCAATTCTCCGAACCTAAAGTCGTTTACTTCTCCATTGCCACATTGCCAGTAGATGTCACCAGATGTCTCTTTCTATTGCACGTAACAATATTGTTGTCTACAATAAAATTTTAATATTAATCCCAAAAACAAAGATGGGGGGACAAAAAACTACTGCCCTGCTAGAAGGGCTCGCGTTACCAATGCTCTTAGGTGCCGGTGCCTTTGAGCCTGACTTATTGTTAATAATATGTGCTCTCGAGGAGCTTTCTGAAATCTCGGTGTGAGGCGCGACATCATACACATCCGTGTCCATAGATTCGTCTTTGTTAGATAATATCGCAAACTTATTGTAATAGTTATATTGGGCAAGATCATCCTTACCTTGAACTTCCTTTTCGGTATTTTTCTTCCTCTTTTTGGAATTAATAGTGACGAACTCCTGTGTAGCTACCTTAAGTTTATCTTCCCACTCGGACGATGTAAGCGCACTATGTGCTTTCTTCAAAATATTATTATTATTTGTCGGCGAGGAGGTAATTTCCTCATTTAACTGGATCTGCGGTGATGGCTTCGAAATATTATTTGGAGTCGAGAAGGTGTTTTCCTCGTTTAACTGAATATGCGGTGAAGTGTCTGCAAGATGGCTGCTGTTGCCTTCTTTGTTAGATTCGTTCACCTAAACCTCGAATTGCCTCAGCTTATCTATGTCTTCCTGTGTGAGGACATCCCCGACGCTCTTCATATTTCGAATGTTTTTAAACTGTTTTCCTGCTGTTTTTCTATTATGGATCTCATTAGAAAGAGATCTGATTTTGATAAGACCGCCACTAAACGCGCCGGCTTTGCTAGGGTACGCCTGCTTTTGTTTCACCTTATTGTCTATTTTTGTGATATTGGTGAGCTTTACCGGAGTGAACTCTAAAAAGAGATAACTCCCACTTTATTGAACTTAAAACTTTACTATATGATTTAATCACCTTTTATTAATGAAAATACTATGAAAACTATTAAAATTGTAATCCAATTCACTTTACTCAAAAATTTGGCTTCCACTCCCGAGGTTTCCGCCATCTTTTCAATGTTTGCATAACGTAAGCACTTTTTTGACACAAGCAATTGTGCCCTCATGAAATAGAAAGTTAAGCAGTCAATATTAGGTCTGTTTAATGAGGTTACTCTAGAACAGAAAACCGTGTTTAATGAATTCAGAACACTGCTCTAATGAACTGAACTGTGTTTAATGAGTGTTCTAAAGTGAACTGGAGTAACCTAGAACTCTACCTTTTTCGAAGGAGTAACACAGTCAAAGTTCTTTATTTGAGACTAGTACAATCAGATTTTCTTAAGATTATGCATGGAAAAATATCAGATTAGCCGACTTACAGGTTTTCCTGGCTATATTACAATACAGTTTGCTTGTTAAGAGCATTAACTAATCAAAAGCGCCTTCACGCGTCTATCTAGACTACAAAAGGTACACTTGCTCCCGGCGTACTAATAGTCGAAGGAGTAACTTAGAGCAGGCATTAGACAACTGTAAATTGTGTTGACAGTTCTGATGCAATTCAAATAATTTCCTTTTTTTTTTGTGGAAAAAAAATTTCTGGACTATAATAGTGGAATAATTTAAACAATAATTGTATTGTGTGGAAAAAAAAAGTTTCATGAGATTAACTCCGATTTGATAGCTTCTTTGTAACTTTTAAAAGGATGCATTTTAAATGAAATCACTAACACATCCGTCGCAACCTGTTTTTTCTTCTTCAATCTCAGTGTCGCTAATGAGTTCCTCATCGTAATTAAAACACTTCTGCACTTCTTACTTCTCTCGTTTTCAAATCTCTGTTCTTTTGCTTGTTCCTTCCTTTTAAGTCTACCTTTTCTCTTCTGGATATCGTCAGCGATTTTCTTCATTTCATTCTCTCTTACATATACTCGTCAATTTAACGAAGATATTGCACTTGGTGCTTTGTCTTTTTTATTTGTCTTTCGGATGCAAAATATATGGTCAAGCTTCGGTAATTTTGGATACTTATCAAAGCTGGGAGAGCACGTTCCTGACTGTCTTTTACTTTGATTTTTGTCTGTTTGGAGTCGATGTAGAAGGTTGACATGTCGATGCGCTATAAATTTCAGTATCTGGCTCTGATGTTACTGTCGAGTTAGGTGCATCAATATTTTGAACGAAATTTTCCTCAGAGAACAATATTTCTCAAACTACACTTCCATCTAAGTTGAGGTCATAGATTAAAAGATTAAGGACCATGAAAGATTACTTTTATGGCATGATGATCAGGTGCTGTGGTAAGCTAAAGTTTGCTGCTTTCTTCAGTAGTCCTTAAATCCTCAATTGTATTTCGAATAATTAACAACATTAGGATCGTACGGTGGTACAGACCACACGTGGTTTTAATACTGTCTGGTAATGTATTCATTCGAAGAATAGATTCCAGTAACGTACTTCTGGTAACGTTATTTAGTCGATCTTTGACAGTTTGACGTTATCTTCTACCATTCGGATTTTAACGGTTTAAATACAGCTACGTTGGCAGGTTGCACTATATGGTTCGTATTAGGAGGAAGAGCATATTGAATGATTCCATGATTAAAACGGAATTCGCCCACAAAAATATCACAGGTCTTTCGAAGTCATTATCTTCTAACCATTTATGTAGCCCGTTAGCCACGTATTCATAGAAGACGTCGCAGCTCATCCATCCGGTTTCGGATCGTCCAAGGTACCAAGAGGGAGTCATACTGGCTACAACTTCTTTAGTTGGACGCAAATAGGGAAAATCACGATAGGTATCACTACTTCACCTCTGGCATTAATACCAGTAGGACGGTTATTGTGTAATTTTTACTACCCGTTACAACTTGATATACATTGCGATAGCCTCTTGGAGCCAATACTTTCCCAGTCTTTTGACACATGCTGAATCCAGTTTCATCCCCATTTAATATTCTACTGAGGTCTTTCATTATTTATCTTTTCAAGGTAGGTAGCTTTCCAAATTTTTAAACCAATTACGGATCATTTCTTACGTCACAACTGCCCTTCCTTTGGTTAAGTTTTCCGGAGCACGTTGAACTAACTGTGGATGTTTTTTCATGAAAAGTTCGGATGTTTTAAAAGATTTACAGATTCTAAAAATAGTCTTCCATCATCTACGATAATTTTTTATACCGCATTCAAAAGTTCGTCTCGTTTAATTGGAAATCCGCACCTAGTGAGAGCGATGCACCAATTTTCAATCTTGGTTTCTTCAGCCGTGGTCAAAACAGTGGGAGGACCAAGCTTACAAACTGTTTCTGGGAGCTTTCCACATACATAATTTAAGGAGTGTTTTTTCAAAAGGGGATATTTACGTCCTAATCGTTTTTTCATAAAATCAAAAAAACTGACTGTAGCAATACCAACAGCTTTACAGAATAATAGGAGGAATATATGGAAAGGATATGATAAGTTATCTAGAATATATTATTTTGAAAAAAAAATTGACTATTACTTCCGGTAATATTGGCTTGCAAAGTTTGGAAATATTCCCTTTTGAATAAAATCTTTATAATATCCCCTTTTGTTCTGTACCATTTTGTAAATATCCCTTTTTGTGTTGTACGTTTTTGTAATTATCCTCTTTTGCTTTGTACATTATACTAGAATAAAATTATTAAAGCATATTTTGAGTATTCTTAACAGTTTTTATTTTTTAATTCTTACTTCTATTTTTACTCAAAAATATAAAACAGAAACTTCTTCCTTAAAAATTTATTTCGACTATTGAAATCGTACTGTAAATATCCCTTTTTGAAATGAAACCAAAGTAACAGTAATAATGTCATATTTTTTAATGTGAATATTCCCTTTTGATCGGAACAAGTGTTTTCAAGTAAGATTTCCTATGAGTTTACCGCGTTTTGTTTCGGTTTACAGTGACGAAATCTTGAATTTCAGAGTAGAGAATACAATCTCATACTTAACTTAAAAAAAAATGAAAATTGTAAATATCCCCTTTTGAAAAGACACTCCTCATTTGTCCTGTAATGCCGTTTTTGGAATATTAAACATTCGGCTTGATATCCTTATTCCAACCGATCATCTCTAACGCAGCTTATTGCTTTCTTCAAATCCTCGTAGGTGTATCCTCGGGTTTTGGACTTAGTTGTCATTTTTCTGAATTAAAAAAGATATTATCTTAGTTCCCAAGAACTTCCTTCAATTGAATTTGAATTTGAGAACTTGAAAGCTGGAAAAATTGACTCACATTTTAGATAGTCGGCAAAAATTTATAGTAACAAATTTAATTTTATTTATTTCTACATGCTGTGTATAATACTTTTCTTTGCTTAAAAAATTTAAATAAGTAGTTTTATTTTACAGGCTTTTCAAAACCGGCGCATCTATTTCGTCAGGGCTTTCATATTTAACATTATTTAACAAGTGATAAATTGTTATTATTATTTTATTGTTCTATAGCCTTTATTTTTTTGGAAAAAGTATCAAATTGATTATTTATTTAATAAATTTTGAAGTAAAAACTATTTGGCCGTAATTGGGTTTTGATAACCAAAAACCGGCCAATTGTGAACGTGCACTGGTATTCTTTACGAAACATAAATGTAAGTCCGCCTTCTTTGTACATTACTCAGAAATATTTTTTTTAATAACGTTTTAGAAAATTGCAAAATCAGCTCTTTAATTTCGATTTCGTAGGGAGCAAATAACCAGTGTTGGACTTTATCTGTCAGTGGGGCACTGCAGCCCATCGAACATATTCGTCATATTCCCTGCAATTGTGTACGCACGTCTTATACATACGGAACTCTCAAGCCGTTCCCACAAATACAAGGAATAGGACAAATATGTTCTATGGGTTTCTGTGCTCCACAACCGGAAAAAGTAGACCACTGACAGAAAAAGTCCAACACTGATTATTTGCTCCCTACGAAATCGACAATAAAGAGCTGATTTTGCACGGTCCTTTTAACGTTGTCATCGAACTGAAATGAAAATTGAAATTTGTCGCACGTTTAGCGTTTAGCAAAATTGTGATTTTGGGTTGCGTACATATTGTTATGCGTTCATTGCAATCATATTTATGACGTGATAGATTAGAAAATATCAGTAAATAACAATGCCGTGGAAAATATTAAAGTTTGTTGAATAAAAAATGGAAGAAAAGTTTATTGAGGTGGTAAAATGTCACCGCGTTATACACAAAAAAAAACGCATCTGCATAGAAACCCAATTCCGGCTGAGTTTTATATAGCTCTTGGACACACTTCTATGTGGGTTCTGTTTTTTATCTTCATTAGCAACTTTAATAATCTTTTTTAATTTATTCGTTGAAATTTTTTCTATTTTTAATTTACAACACAAATAATAGAATAAATTTAATTGGCGATTGACAGCTCTTGTCGCTCCCATTGCATTTTCACGGACGTTTTTTGTACGTCGGCGTTTTTGTCGTCGCTCACATTGTGTTTTAGCCTTAAAGTGTTTTCTTCACCACACCGACACAGTACTGGTTCAGCACGTGTGTTCTTTTCACAGCGATTCTATTGGCCAGATTACATTAAGCTGACGTCGGCGTGGTTGTCGTTTTTGTCAAAAAAATTTAGAGACAGTACTGCATGTATGAAATGCATAATATTATTTCACGCCGGCGTCGTCGTATCTCTAATCCTAATTTTAACGCTGGCGCTCCATTGCTGCCAATATGCGAGATCTAAATCTATTATGAAAAAACATGAAAAAATGAAATGATAATTGAATTTCTGAAAATAAAAATTTTATATTAAAAAATGTGACTTGAAGGAAAAGGAAATATCTTTTTTATTATTATTTAAAATTTTATTGCAAACCGGCACAGATTACAAACAAATAACTCAACTGTAAAATGTATGGGAAATTAATGTATGGCGGTGCCGCCCAATGTTAATGTAACTTGCCCGGCGTTTTGTTCGGTGTTTGACGACGACGACGACCGCGCTGGCGTCGGTGTTGTTAATGAAATCCACCCATATGTTCGGTTTCTGCACTGGTTTTGAACTTTCTTCTTCCATGAAAATTTGTGGTTACGGTTCGGAGCTAAAAGTCAAATCGAAAGTATTTGTAATTAAAGTGGGGATGTGTGGACGTTTTGTGAAATAACAATTATTTTATTGAAGCGGTTTATTTTTTATTAAAATCATAAAGGACGAACATTTTCAGATATTCTACTTTCTTCCATTCTTTTCAGCTTGTCCTCGTTCGGTGTAGATTTGACAGATTCTGGTTCAGTTCAGTGCCTGTTCGGTTTTGATGAAAAGAATTCACCATTAGTGCTGAAATTTCGTACACGGGCTTTAAAAAAATAGGAAATTTATGTTCGAAAATGCTGCAAATCGGGTAAGTCCTTCGTGGGGCTGCCAGCAGTTTCGTTTTCACTGTATATTTGGACACTGCCTGAGAACCACTGACATATAATAAGAATGGACTGCGCGGTCTTGCTTCACAAATGGCACAAATATTGAACAGGCTGTGTAAACCCTTTATTTCGTACAATTACACACCGATTTATAATTAGTTATTATTTGTCGATTGGAGACACTAAAGATGTTGTAAAATAGTATTGCATTAAATGAAAATTGTTTAGGAAGTTAAACTCGTTTTAATTAACACAAAACTTAATTTTTAATATTACTGAGAAATATGTCCCTCTGCTTTGATTTGATGTCAAATATGCTTGAGCTTGTAAGAGATAGACGTATATAAATAATATATTTGTCTGCATTTTTATGTCAATTCCGATGCATTCCAATCAACACAGCCGTACTGTTTCCAAAATTGGTTACAGTTCAGTGTACATTTTGAGCTTGAAAGAGTCAAATAGATTTTAGCCAAAATTTGTGCCATTTTTGACTATAGCAATTAGATAGGATGTCTCAGTCCATTATTTTTATATGTCAGTGGTCTATACATAGAGATGGTAGTTAAAATTGCCTAACGCTGTGTTTATGTGTTGTATATATACATTGAAACGAATTTCTCGTGATAAAACCAAATGAGGTGCAGAACCTGCCTACAAGCAGATCGTGAATATAGAGCACTGACATATAATAAGAATTGACTGAGCGTTCTTGCTTAAAAAATGTCACAAATATTGAACAGGCTGTGAAAACCCTTTATTTCGCACACCGATTCATAATTTATTTTTATTTGTCGATTGGAAACACTAAAGATGTTATAAAATAGTATTGCATTAAATTAAAAATTTTTGGGAAGTTAAACTTGTTTTAATTAATCCAAAAATTAATTTTTAATATTACTGGAAAATGTGCTCTGCAGATTTGTTGTCAAATTTAAGTCGATTGGAAACACTAAAGATGTTATAAAATAGTATTGCATTAAATTAAAAATTTTTGGGAAGTTAAACTTGTTTTAATTAATCCAAAAATTAATTTTTAATATTACTGGAAAATGTGCTCTGCAGATTTGTTGTCAAATTTAATTGAGCTTGTAAGAGATAGACGTACATATATAAACAATATATTTGTCTGGATTTTTGTATCAATTCCAATGCATTCCAATTAATGCAGCCGTACTGTTTCCAAATAGATTTTAGCCAAAATTTGTGCCATTTTTGACTATAGGAATTATATAAGATGGCTCAGTCCATTCTTATTATACATATGTCAGTGGGATAGAGTCAAATGCGCTACCGAAATCCGACTACACGTGTATAAAACTTTGCCCTCATCACATAGTCGTGGTCGTGGAGTGCTTGTTCCAGAAGCTATATTATTATTATAGATGGCTGCATCAAACAATAAAACTGGTATATCGTGCTTTAAGCTTTAATATTTATACCACACGTAATCAAATTGTGAAAGACTGTGATTTTCGTTATGACATTGGGCAGAGAATATAATTGTGCAAGTTATCGACTAAGCGGAATGTTAATCTCCTAATGACGACCGAGCTCCTCTTTTGACGAATGGTTATCATAAAAAGATCTCAGAAACAGTGCGTGCACCTATTGTTTCTACCGATAGTGCATTAAGGGAAGGTTACCATCGAGAGACATGAAAAATGCATGAATTTTGGGAATTTTATTTGTACATAAAAAAATAGTTTTGAAAATGGATTTACCGTATTTTATTCTTTTATCAATGGAGAGTAAATTTTATTTATAAAAAAAAAAAAAAAAAAATCAAAATGGGGCACCAGCTCCCATCAAACAAAACCGTGCACGGCGTATTTTGATCTGCGCTGGACGCTCCACAGCTTTGCCCGTTTATCTGAAACAAGAAAATTCTTAAACTAGATGAAATTTTGAGGATGTTATCGATTTTCGTTTTCAAAAAAAAGTCTGAATAACACAATGCCAGCCGTTTGAAAAAAAAAATTTTTTGTTCTTCAATGGACGAAAAAACTATTAAATCTAAATAAATTTTTGACAAAAATCGCTTCGTTGAATTTCGTTTCAATTGCGCAGAGATTAATGTGAATCGGTTCATTCGTTAAAGCTGTAGAGCGCCCTGCGCGCTGAAAAATGTTCTCAGAAAAACGCATTTCAAGTTTAACATTATAAAAATTCTTTGACAACTTACTCAAGCTATTCCAGCATCATACAGAGGCCCTTCTTCTTCCTCCAAGAACTGACTGTGCTGAAGTTAACAGTTTCACTAATTTTATGAGGGTCTCCCCTGTAACCGCCCTCCGAACGCCTTAGCTACCTGTTTTCTAACTGGTGGACGGTTCTGCTCTCAACAGGCTGTGAATTCTAAAATACTTAAGATATGAAAATAACCTTTTACCCATTTTTCATCGTCATGTACGTTAGGTAACCTGGCCTTAAATGGAGAAATTTATATGGCGAATTAATTTATTTTGAGGAAGCACCGATGCAATGGTGTAAACGCACTTGTCCTAAAAATTCAATTTTGTCTACTCCATCAATTAACTTAGAAGTTACGTTTTTGACTTAACAGGTGAAATAAGTTTACATATCCCCTATCGCACAAAGCTACACATTTTTACTCATTTTCAAAAGATGTGTAACTGCGACAAGGTATGCTTACATATATTCACGAACACAAGCCAAGGGCAAAGTTAACCTAATAACGAGATTTTCAACTGTTTTATATTTAAAATGTACACTGCGAGAAAAGGAAAGAAAGAAGGAAAAACTATCTTTAAAACTTTTATGAATAAACACAAAAAATGTGAAAGCCCAGATTACATGCAACGAAAATGAGATGGTGCGGAGTTTTCAGATCTTACTCTCATAAAATGTTCCCGCGCTTTTGTGTTTTTTTGAAATATTGAGGGAGTTGGTTCCAAAGTTGTTGCTATAATCCTATATTGTGGTTTCAAAGTGCTTGCTGTAATCCTATGATAATTGAAATGCACGAACCTTTGTTTCCATTTATTTTGCTCTGAAGAGATTAAGGCAGTAGTCTGGTCTAGAGCGAGATATTTGACATCATTTTTGGGTTGGAATAAATTTTAAGCCGTTGAAGTTGTCTTGATCAAATTTTATATAAGTATTTATTGTTCCTTTGAGAATGTATCTATACATTAAAAAAAAAAAAATTTTAAATATGAGAATGTATCTACATTAAAAAAAAATTATTTTAAATATTTTCATGTATTTTTTTATTTTTTTTTACAACATGGTCCGCCGAAAACAGTTTCAATCGGCGCCCACTCTTGGTGATGTTGTATACAACTGAAAAAAAAAATGTATTTTCAATCTGTATGAGAATTCTGAGCACTTGTAGCAGAATTAGTACTTAAAAAAACTTTGTTACAAAAGGGCGGCCTGTTAAACTGTTATTAACGATATTTCATACATTTTCGGATATTCAACGAGTTATAAAATGTGGGCAAAATTATTGTACGACTCAATTCTGCTACCAGTCCTTAAAAATAGGCTATCGAAGGTATGCGCAAAATTTGAGCTCGATCGGTCAATTAGTTATCGAGATATCGTGGGCGCCGATTTGAAAAACATAGTTCTGAGATAAACGCGTTCAAAGATTTGATACAGTTAGATGAGGTTTAAATTGAATTATCGAAGCTTACGAGTTAATCTGCCAACCTGGGTCTGTCCATAGATTGCTCCTTCTTCTCTTTCAAATACGTTAAAACGAAATGGAGAAGTATTAGAAGTAGTTTTGAGAACCGGATTGTCGGCTTGCTTATAATATCTATTACTTTGTTAATTCTTGAAATATCAACAAACAGTTTTTACGAGCGTATTAAGGAAGGCCTAAGGAATAATA